>CM067356.1:55675847-55745847 GCA_034190875.2 Urechis unicinctus | reverse complement strand
ATGTATATTATATATATATATATATAGATAGATGGATATATACCAATATATATATTACATATATATGAATATATTTATAAATATCTATATTCATATATATATTTTATATATATATTTTTTATATATATATATATATATATATGGATATATATATATATAAATTTTATATGTAAACATATATATTTATATATAAATAGATAGATTTATACGAATATATATATGTATACATATATAAATTCGTATAAATGTATCAATGTATATATATTTATATATGTTCATATATAAACATATTCATGCATACATATTTACATATACTGTTTTATACTAGTGAATACATATCTAAAGCTTTATAAAATATTTATATATATATATATATATATATATATATATATATATAAAAGCATATATATATATATATATATATAATATATATATATATATATATATATATATATATATATATATATATATATATAGATGGATATATACCAATATATATATACATATATATGCATATATTTATAAATATCTCTATTCATATATATATTTTTTATATATATACATATATATATATTATATATATATATATATATATATATATATATATATATATATATATATATATATATATATATATATATATATATATATACTATCATGTTTCATGTAATAACATTTATTGACATATGGTTTATAAACTCTTAGTTAAGTGTTAATTAAGCCGATGGCATATATATGCTCACAGAAAACTTAACACAACTAACATGCCTTGATTGTTGGTTAAAACTTTATACATATATCAGTGATCAGCTGGCTGCAGTCGGTATTTAATTTTGGGGTTCAAAAGTTCAACAAGTTTGACAACAGCCCACCCGACTCCCTCCCAAGCTATCTAGTTGACGCTCCACACATTTAAATACAACATGCACCAACCGACCTGGATAAGTTGTACGTTGCAACGGAAAGACGTAACATCACCCTTGCGCGCGTGCCTTGTTTTCTTTTTTGGTGACTTTTCTCCCGCGTCTTTGATTGATGTGCGCTCTATTGCATTGAACGATAGGCCCACCAACAGTTGTACGACCTATGTAACGTCATGCGTGCACAACTTGGCATGTTTTCGTTTTGCGTTTCTTGCGAATTGTCTTCCACGTCCATATGACGGCATGCGATTTTTGAACAGTGTGCAATTTCTGAAGTTGTCTATGTGACGTTATGTTCACGGTATTAACCCATCGAAGCGCAAGTTTGGAGAGGATGAAAAAGCTCAGAGACCACTGTATTTATAACTGAAAAAGTACGGCCGGAGTAAAATTTGTAGGGCCGGTAGAATTTCAAGATTACCGGCCTGCCTGGCAGATGAAGAATCCGACTAATTTCGAGCCCTGGTTCAATGCTATGTACATGTTGCAGTCTCCATTTGATATTCAATGATAAGGACCCATTGTTGTAATGCTGATCTTTAGGTAGACCGTCAACTGGTAGAGAATACAGATGACAAAAGATACATTATAACATATGTTGTCAAAAACTGCTTTCAATGAAAATTAAAACATATCTCCATCTTGTCTATCAGTACACCAAGTAATACATTTGCTGGAGACTTAAACACAATTGCGACAGTTCTACATTCGTACATAGATTTTCACGATTTTTTTGCACAGAATAAGCTCGTATATAAAGCTAAAGAAGTGTAAAATAAAAATTATAGGTCACTTGTGTAAATTTCTGAGAATGACGAATTTAAGATCCACATGCTAAGCCAATTGAAATAGTGCGTTTATGTAAATATTTTGGTTCTATAGAAAAGTTCGTACCACGAATTACATTATATTTGACATACAGACATAACAATATCTACTTTACAAAAAATCAAGAAAAAAATGATGTCTCGACGACTTGGATTAATTTATTGTTAATTTCCTCCAGAATGGTGTCAAACCTCGATAAAAAAATTGACCGCTGACTTTTGAAGTAAACTTGGTTATATGGTGCAGTGATATAAGTACTATGAACAGAAATGAAAAAAATGATAGATCATCGATGTCTATGGGAAGCCACAATGGATTTTTTGTTGTATTCCGTGAGTATGGGCTATTACAATTTTCAAACCTACTTTTAAAAAACTTTGACCGCTGATATATAAAGTAAACTTAGTCTTCTGGTGCAGTGATATATGTACTATGAACAGAAATTTAAAAAATAATATGTCATCAAAGTCTATGGGAAGCCATAATGGATTTTTTGTTGTATTCCGTGAGTGTGGCCTATTACAATATTCAAACCTACATCCAAAAAAAATTGATCACTGACTTATAAAGTAAACTTGGTCTTCTGGTGCAGTGATATATGTACTATGAACAGAAATTTAAAAATTTATAGGTCATCGATGTCTATGGGAAGCCACAATGGATTTTTTTTTGGTATTCCGTGAGTGTGGTCTATTACAATATTCAAATCTCGAAGATCATATTCACAACTGCTGATAACTGCTTTATTTTGATTCACCACACGAGCTGCAGATACTCTTCGTTGTTCTAGCACGCTTGTCTTGAAAAATGTTCCTTTTGATCTCATCTTGATCAGTATGGTGATACAATTTGGAACTTGCATATCACAGGCCAGAGACCAAGTGGAAGTAGATTTGGTTTCTGAACATTAGGTCATTTACATTTGAACAGCTTGGATTGTGTCGTACATGAGGTGTGACTTGGATCTAGACTCAACGGAAATAATTCGTCGCTCTGTGCGCACAAATTACTTTGAAGTCAATTCGTTGCAGCGCAGCCGCGGGCGCACCGGGCACGAACATACGCGCACCACGTCAAAGGTGGTGCCCGCCAAAAGAAGCACAGTTACGCGACGGCCGCTGGGTGGCGCGGCAGTGAACTGTAGCATTTCCCTTTAAACATAGCTTTATCATGGCTATACATATAAAAACGGCATAATTGACTAAATGACAATGGCCTTACCGATTTTGGGCGGACGATATATCTAAGGTTCATGATGTATATCAGTTGGTCCACACAACACGAAAATACTAATTAAAGTATGACAACAGTGATATCATGAAACAACTTCAGTAATTCAGAACCCATAAATGCAATGGCGCGAAAACATGACACTTATAGCCCTACAAGACGTCTGACACTTATCGCTCATCATTTATCCAACATATTCTTATGACTAAATGTTTTTAAGTAAAGCGACAGACAGGTATAACATAACCACACAACATATACAATTATTTGTCAGATACCTTTGTATTCATATACATATCTTTGATTATATTGTTCGTAAAGGTTCACCACTGCTGTGTTATCTTCTGCTTGCTTTTATTTCACCACAATATAGTTTTATTTTCACTGTCTTCATATATCAAAACATGGAAATCTTAATCATATCAAAGACATCTTGAAATTGACGATTTAACACCAACTAGAATGTATAATTAGTAAACTATGCCTCACACTAAAAGGAGCAATTAAAAACATAACCAGAATGCCTGGGACATCTTTATGAATACTTAGAGCGTAACGTTACATAAGCGATAAGCATAGCCGAAACGGTACGGTAGTGTCCCCGAAGCGCTCGCGCTAGACCCGCCAATTTATTTTCGCGGGTGTGGCTAGAGCAAACATTATGCAAGAAGCGGAACAAACTGACATGGAGATACGGCACTCACAGAACACTACCATTTGATTTACTTTGACACATCATATATGACATAGCTGATCTCCAGTGGTGTGTTATATCTGACTTTGGTGCTCTCGCAATTTCATCTCCACCCATCTGACCAAATTGAGTGAAGTTGCATGGCAATCTTCTTCTATTTTAAGATACGATTGACTCAAAACATATTCCTCTTCAGGTAACTGCCCTTATTTCCTCTTAAGATTCATGCGCTCGAGTATCTCTGATAGGAGGGCCCTGACATTGTTCATTCCTCCTCAGGTTCAAATCTCCATTGATATCCGTTCTTCTTGGTTTTATTTGAGAACAGTCTGTATACCCAGAGTACAGAACATCAGTAGCCACATTGGATTCACTGAATGCACACATATGTTGATGCAACAAGTTGTGTATGTATTTTCAGTTGTTTCATTATAATCCCTCCGGTATGCCAGAAAATCAAAATTCCAATAGAATCCCTCTGCGAGATTCCACCACTCATTAGATATGAAAGGTTTGATTCAAATTTCAACAAACAAAAGAAATTCCAGATATATTTCTTTTGGATAAGGATGCTTTTTTTCCACAAGAATAAAAAACAGTAAACAATTGTATTGTGCTTTCTAGTATCACAACCAGGTATATTTTCAGATGCAGCATACAAACTGTTTATCCACCAAGAGCCTGGAGTATTTACAATGAAGTATGTCAACACAACAGCTCATCTGGCACCTATCATCTTAATAAGTTCATGTCATCAGCAGACTTTAAGTAGTTCACACTCTTACATTAAAAGTTCATGTTACAAACAGTAAGATAAAATGGACGATAACAATCATTAAGATTTGAGTATAAATAATGAAACATCTATTGAGCAACTTAAACAACAAGAAATAAATGTTGATCTCACAATGATGGCAGTGTTGCATGCTTGTCTGCCATTATATGCCATTCATAGGCTTCAAAAGATAGATATGTGATACCCAATGGACTTAGACATACAGGTCTTGAACAATACCAACAAATCAGCATTCACATCGCTGCCTTCAACACTAAAAGAATAATGTATTATATTCTATAAAAACATTAAATGTATCAAGTCACTAATACACAGTAACTGGAGTTTTGGTGGCAGTTACAAACTGACCAAAATTCCTTACCCCTAATTAAGCAAACAAGGTTTCTGTCAGATGTTCTGTGCACCGTTGTCTTTTCTGTTTTTCTGTGTACTAATGTCTCTGTCTGTTGTTTTGTGTACTAGTGTTTGTTTTGTGTGTACTATTGTCTCTTTTGTGTGTACTGTTGTCTCTGTCTGTTTCTCTGTATACTATTGTCTCTGTTTTCTAGTGCACTATTGTCTCAGTCTGGGTTTTTTGTGTACTATTGTCTCTGTCTATTTGTATATGCTTCCTTCCCTGTCTGTATTTCTTTCTATCATTCTTTGGAAGATTGGTGACAGGGTAAATCCTCCTGCAGGATAAACCATTTATCCAATGTTAACATTTATTAATCAAGCGAATCATACATATTCCATCTCTTATGCAGCATATCTCGGGAAAAATTATCTCTGAAGTGATTGAAATTATCCTTGAAACACATTATTTTTGCTCGAGTGCAATGAATTATATTGCGAGAAAGATGTATCTCTCGACATAATTGAATTATGCCATGAGATAATGTCAGTGTTTCATATTATATGAGGTACTGTTCATTAGCAGTGATCAGTCGTAAATGATTTTTGAGGCTTTATGAATACTAGAATTATCACAATTGTCTCCATCACAGCCACATATTGATGTTATAAACCAGGAGGGAATCATTGATGACTTATGAGTGTATGGACGGGTAAACTGAAGTAAGAAGGCAGCAAAAGATCCAGCAGAGCTTATCATATACGGTCGTTTCGGCATCTGTCCGTTAGCTCCTAAACTTCCATGGCACATTGTGTTTTATAAAGCAACCTAGCAGCTCTATATAACATTACGATGCAGTAATCTGCACTTCTTTCATCATGTACCTTTTGCAACCTACTAATGTCTGTTAACACCCTTCGTGTCTTAAGCATGGAGTAATCATTACTCCATGTGCTGTAACATTTTCGTTGGGTTAAATTGGATCTAATTGCTACCAGTAACATATATCTCTATCAAATTATTTTAACAATCATGAGAAAATGGCCCTGCAAACACACTTGGTAACTTGTACGTTCTGGTTAGGTCGTATTTTAGTAATGTAACGATTTACGTATTATTTACGTAGTATGTACAAAATCGAGCGTAAATCATGTGCGTAACAAGAACGTAGCGACAGTACGTAGTGAGACTGTCAGAGTCAAACCTTTCTGAGATGTAACTTTCGTTTCTTATTTTGGAACTCATAGATAACAATCAATCTGATCAAATCAGTGTAGAATGTCCCAATGAAATATTATAAGTATTTTAAAATACATTTGAGATGGTACAAAACTAATCTTTATTGTAGATGATAATTTTCTGTAATTTCGAAAGTTGGCCGGAAGCCGCGTTCGTTAAAGTGAAAGGCGCCAAACCGATATTATTAAATTTGAAGCAATCACTGCTGATATCTCTTTATCTCAAGGTATGTATCAATGCAAATTATTCTACGAATATGTATAGATAGATTTTTTTCTGTATATGTTCTGCAGGTGACATTGCTAAGTGTCCAGGGCGGCTACAATGTGGGCGATGTTGTAACGTGATCTGTGGTGTTGAGATGCTCACGCTACGCACTTGTAGTAAGTAACAGAATCGAACTCCAGGGTTAATAACAACTTGAACTTTATTTAACTGTTTTCAACTTTCGAATTTCAGATGTAACTTAGCCTAAACTTAAGAGAGAGATGTGTTGAGCTCGGAGGCCAGGAGAGAACTGATTTTGAAATATAAACTGCTTCCCTCAATGACTAAGGCACGCCATCCCAATTCTCATGGGACATGCCGTAGCCAGGTCTGTGAGGGTTGGGGCTATCGGGCGTTGCCTGGGCAGGAAGGTCATGTGGCTCTGGAATATGGGGTATGTATGAGGAGAGGGGGAAGTGGCAGGTGACATGTAAGTCACTTGTGGATCTGGGAAACTGGGGCGTATAATTAATATAAGCTGTTGGGGGTTACTCCATCAACTGATGACTGAAGGGGTACGTTATGATGAAGGGTAGGTTTGTTATCAATTTGGCACTCAGCAGCGACGCAGCGCGGAGAATAGTTAAGAAAATGGGAATGCATAATCTGTGGTCGGGCTTCATCAGGATCTGTACTGTATAACTTTCAGAAATAGAGGCTTTCATGTCTTATTCGACTGTAATATCACATAAGGAGTGTGGAGATTGTAAAAGTTGCCTATCTCGATTTACCTTTTCAGACTATTGTTTACTAAATATATTTTGATTACCATCTATTTGACGGCTGGCTCCTGCAATTAGAAACCAGGGAAAGTCCCCTTTGTTCTGTCTGGCCAACATCGGGCTTGACTCAGGATTCTGACACAATTTCTATTCAATCATAAATGTCTCATTACTGTAACAATTGTCAAAAACAGAGCAGCCCTAACCCTACAGGCTGTCTCTGTTAAAAAGAAATGATACGCCCACGCAGGGTAAGCGCAGTCGTGCTCAAAGTGTGACTTGTTAAATGGGTCAAATTCCGTTTCAATGATAAGAATTTAGGATTGGCCTGGGTTGACACAAATAAATTTGCCAGTGTGAAGTAGGGGGACATGTACTAGCATTTCTGTACATGCGATTAAAATGGCGGACGGAATGCCTGTTTGAAACACCACTGCATAGCTCTTATAAGCTGGTGTTAATTATGGATTAACGGCTACACACTGATCACATGTAGGTGTTTTCACGTAAGGGAACACGAACACGGAAGTTTTGGTAGATACGTGAGCTGTTGTATGACACTAGGTAAGTTATCAGCTACGCATTTGTTCGACCGTTTTCACCATGGCCGCGTCATCGACCTCCGAGACAACAAAAGAGGAAGAGCCATTTTTCTCAAAGTCTGCTTCAGAGTTTTCCATAAAATTAACTTCACAAGATAAATATTGGAAGTTATATAAGACTTCGCAGTTGACCGATCTAACCCTTGTTTGCCAAGATCAAAATTTTCTGGTGCATCGTGTAATACTAGCCACTGAATCTGCCTCTCTTCTTAAATCACTTTCTATTGATGCTGACATCAAAACCATTTACTATGACCTCGACCCTCAGCTCATGGCCTTGACCCTTGAGTGCATTTATAAAGGAGGGATGGACGGGATACATGAACACCTGGCGGAAAAGTTAGCAGAAATTTCGAGGCTGCTGGGTTTTACTCAAATGGAGCAACAATGTCGGCGGGTGTACTTGTCCTGTTTGGGCGCAACCAAAGAGAACTGTCTCAGCGCATGCCAGGAGGCACTGGCTTTGAATGCTGACGATACCCTTGCAAAATATCAGGCTGTGGCCATTCTATAATTTTTCCCGTTTACACAGTGATGATACATTCACGAGCTTGGATTTGAAAACAACCAAATGGTATTTAGGTCATCCTGACTTATCTCCGGTCCATCCAGAAGACCGCCTGACAGCAGCTCTACTTTGGTTGAACTCGGATTTACCAGCTAGATTGGAGGACTTCCCCAGTTTGCTGAAATGTCTTCCTCTGTCTGAGATGAACGCGCCGTTCTTGCGGATGTGCAGGGATAATGATTCAACTTTGCGCAATCACCAAGAATCACAGAGAGTTTTATTGCACGCTATGAAGACAAAAGCTGAGCCCCCCAATCCAACTCCACGTTATACACCTGATTGTAAATTGGAAGAGACGCCAACCAATACAAGTGGCTCGTCTGATTTGCATGGGCCTTCCCTGGAGACCAAACTGGAAACGTGCACAGCCGTCATGTGTAAACATTCGCCGGATGACAAATACAAGCTGTGCATCTTCACACCGAAATTTGATTTACCTATTCGTGAGACCTACGGCCCGGGACAATACACATTAAACACCTGGATAGCCTGTTGCTCTTTCAATCAAAATCTTTATATAACCAGTAAAGGCACAGAAGTTTGGCAGTATAAAGTGGTGAACAATACTTGGGAGGAATGTGGTGCAATGAAGCATGAGAGGTACGGGCCTGGACTGGTAGTTATCTCTGGTGTTATGTATATATTGGGTGGCTGCGACTTGAACTACAAGTTGGTCAGAGATGTGGAATGCATGGATGTGAGCACAAAGACATTCCAGGAATCAGGGCGTCTGCAAGGAAATGAGTGTATTAATGTCGTTTGCTGTGCATCAGGCAGAGATATTCTGGTTTATGGTGCAATGAAGAAACCACTGATTGGCAAGAGAGTCCATCTACTGCAAGTGTATTCAACCATTTCAAAGTCTGTCATTCATTCTGTTCAGCTGCCTAAGTACTTCAATGATGAATTCGACGGTATTGTCACCACTGAAAAGGATGTTGTAATCAAGAATTCATCAGACTTGTATTCCTGTCCATTACAGAGTCTGTATAGGGGTTCACCAGACAAGATTTGTCCTCTGAGCAAGTCACATCAAAATTGTATTCTTACTCAAGGAGACAATGGTCGACTTCTGTTGGTGGGTGGTTTTGCGGAAGGCGAAAACCAAGTTTACCAGGCTAAGGCCAGTGATGTTACAGCTAACCAAGGTAAGGGATGGAACAAGTTGGGAAATGTCTTTTCAGAAGATGGCAATCTACATTTCGGCTACACTGTCTGTGAAATTGTGCTACCAGTCAATCTTCAGGGATAGATGAGCATTTCGCCTAATTTTCATTACAAGAGTGACAGCCAAATTAATCTTGAAAGATTGCGAGCTGAAAATATCATGTTTCCATGTATACTCTGTCTCATTCATTGTACATTTGTTGTTTTTATGAAATGCCAGACAAGCATAGCTTCTTGAAGTGAACTTTCATGCTAATTGATCAGACAGGTTTGTTTTTATGTAAATAAACCTGGTATATTGATCTTATGACAGATGATTTTTGTATTGCATTTCATTCCGCAAATTATTATTTACATCTCATTTGTATACTCATTTAAGTAACTGCATTTGATATACTGACAAATCTGATGGAAAATGTGCATAAGTGCAAATAAATGCGTCTGCTAAAATGGTATTTAAGGTAGATATGTGAGAAGTCCCTACGCGATAGCGCCGGGTTTTTCATGGGTAATTGTCGCGCCAAATTTGGTTTGCAGCCGGGATTATCTGCACAACTGATGGTGCTTTTTCGCAAAAACACATTATTCAAGTAAGGAACTCATTTGTCCCTCGATTGAAATATTGTGAAAAAAATTATTCATCGCTTGGAATAATTATATTTTACCATAAGATAATTAGAGATAATTCCATGAATCCCCATCATAAACGATGCCCCTCAAGCGCCCGTGTCAAGGTGACAAGAGGGGATCTTTTTCGTCTAGCTTATTGCATGACATAAATTCTTTATCTTCAAATAATCTAACTGATGTTCCTTGACTCCCACAACTGGCCTCTTCGTGATCAATAGCCTGTTGGAGTCCTCGGACAAGATAGGGAAAGCAAAATTTGTTATCGGAATAATTTACATTTGTATTAGTAATCAAAGCGATAAAACACCGTGAGGGGATGGTGCGCACTATGAAATAGGGATGTGCGGCTTATATGTGTCGGATTTTCGGCATTTTTGTATTTCGAATGGGTCGTTTTTACGGTACAGCAATGGGTCGTTTACTGGCATTGGCCACGTATATGAATGAGATGGATTTTTTTTTAAATAGTCAAGGAGATAAATTGACCGGTTAGAGGAGGACAGGGCCAAACATATTCTTCGCCTCTCACAGCGTCCGCCCCCTTAACCACTGCCGATCTTTCATATCCGCTCTGCTGATGGTGATATCAGATCATTAACAACCGTCAACAGCGAGGGAACTTGTATAAAACTTGTATAACAACGATGGTCTGCTGGTATTGGACATATATTTCTGCTAGTGGTACATATGAAAAGTCTCTAGTAACGCGTGAATTAAGAAAAGTAAACACTAATGCACCGTACGCGGAGGGTGTCCGACATAATAGTCAGCAAATTTACAGAATTTAAAGCGCTGCTGCTCACACATTCTGGTGCGGAAAGGTTGTTTTCATTACTTGTACCTGACACAAGGTCGACCAAGGTTGTGGCTAATTCCCAAGCTCATGACCCCCACTCATGACATACACAGTGGCATTCCCTGTATGCTTTGAATTGGTCCACATGGTCTCGACTCGGATTATGGTAATCATATTGGAGAAGGGTGTTGAAGAGTGTACGGGTTGAAATTAGAAACCGCCCGCACGCCAAGGGCGGGTGAAATTGGTGTCGGGCCGGTTCAGCTAGCACAACTAGCCGCCCAGCTAGCGGGTAGATTTTTTTTCCGCGCATGAACGCGGCGCCCAAGTTCAATACGATAGCAGCGGGGCTCGCGTGGTTAAGCGCCACTTGAACCATAAACCCGACAAACAAATAAGATAAGAAAGCTTCCCTTCTGTAAACTATCCTGTTTTGTGTAATAACATTTGTTTACCCATGGTTTATAAACTAAAAGTTAAGTGTTAAATAAACCGATGGCATAGATAAGCTCACAGAAAACGTAGTAGTATACAGAGTAGCAGTTTTGGCGCACCACCACTCATCTGTACTATTTTCTCTCTGGCAGGTTAAACATGATTTTTGCTCACCCTAAGTTAAGAGAAAGGCGCCTCGGACCCGACCCCACAAACGGGGCCGAGGTGGTTCTGCTCGTTTGTTGGTAAACTAGTGTGCCCATAGGCCAAGGTGTCTACACCGAATATGACTATCTTACAGTGCCCTTAGCCTTTCTTTACTGTAAACGGGATTCATCTTAGGCCAACACATTGATCAGCTGCAGTGTTCTCAATAGCATTTTGCAGGGACACAGCCTCGTTGCTTTGAATATTTGTTTGATACAGAGCACTATGGATAAACAAGCATTTAGATTCAATAGAAATGGAACATACAAACCGGGCCCGCTGTACCCAACCCATATAGCAGTTGGGCAGCTGCCACATCTCCTCATCCAGATGCAAGCGGACGACAGTACAGAGGCGCTTAAGGTCGAATTCGTCAACCTGTTTTAGCACAACTTGGTGTCAAACATAAGCAACGATAAACTTGTAGTTGGCTGGAGAACCAACCACATGCAATACTGGCAGAACCAGGTAAATTTTGTTGTATGGTGCGCAACCTCTGACTGCGGTATATCTGCGTTGGACCACCGTAACTCTGAAGTCCCACCAATAAGGGATCTTTATAGGTTCCATGTGTACTACACCATTAGGAGACTTCTGAACCAAATGAGGGTATATGACACTACGTGGTCAACTACCGATAATACATTTGACAAGAGAATCTACCATGAACTCTGTCATGAGTTTGGTGTTGCAGAAAGTACCGATTCGAGGATAAAAGGTGGAAACCAGGGCCTCGGGGTCTACTTTACCGACCCCGAGACACACGTAGTATGGCCAATCACTCATTATGGAAACACCCACTTGTACGAATCCGTCAGACAAACCTTTGACAAATCAACAGACGGCTTTGTTTTTCAGGGTGGCGAGCTACATATTGATTAAGCAAAGCAAGACCAAGAAGGTGCAAGCACCCCCTGGAGTACTTACATAATGGAAAAATCTGAGGGATTCACATCCCCACGTATAGCACGGATTAACGACAGTATTCAAACCTATGTTTGGGCTATTTTTGGTGCTCTGGCGCAGACCCACTCAGGGATACTAGGTACAGGCACATCCATTGACACCCGAAAGCAGTTTCAGGCTAATATTGAGGATGCTATCAACTCACCAGTTGACAGTCCCTCATCCATCAGCAGGTATCAAAACCTTCTTCAGAATACATCCTCAAAGGTTGATTATGTGTTTGAAACGGGCCTTTACATGGCTCCGTCAGACATGAGCCTCACCGTTGGAAAAGTAGTTGGGCACAACAATCTGGTTACCATCGCGAGTGAGCAACAGCAGATTAGCAGCAACACTGATGTCAACGTCGATGCTGCAGTTTTAAATAGAGGAAGCTTTGACACCCCACCTGATGATATAGGCAGCCCCTCTCCTCTTGTCAAGAAAGGCTTTCCTGATACACCACACCCCGTAGGAAAGGAGCACGAGGATGAGAAAACCGCTTTTATTGTAGGTGGAATCGCAATAGGCTTAGCTGTGCTTTGGCTTGCGCACCTAGTAGGTTACGGAGTATCAGGAGGATAACTCCCCCCACCGCCATATTTGCGGCCCATACATGTTCTGCCATCCAACTAGCTACCTCTGCAGCTGACTTGAGCAGCCATGATACGATGGAGACAATAATCCCTGGAAGGGAACCTGCTGCCTTTCCGGCTAGGCTCTTTAGGACGTTTGTCAAGGAGTTCAGCTACCCCCACCTGTCAAAGCAAGTACCAGGGTCGAGATTGCCACTTGAGGGCTTTCTAGCGTTGTTTCCTTGTTAAGAAGTCTCATGAAAGTTTCCCTGATGCGGTTGATTTGAGGCCGCAGCATTTTCGGTTTACAGAGGCAGCCCGGAAATCTCATTCGCTTGAAATTTCCATGCTCGACTATCACCCCTCCCATCCTCCTCCAGGCTTGCAATTTTAGTTTCCCACTGTTTTATCTCCCCTTCTAGCTCAGTTTTCTTAGCTAGGTTGTTGACCCCTCTGGGTCTGCTTAGCCTGGTCAAGCCCTATAAGCTCTCAGAATGGTAGTTCGTTGTCTGTTTATCTACCTAGGTCTTCTATATCATTATGAAAGCCCTTTATGAAGCTTGTTTCATTCACACCACCTGGCTCTGCCAACATTTTCGGGCTGCTTATTTCTAACTTCTCTGGAAGTGCAGCTTCCGATTTAGCAGCAGCTTGGTCTATACCATGGAAGGCTTTTGCTGCCGTTTTGGATAGTTCAGGGTTCACTCTAAGATCCCAAGCAAGCTGTGTACCACTGTACTTTTCTATACTACTAGGAGAGAGGAATTTGGTGGGATTGGTCTTCCATGTCAGAAGATTCCACTCTCGGCCCCACTTAACCCAAAGGTCACCTTCTTTAGACGATCTTAACTCGAGAGTGGCCTGCAAGCCCATGCTTTGACACTGCCTTCTTCCACCTCGTAACTAAGACTTTTGTTTCTTTATGGGATCCCACCTGATCTTCTGTTAACCCAGCAGGCATTTCAGTAATAGCCCATGGTGGACTAGTCGTACTTGACGTATCTAAAGTTTTATCAATGAGGCTAGTCTTCTCATCCCTCTCCCCTCCCATAGCCCCTCTTCCTCTGCGGCGTCAAATGTTGGGTTCTCATACTCTGCCGTATTATTATGTTAAAGATATACTCGATATTATTTAACATGACGTGTACTTACGACGCAAACTAAATCCGAGCTCTCAGGGTAAAGGGCTAGCGACAGTCTGTAGTTATTACAAACAATCCAAGCACTGTTAACCATAACCAGCAACTGCTGGTTCGCTTCCCCAATCTAGGTGCAGACTACGTCATTGTCCCAGGGACAGCATGGTTGGCCTTTACAATCGCACTGACCTCAACCAATCTGGGTCGTGCCGTGGTTAAGAATACAACAATCAAAATTTTTGGCAATGACGTCATGTCTATTGATGACAGCGATGTGTACCACTGTTACCACAACTTGTGGCGGACTGCACAGGAGAAACAGGGCCTCCAGTATCAGGGCATTGACACATCAAATGACAGAAACGCAACCAAGATACGAATGGGGGGCAGGCGACAAGGATGAGACCGAGGAAGAGGACAAGGCCGTAGCCGTTGTTTATAGTTACAGGTTCTACATTTCGCTTGATTTTGAACTCCTCGAGAGCCACATGCCATTCTACCAGAGGGCACTTAGTGACAGATTGGAAAACGAGCTCACATTCGACGACTACAACTGCATGATTCACGCAACGAGCAACACCAATGCCAGCTACAAAATTGATGGCATCTCCTTAGAGTATGAGATGGTTACCCAACATGAGTTGGCCAATATGATACGCACCCAGTACACAGGTCGACTTGCGATTCCGTATGAGCGTGTGCTTTGCCACAGGAAGCTTGTATACGTGCCTGCTCGCAGCATGAAGGGCATCCAACTGCTCTTTGAATCATGGGTGTGGGGATAATTCAGAGGTGTACGTGGTTGATCCAGGAGAGCGGCTCCGTGACCACTTGAGGGCTTTTTATCATTGTTTTAAGGGCGTGGCTGCCCTGTACATTATTGACGACTGTTCTGCAACAAAGGCACTCACCAAGAAGAAAGATATGTTATCCGAACACGTCTTAAGGGGCCGCCATGCGTAGCAAAGTGTCTGGGTCCTCACCCAAAAGTACAATTCTGTGCTGAAGGACTTACGTGAGCAGACCTGCTGTATGGTGCTCTATCACACTAAGGACCGTGACTTATTAGAAGATGCCTTACGAGAAAAATGATGTGATCCCAACAAGGGAAAAACGCGCCGCAGTACGCCAGCTACTAGCAAAACTGCTGCTGAAGACTGATCAACCAACTGCATATGCTATCGATTGAAGCGATGTTGGCCCTGACAGCAGCCGCTGCCTAAGTTACCAGTTTAGGTATCATGATCAGGGTAGCGTCCTAGCGACGCTGGGTGCAGCTATATATTAGACTCTTGAAGTGTAAACGTATATTTATGGATCCTGATATCATCATTGATCAACTCCTTTCACAGTACACGGCTAGCCGAGTGGCCACAAAGTCTGAGCGAGCGGAACCCAGAGGGTATATATTTATAAGAGAGATGGGCTTGCTGCTGTCAAAGGCTGGGGGTCAAGCCCGTCAGTACCTTGGTGAGCAACGCCTTACAATTGACCAGGTTGAATTAATATCTGAAGACAATATCACAAAGCTGCATGTGAAATAAGATGCTCGGCTAAGTGCTAGCATGACGCACACTATAGGTAAGGCAGTGCTAGAGCTATACTCAGGTATTGCTAATATGTTTCTACCAATCCCACAAGAACACCAGCCTAAGTAAATTAAAGACCTTGAATCAACAGGGACCGGCTGAGAGGAAGACACTTCGTACGGGCTATAGCATGGGCTTAGCTCCACTTGCCGTGGCTTTAACAACAGTTAAGCCCTGTCAATTTTGAAAAACAAGTACCTAATCAGCAGCGACTGGCTGAGAGAAAGACACTACTTGCGGGCTATACTGTGTGCTTACCAAGTGCTGACAATTGGACAAACAAATTTAGTAAGTAAACATGGAACACTAATCAAGGAAAGACAACACCAGTAGAGATAACGTCAGTGACCAGTGAGCGACCTACAAAATACGCTACAAAGGTTGCGGCAGTACGAAAGGGTGCTGCAGCTCGAAAAGCAAATTAGAATAAGCTTCTGAGAGAGCTCCGTGAGGCTAAGGCTACGCTTACAGACGCTAGAGACAAAGCTGTCGAGCCAACATCAATGAGTCCGCCTCCAGAAAGGTGGGCTTGGCAAACATGACCCTGTGTGGTCACTCAATGTTTACCGGATTGGACGCTCTGTGACTAAACCTGGTGAATCTGTATTATACTATTTACTAGATGGACCACTCCGTAGCTTTTTAAAAGAGGAGCTACTTGTGGTGCCATCCGATACCCAGTTGCCCCCAGACAGTATTCTCAATTAGATAAATAGATATCTAGACTATATACATAATAATAGACGTATTTGAAAAAAAGTGCCTGTGGATATTAGTCGGAAAGAAAGACCCCTGTAACAAGCCCTGTACACAAGAGTTTTGTAACTTACACAGATATAAGATAAAACATGATGTCGTTAATCGTCTTTGTACGGTTTGTCAGAAGGGTATAAAAAATAACCTAGAAATGTGTAAGGATTGTGGGTTCGATAAAGTCAACCACAGGCTTGTTGACCAAAAGAAAAAAATGGCTTCAGAACAGCCTGACTCTGACTCACCAGCCGGCGACACTGAGCCTAAAAATTAACAGGGATTTCTCGCTGTATAAAAACAGAAATCCTGTAGAACTTGGCACTGTCAACAAGGTCAAAGTCCGCTCGCTGTGTAGTGGTTGTCATTTTTGTATCATAAAATTTTCATTTAGAGTAAAGCATAATGAATTTGACTGCGTATGCAATGAGATATTTGCTAG
The DNA here is from genome assembly GCA_034190875.2 of Urechis unicinctus. Taxonomy (NCBI): domain Eukaryota; kingdom Metazoa; phylum Annelida; class Polychaeta; order Xenopneusta; family Urechidae; genus Urechis; species Urechis unicinctus. The sequence goes on along the minus strand of CM067356.1, from coordinate 55,728,969 downwards.
ATTAAAGGCTGGGGTGTCACCTCCGGCACCACGTTAAACATCCCCGTCCACGTGCCACGCAAAACAACCACCATCCCTGCCCCACGTTAAGCAGCCCCCCCCCCCCTTGTCCCTACACCATGTTTTAAGTTCAAGAACACTAAGTGGGCTGTTAAACACTATTTGCGTGGATGGGTGATGAACGTTCCTGAGACCCCCTTGGCTCGGACCTTATGACGTTATTTAAAGGCGTGCGTCGACAGATGTGAAAGGTTTGACTGATGAGCTGAAAGAGCTAAACGGAATCAAGTGTCAGTTTGCCATTAAAGTAAGACTTATGAAGCGCACAGATGGTGGCAGCACTGAGTGTGCTGAGCCTGTATTGCGTAATAAGCAGCAGGTGGTTCTCTTCTCAGAAAATATTAACGATGCACTGAACCACAGTAATGCTAATATCCAAAAGCGGTTGGAGAAGTGGAGCAATAAAGGTTCATGTTGGGAGTTTGAGGCAGTCACATGTGTGGATTGATATTTCTAACTACCATCCATTAAAAGGTGGCTCCTACTTGTTGCTACCGAGTGAGCTGGCAGCTAAGAAGACAATCATAAACGTACAGAACATAATCGATTACTGCATTACCAAGTCTTGAACTTCTTTGGCTGGGATGGGAAGGGCACTATCAAACACCACATCAGTAAACATCCTGGTCCACGTATAAAACTCATTCTGATTGAGGAGGATGGTAAGTTTTATTATTCACAAATCAAAAATCTGAATCGCTTGTTGTATGATCAAAATAAATACGAACACCGCAAGTTCTTCTGTGAGCGATGCTTACATGGGCACAAACCTGAGGAGGCAACACTGTGGAGAAATTCTTGCAAGCCCTGTAGCAGGAAAAGCTCAAGATAATAGTAGTTCTGTCAATCCCTGTTCCCATGCGCATGACGCGAAAGGATAAAAGGGTGCATAAGACCATTGTCATATAACAGGTAAGTACAGTGGACAGCCCTCAATGCATGCAACCTAAAGCTGCGATTGGATTCTAAGACAACGGCCGTGCCTGTAGTATTCCATAACTTACAGGGCTATGACTCCCACCTCTTGATGCAGGCCGTAAGCAAGGTGGAAGGGAAGATCAACTCTAGCCCGAACAATATGGAGAAGTATATATCCCTATTGATCAGACTGTTACGCGTTATTGACAGTGCACAGCTCCTCCTGGCCTCGCTTGACAAGCTGGTGTCTGCAAATAACCCAGACGCCTTTGCAGTGACGGCTAAGAATAAGCCTGATGAAACGAAACGCCGGCTGCTGCTGCGCAAGGCGGTGTATTCCTGTGAGTTTATGGATGGCTGAGATAAGTTTGATGCCTTGCTGCCGCCAATCCAGGAGTAATTAAGCAAGCTCCCTGAGCAAGGTATATCTGCTGCAGACCATGAACAAGGTGTCACTCTCTCCATTTGATTCAAAGAGGTGGATAGCCGCGAACAGTGTAGACACCTTAGCCTATGGGAACACTAGTTTACCTACAAACTAACAGAACCACGTCGACCCCGCTTGGGGGGTCAGGTCCGAGGCGCCTTTCTCTTAACTTAAGGTGAGCAAAAATCTTGTATAAGCTGCCAAAGAGGAAACAGTATAGATGCGTGGTGGTGAGCCAGAACCGCTGCTCTTTATACTACTAACGTGCCTCGATTGTTGGTGAAAACTTTATACATAGATCAGTGATCAGCTGGCTACAGTCGGTATTCAATTGTGGGATGCAAACGTTCAACAAGTTAGACAACAGCCCGCCCACTCCCTCCCAAGCTATCTAATTGCAGCTACACACATTTAAATACAACATGCACCAACTGACCTGGATAAGTTGAACAGCTGCGACGGAAAGACGTAACATCACCCTTGCACGCGTGCCTTGTTTTCTTCATTGGTGACTTTTCTTCCGAGTCTGTGTGATTGCAGTGCACTCTATTTCATAGCGGCATGCAATTTTGTTAACAGTATTTCTGAAGTTGTCTATGTGACTAAACGGAATATTTATGTAATAAACGCAATTATCATTTAGCTTGGTAACAATATTCGTGAATTATATTTTTAATGTAGCTGTTGACCCTGCGCTGCTTGTGAATTGGTAAAGCAAAAAGTCAGTAACTTCAATGTGCCAAAACAACAGAAAAGCACGCAAGACTCATGTCATTATAATAGGAATAGACTCTCTGTACGATTTGCATAATTTATTAAATTGCTTTTTTCGGGTCAATCTTGTGGCCTTACAAAAAGTGATGTTAATGCAATGCATGGACAAAAAAATCGCATTTACAATCAAATGCTGGTATTTTGTGAAGGAGTCGAGTGACAGCAATGTTTGGGTAAACATATTAATTTTATTTTAGAAATAATTCATTGTGTAAATCATGGTTCAAAAACCATACGTAAAATATTCAGTATTACATAATAGAATACAATAGAGTAATCTCTGAATGCATGTACAGTACAAATCAATTACCAGTATTACTATGAGGCAGATAATGATTTTAAGTATAGTAACGTTATGATTGTTTGACAGGTAAAGGTATATGTATGATGTTGATACAATAAGTGAGATACATAACTATGGTATGTCTAGGACAGGTTACACAACGCAAGATAATGCTACTTTAATTGGTCATGACACAGATATGATTAATTGATTGATATACCTATACATGTACAGACATACATATTACACAGCGAGTGTTAAATGACAAAACTAAAGGAAAGCATATACAAAAGGTAGGATGGCATTGAAAACGGGAAGGGTGGGAGGGGTTCGGAAACAGAGAACAAGTGATGTGATGTCGTTGAAATCTAATTCGAAAGACAAAAGCATGCTGGTCACATGACCCTATCCGCGCGGGATACAATTGGGGCAGCCTCTTCCCTTGCAAGGAGGAATGATAAGGACTTATGCGATAACGTTTACAAATTCGACTCTGCACAAAATGCGGCTAGAGCACAGAAAACCCATCATTCATTTACACGATAACACGCCACAGAAATACACAAAGAAACTTGTGATAATGATATCCAATGAAAGACCATTTACGGCGGATAAACAGCGTTAGCATGCTTGTTAGGAGTTGAGAGGAACATAATTGTTACCTGTTTACGCTGTATATATCCTACTAGGATTGAACTTTATTGACATGTTAGTCGTTAAACCAACAATTTCCTCATTGCTGATTAAAACAGCAAATTTGCTATTCTATATAAGACGCTTATCTGCTCTCACATAACAAGTAACTGTGCGTCTCCTTATGAAGATGATTGACTGAATGATATAATCAACTGATGCTCTTGGAGATCTATGCTGGTCACGACAGATCACGAGATTCGTGACGTTTTGTTGCGTTGTATGGTTACTGCCATGTATATTTCCATGCTTTCCAAGCATTGTATTCCTGCCTTGGTTCCATGTGACAAGGCAATTGCTAGATGACTGTACTCGCCCGCTAATTACTGTTGCCATTTCTGTGAACATTAGAAAATTAGAGTTCTCCTTCCTGACCTCAGCAGCAGGTGACTTAACACTTGCTGATAACTGCAAACAAATGCGATTTCTCAACCGCCTTATTCAATTATTGTGATAGAGACCGGTATTGGCGTATGGTATGTGATAGCGGTTACAAACCCATTTCCAAACTTTTTTTGAGGCGTGGACACCCATTAGTCCTGACGTCGGGCAGATAGTTATTAGTTGTCATCTTAATGCATATAAACGTTTCTATGGTAACTGATGTGCCACTAAATAATCTTGCAAAGCTACTTTAGAACCTAATCCCAAATCTATATCATATCCAACACGGGCTTAGATTTCAAATGTCACTTGAGATAAACTTGTCAACTCTGATAAACATCTTAAGAAGCAATATATGATCATATGATAGGCGTTGGTTAACAGCTTGTTGGATAACAGATCATTCGTTCCACATAAAAAGAGCTACAATATGCATCACTTGTTGGTTGACCGCATCAACTCTTAGCTAAAGATATGGTGTTCAATGTCTCTGTGTTCCCTTGACTAACATGCAAATGGTGATACCAATGAGTAGGTGTACCATTCACTGTACTCTATGATGATAATGAGCTGGCGTCCATGGGGAAATTCCGTGTCGTATAACTAACGGATTTTTCTTGCTTGATGGGAATAAATCACCTTCAGAATCAGCCCTTGAAAACCACCTCCCATGGTGAATTCATTTATGGATCAATGCACTAACGAGCGTCGTTAGCTCTGTAAGGCGCTTTGTCGTTTTGTACGGCTTAAGTATTTCACCTGATGCACTGCTCATATAAAGACACACAAATAATAGTTAGTTTATGGGCGACTGTACTAATCTACTCATAATTGTAGTTGAACATCCACCTGATACATTTGAACTGTATCTTATTTAAAGGATCTGCAACATTCCTTTTATTAACAGATTAAGATCAAACCACTGCATCTGGAACAATATTTGCTTTGCATTCACTATATAGGATGCATATTTTAAGGGAAAATGGATGTCTTCATTGTATTTCGTATTATCACTAGCCATATTCAGATATTGCTCAATCGCCATTTGAGCATGTGGAAACCAGAAGGGTAATCACACTTTTCATATATATATATAATCACATATATATATATATATATAGAGATATAGATATATATATATATATATATATATATATATATATATATATATATATATATATATATATATATATATATATATATATATCTCTAGATAGATATATATATATATATATATATATATATATATATATATATATATATATATATATATATATATATATATATATATATCTATATATATATATATATATATAATGCCATATATATAATGCCAGCAATTGCAGTTTATCGTCTCATTAGAGATATCGTGCCCTTAGAGATTACAAATACTCTTCTTAGGTTGCAAGATTGTATGGTTCTAGACCAACTTTTATTACTCTTAATCCACAGGCAGACCGGAATATAAAGCATGCATTAATTGACCTAAAAGCACATCTTGTTTTTTGAAAGTATGGTGATTAGTGTTTTTGGCTAAATAACCGGATGTAATTGGTAGTCTGACAAATACATGCATCACCCCGACGAAGAATTAAGAGGCCAGAGCGTAATAGACCGAATTGTAAGAAATATAGGAAATCTCAGAAAAGCATTTAATGTAAATGCGATAATAAGGTTGTTGCAAGGAATTAGGTCACACAGGTCTTATGTGCTGACCTTATTCTAAACATGACCAGGGGACCACGCACTCTGGAATAGTACAGTTTTTACTCGTAACTACATATATTGCTGAAGGAAAATTTTGGTACCCGTGAGACAACTTTGGATATTAGTGGATATAATTTGATTTGTTGCCAACATAAATTGAAGCTAAATGCATCAGTGGACAAGTGCCAAAAGGCAAACGCATTTTCTAAGTGTGTGTAAAATGTACCATAATTGTATTGCTACACTATTTTTAGACTGAGATTGAAATGGAATATGAAATATTTTCTTTCAATGACAATTACCCTAAAAGGTTAAATAGCATGAGTCTAATAAACGTAGCCTTGGTAATGTGATAAGAACCGCAGCATTCTGGCTCAGTAGCTGGGGTATGAGACTTTTACATACGTTAACATCTTAATTTTAATCATGCGTCAAAGGAGATAAACCATAATTTGATAGAACTCGATTGAACTCATTCGCTTTATCTATGAGCTTTATGTGTCACAAACATCCCCTATCCTGCATCCCACGATAATCTGGTTGCCGATGTGGGCATATTCTGGATGGTTTACGTAGTTCAATTCCTGTCCTAAGCATTCCATAGTACGCATGTTGGATATTTGAATCATTATCAGATCTCTACTTAGATACCAAGTCGATAGTAGGCGTGGTTTATAGCAACTTTATTGGTTGCACTTTACGTGTTACCAATCACGACAACCGCATGTTACATTGTCATTTGCGTCAGATACAACGCTTTATTCTACCCTATTACCTTCGATGTGTTTTAACTATACATGTGAATCGGACGATATGCCCCTAGAATCCTGCATAACTGACATTTTTACTGCATTTATATGACAAGTAATTTAAAGCAAACATAACTCACAGGCAAACTCTACACCATATATTGTGATGCATTACCTGTGGAATTCATCCAGTTCTGTACACAGAATGACAGTGATAAATTAACACCGAATCATGCACGCATTATTTCTTTATCTGGTATCGTTCTTCCTATTAGGCGGTGCAAGAGTACAGACAGTACCTGCGATATTGTGTATTCCCTTTCGGGGGAATATCGAGTGCAAGGTAGGCGCGATCACCAAGCATAGTATATTGCATGACTGTATCCAAACATATAAATCACGGAGCAATTTTTTTATTCTAGTGGTCGACAAAGGGGGTTAATTTCGACAGTTGTTCAACAACAACACATTATACACTTCTCTTAATGCCACAGTCACGTCGCCATCTCGATGACCTGGCGCAATCAACCACGCTAACGACAAGCCTTTTAAACTGGCTCACATGGTCAAATCAATTACATATATGTCTCTTTGTAGTTTTGTATGGTTTAAACATTCCTACTATATGCCGTCTACTTAACCGCGCTTAGAATGAAATATATACTTCTATTCCAATCATCCCATTTACACCATTTAGCGTTCGCCTCGTTTACGATTTCGATCATGTTACTGACAAACAAATCCTTCCATTAACCCACATAGGATTCATGCAAAAAGAATGAGCAGATGTATTTATTTACCGTTAGCTAGTGTAAGACATTGCGCGCGCGTTGACTAGTACAGTAGACATCCCATTATATGGACCACTGGGTAATGGTGATGTAACTATGGTAATAATATCTACAATACCGTAACCTGATTTGCTTCTGGGATGTAACTTACCAGAGACCCGTACACCAATGAAAGCAAAAAAAAATTACATCAGTCTACCACTTAACCATTTTTGAAAGGACAAACATTAAACCCCTATCATAGGACCCCATGGTGGATTTGAAAGACCTTTTCTGGGTTGGAATGGATATATATATATATATATATATATATATATATATATAACTATATATATATATATATATATATATATATATATATATATATATATATATATATATATATATATATATATATTATATATATATATATATATATATAAACAGAGTGTCATCTCGAGCGTCTCAGTCATTTAATCAATCAGGAGGGATATCGCCATTCATTCCGAGTTTTGCAGTGTTTGACGCCTTCACAATATATGCTCCGAGCTCATGGCAATGTCGTGTTGATTAAGATGTCATCTGCGAGAGACAGCTATGTATGTTAATATACGATAATGAATCTTTTCATCGTATATTATTGGTTTCGATTTCCCAGAAGTGCTGTTTATACAGTGCTGTATGAATCACTGAACCGCGGACTGTCTTCTGTATTTATATCGTTTGACAACGATGTACTTTTTGATTCGTGGGCAGTGCGGCGCTGATGGTGGTGGTCGGTGTGTCAGGCTTATGTGTTGAAGTCGGAATATATTCATGTAAACGATTCAAACTGGGCAACACAACAAAATACCTATACCCATTAGACATATTTATTCCAATCATATGCAAATTTAATAAGCATATTATTGTTTGTATGGTAATGTTCATGTGTTGATATTCGTCTCGCTTGCTACGCAGGCTTCATATTTCTGACTGGCTGTCATAGCGATTGTTAATGTCATAATGTTTGACTTTCTCTAACTTTGTACCTGTATGATGTTCCTGTGATCTGTTGGCTAACGGCTTACCGCCCGGCGTTGATGACATTATGGGTCCTGTCGTTTACAGATATTAAACTTACACGCGGATATTGACACCGTTATTGCGGTCTGTTGTGTAAATAAGTCTTGCTATTTTGGTTATTATTCAGAGAATTGTAGATCAACAGTATCATCATATACTGGCTCTCTGTTCACAGACAAATTTCCCTCAAGAAGCAAAAAGTAAATGACGATATGATGTAGACAAAAGCTGCTTGCGCCGAAGGTATGGTAATCATGCGCGAGTACAGTAGTGCTTGGCACTGCTATCAGTCTCGTGAGGCTAGTCGGAGGTAATCACTGAATGGAAGTAATTTACGTGCCTATTTGTCAAGTGTAAATGGCTCATCACTGGAGCTTTGTGTTGTGGTGACGGTAGCGAAGCGATATTATTAATTCAGCTGCATACTAGTTTGTGATATTTTCTACTCAGACTGAGAGACCATGTCATTTCATATAGCGCTTACTCGTTTTTCAGTTATATTTTCATCATTCCCATTGATTAAAAAAGCTAGAGACAACATTTGCCACATACAGTAATTACTCCAATAATACGCATTTACTATCATCGCCAGAGTATCATTAACCTCGACAACTGCCTTGCGATGGCGGGAAATGTACTATGATCACAATTTATTTTGCATAACTGCCCTTACAATTTGCAGTACATAAGACCTTCGATTTATTAACGGAAGGCATTGGCTTGTATAATGCTTTGAATAGATACCTGTAAATAGCACTCAATGGAATTCTTCCGCTGAGTAAAATAGCAAAGAGCAAGGTTCATTAATGACGTCCCGATATATGTCGTTGCACGGTTTATAGCTGCGCATTGATATAGATGATTAGATGATTATAATTAGCAACAGAAGCGGCTGAGGCAGTAGCGGTTGACGGTTTGTTGTTTTGTACTTTATCCACTTCCACTGAACCACAATTATAATGTCAATATTTACACTGTATAATATTTTTGTGACCAAAAATGTCCAGAGAGAAGGAATCGTCTGATATTTACGAAACCTTTTTCTGACTCTGCTCTCTGCGTCAGTTGTTTCTAAATTGGTGGTGAGATGTCCCTCCACCATTCTAGTTCTACATTTCTGCCTGGCTTTTCTGTAGTTCGCTACAATTAAGTAATAATATTTATTAATTATATACACACACACACACACACACACACACACACACACACACATATATATATATATTTATATATATATTATTTTTTATAAAACCTTATTTCTTAAGTACTTGTTTTATAAGTACTTGCATAATACAATGGAGCAAACAAACAATTTATTGTTTTGTTATTAAAGTTTTAGTTTTGAATGCGCTTAAATCCAACTCGGGTAAATTTCATGAAAAAACAACAAAATACAAAGAAATGCGATGAATACTAGATGTTTTCATATCCCATGTATTATCTTAATACGTAATTTAAAATGGATAAAAGTGCTGCACAGTAGAAGTGAGCGATTTTAACGAATTTCCAAATACCCGCCAACATTCAATGACTGAACTTAGGTTAAGGTCGTTACTAATTTGAAAAGATGCTGCTAGATGGCGCGATGGCAGACATCCAGCCGAAGACGAGCCACCGTTGGGCCACCGGTGGACCGTCAGCTGGAAACTGCCGACGGTAGCCACCAGCGGGCCGCTGGCGTTGTGTCATCTGGAATTTATTATTGCATTATATGTGTGGGGTGGGGTGGGGGGTAAATAAACCATAAATAATAAAACAGACGCGTTCTTACGTTAGTCATAATGGATGAGGGAAGTCGGATAGAAGTCAGGTCACAAGCGAAAATAAAAATAATGCCAGAATTATGGATGACCATCATTGATGGTATCAGTAACGGGGAGTGCATACAAAAACTCGAACTCACTCTTGCGCATCAAAGAGACACGTTTTGCAATATAGAGGCGACCATTTCCAAGCCAACGCTATTATTTTAGCCATTAATATTCCAACGATAAAGCGCATCATTCACGTGAAGATATGAACAGGCGCGCCCTTTGTAAGTGATGCTGCTGATATTCTGGTTGGGTTCATTTTACATGGGTTTTCTTCGTTACGTGTTCTACAGCCAATCAAATGCGGTGATCCATCATGCGCATTGTGTCAGTGTCTTTATCAGCTGATGGTGCAACTCGAACCCGGTGGAGCAAAAGCTGAACCACAATGGACCTACGTGCATGGGGACCCTTAATTACTTTGATCTTTTCACTCCTCTCCCTCTTCCTCACTTATTGTTAATGAAGGCATGTTAATTCTATTTCCCTAATCTACGAGGTGACCCCAGCTTAATCCCTGCAATATCAAACCCTAGTCCCTGCCGTGCCTCGCCCTTATCCCCGCCATGACCTTACCCTAATCCTCGCAATGAACCCACCCTAATTTCCGCCATGACTTCACCCTCATCCACGACGTGACTCAATTCTCAGCCCCACCTAGACACACCCCCCCCGCCCACAATTCCCGCCGTGAACCCATCCATATCCTGCTGTGACCCTTCTCTAATACTTACCATGACCCCATCTCTATCATCGATATCATCCTACCCCAATGCCCTCCATGACCCAACGCTTATCCCCGCCATGATCCCACCCTCTTCATGACCCCATATTAATCCTGTGACCCACCCTCATCCCTGCCCTGATCTCATCCTATTCTCCACCACAACCCCATCCTATTTCCCCGCCAAGGCCAACTGGTGTCCAATGCAAGAAATTTATTCAACTTGTTGCCTTGAAAGTAGTCTTGGCCTTCAAGTCAATGAACTTTCAAAATTAACTGCACATTACTGGTGAAAAGTGACATACCCATACCAAATTGCAACTGGCAGCTGTTTAAGGGATGAGGGAGTTGGGCATACATACAGAGAGATAAACATTCACACAAACACGCATTTATACATTTATATATATATATAAACATATATTCATGTGTATATAATTTATCTATTAATACATATATGTATATATATATATATATATATATATATATATATATATATAAGGATATAAGGTTTAATAGTGCAAGTAGGTCAACGAGTAAAAAAAGAAATCAGGTTAATAATTGTTCATTGAAAATCAATGACCAGCTTGCCTTGAGCAATTTTAAGTTTAAGAACAACCACCAAATATATAATGCATGTTTATTCATGTACAATATTGACTTCAGTTCCTATAAAATGGTTGCACATATCTGACCCCAAGAAGTGTGACAAGACCAAAGAGACCTAAAGTCTCTGATAACAAACACTAATGTCAATCATTGCATGTTTTTCTGTAGGAGTTTCTGGAATCGACTGGAGATCACAAGTGTGGTGTCGATAAAGCGATCTACACAGTTGCTCACACAAGACTCAGTCCGCGAGTCGAGTTTGTCCCTGGGTTTGTCAATGCAGCGCTCCCAGCAGGTGTCTGTTAACTTGTGGATCTGGGTTTGGAACTGTGCTTTGACTTGTTCTCCTTCAAGGAAGGCAGCTAATTCTGGGTCCTTGTCTGCCATGTTGAGCTGAATATACAGGATAATGCAAAGAAATCTAATTAAAACAACAATAAAAAGGGATTGAGTTGTATTTCATGATCTCCGTTATAAAATATTCTACATCTCACGCAACAAGGCAGTAATGGATATGTTCCAAGGGTTTCACAATTCTTGATTTCGGATATTAAATTGATCTTAAATTATACGCCTGTTCGAAAAATCCATCTAAGACATTGTGAAGTATATCTGGTATAAATGACATTAACAAATAACAATGGCGTGAAACACAGATATATGCCATGAGCTCATTGTTCTGGATTTCCAAAAATCCTGGGTATGGTAAAACACAAGCCTATGAGAGTCGTTATTCTTTTGAAATGAAATTAAAGCACTGTCTTTTACAATGCTTTCATCTATAATGTGATATCATGACGGTGATGGATGAATGAGGATGACAGTGATGGATGAGAATGACGGTGATGGATGAGAATGACAGTGATGGATTAAGATGACGGTGATGGAAAACAATCATGATATTTCTCATACCTTTCAAATGAAAAGAAGGAATTCCTTCCTGACATTAATGACACCTTAGTTACATCATCAGGTGATGTAATTATTAGAAATATAATTTCATATGTGTTAAATGTGTTTGCATACAAACAAATCATTTGCATAACTTTCTACCTTAGAGGTCCTTGTTTGTGACCCCACCCCTCCTACTAATCAATAGAGCCTGCAATGGCAATACTAGAAGCAACATCACTTCATCCAACCATCTAAATAGTTCAAAATAAAATGGCAAGGATTCTCAGGTAAAATATCAAGATCTTCATTGCATGCATACAAACTCTGTTTGGATTCATCAGATAACATAAACAACTTTAATTGAACCATAGCCTTGTATAAACACTTCCATGCAGGGCTATAGGTGAATGTTACCTAAATATAAAGATCATCATGAGAAAAAATTATTAAATAGCACAGGAGTTGACAAAGACAGAATAGGGAAAACTGCCTTCTGGAGTTTGGATTTGGGAAATATATTTGATCAAATACATCTTAAAGTAATAAAACATATCTACAACCAATAACGCACAAGAAGAGAACCACCCAAGGAATTCTAATTCCATGTACCAACCCTGCCTCCCCGCTCCCACCCTGGGGGGGCACTTAAGTGTATAGAAGTAGTATACATGTGCCGCGCGACAGGGTATTTTTTTTAGGCCTCTCGACTTGTACGACGGGTTTTATTGGCCTCATACTTAAACGACGGGGTATATTTTTAAGCTTCAATCTGTACGACAGGGTTTTTTGGGGGCTTCGTTTTGTACAGCGGGGTATGTTTTCTCTTCCCATGCAGTCAAGATTTCTCCCGGGATTTCCGGCTGATGACAATGCAAATGCAATTAATGGTCCCTGTGTGACGCCCCAAGAATCACACGCTCACACAGGGATTTGCTTTGGCCGGCTAACCGATATCTTCTATGTATACAAACCCTTTATGGTTTATCATCACTTCATGTATTCTTAGAAGATAGCGGCCGACCGGCCAATACAAATCCCTGTGGCTCGACCGTGCAAGCGCGCAAAGTTGTTACCGCATGTAATCCAGAGTTCTGGAAAGACCGTCGGACCACAGGTATTTTACTCTTAATGTTGTAAAAATAGAGAAATATCGAACGTACATCCATCTTTCGAAAACCATCGCCGCTGTTTTATCTGCTTACAAGTGAAAACAGCTGAGTGAACACGACTATATCCGAAGAATAATAATATAGCCAAATCCGAATCAAACAAGTGACCGGAACAGTTTTCTAAATTCAGTGTAGATATTTTCGCAGGTTTTGTGCTTCACTGAAGAACTGTGATTTTTCGCGGTCTGAGACATGTTTTCGCAGCTGTGGTACAAAGAGGGGGCAAGGGCTGGGAGGAGGCCGCCCCAAGAGGAGAAAAAAAAAAAATAGAAAAATCCAAATATCCAAAGACATTGGAGGAGGGTAGACCATGGTTAGAATATAAAGATGGCAAAATGTTCAGCACAGCTTGCAAGTGAGTGGACCACATCATCACATGATGATAATAAAGATTTTTACATGAAGTCAAATAATTATAAAACAATAGAAATTTAACTATAATGATTAAAAGAAATAAAGATTGATCTTAGAGATGTTTTTAATGATTTTTAATATATAGGCTATATGGATCAATGTTTAGATTAATTTATCTAAAATATTTATTTAGCAAATCCCTGGTGGATCATTGGCTCACAGTGAGTGTGCAGTTGGCGATAGCTGCGTAGTTTATTGTGGTTTTGTGATATAAATGTATTACATATCTGTACTACAAATATTTTTCACCCATTTATTTACAGTGCAAGAGGAAGCCTGCCTACAGGAGACGTACCCAGAAACAGATAGCAGCTCAAGAAGCTACAGCCCTGAGTGATGCTCCAGTGGTTGAGGTGAGAGATGGAACAGAGGTCACTACTGATGAAGATATTGCTGGGTCGGTCGAAGCAGATGAGTTGGACAGCGATGGGTCCGATTCAGACAACTTCTCCGGCTGCGAAGAGGATATTGAGGATAAAATATTTATGTATGCAAAGGACATCATGATCTAAATTAGATCCTGATGTCCTTTGCATACATAGATATTTTATTTAGATTCTAATGTTGACAATAAAGTAATTTTACCCTAAAAATAATGTGTTTTTCTTCTTATGCTAATGCATTATCTTGAGACATCGCAAAATGATTAATTTTAGTTCAGTCCTGTAAGAAAGTCCTGGTCCTGTAAAGTTTGGGCACTTCACAGGTCATGTGTCCTGTAAAGTCTGAAATTCTTTCCTGAACTCTGGTAATCAGAAATCTGCTCATAACATTTTGAGATTTATCCCCAACTTTTATCCTGCCTACGACGTATGACAGATTATCCGTTATACATTTGCATAATACCTTGTACAACAGGGTACGCTTTTTTGCCATTTTCAACTTGTACAACGGGTACGGGTTTTCAAGGTCCCGTGGCACACCCCTATCCGAGTTAAGGCCAAGTGCACCCCCCACCCCACTCCCAGGCCTGTCCCTGCCTGCCTACACCAACCCTATCTATGAAACCGGGGCCCTAGTAGTTATTGGTCAGTGCTTTCCTTAACTGTTTACATTATAATTGTTTGAATGTTTATTCTGATCAGGAAAAGAGTGGTTTCATGTTGAATATGATGAATAATCATGTATTTACTGATTTAATTATAAGCATGTAATGTGTTTAGTTTTCAATCGCAAACTAAATATTCAACCGCAGTATGCTCACTTTATGACAGGAGCTTCGATCTAAGGGGTTTCCGTCGATCGACGTGCATCACTTCAATCGACGGACGTAGTTATAACGGACAAATAACACGGGGCAACATGCGACTCAGTGCAACAGCTTCCAGCCTCTAACAGTCTAATATCGCCCACCAGCATGAACGAATATGAAATATCTCGCAATGTAGATTATCTCAAATTGCCTCATATTCACAAAATATGAAATGTATGTATATATATACATACTGTTATTGTATATAAGATACAGAAGAAAATCGACCAGGAAATATGAGTTTACACTGATTTTCAGAAGCCTTCAGAAGCTGACCTCTGCACGGAGAATATGCACTTAGTGGCCCACAACTGGGATGAGTTGCGGAGTCTGATTACCATACACTGCATATTCATGAGGATAATCCGTCCGTGCTAACCGGGACAACAAGCGCTTTAACCAGTTAACTTCTCTTTTCCGAACTCCCCAAGACGATTAGATGGCTTACTTCTTGATTTATCACGTCCCGAAGGCAAAGGAACTTCACCTTTGAAAACGACCAATCTATGAATTCTCTCAGTCTTTGATGTAGACTTACCATCGGCCGCTCTGTCTGCATAGCGAGACAGAAGTTGTTTGCTGGTTCGTTAGGCACCCTGAAGTAGTTGACTAGGATGCCCCATATCAAACTGGGCAACAAGACTAAAATAGATGGGCTAATATGAAGGCAACGGAATTTTGCATTTGATAACGTCCTATCTATGAGTTCTCTCAATCTTTCATATCCATTTTGCAGTCTTCTAAAGATAATTTATTTTGTTAGGTATTTTGCCCCCGGGATTTTGCCGTACACAACAGGGCATCAGAAAGGCTTGCACCTATCAGGCTGGTGACCTTGTCTGATATCAACCGGGGCACATTGCCTTGCCGAGAACACACCAAGCATGCACCCTGAAACAGTTGACTTGTATGCCCAATAATTGAACCAGCTAAATAGCAAGATAGGTCATGACATGAAAACCTCATTTTTGAACCTCTAGGATGTAATCAAGAGTTTGATGATGTGAGAAATTTGAACATAAATATATTTGAACTCAGTGGGACTTGCTTTCAAAGTGATTCATTTATATTTTTTTTATTTTTAGTACAGGCTTCAGTTTTCAACTGCTCTCAGGGGTCTACCTCTCTTAAATAACTATAACCCTTGGATGCACCTCATTACAGATGATGAAATACAACAAAAATCAATAGAATCCATGAGCTATATTGGTCATGACCCACATTTTGCATATGAAAACAATCCACATTCAATGACATCATTAAGTTGATGACACTTTTAAAAATAAGATCGCTACTCAATAATATAATTATTATCATTATATAAAACCATACAAATGGGCAGAATAAAAAGAGCATGTATATAGAGTTTCCATGATACCTCGAAGAGTTGAGATAACGCAATATGCATTAGGTATTTGTTTTGGAACAAAATTTAAGAAATCCCCCATGCTACAGGTAAATGATAAGCAGGTGGGTGCATGGAACAGTTTCAATGGTGAGATACTGATACATACTTTGGGTCACCATGACTGATGACATAATCAATCAGTAAATTATACACTAACAATAAAACACAGTGTATAGCTAGATTCACCCTAAAAATTTAAAAGTGTGACCAGATATATATAGTATCCTGCATCATAACATCTACTTCTTCTTCAGAAAATAGTAAGCGGCACCCCCACCCACAAAACAACACAAGTCACACCAACGACTGGAATCCATTTTGGCATTATGTACTTTAACGAATCCATAACTGTAATTGATGATTTAACTTCCTGGAAACTCTTCCTCTTCTGAACTCTCTCATAATATTCCTCCACTTTGGGGAGGACACCATTTTCAAAAAGAGCCCCCGAATATCCCATAAATTTCAGGCGCCCCAGGAGAATGGTGAGACAGATATCAGCAATGGTGAAGCTGGGACCACAGAGCCAGCTCTCCTGGTCCGGATTCTCTGCATGACACATGACAATTTAAATTAGAATCATGACGATTTGTAAAACATTGGAAACATAAATGTGTTGAACAAAATCGCTTTTGGGATATACACCGGTCCCCCCTAATGAAATAAACAAGACTCCTTCTTATTTTGTCCGGACAATACATCAGAGCACAGTGAATTGTTTTGTTACATTGAAATTTCCATGCCAATCCACAAGGTAAATCAACTGGGTAACAAAATCAACACAATTCTGTTTTTTTTGTCCAGACAAAACATCAGAGTGTAGTGAACTGTTTAGTTTCATCGAAATCAACCGGAAATTTTGGCATGAACCTACATGGTTAATCAACTGGGTAACAATGGCTGAGCAAGCAGCCACAACATCAGTATACAACACAGACTGACCCCCTCCTCTCAGGCCATTTATGGCTGGCAGAAGGGGTGACCAGATATAAGGGGGAGCATACATCATATATATATGTATTGTGGAAATATATTTGGCTACAAGTCCTTGATCTTTACCATACATCTATTTGTGTCGTTCTTTGTGGTTGTGAAGGTCATATCAAATGCATTCAAGAACCACTACCATATAAACTACTCATGGCAACCCACCATTAGCAGTTTTGATAAGTTCCTTCTCCGTTTCATGCAGAATATCTCGTACTTTCTTCCGCTCAGATACAACACGGCTCTTGTTTAGTACGCCACTGCAAAACTCTTCTGCCATAGCAATCTTCTTGGTGTACAGCTCAGCTAAATCACTGTGTTTTTGAAGCATTTTCTCCAGATGCTTCACCGGCTTACGGTCCTCCATCGTTGCTGCAGTGGTAAACAATAGATTTTCAGCATACAGTGAAATATGAGTGACACACAAAACAGTTTTGAATATACATTGGTATTTCAATGTTTAACAAAGCCAGTGGCATATGAAAAGATAAATATATCACTACTTCGAAGTGGATATTGTATTTTCAATCACAGCAAGTAAAATGTTTCTGGTTTGAATACTTCATGTGGCCTTAACAATTTATGTATGATGTGAAACAGACATATTTGACATAAAGTGGTAAGAATTTTTTTTTGTTTATCTGACATATACTGTGATACAAAGTTACTTGGAATTGCTATATTAATACTGTATTGGCAGGAATCAAATAGTGCTCTACAATGGATTGCACTAATGGTATGAATATTTGTATTTCAGCTTTTGATGTTTAGGGAATTTGTGGGAAGGTAGGTATGAGGGTTTAAAGAAAGAGATTAAATACTAAATTGGTTTATATCCTGCATTCTGAAATAGAATAGCGATCTCATGCAATAAAACAAACTGAAGCCCCCAAATTATATATGTCCCTCAGTCAGCCCAAGAAAAATATGATTAAGTGAACTTGTAAAGTAGTATTTCCTGAATCAAAATAACACCATTACCTTTCATTTTTTGGGCTACAAACCATGGAAGTTTTACTTCATGCACCACATCAGGATGAACAGCAGCACCATAAGAAATCAGATCTACCCTCACGCTGTCATAGAGCTCGTTGAAGTGCTTGACCCGTCCACCAAAGTCAGTTTTCTGATCGGGTTGTAATACTGATCCTCCTGGTGAGATGAAAACAAAACTAGCCCATGTGTCTTCCTCCAATCTTACAATTACACTCCCTCACTCACACACACACACACACACTATGTACATACACACATACACACACATACATACATACATACATATATATATATATATATATATATATATATATATATATATATATATATATATATATATATATATATATATATATATATATATATATATATATATATATATATATATATATATATATCTATATATATATATATATATATATGTGTGTGTGTGTGTGAAGAAAGGGTTTAGTTACCAAATTTCTCATCCAGGTATTTTGCAATTTCTGCTGAATCAGGGATGTAAGCAGCGCCGTCTTGAAGAACAGGAACTTTGCCAATGGGGTTAATTTTCAAGAAACTCGGGGAGGTGCATTCATTCCCAGGAAGGTTTACGATTTTCCTCTTGAATGGAAGTTGTTTCTCAACCAAACACATCAAAGCCTTTACATAGGAAAAAACAAGAATTCATTTGAAATTGTCACTTTACTCCCTACACAGCTTCAAAATCATTTGTCAATTCTATTCATTGCTCAAAACAAAAACATGCAATTCACTATGTGAAATAAATCGCTGAATCTGTTTGCCGTGCACGACGTCATGTATACAGGTATATATTGGCTATAAATCAGTGTAATAGACCACCTTCTGCGAGTAAAATGATAAAGGGTGGTAATGGAGCGTCAACGAAGACGCCTCGGGCTTGGCCATGATCAGTTCTTATCCCAAATTATTTCGGCCTTGTTGACAACTTCAAAACAAGTCTCGAAAACACGTATCCGCCCGAAACCTTGACCTACCAAGGAGGTAAGAACGTCCGAAGAGGAGAGCTATTGGTGTGTAGCGGATTCCGCGCAAGAACCACGGTTTACAACCACAGCGCAGTTTATCGCTATCGCACTGATGCTGGAATGGAAAGTCATGGGTTGCCAATGCACAAGATTATGTCGGTATATTGTATGTATTTGGTTTGTTTAAGGTTAATGACACTCGGGTGGATAACATGTAGATGCCTCAAGGTTGATTACTTAAGGTATGCATCTTGAGGTAGATATGGGTTGACTGTGGTGGTTTAAAGAACTTGGTAAAGCAGTGGATTGACAACTGATATTCAATGATCTGACTTGCTTTAATTTTCAGAAGTTCAGTCGGTTGACATCTCCTGATATTATGATTGGTTGACTTGTTTCAATTTATATATTGTAGGTTCTACATGGGTTGAGCTATCATGAAAATCAGTGGGTTGACAGCTATGAGAATTCAAATGGTTGACTCATCTCACTAATTAATGGGGTGACAGCTATGGGTATTCATACGGTTGACACGTCTCAATATTCGGGGTGGCGGGGTGGTAGCTATTGGAATTCAAATTGCTGGCTCTAGGTCTGCAAGACGCTTTTAATTTGGTATGTATCACCGTCTGGCCTAGCCGCGCACGACGTTAATATAAATATATACCACTAAGACGTCGTGCACGGTTACGTCTGACCGAGGTTTGGTTGACTCCTTTCATTATTCAGTGACAGTGGGATGACAGCTGTGAGTATTCAAATGTTTGACTCAATTTGTTTGTCTCAATATTCAGTGGGGTGACGTATATAAGTATCCCAGATAACACAACGCCATCGGCCCGCTGGTGGCTACCATCGGCAATTCCCAGCTGACGGTCCATCGGCGGCACAACGGTGGCTCGACTTCGTCTGAATGTCTGTCATCGCGCCATCTAGCTGCATCTTGCAAATTAGTAACGACCTTAACCTTAGTTCAGTCGCGGAATGTTGGCGGGTATTTGGAAATTCGTAAAAATCGCTCAGTGTTCATCACTTCTACTGTGTTAGGTGAGTTGCAGTACTTTAATCCATTTTAAATACGTATTAAGATTATACATGAAAACATCTAGTATTCATCGCATTTCTTTGTATTTGGTTGTTTTTTTCATGAAATTTACCCGAGTAGGATTTAAGAATCGAGTTAGGGTCAACTCGTACCCAGACCAACTCGTACCCAAGTTTTAAGATTGATACCGGACTTGCGCGTTATTCACTTATGTACAATAACGTTGAGTTTAACCATCATCAATATAAATTTCCATTTTAACAAGGAATGTTGAAGCCCTGAATAGCTTAACTGCTCTCATTGCCGACGCACCATGCCTAGCCTCCTAGCTCCAGAGCGCGGCGTCCCAAGCGTGGCATACGGTGGTTGCGCTTGGGTAGGGTAGCGTCGGGTAGGGAAGAGTAGCGGTGGGCAGCGTTGGGTAGCATCGGGCCGAGTCGGGTAGGGCAGCGTAGGGTCGGGTCGGGTATGGTACTTGGTAGCGTCGGGTAGGGTAGCGGTGGGCAGCGTCGGGTTGGGAAGGGCAGCGTAGGGTCTGGGAGGGAGTTAAGAGGGGGAGCGGAGGGGTATTTATATATATATATATATATATATATATATATATATATATATATATATATATATATATATATATATATATATATATATATATATATATAGATATATATATATATATATATATATATATATATATATATATATATATATATATATATATATATATATATATCTATATATATATATATATATATATATATATATATATCTATATATATATATATATGAATAATAAAAAAATTATTGTTAATCAAATTCTTCATGTCTACTTGATTTCAGAAAAAGAACTGAATGAAGAGCTACAGATGACAAGGCTCGCTGCACTTATTGATTATAACGATTTGTCTTCTGAGAAAGAAATTTAGTTTTCTTAATAAACTTAAATATGGTGTTGCTGTTCTTCTTTATATATTAGTTATCGGTGGGCCGCTGTCGACCCGTCGGCTTGCCACTATGAGTGGCTTGCCACCGGTGGGCCATCGGCGGCTGCGCCGTCGGCCCGCCGGTGGCCCACCAGCGTTGTGCTATCTGGGATTCTAATCAGTGATTTATATTTAAATCTATTTGATTGAGATATCTGGACATTCGATAAGTTGAGATATCGAAATATTTCGGCACTAGACAACGCAAGATAATTATTGATAAGCATAGAGGGGAAATGCAACAGAAATATAAATCTATATTATCTATTTCAAGCCTTTATTTTAAGGGGGCTTAATATTTAAGGCAATTGGCTAAATGTATATGGATTTTTAAGGTAAAATTCTGCTACTCTGTTTTGAACAGAAGCACCATCTCCAGAAAAAATAGCCACAGGTTAAATTATTACCAATAGATTGTTTGTAAAACTGGTTTCTGTCGCTGGAGTATATATTAACAGTGTGATACTTTATACAGAGGCTAGGAGCAAGAGAAGAATGAAAACTTCCTCACTAACCAGAGGTACACTTATCATCTATGCTCTGTCTCTCAGGATATTTTGTGTCAATGGAGTGTGCTGTTTAGAAGTTAAGAGTCTGATACTGTGTTATGTACAGAAACGGCAGCTACTGAGGGAAAAGTAAAGGAAGCTGCCCCACAAGACCAAACTACTGCTGGTATTTTTGTATTGTGTATGCCTCAATTGTCTATATAAACCCATTCCATTTTTGTGAGTATTGACTGATTACAGACATTAGTTTGCAAATGCCTATTGTTATGCAATTAATTGGCAATCATTATGGCTTGTTTTTAATTTGTTTTAAATCTCATTTATAACCATACAATGTGCACAGAGATGCATTAGGACACTTCCTTTGGACTGACTAGAGGGAAGTCAAATATTTATTTGCTGATCTTTAATTTGTGCTTTTCAGCAGATGCTTCCGTAGAGAAACACCTAAGAAAGGAAATTCAGCTTTGGTGAGTATGCATTATTCCTTTAGTACTTAAGATTTATTTGGGAAGAATATATACAAATGAGGGCATTATATTTGAATGTTATGAATAATGAAGCATTAATCTAAAAGCAAATTTATCTGCATGCCCTTTATTTTACATATTGGGAAAAAGGTAGACTATAAATGGGATAGTCTATGATTAACATAATCTGATATACATGATGCAAGATTACACATGCGTCGTATCGCAATCTATGATGTGGTGATGTGCGACACGCGCTTGAGGAACTTCACTCGTAGGGTTTAGAAGAAACTTTATTGTTTACTGTGACTTTAGAATTTAAGATGGATATTTGGCTTAAAGATGAAGAGAAGAGTGTCGAGCTCAGAGTCTAGGGTAGAATTGATTTTTAAAGGTGAAAGTGATTCCCTGAACGACTCAGGCACGTTATCCCAATTCCCATAGGACATGCCGTAGAGGATGGGCGTGGCTATAGATATGGGGTATGCATGAGGAGAGGGAGTGGGGCTGGCAGATGACATGAAGGTCACTCGTGGACATGACTGAGAGGGACAAGTTATGATGATGGACAAGGTTATGGCATAATGTACTCTTGACACTCAACCAGGCATATTGTTTTCTTTCCCCCTTCTATTAATGCTTTCTACATCTCTTAATGTTTGGGAAGAAGCAGATGCTTCCAATAGAAGCATTGTACTTGCTCGCCATGGGCCATATCCACTTACAACCATTGACTTCATCAGTGTCCTAGGCAGTAGATGGCTGACAGATCAGGAATGTAACAACAGCATGTGCAGCATAGACACTAGAAGGTTTATTGATCATAGGTTATCGGTAATAACGTGCATTTGCTGTGCCAGGGAAAAATCTCATTACTGCACCTGCCAATACAGACTGGTTGGAGAAACTGGTACCAACCCCATATGGTTTGCACAAGGTTGGTCGAACACACCCTTATCGAGCGTTGTGACATGTGCTCATAACCATACCAGTGAAATACTGTCATCCTCCCTGAATAATTAATTGAATTTTGTTGGCACAGTTTAACACTATTCTAGTCCAGTCCATTTTACAATGAAAATGTTGGTATGATATTGCATCATTGAGTTAGCTGTGTTTGCTGTTATTCTGTAATCTATGCTTGTCTGCATTGTTTAATAACACTGTTATTTGTCCGCCAGTTGCAACTCTTTGACTTTGATACCATTGTTGGGGTGTATCTACAAGGTTGTGCACATTGGACAGTTGTAAGTATTGTCTATATCATAAGATAAATAGCATACTTTACCCCTGATTAAACCTAAGAACCATGCGTGTTTCAAAGCTAGCTCATTCCAGTAGCTAGGAATCATGGCTTTTATGGTATTTGTAGTGGATTCCGCTACAATATCTTGGTTCTTAGCTATTAGAACCCTCTGGCTGAGAACCAAGTATAGTTCATATATAGTGGGGGTCCCATGTATGTTTTGAAGCTAGCTCATTCCAGTTGCTAAGAACCATGGCTTTTATGGTATTTGTAGTGGAAGCCATGCATGGTTCTTAGGTTTTAGCACGGAATCCGCTACATACTAATTCAGTCCCATGATCAACAGTCCCATGTGCGCATTTGATGATTGCATGGTAGCCTCACCTGATGACTCATTTTCATATGCAATGCTTGTCGGAGTGTGCCCTACTAGCGTAGCTTGCGCGCATGCGTGCAAAACAATCATAAAAGATTTATGACGGAGGATTGTGTAGGGGAATTTGGATCACAAGCGTGTAATTATCCCACAGAGCTTGTAATGTATGACATGGGATTCAGGTTTAAAATATTCCCGAAAATATAATGGCTAACCTCTCGATAATATATTTTGCGTTGGTATAAATAAATTGCCAGTTGTTCATTCACTGAAATATTCGCTGTACATGGCCAAAAGATGCCAAACAGCGTTAAACTTCGAATAAACAACAGCAACAACTGACGTATTAAATACGCTAAAACTCAAATCAAGCCTGGAAACTCGCTTTGCCTTATCGTGTGATTAGCATATTTGTTTAACGAATCTTATCTTTACACATAGGAGTTTTCAACCACCGAGGTTGGATTAAGGTGGCATATTATTTGAAAGTTGCTACAGTAAAAGAAATTGATTCAATGACGGACACCACGTAAGCTGTTAACGTAACGCGTTATCATAAGCGAAACAAAGATTCAACTGTGCGTTCAAATGAAAGCGATAACACAAAAACGGATTTATCTCGTGCCATGTTCTTTAGTTGAATATACTTATCTGTAATTTACACTCGTTTTATCTTGACAGGTCATCTTTGCCATTTATAAATGAGCTGACCACCTTGAGCATTTAAATTTCAAGCGACGTAACAGCCGCCTTATTTCTCCAGTACACGTTGGTGCCATAAGCAGTTATATTGCGAAACAACAGTCGCTATAAGTATTCAGTGAAATAGCGGCAACATACTGACGTAAATAACTTTCGGTAAACTGTAGGTGACACACCTGGCGCCATTGCTTCCCAGTAAATGCCACGAGTCACGCCACACGTAGTGCAATTACAGGCGATACAGCAGACACATCGACTGAATATCGTAGAGATGGAATGAACTATGGCATACGAATCTTCTCTTGAAAATATCAGCACAGAGCTATTGTGTCATTCAATCAACAGGATCACGTGGCAAGTTAAACATTCATCTCTTTCTCGCACGAAGTAGTTGTTAATCACTGAACGGATGCTTTTAATTTCAAACGGTTTGCCAAGTAACCCAGATTCAGAATAATCGTATTGACCAATGATATATATAATAAACTTTCTTACACATAATAATAGTTCATTTATAACAATACACAATCATTGGCAAAGAGACCCACAAATATAAGGGTTTATCGCCATCGTATAGCCGACTATAGTTACAGATTTCAAATATATTCAAAGTAGCAATAGGCACAGGTATCATTGCGTATAAGTAAATGTATTTTCAGGTGAAAGTTATTTGACCTTATTATTTTATGCGTGTGGATACTGTTGGTACATGTAACAATTTCGTATTGTGCATTGCGTTTCGGACTTGTTCAAGTAATGTTGTTTTACGTACTTGTTGAAGACTTTGATCTTGATCAATACGATATTGGGTGGTTCCAGATCAAAGGTTGGGATGCTGTATCGAATGGACCTTTTGGCATACTCATGCTTTAATCTGTTAACGAGTAATATGTTATATTGAAGTGAATGATGTTCACGGATGTCTGCGTTCATCGTGAACATGGATGTGAAGTAATGTGGCTTAGTAAAGTTTCAATTTCTTTGTGAATATGTTCAGTATGCGCATTGTACTTATGGTCAGTTATAATATGGATTGACGCATTGCTTTCTTTTACAGTTTGGGTATGATGTGTTTAATGTCACGTGGTAGATGAGACAAGATCAATGAGTTATATAAAGTCAGCGATATCGGGGTTGGCAGTGTGTGTGTTTCAGCCTGCTAATGGTGCCTATTGATCTTGAAATTTTGTTTATAACTATGTCAAGGTGAGATTTTCAGTTGAGATTGTGGTCTTAGTTTATTCCTAGAAAATTAACGCTGTTTGCCAAACTGAATCACCCCATTATCTCAATATTTGGTGCTCATTTCAGTTGCCTTATTTCTAATTAACGCTCACTATAATCTCTAGCAGTGCAGATTTCCGTATAGTCTTTCAACATATGTGAATTTGATGTAAGTTACTTAATAAAGAGTGCAATCACAGACGACATTATGGGTGTTCCTATGACGGTTGGTCACTGATTTGGTGGCATTGTCCAAAAGCTTGGCGAAGGAGTAATCACTTCACTGCCTCTCACTGACGTTATGTAATTTTATGATATCTTGATGGAATATTAGATAAAATTTTGGCCACGATCAACATTGATCGGTAGGTATTTGAGCTCGGCATACCTTGCCGCAAATGTGATTACTGTAAAGAGGGTTACACCGACCTATGTTCCATGTCAAGTTCCTAGCTATACCCCCTGTCAAATTTGAATCAATTTCCGCAACGCTTACTTTAAAGCACACGTATATGATAAAAGGTGATGATTTTAGAGAGTCAAAACCAATTGCGATGCCAGATTGCTGGGACTTACAAGTTAATTCGCTCGGTGATTAGCGAAACGTTCATGAAAGACGCAGCACGCACACACACACATACACACACACACACACACACACACACACACACACACACACACACACACACACACACACACACACACACACACACGCACACATATATATATATATATATATATGGGTATTATAATGACATATTTGAAGTTTTGGGTAAATATTCGGTTCATGTGGCATGTATGAGAATGGTATGTGTGCATGCCTGTGGTCGTCTTCGCTGTGCTAATATTCGTTATTATCTGAATCTATACCTATATATATATCTACATTTTTGGCTATTGTCAAAAACTTTTTTGTGGATATAAGTTAACAATACAAATTTGATTTCAGCAACAAATACTTTTTAGTCCATGTCTTGATGTGTTTTAGAAATCCTACTGCAAGAGTTCAGGCTTTGGTGGAATGCTCTGGTAAGAGTTGAGAATAATAATAACAGCAGAGGAGAGACAGGATTTATTAACGATGTCCCTTTATGACACCCCCAAAGAACTTTGGGTGCAGGAGCCAAATTTCAAAAAGCTTGTGGTTAGTAATATGTCATGTTGGTGAAATGGTGACATTTTATACTTATACATTACCATTCAAATAAGGATAGTGAACTTACCATATAACTCGGCTCTGACATCTTCCCATTTGTCTGTTGATTTACGATCAGGTACATGGTTGCCACTTAACTCAAAAGTCAACCCATGACACTGTGAGGTCCATATTGAAAGCGTCGATGACTGATCAGCTCATGACTATGTACCCGATTGCATTTGCTGTGAGTATATTGAGCCTTCTATGGATCTAAATTAAACATTGATTCTATATGTAAGTAGATGGAAGGGTTTTACTGTTAAGGTTTTCTCTTGGAGTGCTGTACATTGCTCTGTAAAACCACATGTATAAGCTGTTGGAAATCTTCCTTTCCAATAGCACCAATAGGAGATGTCACAAGAACAAGAAAAATAAGCTCTTAAAAAGCAAAACAATAAATTCTTACCAATCACAATATGACGAGCGTTATAAGACTAGTTTCACACTAGCTGTAATATGGCGCGAGTGTGGGCATCGCTGCATTAGGTAAAAAATCACAAATTTGCCCCAGGAATAAAAAATCGTGGAAGGGAGAACCCCGCAGATAACTCTTGTCTGTACTAAGTACCCACTAGGCTCCCCAAAATTGATAATTCAGTATACCCCAATCGGCGTTATAACTATCTAAACCATTTAGTGAAGTTACATATATTGATTAACATTGGCTCAAAATCACAGATTGGGATACATTGCACAGAATTAAGACGAGGGACCCATTTGGATGGGAGGAATCAAGGTATATACCGTTATTTCGTTTTTCAATTTCACAAATGCAAATAGAAAATGGGTAAGCAACCCATTTTCTATATAAGTATTTTACGAACACATATGGAAAATGGGTAAGCAACCCATTTTCTATCTTATTATTTTGCAAACACATATAGAAAATAGGTATACATACCATTTTCGTTTCCCGATATTAGATTTCATTTACCGAAAAACCAAAATGGAAAATAGGTTTAGTTTTCCTATTTTCGATCGGATAACTCGATTTCAGTTACAGAAGGATCCCTGAGATCGCGCGCTTTGCGCTGATCCGAGCGGCGAAAATAGTTTGCGTATTTTATCACTGTAAGATGTCTGTATTTTATTCTGACAGCAAACGCATCATACTTGATCTGACTGACGCGACAACACGAAATCTTGCCAACATTTTTTTTCTGTAAGTTGAGAGTTCATCTATTTTATTCATTTGTAAGCAATGTTATATATTGTCCTTTCCCGTGTTTTTTTTTGTACGGACCTGGTAGCACCTCTTTTTCCCAAATCCCAAAACCCACCTCACAAAGTTTATTGTGTCTCTCATAATAATAGACACAGTCGCGACTCCAATGTCATATTAGAAAAACTACATGCATAAACCATGTAGAGATAAGAAAATAACAGAACTATCACGACCCTGCATAATGAATGTGACCGAGGTTTCCAAACTTGTATCTTATTAAAGGAAGAATCATATCATCTATGACATCTACTACAACTATGGTAATCAACAGCATCACATTCAATTTCTTTAAAGGGCAATCATATAAAACAAATATAGAAGTTGGATGTAGGCTATAACCATCATCCTATTGCGCCATATTCACCTGATGATATCTTCATAAATTGTGAGGTTATTTTTCCTCGGCATTGATGCCACTATCTGACTGCTGTATCCATACACTGCCACCACATGGGTCACGCCAAACATGGCCAGCTTTTCATTCATTTCTGGTCCAGATGCAGTTTGTGTCCAAAGTAAGCAGCATGATATGGTACCTGTTCTTGTTTCTAATGCGCTGCAAGTATATAATAATAAAATAATTTAAACTGTGGACCATCTGTGTACTTACAGTGCAGATAATTTAAAATTGGATGAAAATCATGTTAGTTGAAGCTTCATAACTACGAATATCATTCAGTTACATTCTGTTATCCTCCTGATTTTATTTGCATGAACACCTGTTGTCTCTCTCAGTGGTAGGGTTTATTGGTCCTTTTGAGAGCCGAACCATCTCCGGCTTCAGCAACTTGCATGCCCTGTGATGATAGGTAGCCTGTCATCATTCTCCTTCCATACGTAGGTCCCACCTGTGCCATAAACTAACCACATATAAGGATGTGTGAAGTTTACACAAACCATATTTATACCAATTGCTAAGGATTCCCGCAAAACGACAACGACCGATGACACTTACTCGTTGCACAGCGGTTGACACTGCATGATCCAAAGTGTCATCAGAAATGGTAGCGCTCCGAGCAGTATTTACGGATATATTAGCTGCGGATGAGCCCCTCTGAACTCCGAGAGAAATCAAATGCAGTAGTATAAAAACTGGGGGTACGAGCGCAGTTTTCCAAATTGACTCACATAAGCCAGCCTGCAGTGCGCTCGCACCTCCCCAGTCTCTATACTACAGTGTCAACCAGACCTTCCAGCCGATCTTCTCCAGGGCCACACCGGTAGTTAGTCAATATAGAGGTCAGCAAGTGAGAAATATCTGCGACCGTCGTTGTAAGTTCCCTTCTTCACCCGTTCTAGGTCCTCAATGAACTGAGACACATTAAGTTTGTTCTTCTCAATAAAGGCGGGATCTGGGCGAATTGTTGTCACTCTCATCGTAAAGAGTTTCCAGCAGAAGAAAGCTCCAGCCGGTCTTTCTGGAATCTTTATCGGCCTGCCCATCCAGGCCGTGATCCAGATCGTAGTCGAAGATGGTGTCAAACTTACCGTTTGCAGCGTAGTCCCCTTCATCATCTATGTCTTGGATGGTTGTGTACCCCCAAGCGACCGTCTCTTTGTACTTCTTCCTGTCCTTATGGTGGTACTCCAAGTTATATGCTCCAGCCCTACCCAGGTCCTCATAGGCACACACCCGGAAAACACAGTCCACAAACACCCCGATGGTCGCCGACGCCCAAGCAGAATCTGAGGTTTGTACTGGGGCGGGATAATCCTCCCAGGGATACGTGTGTAAGGACACTTTATTTCAAGCAGCGCAATCTCCTCTTGACTTGGGTCCCCAGGAGGACAGAGGAGGTCACCACCAGACTGTACCGGGAGGACACAAAATCCGTCTGGGGAGTAAGCTGTGTCCTCCCCGCCGTGGTGGATGTTAATGTTGTTCCCGTAAACATTTGTGTTGTATCTGCTCTCAATGACTGCAATTGCAACCTCCTCGAAGACCTGGCCCCAGAGGCAGGCGGCTCGTGTGGCCGCCCTCATTGCTAGTTTTCTCGGACAGCTTCTTATTATAGCTGTTAAAGTAGTCCTGATCGATAACCTCTGAGTAGTCGCTACCACCAATGCAGTGCTTTCTTTTATTCTCCCACTGAGTTGTCTTTTGTCTGATCCCGTCATGTGAGATACAGAACGATTTAATCACTTGTTCCATTATCAAGCTATACCTTATACTATCCACTGTTTAAATAGATTGGTACAGACCAAATATGTCTGCGCACACTGGGTTTATTCTATGTATTGAGGCGGGTCAATATCATTCACAGTCCGCTTAATGGTAAAGAAGCACCCAATGTTTGTCTGATACCTTCCAATGCTTCATCTTTTCCACGTTGGATCAGCACGTTTTTTTCATCAATTGAAACAGTCTGGTGCGCTTTTACAGATCTGGCCTTAATTTCGCCCTTCATTTGGGTATATTTTGTGACCTCAGCTAAAACGAGTTTAAACTCATGATCCGAGATATTACCATCTTCATGTGCTGTTGATACAATTTCAGCAATAGTATTCAATTTACTCTGTGCTAGAATGCGGATCTGATCATATTTTTTCACCTTGATGCTCAGCCGCCGACTGACGAATTTTCCAGCAATTCCAAGTAGCCCACAAGCGGCTCCAGTAACACCCAAGACTGTGGCAATAGGAATAGCAACTATTGTAGACATTATACCTACACCACTTGCGCCAAGACACATACCAACAGTAACTAACGCAGTGTCAACTGCATCCACCGAGTTCACTGCACGCCTATATTTCTTGTACATAGCACAATATTTTTCAATCTCTTTCTCAAGGTATTGCCTCTTGAGGCTGATCTCATTCAACCGATAGGAGTTCCCCGGATTCTCATCCACAGCTGCGGATATAACAGTGCAGTCGGAATGGTTGGTTGTTGTTTCATACTGCTGCTTTATACGTAAGTCTACAGGTCAAGTTCAATTAGGAGTAAAGCTTTAGACCATGTCGCCCCTCTGTTTTGAGTGGTTGTATAAACGTTAATAACGTTGCCTTGTTCTAGATGTAAAGCTTGGTCTAAAGATATTACAACAGCCCGTTGGTTTGCAGGCTTACTTATTCCTACCGCTTGGTTTGTTCCATTAATAACAGGAACGACTGCTATTGGACCAGTATCAGCACCAACACCCGAAGACAACCCCATACGAATGATCTTGCCATTACATAACATGGTATATCCACAGCTTGAGTCTTGTAAGTCTCGACCCCTAGCCCCATGGCCAAACGACCACTCATATCCTCTGCGAAGGGGGCCACTTGCTTCTGCCCATTTAGTAATGACGGGTTTCGTCTTTTCATCTATGTATCGTCTCAGGTTGCTGTTCTGCTGTCTATATTTAGCATCAATATATTTTTTTATGAACAGCATCCTTCGGTGAAATCGGGTCTCCCAACTGAACGATTTTATTATCTCCCATTACAAGGTCTCCAGTCATAGTACCGCCACTTTTATCCGTTTTTTGTGAGTCACCAATAGATACATAGGTCTTTGTGGCATATTCCGAGAGGTCGGCGCCCTGAACAGTGCTTGCCGGTTTTTGCCTAGGTCCATAAATACTCGTTTTTATTGACATCTTGTCAATTCAAGAACAACACTAACTGGTAAGTCGTGGTTATCCAATAGCCTTCCTTTATTATCGCATAACTGAACCTTCAACTCATGCACTGTTCCGCTAGTAACATGCTTACATACAGGATTAGCGATGTTCGTGGTTATAATATCACCGAAAGAGCCACCCTCTAAACCGACAACTTCAAGAAGCGTAGTGGGCGCACCATCTAGCATATTGTGCGTGGTGCTGACTTGATCGAGGTGAACATAAATTGTGTTAAAGATGCTAAAGTTGATGGGCCGGTCACCAGTGTAAGTACCTGAATAAATCCACTGCCTTCCGAGACCGTCATCAAGACCCAACATTGATAACACTCCGTCTGATATATTCACAGTCCCATCAGAAATTTCGAGGGTAATAACCCCATTTACAGCACCAAACCAAGACCTAATGATGTAATTTGCTGCTGCTGAAGACTGACTGAAACTCCATAGGCCTGGTTTTAATTGGATTCTTCCTTCTTTTCCAGCAGTTTCAGACCGCCATGCAATGTTCTCGTCTGTTTCGAGATTATACCAGCCTACAGTATACGTGATTGACCTTAGGCCAACACATAGATCGCCCGCAGTGTTGTCAATAGGATGTTGCAGGGACACAGCGTCGCCGCTTTGAACATTAGACAGTGTGTGATACATAGCACAATGAATAAACAAGCCTTAAGTTTCAATAGAAAAGCTACATATAAAACGGGTGGGGTGTATCCAGCTATTTCGGCGGGAGATAAACTAACCCGACAAACAATTCAAGTTGTTCACAATGGCGGTACATTCACAGCAAAGTTTCCTGATCTATTCAGTAACTATAAGGTGCCGCTGGTAACAGCGGACAAAGTAGTAAAAGACTGGTTGACAAATCCAATGCAGTTTTGGCAGAACCAGTTAAACTTTGCAGTGTGGTGTGCAACAGCCGGCTGCGGCGTGTCATCCCACGATCACCTCGAGGCTGGGATTCCACTCGTGAAAGCTCTCTACACCTTTCACCTTTATTACACAGTGCGTCGCCTATTGGCAGAACTACAAGCGCCTCTACCTCAGGATCATGCCTATGACCCCTATAAAATACATATGACAAGAGGGCATATGAGAGACTCTGCACTAACTTTGGTGTTCAACCAAACACAGACTGGCGCCAGCAGGTAACCGTAGCTAATAGTGGCCTTGGTATCTTATATGCACATGATGCGTATGGTTACGGGAGTGTCGTCAAGTTTGCTGGTCGAAACGTTCGTTATGACCCTACACGGATGGCATTTGAGGCGGAAAAGGATACAAAGCCAGGTTTTGTCCATGCGAGCAACCTACAATCCTTTCAGGAGAAATGGGTGCTGTTCTACATATAGCACAGGGACCTGAAGCAGACGAGGCCTGGAGTACATTCATACTGGACACGTCTGAGGGCTTTACACAGACCGGCGTTGAGCGAATTAACGACAGCATCAGGACCTATATATGGGCCATTCTTAGTGCTCAGGCGCAGACCCGCTCAGAGATACTAGGTGTTGGAACGTCCTTTGATGCCAAAAAGAAATTTCATGCCAACGTTGAGGATTCCATCAACTCCCCAGTGGACATACCTTCATCCATCAGACGGTATCAGAACGACCTCCAGAATGCCTCCTCAAAGGTTGATTATGTGTTTGGAACGGGCCTGTACATGGCTGTGTCTGATATGAGCCTTGCCATTGGAAACGTTGCTGGGTACAACAATCTGATTACCATCGCGACTGTGGAGCAGCAGATCGGCAGCAATGCTGATGTCAACTTGGTTCCGGTGGTTCCTGATAGAGGAAGCTTTGACCCTCCGCCAGATACAGATACAGATATGGAACTCCCCTCTCTAGGGCCGGCCCCTATGGCCGAGACCGGTCTGCGTGGGGCGCACGAGGATGAGAAAACCGCTCTTATTATAGGCGGAATCGCTATAGGCTTAGCTGTGCTTTGGTTTGCTACGTAGTAAGTCACGGAGTATCAGGAGGATAACTCCCCCCACCGCCACAACTGCAGCCCATACATGTTCTGCCATCCAACCAGCCACCTTTGAAGCTGACTTAAGCAGCCATGATACGATGGAGCCAATGATTCCTGGAAGGGCGGCTGCTGCTTTACTGGCTAGGCTCTTCAGGACGCTTGCCAAGGAGTTCAACTGTTTTTTAATCCATTCCTTCACCCCGGGCTTATCAGCTGGTGTCGGCGTTGGTGCCGGGGTTGGACTAGTGCTCCCTCCACCCGTCAAAGTAACTACCAGAGTCAAGATTGCCAATCCAATCACAGTGAGGATGGAGGCGATTGTTATGCCCTGCTCCCGGAACAGGGTGCGTACACGCTCAGCTAGCGTTGTGTACTCGTAAAGAAGTCTGTTGACCGTTTCTCTGATGCGGTTAATTTGGGTTCGCAGACGTTCAAGCCTCAACACGGGCACTCTGCAGGTCCTGCAGCCCTTCAAGCTCATATGCTTGGAATTTCCATGCTCGACTATCACCCCTCCCTTCCTCCTCCAGGCTTGCCATTTAAGCTTCCCGATGTTTTATATCCCTTTCTATCTCAGTTATCTTAGCTAGGTTATTAACCAGCTCACCCCTCTGGGTCTGCATAGCCTTGTCAAGCCCCATAAGTTCTCTGAGTGGTAGTTCGTTGTCTGTTTGTGTACCTAGGTCTTGTATGGCGTTATGAACGCCCTCTATGAAGCTTGTTTCTTCTACACCACCTTGCTCTGTCACAGCTTCAAGGCTGCTCATTTCTAACATATCTGGAAGTGCAGCTTCTGCTTTAGCAGCAGCTTCGTCAACGCCTTGTAGGGCTTTTACTGCCTTTGTGGATAGTTCAGCGGTCACTCCAAGAGCCCGAGCAAACTGTGTACCACCGTAATCTAGGATACTCCTAGGAGAGAGGAATTTGTTTGGATTGCTCTTCCATGTCAGAAGTTTCCATTCTCGGCCCCACTTAACCCAAAGGTCACCTTGTTGAGACGATCTAAACTCCAGAGTGGCCGGCAGCCCATGCTTAGACACTGCCTTCTTCCACCACGTAACTAATACTTCAGTTTCTTCTTTGGAACCCACCCGATCTTCTGTTAACCCAGCAGGCATTTCATTAATAGCCCATGGTGGAATAGTTGTACTCGACGTATCTAAAGTTTTGTCAATCAGTTTAGTCTCCTCATCATCAAAGCTAGTCTCATTCCTATCCCCTCCCATAGCCCCTTCCTCCTCTGGGTCGTCAAATCCTGGGTTATCAAACTCCATGTCTGTGTGTTAAAGATGTAATTAAGCATTCAACATGACGAGTACTTACTAATGCAAACTAAACCCACACCGCCGGATACGCGAACCGCTCGGGGTAAAGGGCGTGCGACAGTCTGTAGTCGTTACAAACAATCCAAGCACTATTGACCAGAACCAGCAACTGCTGGTTCGCTTCCCCAATCTAGGCGCAGACGACGTCATTGTTCCAGGGACAGCACGGCTGGCCTTTACAATCACACTGACCTCGACTGATCTTAACCGCAGCGTTGTGCAAAACCTGGGTTGCGCCGTGGTTAAGAAATTGACAATCAAGATTTCCTGCAATGAGGTCATGTCTATTGATGACAGCGATGTATACCACTGTTACCACGACTTGTGGCGGACTGCACAGGAGAAACAGGGCCTCCAGTATCAAGGCATTGACACATCAGATGACAGAAACACAACTAAGATACGAATGGGGGCAGGAGACAAGGACGAGACCGAGGAAGAGGACAAGG
Organism: Urechis unicinctus; assembly: GCA_034190875.2. Taxonomy (NCBI): domain Eukaryota; kingdom Metazoa; phylum Annelida; class Polychaeta; order Xenopneusta; family Urechidae; genus Urechis; species Urechis unicinctus. Next base: position 55,693,544 of record CM067356.1, on the reverse strand, counting down.
CCGTAGCCGATGTGTATAGTAATAGGTTCTTCGTTCCACTTGACTTTGAACTCCTCGAGAGTCACAGGCCATTCTACCAGAGTGCGCTTAATGATAGATTGGAGTACGAGCTCACGTTTAACGACTACAACCGCGTGATTCGCGCAACAGGCGACACCGCTGCCAGCTACAAAATTGATGGCATCTCGCTGGTTACCCAAACAGAGTCGGCCCACATGATACGCATCCAGTACACAGGTCGGCTCTCGATTCTGTATGACCGTGTTCTTCGTCACAAAAAGCTTGTATACAATAAAAGAGATACACTGTGGAACATCAACCTGAACGTGCCGGCTCGCAGCATGAAGGGCATCCTACTGCTCTTTGAAGACCCAGCCAGGGCCTCATTCGCCGGGAAGACAGAGTCGTTCTACAACCCAAAGATCACAAAAGTTGAGGTGACCATTGAGGACATCCCCAACCAACTCTATGCCCAAGGCATGCGTGGCTACCAGCAGTGGGATGAAGTGAAGAAGGCCTTTGCAGCAACGAGTAAACGAGACCCCAGTGTAACAATAGCTGTAAAAGACCTTGGAGAGTACCTAACCACAAGTATGCTCTGTGTCTCGACTTAAGGACGAGTGATGACGACCAGTTGCACGGTAGTGGCAGGGCCGTGGAGAATGCGTCTGAGGGTATCACCATTTAGATCACGAAAAAGGCAGAGTCGGCCGGCGCATTGAACGTTTATATGTATATTGTAATGGATGCACAGCTTAACATTAAAGATGGCAGGTTCATCAGCGCAGTCTACTAACAAGGTTTTGATGAAACCGAAAACTGAGTTTACATTTCCAGATGGTCCCTGTTCGGTTGTTTGTGGGCAGACAGGATGTGGAAAAACCGCATTCATTCTCGACCTACTTGAAGGGCCCTTCTTCGGCGCCTTCGAGCATATTGTAATCCTCTGCCCTACCATACGTTTCAACGAGGCCTATCAGTTGCGGTCATGGGTGTGGGATGATTCAGAGGTCTACGTCATTGACCCAGTGGAGCGGCTCCATGACCACCTGAGGGTTTTCTACCATTGTTTTAAAGGCAAGACTACCCTCTACATCATTGATGACTGTTGGGCTACAAAGGCCCTAACTAAGAAGAAAGACATGTTATCTGAACTGGCCTTCAGCGGCCGCCATGCGCAGCAAAGTGTCTGGGTCCTCACCCAAAAGTACAACTCTGTGCTGAAGGACTTACGTGAGCAGACTTGCTGGATGGTGCTCTTTCACACCAAGGACCGTGACACATTTGAAGACGCTTTACGTGAAAATGATGTAATTCCAACAAAAGAGGAACGTGCCACAGTACGCCAACTACTAGCAAAGACCAAGCACGCAAAACTGCTGCTAAAGACTGATCAACCTACTGCATATGCCGTCGATTAAAGTGATTTTGGCCCTGATAGCAGCCGCTGCCTCAGTAACCAATTTAGGTTTCTTCATCTGGGGTAGCGGTGCAGTATTTTGAAGCTCGAAGGCATATACGTATATTAATGGATCCTGATACCATTATTGATAAACTCCTTGAACAGGACACGACTAGCTTAGTGGAGACAAAGTCTGGGGGAGCGGAACCTAGTTGCACCCCTGGTGTAGATATGTCTTCTAAGAGAGATAGGTTGCTCCCATCATAGCCGGTGGTCAGGCCCGTCAGTACCTTGGTTTGGAGCGTCTTACAATTGACCAGGTTGAATCAATGTCTGACGAAGAGATCATAAAGCTGTATGTGAGATACGAGGCTCGGCTAGGTGCTAGCATGACGAGCACTCTAGGTCAATCATTGTTACAGCTTTACTCAGGTATTGCTTGTATGTTTCTACCAATCCCACCAGAACACCAGCCAAGGCTAATTACAGACCTCGAGACTGACCCGTTTGTTGGACACGCACTAAGCACTGCTACTTGTGAGCTATATCATCGCTATGGCATGTTTTAAGCTCCATTAACCGCGGCTTTAACAACAGTTAAGCACTGTCAATTTGGAAAAATAAGCACCGAATCAATAGGGGCCAATGGAGAGGAAGACACTTCCTCGCTATAGTATGTGTTTAACTCAGCTATAGCATGTGCTTAACTACGCTATAATAGGTGCTTAATTACGCTATAACAGGTGCTTACTAGGAGCTGTCAATTGGACAAATAAATTTAGTAAGTAAACATGGAAGAAACGAACACGAATCAAGGGGGGACAACACCGGTGGAGATAACGTCAGTGACCACTATGAAAAACGCTAAAAGGGTTGCGGCAGGACGAAAGGGTGCTGCAGCTCGAAAAGCCAATCAAAATAAGCTTCTGAGAGAGCTCCGAGAGGCTAAGGCCGCACTTACAGATGCTGTCGAGCTAATATCAAGGAACAAGCCTCCGGAAAGGTGGGCGTGGCCAACATGGGCTGTGCCTTTGGTTGTCGGCGGTGTTGGGGTGTTTGGACTAGCATTGTATTGCTACAGGCACCAGATGGTAGCCTCACACCCTAAACAGGTTGTGGTACAAAAGCCTAGGAACGCTCATTTAAAGGATCCGTTTTATTTGGAATAAGATGACAACACCAATTACTGATGGAAAAATGCTCGTCAACGCACTATACCACGGTGCAGTTGTTTCCGGTATTTCAATAGGTTATGCTAAGCTTGCTAAGATGGCTCTGGGTGGTGGGGTGCCACGTCTTGATTTCACCCCACGCGACCTGGCTATGGCTGTTGCCGATGTATCACTAGCTATGGCCACAAAGGATATGCTAATTAAACAAGGAATCTTACCAGTTGATATACTGAAATAATGGCCACACTCGCGCTGCTTGTTGGAGGCGCTCTTGTTAACGCCCTTGCATTCTCTGGGAGCAACTTTTTATTCTCTAAGTTATGAGGCAGCCAAGTGGACGCGGAACGTAAACGCCATGATATGGCAATCGAGCAGCTTCAATCTGCTCAGGCAGCATGGACCAAGAAGAGAACTGAGCGTTTAGACTTCATCAATGAGCAACTGCGCCGCCAGGGACATGCTGAGCATACTTTTAGGGATGCTGACGAGGCTATGCGTGAGTACTCCCTGATTACAAATAAAACCGTCGACCCGCTGGGCCCTGAGCCACAGCTTTCAGACTTCTACGAGCCCTCAGATGAACAGAAGGGGCGTGAGGTGGCGTTCATTATACTGGGTATGGCTGCGACTGGGCTGGTTGCATACAGGCTTGCCAAGGAGGTCATTTGGAGACTCGGGCATTTACTTTGTATGGATCGTCGCATGCAGAAAATATACTATAGTCCTAAGGGCTACTGGAAAGGCATAACAGCTATCAAGAAGCTTGCAACAGAAGCGAGGGTTTCTGAGGAAGTTGCCAGGGGGTGGCTAACAAAGCAAGCTATATAGCAAATCTACCTGCCAGTGCCAAAACACATTCCCAGACCAAAGTTTGATGTCCCTGTTCCTAATGAGGCTCACCAAGCCGATTTCTTTTTTCTTCCTCATGACGTTGTGAAGCGCCGGACTTACAAGTATGCCTTAACAGTGGTTGATGTGGCCTCGCGCTACAAAGCGGCTGAGTCATTGACTACAAAAGAGGCTAAAGAGGTCGCAGGTGCACTGGAGAGGATATACAAGCGAGGTCCGCTGGGGTGGCCTAAACTACTTCAGGTCGACCCTGGACGGGAGTTTATGGGAGCAGTGAATCAGCTGTTAGTAAAACATGGAGTATTTGTTGGATGGACCCCTCCGATACCCAGCTGCCACCAGACGGTATTACCAATTAGACTAATATAGATCAATATATATAACAATGGTAGTATTTGACAATAAGTGCCAGTGGATATTACTCGGGAAGAAAGACCCCTGTAACAGGCCCTGTACGCAAGAGCAAGAGTTTTGTAATTTACACAGATATAAGATAAAACATGGTGTCATTAATCGTCTTTGTACGGGTTGTCAGAAGGCTATAAAAAATAATAAGGTAGGATTGTGTATGGATGGTGGGTTCGATAAAGTCAACCATAGTCGTCTTCGTCTTGCCAAAAATGTTGCTTCACAACGGCCTATAGCTGGGGACACTGACTCGCCAGTCGGCGCCACTGAACGGGGATTCCCCACTGTATAAAAATAGAAATCTTGTGGCGATGCTAACAAGTCAAAGTCCGCTCGTTGTATTGTCGTTGTCTTTTGAGTATCAACAAATTCCCTTTTAGACTAATGCAACTGTATAGTAAACATGACACATAATCAGCGAGCACGTGAAGCCCAAAACGATTATGTTTCAATTCACGTCTTAAGCCTCCTTATCCACGCTCTGAGGTTGCACTCAAAGCACTCCAAGTGCGTAATGAATATGACCGTACATACAAGGAGATGTTGGCTAGAATCAGGGCTGGGGTGGCACGCACCCCTGTCCCCACTGCTGCCCCACGCAGACCAGTCCCTGCCCCACGCAGACCTGTCCCTGCCCCACGCAGATCAGTCCCCGCAACCCAGTCCCCACAGCGCGTTTTGCCTTCAAGAAGACTAAGTGGGCTGTTAAAAACTATTTGCGTGTATGGGTGATGAACGTTCCTGAGTCTCACCCCCTTAGCTCGGACCTTATGATGTTCTTGAAGGGTATGCGTCGGAAGATGCATAAAGTTTTGACTGTTGAGTTGGAAGGGCTAAGTTGAATCAAGTGTCAGTTTGCCCTTAAGGTAAGACTCTCCAAGCACGCCGATGATGACAGCACTGAGTGTTTTGAGCCTGTGTTGCGTAATAAGCAGCAGGTGGTTCTCTCCTCAGAGGACGTGGGCTTTGCGTTGGACCAGAGTGCTGTTAATATCCAAGAACGGTTGGAGAAGTGGACCAGCAAGGGTTCTGGCTGGGAGTTTGAGGCGGTCACAACTCTGTGGATTGATATTGCCAACTACCAACCATTGAAGGGTGGCTCCTACCTGCGACTTCCGGCTGCGCTGGCGGCTAAGCAGGCCATCATAAATGTAAAGAACTGGGACGATTTCTGCATTCTATGGTCTATTGTAGCCGCTCTGCAATCGGTGGCCAAGGACCCACAGCGACCATCAAAATATAACATTCAGTGGCTTTTGGATCTGTTGGAGGGTGCAGGTGTAGAATATCCTACACCGGTGTCGCATGCTGAGAAGATAGAAAGCATGCTAACCTAGCCTTGAATGTTTTTGGCTGGGATGGGAAGACCACTATCGTACACCGCATCAGTCAGCACTCTGGTACTCGTATAAACCTCATGCTGATTGAGAAGGACGGCAAGTTCATTACACGCAAATCAAAGACCTGAACCGCTTACTGTATGACCAGACCAAACATAAAGAGTGCAAGTTCTTCTGTGAGCTATGTCTGCATGGATATACCTCAGAGGGTCTGCTCCTGGCGCATAAGCCTGAGTGTATGAGGATAGGGCAAATGTGCGAGTGGATATGCCTGAGGAAGGGAAGAACATATTATCCTTCCAGAACTGGCAGAAACAGCTTGCTGCACCCTACGTCATCTATGCTGACTTTGAAGCACTCACAGTGAAGCTTCCGGGTCCTGCGCTTAATCCTGGTAAGAGCAACACACAGAGAACGCAGGAACACCAAGGTTGTGGCTACGGCTATGTGGTTGTTCGGTGTGACGGTAAGACCGAACCCCTGTGGTTTATAGAGGAAGCGAGGCTGTGGAGAAGTTCTTACAGGCTCTGCAGCAGGAGGAGCAAAAGATCAAAGCAGTTCTGTCCAAGCCTGTCCCTATGCGGATGACTCGGGAGGATAGAAGGGCACATAAGGCTGCAACCACTGTTATGTGTGCAAGAAAAACCTGGGCTGTGACTCTGTACGCAATCACTGCCATATAACAGGCTTGTACAGAGTGCCAGCCCATAACGTGTGTAATCTGAAACTTCGGCTGAGTCCCAAGACAACACCCATCCCTGTGGTGTTCCATAACCTGCGGGGCTATGACTCCCATCTCTTGATGCAGGGTATAAGCAAAGTGGAGGGGAACATCAACTGTATCCCCAACAACATGGAGAAATATATTTCCCTGTCGCTTGGACAGTTGCGCTTCATTGACAGTGCACAGTTCCTCCTGGCCTCGCTTGATAAGCTGGTGTCTGCTAACAACCCAGATGTCTTTGCTGTGACAGCGGAATATGAGCCAGACCAGATGAAGCGGTGGTTGCTGTTGCGTAAGGGAGTCTTCCCCTATGAGTTCATGGACAGCTGTGATTCCCCTCTGCCGCCAATCCAGGAGTTCTACAGCAATCTCTCTGAGGAGGGTATATCTGCTGTGGACTACGTACACGCACAAAAGGTCTGGAGCGTGTTTGGGTGTAAGAACATAGGTGACTACCATGACCTGTACCTGCGGACAGATGTACTGCTCCTGGCTGATGTGTTTGAGGTGTTCCGCATGACCTGTCTTAAGCAGTACGGGTTGGATCCGGCTCACTACTATACCAGCCCCAGATTGTCGTGGGATGCTATGCTTAAGAGCACAGACGTGGAACTCGAGCTACTCACCGACTATGACAAGCACCTGTTCATTGAGAAAGGTCAATAACCCGCTCGTGGATGACTTTGACCAGGATAAACCAACGAGCTACATTCAGTACCTTGATGCTTACAATTTGTATGGGTGGGCTATGAGTCAGCTTGCCAACTGTGGGCATTAATGGGTGGCTCGGCCGGAGGATCTACAGATACTGGACCACCCAGATGATGCTGAATCCGGAAACATTCTTGAGGTTGACTTGGAGTATCCTACTGCACTTCATAAGGAGCACAACGACAACCCGCTGGCTGCGGAGCGGCTTCTTGTAGAGAACGACTGGTTGTCAAACTATCAGAAGAACCTCCTAGGCGAGTTGGGTGGAACCATGGGCGAGGTTAAAAAGCTGGTGCCATCCTGCGGAATAAGGAGAAGTATGTGGTGCACTACAGGAACCTCAAGCTGTATCTGTCTTTGGGGATGAGACTTACCAAGATCCATCGTGCACTTGTCTTTGACCAGAGCCCCTGGATGGAGCCTTACATTCAGATGAATACGGATCTACGAAAGGTGGCCACCAGCGACTTTGAGAAGGACCTGTATAAGCTGATGAATATCTCTGTGTTCGGTAAGACCATGGAGAACCTCCGCAGGCGGGTCAATGTCAAGATTGTACGCTCTACGGAAGAAGAAAGAATGCGTAGGCTTATCGCAAGTCCCGCCTACGTGCGTCATCAGGTGTTTGATAATGACCTGGCCGCTCTGCACATGCACAAGACTCACCTGGTACTGAACTGCCCGGTGCATGTGGGGATGTGTATACTCGACCTCTCCAAGCACCTGATGTATGACTTTCATTACAATACCATGAAGCCCAGATATGGCAAGAACCTTGGCTTGTTGTACACGGATACGGATTCTCTGCTTATGGAGATACGCACGCCTGACGTGTATGCTGACATGAAGGAAGATGGGCATCTCTTTGACACTAGTAGCTTTCATCCCTCCCGTAGCCTTTACAGCAGTGTGAACAAGAAGGTTCTGGGGAAGATGAAGGATGAGTGCGCCGGCATGCCCATCAAGGAGTATGTTGGTCTGCGCCCTAAGATGTACTCAATCTTGATGTCGCGCCGGGATGAGATCAAAAAAGCAAAAGGTGTGAAGAAGGGTGGTGGTGAAGAAGCATCTACGGCACACTCAGTACGTGGAGTCACTGTTCGCCCAAAAGCAGTTTCGCCACGGAATGAACATGCTCAGGAGTGACTGCCACAAAATATATGGTCTCCACGTTAACAAGGTGTCTCTCTCCCCCTTTGACTCAAAGCGGTGGATAGCGGAGAATGGTGTAGACACTCTGGCCTATGGGCACGCGTTGATATGTTGAACTGATGAGGGGCTGAGGTATAGAATGAGCACTGATCAAAATGTGGTGGCCGAACTGCGGGGGTAGATGTGGATTATTTAACGGAGGAGAAGGTGGACCTTGAGATTGATGTGAGGGATTTGGAATTAAAGTATGAAGACCTTTTGGAGCGTGTGAGTCGTTTAGAAGTCCTGGTGATCGCCTCTTTTAGTGTGGCCCTGGAGAAGATCGGCTGGAAGGACTGGTTGACACTGTAGTATAGAGATAGGGGTGTCAGCCGAACCTCGCCACAGGCGGCCGCCCTTGTGCCTCAATGTTATTTCCAAGTTTTTTCAACTTGCTATGACGGGCATTTATATTTAAGATACATGGACGAATTATATATCAAACGACAGCTAACGTATTGAATTTCAATAATATTGTCTTACTTTTCGCATTTTTTACTCCGTTTGAACCATAAAAAATGTGTGTTTGTGGAGCAATACGTTAAAATTCTCGGCGAGCATTTTTGACTTTTCGAGATTCACTCGTTTTTAATTCTCTAAATCGGTTCGTATTCGTTACTCTTATCGTTTTTATTGTTTAGTAAATGACAAGCTGACATTCTAATGTTCATGATCATATAAAATCTAAAAAAATTGGCCAAAGGGAAAATAATATTATTTAATTACGAAATATTACGGTGCAAACAAATGTATTTTTTTCCCAATTTTATCAGACACCCGCGAAATAGGTGCTCACTTTTGACAAATATAAGTATGATGTTACAAATGGGTGAGTTTTTTTTCCAGATTAAATGGTAATGTTTTGTCGTATTTTGCACTTCAAAATGTCGTCCAATCATCTCATGCTCGCTGCGTGCGCCCGTATCAGGGTCAACCTTGCCTTCACTCAACACGGCTGCGCACGCTCGCAACCACCGTTGATTGTGCGTCGTCAGAAAAAGTCGATTTTCATTCATTTTTTAGTCTGATCCCTAACATCCATCTATATACGGGGATAATTCAAGTTTAGTGAAACACTTTGGTAAAGTTTATTTTCGAATCGATTGGAAATGTTTTGTTGAATTTTAAACTTTAAAATGTTCGATTTTGTCATACCCGCGCCGGGAGAGCGCATTGCTTGCCTTACCAGCATTATGTCATTTAAAAGGTCACGGATATGGTACCTGATTTATTTATTTGGTGTTGTAGATTCAAAAAAATATCCGTTACAGGCCAGTAACTTCAAAGGCAAAATGGCGCTTGCGCTGGCGCGTGGAATTCGGCAGTTAGGGTTCACGGAGTAGATGTTGAGCTGCCGACAGTTACTGCGACGGTTGCTCGAGCCGCTCGTCACCAAGGGCACCACCAAGATTTAACACATCAAAGAGATTATGTTAACCACGTTTTGTGTCAGATCCGTTCACGGAGTACATCCCGAGTTTATCATTCGCCCCAGTCTTATATAAGCTGCGTAATTGCACCCAAATATTCATAACCATTGCGGTTTAAACAATTCGCATTTGAATCTCTATCTGACAATTTTTTTGCTTTAAGACGCGAGTGACCTCAGACTTGCAACCATCACTGGTTTAATCGAATCATATATCTCTCATCGTATATATATATATATATATATATATATATATATATATATATATATATATATATATATATATATTATATATATATATATATATATATATATATATATATATATATATATATTTCAACGATCTTATAAAGGGTGTGGCAAATAAATTGCATGGCACTAGTCTGGACCAGGAAAATTTTGTTAGGCAGCTAGGACATTTTATCTGCCTGTTTAGTCAATACTTGCTATTGCTGATAACTATTGGACAATAGTTTATAAGTGTATTTTTGTTTGGGAGTTGGTAATATAACAATGCATTAGATGCTAGGATAAATCAACTGCAAGCGGATTTGGTAGCAAGTAGAAATGAGATCAATGAGCTTCAAACCACAAATGAGTGGATGGAGACAATCTTGAAGGATTTTGATCATAACAATTTGATCTCAACTTACGATGAGGGTTCTAGAAGCTATTCAACTGAATGCAAGCTTTGCATATATGATCTTTTGGACAATGGGGTGTCGCCTGGGAAGATACCATGGCAAAGAGGAACGGATAGCTTATCCAGCCAAGGTGGTGTCACGGGTACCAGGGTTCAGCGATTGGTTTAATATTGTATATGACGAGGATGATGCTGTGTACACATATCACCGTCTGGATGAGGACATCTCTAAAGGCGATCTTGAGATTTTGGTCACCTGATGTTTTAGCATTGTTTGGCAATTTCAGATATGTGTCTGGTTGCAATAGATTAATATTGTTTGGCAATGTCAGACAGGTGTCTGGTTGCAATAGATTAGTATTGTTTGGCAATGTCAGACAGGTATCTTGAAAAGTGAAAAGTGGCTGTCATCCTATCAATTTTGGCTCAAAAACTGACAATTCCATAGAATTTGAAACCTCAATAACTTTTTTACTAATTGATTTAAAAAAATGAAACATAGCTTATAAGAATCCTCTAGGTTACACATTTCTTGTGGTATAATTTCACTATTATATTTTAAATATAAGACATAAAGCAGCTGTTATCTCTTACCGTACAATTCTGGCACGAAACCGAGCAATACCATAAAATTTGAAACCTCAATAACTTTTTTACTAATTGACTTAAAAAAATGAAACATAGCTTATAAGAATCCTCTAGATTACACATTTCTTGTGGTATAATTTCACTATTATATTTTTAATATAAGACATATAAAGCAGCTGTTATCCCTTACCGTACAATTCTGGCACAAAACCGAGCAATACCATAAAATTTGAAACCTCTAATAAACATTTTTTACTAATTGACTTAAAAAAATGACATATAAAGCACTTAGCTTATAAGAAACCCTCTAAAATTTGAAACCTCAATAACTTTTTTACTAATTGATTTAAAAAAATGTAGCTTATAAGAATCCTCTAGATAAAACATTTATTAGTATAATTTCACTATTATATTTTTAATATAAGACATATAAAGCAGCTGTTATCCCTTACCGTACAATTCTGGCACAAAACCGAGCAATACCATAAAATTTGAAACCTCAATAACTTTTTTACTAATTGACTTAAAAAAAATGAAACATAGCTTATAAGAATCCTCTAGATAAAACATTTCTTGTGGTATAATTTCACTATTATATTTTTGATATAAGACATATAAAGCAGCTGTTATCCCTTACCGTACAATTCTGGCACAAAACCGAGCAATACCATAAAATTTGAAACCTCAATAACTTTTTTACTAATTGACTTAAAAAAATGAAACATAGCTTATAAGAATCCTCTAGATTATACATTTCTTGTGGTATAATTTCACTATTATATTTTTAATATAAGACATATAAAGCAGCTGTTATCCCTTACCGTACAATTCTGGCACAAAACCGAGCAATACCATGAAATTTGAAACCTTGATAACTTTTTTACTAATCTGACTTAAAAAAATGAAACATACCTTTTTAGAATCCTCTTTTTGAATCCTCATGAGTATACCTATCTTCATGTAAAATTTCACTGAGATACAATGAATTGAAAAAAAAAAAATCACTGACACCCCTAATAGAGACTGGGGAGGTGCGAGCGCACTGCAGGCTCGTACCCCCAGTTTCTATACTACTAATGCTCAGAAATCACTGAATAAGAGTGTCAATCTTGTAACATTCTCACGATAATTCATCTAGCGCAGACGCCATGCTTTATCGCGACGCGCGCGTACTCTGTATAAACCATCAGGGAGTGCCCCTTAATTAATGAACTTACAAAAATCGAAAATGTGAAAACAGAAGTGAACCCATTTCCCATTTTCGTCTTTAAGATTGTGAAATTCATGACAGGAAAACGAAAATGGAATGTATGCCCATTTTCTATATGTGTTCGCCAAATACAAATATAGAAAATGGGTCGAATACTAATTTTCCATATGCGTTTGTCAAAAATATAAATAGCAAATGAATTGTTTACCCATTTTCCATTTATATTTGTGAAATGGAAAAACGAATTAACTGTATATACAATCCACCTTGATTATATACCTTGATTGGAAGGATACCTATTCTGATACCTATTGCAAGTGTATAATGCTATTTACATGGAATATTTTGAGTTGTGTTAGCCATTTACTTGCCCCAACTTCAATGGTCAAGGTCACATCTAGATCTTTTCCAAAATCTATTGGATTCGTCCGTGGCACGTCACCATGAAATCCAAATTAAGATCCCTAAAAGTTTCATGAAAATCCATTCTTAACTTTTCGAGATATCTTGCTAACAGACAAACAAACAGATAGATATCGGACGAAAACATATTCTTATTGGGCGGAGGTAAATTAAGGCTGACGGGTACATCTGTGAGTGCTGTCTGAATCACCATGCAGTGTGATTTACTTCGGCACAAAAAAGCCAATAATGTAATAAACGCGCCACGGCTTTCCATACCGGCCGTGCCTGCCAACCGCCGTCCAATTTTAAAATGGGTTAACCCATCTTGAAACTTCAAGTTGAGTCAGGACAACTTTAAAGTTGGCCGGATTTCAAGTTGGGTCGTGACATTACGAAATCCGGTCAATTGGCCGAATGCCTTGAATGCATCAGTTGAAGAAATGCCGAATGTACACAGCCCATTATCTCTGACCGATATTTATAATCATTATATTTCCCTTATATTCACTTCCTTGCCACCTCAGTCTATTCTGACAATCCTGCTTTTCAATACTAATAATACACGTAAAGTCGCGATTTCCCCATGGTGAAGCGTGTATGGAGTACCGTGGTAGTCCTATAAAACCAATCACAATATGCCGATATATATTGCACAAGTTGGGTCATCCATTTACTTGCCCCAACTTAAAATAACGGTCAAGGTCTGAGATCGAACATCACTACGCGAGGCGTGTTAGAGAGAGCAACGGAGCGCTATTGAGATTTATTTATTTCTCTATTGCATTCGTCCTTGGTACGTGACCATTGATCCCTGAAGGCTTCATGAAAATCCATTCATAACTTTTCGATATATCTTTGCTAACAGACAAACAAACAGACAAACATCGGATGAAGACATATTTCTACTGGGCGAAGGTAAATTAAGCCTTACGGGTACATCAGCGAGCGCTGTCTGTATCGCCATGCATTGCGATATACTTTGGCGCAACAAGCCGATAAACGCGCCGCCGCTTTCATACCGCTTAGGCGTCGAGGTCCTAGAGCAACCGGATGTAAAGTCTTTGCGCATGCGCGAAATCATAGCAACCACAGGAAACAAATTGGTCAAGTTGGTATTTTGGCCGAATATGGTATGTTTTGTTTTGCTTATTGTAAGTTACTTGTTCATTGCTTTTCGGTAATTGAGTTTTAAAACGCAGGATAAAATTGGAACACATATGAACGACTGTTCAATGTGTTCTGACAAAATATAGACTCCGTCCATTTGTTGTTCAAGTTATAAAATTTACAGCTTTTGTCGTGACTGAGGCTGAGAGACTGAGAGTGCGATGAATTGAAGAGCAGTGGGAGATTGAGGACTCTGAGGGGTGAGATGTTGGTGGGATACACAAAAATCTGTTCCATACGAGAATCTGATAGCTGATTCGTTTCCAGTGTTTACATACTCAGATTACATTACTCGAAAGAATTGTGGACCGTCATTTCTTATATTGCAACTAAACATAACATTTACAACACTTTTGATAATAATATTTGACATGCAAGAAGAACTTGACTTTACCACTCCACTCACATCCTCTCCATTAATTTGCAATGGTTGTCCTACTGTTTAAGGAGTAAGGGGAGGGCTGCATGGAAACATGCTTTGGTTTCTATCGATCATATGAAGAGCAACCTAAAATTGGATAATTCTACCAGTGAACATTCTCACATTAGCACAACTGCCTTCCGAGTGTTCACTTGGTATATAATTGTTTATTCATTACCTGGGCATTATATTATAAGACCAGAACCATAATCAACTCATTCACAAGCTACATTATGGTTATCATATGATGAGCCTCAAGCAAACCTGGTGGTGCATATTCAGAAAGATATATGTTGATCAGTGTATAATGACATCATGGATGCTCTGCATCATCTGATGTTAACGAAGCAACTGCTTAACAATGTATACTGGATTGGTTGTGTGGCTATATTATGGTGATTTATATGGTATTTTATGTTGAAGGTGTGACCAGAAACCTGCCAAGATGTCTGGTATAACAGTCCCAGTTGGGCAGCAGCATTTTGGCATGCCTGGTCAATTCCCAATGACCCCGTCAAATGGTGGATTCCCTCGTACCCCGACCGGGGGTCGACAGGCAAACTCTTCCGGCCAGCTAACGCCAATGCCAGATTACATGCGGCCTGTCACAAAAAGTGCTTCCAGGCGCTGGAAGAAACTTCACGAGGACCACATGATGAATAAACTCATGGACCGTCGCATTGCTAAGAAGGGACAAAACCTTAAAACCAAGGAAAAAGCTAGAAATATGGCCCGTCAAATCCCAATGGAAATACTTGCCAAACAATGGATGAGTCCTAACCAGGCTACTGTGGAAACTCGTGCCTTTCTGGTGGACAAACTCCTCCCAACTTTAATATTGGGATGTGAGAAACTTCTGACAGAAGTCAATAACAGAGGGTTGTCAGACACTCAAGCACCAAACCCTGATTTCAACCCCATTAACTTTTTGGCCAAATACTTGTTGAGGAATAATCCCCGATACAGCAACTTTTCTGAGGCTTCTCCTTACATAAGGGGACTGAGGGAAGTAGGAGAAGAACTCAAAGAACAGCTGTTTGAAATCGATGGCAATAAGTAATTACTACACTGGTCTTTCTTTCATTGTTTTACAGACTTATCTGTTTGTGTTGTATTTAGTTGTGTGAATTGTCACAAAAGCTCATTCACAAATATATTGAAATTGCTTTAATCTTCCACTGAAAGTTTGCTTGATTATTACAGAATAATACTTACAATAATATGAGCCGTGGTAATTATCATGATGTGTTCTGTAGAAAGGCATAGGTCAAGGCCATGTTAATACCTGTGATATTAATTATCGCGTTGTCTTCATTAGACTGGCCAAGATCAAAGCCGAGGCCCGTCGCAAGCGCGAGGAGAGAGAGAGGGAAGAGATGCTGAAAGTATTGGAAGTGGAGCGTCGTCATGCGGCCCTGCAGGCTCAGTTCCCTGAGTGGAATGTTGGTTTATATCCAGACGGACGAGTGGAACTGGCTCTGGTAACTCCCTTACTCCTGCAAATAATAATAATGTTTGATGTAAGCTGTTTATCACTAGTTCCTCGCTATGGCAAATGACTGACAAATTAAAACTCCAAAATATCGCTTCTCTATTCTTTATTTGCTTATCTTTCTTATGCATATATTTTGACTTATCCAGCTTCAAAATGCATTGAGGTCCTTTGCTGAGATCTGCTTACAATATCCGCAAGAGCTGAAGGAAGCTGCCAGATACAGCCACGAATTGGAGGCCACAGATGCTACGGGCAAGACGCTCTCTCTTAGGGAATTTGTTCAGGTTATTCATCAAATATTTGGTTGTATTTTTCACTTCTATTTATCTTTGATCCATACCCCTTTGTTTTATACTTGTTCCATGTGATTAATCCATTATTTATAAAAAAGCCGATTAGCCACGTCTTTTGGGCATTATTTTATGTGTCTACTTTCTGAAGGCAGTTAATATTTTCTCCATCTTAAATGTGATTCTTCTCTTGCAGTATCTAGAGCTCTTCATTGAAACCATGTCAAAAGAAGTCTTTGATGCATTTCTGGCTCACTTGGCTATCTGTGCCAGGACGTACAAGTCACAAGCTGAAAGAGGACAGCGTAAAGTTCTGCTGAATCAGCTCTTCTTCTCATGTGATCACACAGGGGTTTGTGTTGCATCTCTAGTTTGTATCACATCTTGCATAGCCTGCATATTATATTGCTTTCATCAATCTTAAATGGTTTCGAGCTTACCTACCGTGAAATTAGGATTGACGTAAATTGTTTAGGAGGGTATATGTACATCTGGGAGAGAACCTCCTTGGAATTCCGAGTCTTACCCGAATTTGGTCAAGAGATGTTTTATGACAAAGCCAAAGTACATGTCAAGGAAACTTTGAGAAACCCACGGAAATGTGAGTTTTATTGTGTGAATTTGTAAGGAATTATTGATAGTGATACTATTATGCCAAGGTTGTTCTACAAATGAGAAAAGGAGAACGAAGTCTCTTTATTATTTATGTACAGGTGAGGGTTGGATTACAAGGTGTCAGAGTATCCAAAAAGTTTCATTTCATTAATTCCAATGGACAACTTCGTGCTTTCTATCTATGAGTTAACCTTTGTGAATCGCGGTGAATAGAGGTAGGCATTTGATTTTTGTGATTGGAGGGGGAATAACATACTGATATGCTCTGTGATTTTGGTGAAATTCTGGTTTGATTCTACTTTACTTTATTGAGCTTAAATCAATGTTTCGAGATCTAATGTGTGTTGTGATGTGAAATGCGACAATTCTAGATGCTTTAAGTGTGACAGGAATTTGATAAATGAACTTTTCCTTGGTTCTTGCCCTTCAGCATGCATGCCGTGTGTAAGCCCAATACAAACACCACTAGGTTCAAGCACCTGATTAACATTAACGCAATTCATATAGATTATCAATCGCACTGCGACCTGATGACCTAAATTAGTATCTTATTGGTGAAGGGTTTGTTGCAGAGAATGAGTTGTTGGAGTTGGCTGAGGAATCCATTGCTCCCCTATCAGAGGACCAACCCCCTCACACCCAGCAGAGCAAGGTCTCATTTGCTGAGGGAACCACTTTTGAGAAAGAGAGAACTTGTAAGTCCAATGCCATGTCATTCTTGCTATACTCAGATATTTCATTGCCATGGTTACTCATATATACATCGAACCGCAAATTCTTCCTTGCAAGTTGGTGCAAAATTTATGTCAACAAAGTTTTCATGAGTGATCAGACTATATTGGTCTGGGAGGTTACCTATTTGTAGTGGAGTTGTTTGATAAAATGAGTCCTCGTGATAAACACAATCAAGACTCTGCAGCCATATGCAATGTGCACTTGGAAACAAATTTAGCGACTGGTTATGACTGTTACATTAATATTCTTGCACAAAATGTCAAGGCCCTGTATAAAGGTCACAGTGGGGTCACACCCTGGGTTTTTTTCCGCACCCTGTGTTTATATGAAGTTATTCTTATACTCGAGGAAATAGGGTAAGAGCTGTATGGTTTGAGGTGACATGTCTCACCCTTAGGTTCTGTTGGGTGTGGGAATGCAGTACTCATGTCTCACCCGTACTGTCTGTTGGGTGTGGGAATGCAGTACTCATGTCTCACCCATACTGTCTGTTGGGTGTGGGAATGCAGTACTCATGTCTCACCCATACTGTCTGTTTGGTGTGGGAATGCAGTACTCATGTCTCACCCATACTGTCTGTTGGGTGTGGGAATGCAGTACTCATGTCTCACCCTTACGTTCTGTTGGGTGTGGGAATGCAGTACTCATGTCTCACCCGTACTGTCTGTTGGGTGTGGGAATGCAGTACTCATGTCTCAAGGCAACCGCAGTCAGTCGCAGGCCTCTGCCTTCGACGAGAGCACCCTCAACCAGTCTCAGTTCATCCACCTCACCGAGACCTTCTTGGGAGACGTGCCAAAGATGGAGGTGTTCTCTCACCTGGTGCGCTATGTCCGGGAGGGTTATGTGGAAACAGAGGACGAACGCATGGACCGCCTGCTCAAGGTATGACATCTCTGCCA
>CM067356.1:55293453-55668384 GCA_034190875.2 Urechis unicinctus | reverse complement strand
GGGTTTCCCCCAAAACTGAACGATTTTTTTTATCCCCCAACCCCCCCAAGGTCTCCGTCATGGGACCGCCACTTTTATCCTTTTTTTTGAGTCACCAGTCACCAGTGTAAGTACCTGAATAAATCCACTGCCTTCCGAGACCGTCATCAAGACCCAACATTGATAACACTCCGTCTGATATATTCACAGTCCCATCAGAAATTTCGAGGGTAATAACCCCATTTACAGCACCAAACCAAGATCTAATGATGTAATTTGCTGCTGAAGAAGACTGAAACTCCATAGGCCTGGTTTTAATTGGATTCTTCCTTCTTTTCCAGCAGTTTCAGACCGCCATGCAATGTTCTCGTCTGTTTCGAGATTATACCAGCCTACAGTATACGTGATTGACCTTAGGCCAACACAAGGATCGCCCGCAGTGTTGTCAATAGGATGTTGCAGGGACACAGCGTCGCCGCTTTGAACATTAGACAGTGTGTGATACATAGCACAATGAATAAACAAGCCTTTAGTTTCAATAGAAAAGCTACATATAAAACAGGTGGGGTGTATCCAGCTATTTCGGCGGGAGATAAACTAACCCGACAAACAATTCAAGTTGTTCACAATGGCGGTACATTCACAGCAAAGTTTCCTGATCTATTCAGTAACTATAAGGTGCCGCTGGTAACAGCGGACAAAGTAGTAAAAGACTGGTTGACAAATCCAATGCAGTGTGGTGTGCAACAGCCGGCTGCGGCGTGTCATCCCACGATCACCTCGAGGCTGGGATTCCACTCGTGAAAGCTCTCTACACCTTTCACCTTTATTACACAGTGCGTCGCCTATTGGCAGAACTACAAGCGCCTCTACCTCAGGATCATGCCTATGACCCCTATAAAATACATATGACAAGAGGGCATATGAGAGACTCTGCACTAACTTTGGTGTTCAACCAAACACAGACTGGCGTCAAAAGGCAACCGTAGCTAATAGTGGCCTTGGTATCTTATATGCACATGATGCGTATGGTTACGGGAGTGTCGTCAAGGTTGCTGGTCGAAACGTTCGTTATGACCCTACACGGATGGCATTTGAGGCGGAAAAGGATACAAAGCCAGGTTTTGTCCATGCGAGCAACCTACAATCCTTTCAGGAGAAAATGGGTGCTGTTCAACATATAGCACAGGGACCTGAAGCAAACGAGGCATGGAGTACATTCATACTGGACACGTCTGAGGGCTTTACACAGACCGGCGTTGAGCGAATTAATGACAGCATCAGGACCTATATATGGGCCATTCTTAGTGCTCAGGCGCAGACCCGCTCAGAGATACTAGGTGTTGGAACGTCCTTTGATGCCCAAAAGAAATTTCAGGCCAACGTTGAGGATGCCATCAACTCCCCAGTGGACATACCTTCATCCATCAGACGGTATCAGAACGACCTCCTCAAAGGTTGATTATGTGTTTGGAACGGGCCTGTACATGGCTCTGTCTGATATGAGCCTTGCCATTGGAAACGTTGCTGGGTACAACGATCTGATTACCATCGCGACTGAGGAGCAGCAGATCGGCAGCAATGCTGATGTCAACTTGGTTCCGGTGGTTCCTGATAGAGGAAGCTTTGACCCTCCGCCAGATACAGATACAGATATGGAACTCCCCTCTCTAGGGCCGGCCCCTATGGCCGAGACCGGTCTGCGTGGGGCGCACGAGGATGAGAAAACCGCTCTTATTATAGGCGGAATCGCTATAGGCGTAGCTGTGCTTTGGTTTGCTACGTAGTAAGTCACGGAGTATCAGGAGGATAACTCCCCCCACCGCCACAACTGCGGCCCATACATGTTCTGCCATCCAACCAGCCACCTTTGAAGCTGACTTAAGCAGCCATGATACGATGGAGCCAATGATTCCTGGAAGGGTGGCTGCTGCTTTACTGGCTAGGCTCTTCAGAACGCTTGCCAAGGAGTTCAACTGTTTTTTAATCCATTCCTTCACCCCGGGCTTATCAGCTGGTGTCGGCGTTGGTGCCGGGGTTGGACTAGTGCTCCCTCCACCCGTCAAAGCAACTACCAGAGTCAAGATTGCCAATCCAATCGCAGTGAGGATGGAGGCGATTGTTATGCCCTGCTCCCGGAACAGGGTGCGTACACGCTCAGCTAGCGTTGTGTCCTCGTTAAGAAGTCTGTTGATCGTTTCTCTGATGCGGTTAATTTGGGTTCGCAGACGTTCGGTTTGCAGAGGCAGCCTCAACACGGGCACTCTGCAGGTCCTGCAGCCATTCAAGCTCAAGGCATTGACACATCAGATGACAGAAACACAACTAAGATACGAATGGGGGCAGGAGACAAGGACGAGACCGAGGAAGAGGACAAGGCCATAGCCGATGTGTATAGTAATAGGTTCTTCGTTCCACTTGACTTTGAACTCCTCGAGAGTCACAGGCCATTCTACCAGAGTGCGCTTAATGATAGATTGGAGTACGAGCTCACGTTTAACGACTACAACCGCGTGATTCACGCAACAGGCGACACCGCTGCCAGCTACAAAATTGATGGCATCTCGCTGGTTACCCAAACATGATACGCATCCAGTACACAGGTCGGCTCTCGATTCTGTATGACAGTGTTCTTCGTCAAAGAAAGCTTGTATACAATAAAAGAGATACACTGTGGAACATCAACCTGAACGTGCCGGCTCGCAGCATGAAGGGCATCCTACTGCTCTTTGAAGACCCAGCCAGGGCCTCATTCGCCGGGAAGACAGAGTCGTTCTACAACCCAAAGATTACAAAAGTTGAGGTGACCATTGAGGACATCCCCAACCAACTCTATGCCCAAGGCATGCGTGGCTACCAGCAGTGGGATGAAGTGAAGAAGGCCTTTGCAGCAACGAGTAAACAAGACCCCAGTGTAACAATAGCTGTAAAAGACCTTGGAGAGTACCTAACCACAAGTATGCTCTGTGTCTCGACTTAAGGACGAGTGATGACGACCAGTTGCACGGTAGTGGCAGGGCCGTGGAGAATGCGTCTGAGGGTATCACCATTCAGATCACGAAAAAGGCAGAGTCGGCCAGCGCATTAAACGTTTATATGTATATTGTAATGGATGCACAGCTTAATATTAAAGATGGCAGGTTCGTCAGCGCAGTCTACTAACAAGGTTTTGATGAAACCGAAAACTGAGTTTACATTTCCAGATGGTCCCTGTTCGGTTGTTTGTGGGCAGACAGGATGTGGAAAAACCGCATTCATCCTCATAGCATATTGTAATCCTCTGCCCTACCATACGTTTCAACGAGGCCTATCAGTCGCGGTCATGGGTGTGGGATGATTCAGAGGTCTACGTCGTTGACCCAGGGGAGCGGCTCCATGACCACCTGAGGGTTTTCTAACATTGTTTTGAAGGCGAGACTACCCTCTACATCATTGATGACTGTTGGGCTACAAAGGCCCTAATTAAGAAGAAAGACATGTTATCTGAACTGGCCTTTAGCGGCCGCCATGCGCAGCAAAGTGTCTGGGTCCTCACCCAAAAGAACAACTCTGTGCTGAAGGACTTACGTGAGCAGACTTGCTGGATGGTGCTCTTTCACACCAAGGACCTTGACACATTTGAAGATGCTTTACGTGAAAATGATGTAATTCCAACAAAAGAGGAACGTGCCACAGTACGCCAACTACTAGCAAAGACCATGCACGCAAAACTGCTGCTAAAGACTGATCAACCTACTGCATATGCCGTCGATTGAAGTGATTTTGGCCCTGATAGCAGCCGCTGTCTCAGTAACCAATTTAGGTTTCTTCATCTGGGTAGCGGTGCAGTATTTTGAAGCTCGAAGGCATATACGTATATTCATGGATCCTGATACCATTATTGATAAACTCCTTGAACAGGACACGACTAGCTTAGTGGAGACAAAGTCTGGGGGAGCGGAACCTAGCTGCACCCCTGGTGTAGATATGTCTTCTAAGAGAGATAGGCTTGCTCCCATCATAGCCGGTGGTCAGGCCCGTCAGTACCTTGGTTTGGAGCGTCTTACAATTGACCAGGTTGAATCAATGTCTGACGAAGAGATCATAAAGCTGTATGTGAGATACGAGGCTCGGCTAGGTGCTAGCATGACGAGCACTCTAGGTCAATCATTGTTACAGCTTTACTCAGGTATTGCTTGTATGTTTCTACCAATCCCACCAGAACACCAGCCAAGGCTAATTACAGACCTCGAGACTGACCCGTTTGTTGGACACGCACTAAGCACTGCTACTTGTGAGCTATATCATCGCTATGGCATGTTTTAAGCTCCATTAACCGCGGCTTTAACAACAGTTAAGCACTGTCAATTTGGAAAAATAAGCACCGAATCAATAGGGGCCAATGGAGAGGAAGACACTTCCTTGCTATAGTATGTGTTTAACTCAGCTATAGCATGTGCTTAACTACGCTATAACAGGTGCTTAATTACGCTATAACAGGTGGTTACTAGGAGCTGTCAATTGGACAAATAAATTTAGTAAGTAAACATGGAAGAAACGAACACGAATCAAGGGGGAACAACACCGGTGGAGATAACGTCAGTGACCACTATGAAAAACGCTAAAAGGGTTGCGGCAGGACGAAAGGGTGCTGCAGCTCGAAAAGCCAATCAAAATAAGCTCCTGAGAGAGCTCTGAGAGGCTAAGGCCGCACTTACAGATGCTGTCGAGCTAATATCAAGGAGCAAGCCTCCGGAAAGGTGGGCGTGGCCAACATGGGCAGTGCCTTTGGTTGTTGGCGGTGTTGGGGTGTTTGGACTAGCATTGTATTGCTACAGGCACCAGATGGTAGCCTCACACCCTAAACAGGTTGTGGTACAAAAGCCTAGGAACGCTCATTTAAAGGATCCGTTTTATATGGAATAAGATGACAACACCAATTACTGATGGAAAAATGCTCGTCAACGCACTATACCACGGTGCAGTTGTTTCCGGTATTTCAATAGGTTATGCTAAGCTTGCTAAGATGGCTCTGGGTGGTGTGGTGCCACGTCTTGATTTCACCCCACGCGACCTGGCTATGGCTGTTGCCGATGTATCACTAGCTATGGCCACAAAGGATATGCTAATTAAACAAGGAATCTTACCAGTTGATATACTGAAATAATGGCCACACTCGCGCTGCTTGTTGGAGGCGCTCTTGTTAACGCCCTTGCATTCTCTGGGAGCAACTTTTTATTCTCTAAGTTATGAGGCAGCCAAGTGGATGCGGAACGTAAACGCCATGATATGGCAATCGAGCAGCTTCAATCTGCTCAGGCAGCATGGGCCAAGAAGAGAACTGAGCGTTTAGACTTCATCAATGAGCAACTGCGCCGCCAGGTACATGCCTGAGGAAGTTGCCAGGGGGTGGCTAACAAAGCAAGCTATATAGCAAATCTACCTGCCAGTGCCAAAACACATTCCCAGACCAAAGTTTGATGTCCCTGTTCCTAATGAGGCTCACCAAGCCGATTTCTTTTTTCTTCCTCATGACGTTGTGAAGCGCCGGACTTACAAGTATGCCTTAACAGTGGTTGATGTGGCCTCGCGCTACAAAGCGGCTGAGTCATTGACTACAAAAGAGGCTAAAGAGGTCGCAGGTGCACTGGAGAGGATATACAAGCGAGGTCCGCTGGGGTGGCCTAAACTACTTCAGGTCGACCCTGGACGGGAGTTTATGGGAGCAGTGAATCAGCTGTTAGTAAAACATGGAGTATTTGTTGGATGGACCCCTCCGTGGCTTTGTAAAGGACGAGCTGCTTGTGGTGCCGTCCGATACCCAGCTGCCACCAGACGGTATTACCAATTAGACTAATATAGATCAATATATATAACAATGGTAGTATTTGACAATAAGTGCCAGTGGATATTACTCTGGAAGAAAGACCCCTGTAACAGGCCCTGTACTTAAGAGCAAGAGTTTTAAGATAAAACATGGTGTCATTAATCGTCTTTGTACGGGTTGTCAGAAGGCTATAAAAAATAATAAGGTAGGATTGTGTATGGATGGTGGGTTCGATAAAGTCAACCATAGTCGTCTTCGTCTTGCCAAAAATGTTGCTTCACAACGGCCTATAGCTGGGGACACTGACTCGCCAGTCGGCGCCACTGAACGGGGATTCCCCACTGTATAGAAATAGAAATCTTGTGGCGATGCTAACAAGGTCAAAGTCCGCTCGTTGTATTGTCGTTGTCTTTTGAGTATCAACAAATTCCCTTTTAGACTAATGCAACTGTATAGTAAACATGACACATAATCAGCGAGCACGTGAAGCCCAAAACGATTATGTTTCAATTCACGTCTTAAGCCTCCTTATCCACGCTCTGAGGTTGCACTCAAAGCACTCCAAGTGCGTAATGAATATGACCGTACATACAAGGAGATGTTGGCTAGAATCAGGGCTGGGGTGGCACGCACCCCTGTCCCCACTGCTGCCCCACGCAGACCAGTCCCTGCCCCACGCAGACCTGTCCCTGCCCCACGCAGATCAGTCCCCGCAACCCAGTCCCCAGTCCCCACAGCGCGTTTTGCCTTCAAGAAGACTAAGTGGGCTGTTAAAAACTATTTGCGTGTATGGGTGATGAACGTTCCTGAGTCTCACCCCCTTAGCTCGGACCTTATGATGTTCTTGAATGGTATGCGTCGGAAGATGCATAAAGTTTTGACTGTTGTGCTGGAAGGGCTAAGTTGAATCAAGTGTCAGTTTGCCCTTAAGGTAAGACTCTCCAAGCACGCCGATGATGACAGCACTGAGTGTTTTGAGCCTGTGTTGCGTAATAAGCAGCAGGTGGTTCTCTCCTCAGAGGACGTGGGCTTTGCGTTGGACCAGAGTGCTGTTAATATCCAAGAACGGTTGGAGAAGTGGACCAGCCAAGGTTCTGGCTGGGAGTTTGAGGCGGTCACAACTCTGTGGATTGATATTGCCAACTACCAACCATTGAAGGGTGGCTCCTACCTGCGACTTCCGGCTGCGCTGGCGGCTAAGCAGGCCATCATAAATGTAAAGAACTGGGACGATTTCTGCATTCTATGGTCTATTGTAGCCGCTCTGCAATCGGTGGCCAAGGACCCACAGCGACCATCAAAATATAACATTCAGTGGCTTTTGGATCTGTTGGAGGGTGCAGGTGTAGAATATTCTACACCGGTGTCGCATGCTGAGAAGATAGAAAAGCATGCTAACCTAGCCTTGAATGTTTTTGGCTGGGATGGGAAGACCACTATCGTACACCGCTCTGGTACTCGTATAAACCTCATGCTGATTGAGAAGGACGGCAAGTTCATTACACGCAAATCAAAGACCTGAACCGCTTACTGTATGACCAGACCAAACATAAAGAGTGCAAGTTCTTCTGTGAGCTATGTCTGCATGGATATACCTCAGAGAGTCTGCTCCTGGCGCATAAGCCTGAGTGTATGGGGATAGGGCAAATGTGCGAGTGGATATGCCTGAGGAAGGGAAGAACATATTATCCTTCCAGAACTGGCAGAAACAGCTTGCTGCACCCTACGTCATCTATGCTGACTTTGAAGCGCTCACAGTGAAGCTTCCGGGTCCTGCGCTTAATCCTGGTAAGAGCAACACACAGAGAACGCAGCAACACCAAGGTTGTGGCTACGGCTATGTGGTTGTTCGGTGTGACGGTAAGACCGAACCCCCTGTGGTTTATAGAGGAAGCGAGGCTGTGGAGAAGTTCTTACAGGCTCTGCAGCAGGAGGAGCAAAAGATTAAAGCAGTTCTGTCCAAGCCTGTCCCTATGCGGATGACTCGGGAGGATAGAAGGGCACATAAGGCTGCAACCACTGTCATGTGTGCAAGAAAAACCTGGGCTGTGACTCTGTACGCGATCACTGCCATATAACAGGCTTGTACAGAGTGCCAGCCCATAACGTGTGTAATCTGAAATTTCGGCTGAGTCCCAAGACAACACCCATCCCTGTGGTGTTCCATAACCTGCGGGGCTATGACTCTTGATGCAGGGTATAAGCAAAGTGGAGGGGAACATCAACTGTATCCCCAACAACATGGAGAAATATATTTCCCTGTCGCTTGGACAGTTGCGCTTCATTGACAGTGCACAGTTCCTCCTGGCCTCGCTTGATAAGCTGGTGTCTGCTAACAACCCAGATGTCTTTGCTGTGACAGCGGAATATGAGCCAGACCAGATGAAGCGGTGGTTGCTGTTGCGTAAGGGAGTCTTCCCCTATGAGTTCATGGACAGCTGTGATTCCCCTCTGCCGCCAATCCAGGAGTTCTACAGCAATCTCTCTGAGGAGGGTATATCTGCTGTGGACTACGTACACGCACAAAAGGTCTGGAGCGTGTTTGGGTGTAAGAACATAGGTGACTACCATGACCTGTACCTGCGGACAGATGTACTGCTCCTGGCTGATGTGTTTGAGGTGTTCCGCATGACCTGTCTTAAGCAGTACGGGTTGGATCCGGCTCACTACTATACCAGCCCCAGATTGTCGTGGGATGCTATGCTTAAGAGCACAGACGTGGAACTCGAGCTACTCACCGACTATGACAAGCACCTGTTCATTGAGAAAGGTCAATAACCCGCTCGTGGATGACTTTGACCAGGATAAACCAACGAGCTACATTCAGTACCTTGATGCTTACAATTTGTATGGGTGGGCTATGAGTCAGCCTTTGCCAACTGTGGGCATTAATGGGTGGCTCGGCCGGAGGATCTACAGATACAGGACCACCCAGATGATGCTGAATCCGGAAACATTCTTGAGGTTGACTTGGAGTATCCTACTGCACTTCATAAGGAGCACAACGACAACCCGCTGGCTGCGGAGCGGCTTCTTGTAGAGAACGACTGGTTGTCAAACTATCAGAAGAACCTCCTAGGCGAGTTGGGTGGAACCATGGGCGAGGTTAAAAAAAGCTGGTGCCATCCTGCGGAATAAGGAGAAGTATGTGGTGCACTACAGGAACCTCAAGCTGTATCTGTCTTTGGGGATGAGACTTACCAAGATCCATCGTGCACTTGTCTTTGACCAGAGCCCCTGGATGGAGCCTTACATTCAGATGAATACGGATCTACGAAAGGTGGCCACCAGCGACTTTGAGAAGGACCTGTATAAGCTGATGAATACCTCTGTGTTCGGTAAGACCATGGAGAACCTCCGCAGACGGGTCAATGTCAAGATTGTACGCTCTACGGAAGAAGAAAGAATGCGTAGGCTTATCGCAAGTCCCGCCTACGTGCGTCATCAGGTGTTTGATAATGACCTGGCCTCTCTGCACATGCACAAGACTCACCTGGTACTGAACTGCCCGGTGCATGTGGGCATGTGTATACTCGACCTCTCCAAGCACCTGATGTACGACTTTCATTACAATACCATGAAGCCCAGATATGGCAAGAACCTTGGCTTGTTGTACACGGATACGGATTCTCTGCTTATGGAGATACGCACGCCTGACGTGTATGCTGACATGAAGGAAGATGGGCATCTCTTTGACACTAGTAACTTTCATCCCTCCCGTAGCCTCTACAGCAGTGTGAACAAGAAGGTTCTGGGGAAGATGAAGGATGAGTGCGCCGGCGTGCCCATCAAGGAGTATGTTGGTCTGCGCCCTAAGATGTACTCAATCGTGATGTCGCGCCGGGATGAGATCAAAAAAGCAAAAGGTGTGAAGAAGGTGGTGGTGAAGAAGCATCTACGGCACACTCAGTACGTGGAGTCACTGTTCGCCCAAAAGCAGTTTCGCCACGGAATGAACATGCTCAGGAGTGACTGCCACAAAATATATGGTCTCCACGTTAACAAGGTGTCTCTCTCCCCCTTTGACTCAAAGCGGTGGATAGCTGAGAATGGTGTAGACACTCTGGCCTATAAGCACGCGTTGATATGTTGAACAGATGAGGGGCTGAGGTATAGAATGAGCACTGATCAAAATGTGGTGGCCGAACTGCTGGTAGATGTGGATTATTTAACGGAGGAGAAGGTGGACCTTGAGATTGATGTCAGGGATTTGGAATCAAAGTATGAGGACCTTTTGGAGCGTGTGAGTCGTTTAGAAGAGCTTATTCCGCAAGGTCCTGGTGATCGCCTCTTTTAGTGTGGCCCTGGAGAAGATCGGCTGGAAGGACTGGTTGACACTGTAGTATAGAGACTGGGGAGGTGCGAGCGCACTGCAGGCTCGTACCCCCAGTTTCTATACTACTAATGCTCAGAAATCACTGAATAAGAGTGTCAATCTTGTAACATTCTCACGATAATTCATCTAGCGCAGACGCCATGCTTTATCGCGACGCGCGCGTACTCTGTATAAACCATCAGGGAGTGTCCCTTAATTAATGAACTTACAAAAATCGAAAATGTGAAAACAGAAGTGAACCCATTTCCCATTTTCGTCTTTAAGATTGTGAAATTCATGACAGGAAAACGAAAATGGAATGTATGCCCATTTTCTATATGTGTTCGCCAAATACAAATATAGAAAATGGGTCGAATACTAATTTTCCATATGCGTTTGTCAAAAATATAAATAGCAAATGAATTGTTTACCTATTTTACATTTATATTTGTGAAATGGAAAAACGAATTAACTGTATATACAATCCACCTTGATTATATACCTTGATTGGAAGGATACCTATTCTGATACCTATTGCAAGTGTATAGTGTTATTTACATGGAATATTTTGAGTTGTGTTAGCCATTTACTTGCCCAAACTTCAATGGTCAAGGTCACATCTAGATCTTTTCCAAAATCTATTGGATTCGTCCGTGGCACGTCACCATGAAATCCAAATTAAGATCCCTAAAAGTTTCATGAAAATCCATTTTTAACTTTTCGAGATATCTTGCTAACAGACAAACAAACAGATAGATATCGGACGAAAACATATTCTTATTGGGCGGAGGTAAATTAAGGCTGACGGGTACATCTGTGAGTGCTGTCTGAATCACCATGCAGTGTGATTTACTTCGGCACAAAAAAGCCAATAATGTAATAAACGCGCCACGGCTTTCCATACCAGCCGTGCCTGCCAACCGCCGTCCAATTTTAAAATGGGTTAACCCATCTTGAAACTTCAAGTTGAGTCAGGACAACTTTAAAGTTGGCCGGATTTCAAGTTGGGTCGTGACATTAAGAAATCCGGTCAATTGGCCGAATGCCTTGAATGCATCAGTTGAAGATATGCCGAATGTACACAGCCCATTTTCTCTGACCGATCTTTATAATCATTATATTTCCCTTATATTCACTTCCTTGCCACCTCAGTCTATTCTGACAATCCTGCTTTTTGATACTAATAATACACGTAAAGTCGCGATTTCCCTATGGTGAAGCGTGTATGGAGTACCGTGGTAGTCCTATAAAACCAATCACAATATGCCGATATATATTGCACAAGTTGGGCCATCCATTTACTTGCCCCAACTTAAAATAACGGTCAAGGTCTGAGATCGAACATCACTACGCGAGGCGTGTTAGAGAGAGCAACGGAGCGCTATTGAGATTTATTTATTTCTCTATTGCATTCGTCCTTGGTACGTGACCATTGATCCCTGAAGGCTTCATGAAAATCCATTCATAACTTTTTGATATATCTTTGCTAACAGACAAACGAACAGACAAACATCGGATGAAGACATATATCTACTGGGCGAAGGTAAATTAAGCCTTACGGGTACATCAGCGAGCGCTGTCTGTATCGCCATGCATTGCGATATACTTTGGCGCAACAAGCCGATAAACGCGCCGCCGCTTTCATACCGCTTAGGCGTCGAGGTCCTAGAGCAACCGGATGTAAAGTCTTTGCGCATGCGCGAAATCATAGCAACCACAGGAAACAAATTGGTCAAGTTGGTATTTTGGCCGAATATGGTATGTTTTGTTTTGCTTATTGTAAGTTACTTATTCATTGCTTTTCGGTAATTGAGTTTTAAAACGCAGGATAAAATTGGAACACATATGAACGACTGTTCAATGTGTTCTGACAAAATATAGACTCCGTCCATTTGTTGTTCAAGTTATAAAATTTACAGCTTTTGAGTTTTGTCGTGACTGAGGCTGAGAGACTGAGAGTGCGATGAATTGAAGAGCAGTGGGAGATTGAGGACTCTGAGGGGTGAGATGTTGGTGGGATACACAAAAATCTGTTCCATACGAGAATCTGATAGCTGATTCGTTTCCAGTGTTTACATACTCAGATTACATTACTCGAAAGAATTGTGGACCGTCATTTCTTATATTGCAACTAAACATAACATTTACAACACTTTTGATAATAATATTTGACATGCAAGAAGAACTTGACTTTACCACTCCACTCACATCCTCTCCATTAATTTGCAATGGTTGTCCTACTGTTTAAGGAGTAAGGGGAGGGCTGCATGGAAACATGCTTTGGTTTCTATCGATCATATGAAGAGCAACCTAAAATTGGATAATTCTACCAGTGAACATTCTCACATTAGCACAACTGCCTCCCGAGTGTTCACTTGGTATATAATTGTTTATTCATTACCTGGGCATTATATTATAAGACCAGAACCATAATCAACTCATTCACAAGCTACATTATGGTTATCATATGATGAGCCTCAAGCAAACCTGGTGGTGCATATTCAGAAAGATATATGTTGATCAGTGTATAATGACATCATGGATGCTCTGCATCATCTGATGTTAACGAAGCAACTGCTTAACAATGTATACTGGATTGGTTGTGTGGCTATATTATGGTGATTTATATGGTATTTTATGTTGAAGGTGTGACCAGAAACCTGCCAAGATGTCTGGTATAACAGTCCCAGTTGGGCAGCAGCATTTTGGCATGCCTGGTCAATTCCCAATGACCCCGTCAAATAGTAGATTCCCTCGTACCCCGACCGGGGGTCGACAGGCAAACTCTTCCGGCCAGCTAACGCCAATGCCAGATTACATGCGGCCTGTCACAAAAAGTGCTTCCAGGCGCTGGAAGAAACTTCACGAGGACCACATGATGAATAAACTCATGGACCGTCGCATTGCTAAGAAGGGACAAAACCTTAAAACCAAGGAAAAAGCTAGAAATATGGCCCGTCAAATCCCAATGGAAATACTTGCCAAACAATGGATGAGTCCTAACCAGGCTACTGTGGAAACTCGTGCCTTTCTGGTGGACAAACTCCTCCCAACTTTAATATTGGGATGTGAGAAACTTCTGACAGAAGTCAATAACAGAGGGTTGTCAGACACTCAAGCACCAAACCCTGATTTCAACCCCATTAACTTTTTGCCCAAATACTTGTTGAGGAATAATCCCCGATACAGCAACTTTTCTGAGGCTTCTCCTTACATAAGGGGACTGAGGGAAGTAGGAGAAGAACTCAAAGAACAGCTGTTCGAAATCGATGGCAATAAGTAATTACTACACTGGTCTTTCTTTCATTGTTTTACAGACTTATCTGTTGTGTTGTATTTAGTTGTGTGAATTGTCACAAAAGCTCATTCACAAATATATTGAAATTGCTTTAATCTTCCACTGAAAGTTTGCTTGATTATTACAGAATAATACTTACAATAATATGAGCCGTGGTAATTATCATGATGTGTTCTGTAGAAAGGCATAGGTCAAGGCCATGTTAATACCTGTGATATTAATTATCGCGTTGTCTTCATTAGACTGGCCAAGATCAAAGCCGAGGCCCGTCGCAAGCGCGAGGAGAGAGAGAGGGAAGAGATGCTGAAAGTATTGGAAGTGGAGCGTCGTCATGCGGCCCTGCAGGCTCAGTTCCCTGAGTGGAATGTTGGTTTATATCCAGACGGACGAGTGGAACTGGCTCTGGTAACTCCCTTACTCCTGCAAGCTGTTGTAGATTGTTATATACAGATCAAATAGGACCTCTTTAAATAATGTTTGATGTAAGCTGTTTATCACTAGTTCCTCGCTATGGCAAATGACTGACAAATTAAAACTCCAAAATATCGCTTCTCTATTCTTTATTTGCTTATCTTTCTTATGCATATATTTTGACTTATCCAGCTTCAAAATGCATTGAGGTCCTTTGCTGAGATCTGCTTACAATATCCGCAAGAGCTGAAGGAAGCTGCCAGATACAGCCACGAATTGGAGGCCACAGATGCTACGGGCAAGACGCTCTCTCTTAGGGAATTTGTTCAGGTTATTCATCAAATATTTGGTTGTATTTTTCACTTCTATTTATCTTTGATCCATACCCCTTTATTTTATACTTGTTCCATGTGATTAATCCATTATTAATAAAAAAGCCGATTAGCCACGTCTTTTTGGCATTATTTTCTGTGTCTACTTTCTGAAGGCAGTTAATATTTTCTCCATCTTAAATGTGATTCTTCTCTTGCAGTATCTAGAGCTCTTCATTGAAACCATGTCAAAAGAAGTCTTTGATGCATTTCTGGCTCACTTGGCTATCTGTGCCAGGACGTACAAGTCACAAGCTGAAAGAGGACAGCGTAAAGTTCTGCTGAATCAGCTCTTCTTCTCATGTGATCACACAGGGGTTTGTGTTGCATCTCTAGTTTGTATCACATCTTGCATAGCCTGCATATTATATTGCTTTCATCAATCTTAAATGGTTTCGAGCTTACCTACCGTGAAATTAGGATTGACATAAATTGTTTAGGAAGGTATATGTACATCTGGGAGAGAACCTCCTTGGAATTCCGAGTCTTACCCGAATTTGGTCAAGAGTAATTTATGAATTTAATTCAGTTACTTGATTCAGGAACTTCAACTTTATGTAAAGCCATCATTGAATTGATTGACAAAGATTATAATTATCTGTCATGCTTGTATTGCACTGGTTGCCACCGGGTCACAAGACGCTTGTTATCCACAGACGTCATAATGCAATGTCTGCCTTTCAGGTGGGCATACTGGACAGACATAGAGTGCTCAATCTCTTTGAGATGTTTTATGACAAAGCCAAAGTACATGTCAAGGAAACTTTGAGAAACCCAAGGAAATGTGGGTTTTATTGTGTGAATTTGTAAGGAATTATTGATAGTGATACTATTATGCCAAGGTTGTTCTACAAATGAGAAAAGGAGAACGAAGTCTCTTTATTATTTATGTACAGGTGAGGGTTGGGTTACAAGATGTCAGAGTATCCAAAAAGTGGGTTGTAGACTTCTTGGATGTCTGTCTAACATGACGAGGCCTCAACCATCAAAAGCATATCATTTTACGTGTTAGTGTAATGTGTGTTTAGGGCCGGTGATTGAGGTGCAGGAAATGTCCGACTCGATGTTAGATTCCGATGATGATGATGATGAGAGTCTCATGGAACAGGACCCCACATTCATTGATAACTGCAAGGATGTTACCGAGGAAACTAAGGTCTCAGCCTCCTTGATACATCCCTCATGAATTGATAATTGCAATTCATGATTTTTAATTATTATTACCATGATTGAGATAATCGATCAAATTGGATATCAATTCTGTTGTTTATTTCATTGTTTGATTTGTATCATAATGCAGACCAGAGGGTATATAGTTTATCATTTCCATTCCTTACATTGTTGTGTAATGTATTCCCAGTGAAATATAAAAATCTTTGAATTGGGAGATAGCTACATGAAGTACTGATGAATAATTCTGTTTTAACACAGGCCCAGTCCAAGAAGCAAGACTCGAAGGATGAAGCAGATACAGAAGGTCAGAGGTCATTGCATAATAAAAGGACTTCCTTTCACCTGTTCATCTTGATTAATAATTTGTTCTTTCTAAGCTGTTTCATTTTATAACAACCCTTATTGTTGGGACAATCAAAACACCGTTACAAAATGGTTATTAGTCGAAGATTTCATTTACAGCTACATAAGCTTTTATATGAACAACAAAGCAGCATGGAAGAAGTAGTAGTAGTATATCAAATGGGGCTTCTGGACCCCTTTGAAAACCTAAATCATCATATTAACACACACTTGGTTCACAAATGAGCTTTTGATTTTAGAATGGGGTATATTTTTCATTTTATCAGAGCAGTTTAAAAATGTGCTTAGTAATGTCACAAAATGATGATTCAGCGAAGCCAGAGGTTGAGGCAGTGGTTGAAGGGAGTGGAGAACAGGCTGGGAGCAAATCCCCAACAGGTGATGCTACTGAAGGACAGAAGCCAGCCGACACAGCAGAGAAGATGGAAGATGAGATCCAACCTGATGGTACGTGGAGGATCTGGTTATATACACTGAGGTATACTTGTCTGTGAAGATGTTTGGTGGAATTTCTGTATAAACCACAGACATTTAATGCCTAGTGATATTTCTTCATTCACTTTGTATGTTGTGTTTAGTACAGTCAACACCATGATATATGATGAAATGACCATCTAAATCGCAAACGATGTCAATATATTTGGTGAAATTTCCACTTATGCTACAGACAAATGCATGGTTTATGGAGTAATTTTCACCACAAAGATAATTACTCAAGGAAGCTGATATTCATCTTACTTGAAGGAATTCTTCTAAAACGTTCCCCTGTGTGTGGCAACAGATCCTAAAGAAGCAACACCTGCTGGGGATGTTGCCGCAGAAACACTTGACGAGAAAATCATTGAGGATGAAGATGGTATGGAAATCAGTATTATATTATTTTATCTTTAGCTAGAATACAAGTTAGTTAAGGTTCATATATAGTTATCTATATCACATGTGCGAACCAGTAGGATTACAAAGGCCAAATTACCATCACTATAATTAAGATAAACTATTGAGATATTTATCAGATTTTGTCACGTCAGCAGGTTTTTACTAGATTTAAGTCCTTAATTGATGCGTTCAATTATAAAATGAAGTGCAATCTTTGATTAATCATGATAACTGCTATGAGGTATTTCCTTGTTGCCGTCTTTAAGCTAATCATTGTGCTGTTGGCATTTGTCACTGTGCTTTTTTAACACACACAGAATCACTCGCTTAATGTATGGCATGTGTGCATTGGAACACTGGAATTTTTTCTCCGTTCTGTTAAATGAAGTTTTGTCAAGTGAACGCTTCTACTTGCACACGCACACAGACACTGTGTATCTTCTGTTCTGTATCATTTTCACAAATAAAAGCATCCAAAGTTCCATCCTCACCCAAACCCGAAGATGGCGAGGAAAAATCAGACGAGGAGAAAGTGGTAGAAACAACACCCGTTTCACGAGAAGCGGCACCATCGCTAGCTGATATCCCCGAAGAACCGAATAAGGAGGCGGGGCCTCCGGAGATAGAAGAGCGCGGGGTCGGAAGTGCTCCGGTGACTGCCAAGGAGACGGAGAGAAGTGGGGAGGCTGAGAAAGATGAGGATGTCACCCTCATCATGGAAGATAAGGAGGAGTTAGGTAGGTTAGTACTGGCTAAGTTGTTGCCTAGGTAACCTATGTGGTGCTGCTGCTGCTGGTGATGATAATGGCGATGGGTAGATGCCAGGAGATGATTCCTGTTTCTTCCTTTGATATTGTTTCACAATATGCTTTGCACGTTTTGTACCTCCAGTCCTTAACTAAATAGTACATCCTCCCCCATGTATTTCCTGTTACTGTATGTTACTTGTCATGCATGGCCACTAATAATATGAGTTGCTGTAACAACCATGCACTGCCATAGCTACAATGCATTTCTTTATTGACTGTGACTAACATAAGTGTTGGTAATTGAAAGCATGCATGATCCACATAAGATTATTTGCTGCAGTTATTTAAGGCATTTTTTGCTAGATATTGACCTTTACATAAGTGCACTCAAGTATTTATATGTTCAGCTAACCTTTACACACCATGCAAGTACAATAGTCTTCAAATAGCACAAGCCTTATATGCTACAGATTATACAATGCAAAAATTCATATCATACTGTGTGTTGCATTTATTTGTGGATGTGTGATTTCACTACCTATGCCGAACAGTATATGCACGAAATGTATCTGTGCATATATATACATATATATAAATATATATATATATATATATATATATATATATATATATATATATATATATATATATATATATATATATATATATATATATATATATATATATATATTTATATATTATATTTGTCAATAATTATGTTCGTATGAGGGATATGTTCTGGTATTGTATCTTACAGGACCACTTGTGTCAAGAGGTCGCAGAAAAGGTGCAGTTATAACCTGTATGCATGCTATGTTTTGTGGGTGGAATAAGGGTTATATTGGTGCAGGAGATTCAGTTTCATTTCATTAATTCCAATGGACAACTTCGTGCTTTCTATCTATGAGTTAACCTTTGTGAATCGCGGTGAATAGAGGTAGGCATTTGATTTTTATGATTGGAGGGGGAATAACATACTGATATGCTCTGTGATTTTGGTGAAATTCTGGTTTGATTCTACTTTACTTTATTGAGCTTAAATCAATGTTTCGAGATCTAATGTGTGTTGTGATGTGAAATGCGACAATTCTAGATGCTTTAAGTGTGACAGGAATTTGATAAATGAACTTTTCCTTGGTTCTTGCCCTTCAGCATACATGCCGTGTGTTAGCCCAATACAAACACCACTAGGTTCAAGCACCTGATTAACATTAACGCAATTCATATAGATTATCAATCGCACTGCGACCTGATGACCTAAATTAGTATCTTATTGGTGAAGGGTTTGTTGCAGAGAATGAGTTGTTGGAGTTGGCTGAGGAATCCATTGCTCCCCTATCAGAGGACCAACCCCCTCACACCCAGCAGAGCAAGGTCTCATTTGCTGAGGGCACCACTTTTGAGAAAGAGAGAACTTGTAAGTCCAATGCCATGTCATTCTTGCTATACTCAGATATTTCATTGCCATGGTTACTCATATATACATCGAACCGCAAATTCTTCCTTGCAAGTTGGTGCAAAATTTATGTCAACAAAGTTTTCATGAGTGATCAGACTATATTGGTCTGGGAGGTTACCTATTTGTAGTTGAGTTGTTTGATAAAATGAGTCCTCGTGATAAACACAATCAAGACTCTGCAGCCATATGCAATGTGCACTTGGAAACAAATTTAGCGACTGCTTATGACTGTTACATTAATATTCTTGCACAAAATGTCAAGGCCCTGTATAAAGGTCACAGTGGGGTCACACCCTGGGTTTTTTTCCGCACCCTGTGTTTATATGAAGTTATTCTTATACTCGAGGAAATAGGGTAAGAGCTGTATGGTTTGAGGTGACATGTCTCACCCTTAGGTTCTGTTGGGTGTGGGAATGCAGTACTCATGTCTCACCCATACTGTCTGTTGGGTGTGGGAATGCAGTACTCATGTCTCACCCATGCTGTCTGTTGGGTGTGGGAATGCAGTACTCATGTCTCACCCATACTGTCTGTTGGGTGTGGGAATGCAGTACTCATGTCTCACCCATACTGTCTGTTGGGTGTGGGAATGCAGTACTCGTGTCTCACCCTTACGTTCTGTTGGGTGTGGGAATGCAGTACTCATGTCTCACCCGTACTGCCTGTTGGGTGTGGGAATGCAGTACTCATGTCTCACCCATACTGTCTGTTGGGTGTGGGAATGCAGTACTCATGTCTCACCCTTACGTTCTGTTGGGTGTGGGAATGCAGTACTCATGTCTCACCCGTACTGTCTGTTGGGTGTGGGAATGCAGTACTCATGTCTCACTCATGTCTCAAGGCAACCGCAGTCAGTCGCAGGCCTCTGCCTTCGACGAGAGCACCCTCAACCAGTCTCAGTTCATCCACCTCACCGAGACCTTCTTGGGAGACGTGCCAAAGATGGAGGTGTTCTCTCACCTGGTGCGCTATGTCCGGGAGGGTTATGTGGAAACAGAGGACGAACGCATGGACCGCCTGCTCAAGGTATGACATCTCTGCCACCTGGTACCCAGCTCATTCGCTCAATGGCATCGTGTTGTACTTCTGTCTCAGTGTCCTAATATCACAGTTATCCTCTTTATCTGTACAATTTCACCTCTTTGTTGAATGTGGCATAAAACCCCAGTTGTTCATTTAGTTTCATCTGTGTGGATATCAGATGTTGCTATGCAAGTAATGAGTTGGAGGGTCGACTTTGTGGGGTGTTATTTCAGCTGTATCTTATACAAGTGATGTCTTGCTCTACTGTATCACAATGTGGGTCATATTTACAAAGGAAAATGTTTTAGTTTGCTTGTGGTAAATCTTTTATTTGCGATACTCAGAGATGAAGACTACTATGCTATATAAGCTACATAGTAATGTCCTGGGTGTCAACAAAACCAAACGTCAGATTATCAGATTATCCACTGTATTAGTTTGCCTGTTGTGAATATATTGGTCAGGGTTTTGTGAACCCCCCATATATATACTACTTTATCCTGTATGTTGTGAAACCAGGCCAGGAGGGAAGCTCAGGCATACAAGCGTAAAGCACTTCTCAACAGCCTCTTTGAGATGTGGGACAATGATGGGTCAGGTTTCATCGATCTGGATGAGGTGGAAACGGTGATGAAGAAATACAAGGAGGGGATGGAAAGTGAAGCCATCACAGGAGGTTGGTATTGTCTGCAACAGAAGACTCAATGGTAGACGTTGGACATTCACCCCTGTGGCTTTGGTTCATAACCTGGTGTGGGTAAAGGTTTTCGACAAGTGGGTGCTGACCTTTAAGGGGCGCTGTTAAAGCGTCACAATCAACCTTATTCATCACTGTTGCAACATCACCTAGTATGCAATATACATACAACGTCTGATGTTTTATACTCTCACAGCTACACAGGTCCCTCATGGGTAGCTAGACAACTCCTCATGGCAGAAAGGCTCAATATGTCAGTTCAGTGTGAAACCATCAAGGTGTTAATATCAGAGGTTCATAAAAGGGCACAATCAGTCAATGAAAATGTTTATTAGTTTAAATACAACTCATTAATTTACAGAATCGTAAATACATTTAAGAAGATAAACAGTCTGCAATACAAATTTACTGAAAGTGGATTCATTTTCAACATAGCTGAGAGTTATCAGTGTTACCATATTTGTGAATCACTTTTAAAAAAAAGCATGTCGGATGACTTTCTGCAGCCAAGAAGAAACTGAAGAAGAAGTCGCGTTACCATGACAGCCGTCTCAGCAAGCGAGAGTTCCGTGACTTTGTACACGCCGTCGTGACCTTGATGGCTGGTGGTGGTGACTCGTTTGACTACTTCGTAGAATTCCTCCTCAACAGCGTTGAAGTAAGACAACCCCTCTTTACCATTTAAACCTCACATTCATTCTGTGCAGACTAGTCCTTAAACCAAAACATTATTACTCTTCAATTGTTCTTCTTCGCTATCAACAAATATTTTACTTAAAAAATATAATTGTGGTAGACTTTGCAGCTATTATCTTCCATATGATTTACATTACGATTTGTACATTTACACATTTTTTATTCTCTCATTTGATCAACAACAGAAAAC
This sequence comes from Urechis unicinctus, assembly GCA_034190875.2. Taxonomy (NCBI): domain Eukaryota; kingdom Metazoa; phylum Annelida; class Polychaeta; order Xenopneusta; family Urechidae; genus Urechis; species Urechis unicinctus. Next base: position 55,646,978 of record CM067356.1, on the reverse strand, counting down.
CATAGCCTAAGCAACTGATTTCCTGGTGATCAACTCTTGAAGGGACATCTGTGCATTCATTGATGTTGTGTGTGTTACTGTAGCGTTCGTACACGGAGCGTGTCCGTGGCGAGGCTCGTAAGAAGTGGCTGCAGCACATCATCACAACAGCAGAGACCAGCGGGGGATGTATGGAGCCTGTATACAAGTCAGTCTTCCAGGCCCTCTACAAGGTCAGTAATCTCTCCAGCATTCTATACTGCTGTTATACTCCACGTACAGACCATGATCTATCCATACTGTTGTTACAAGTTGACAGTTGAGCATAAGTTGGGGTTTTATTTTGATTTTGTTTTTCTTGTGTTAGACTCCCAGGTTCATGGCTTTATATCAACTCTCTATTGGTATTAACACTCTTTTGTATGTTCCATGTTACTTGTCTGATGGGACATCTTGACTCGACTCGTGTAATGGAAATTTTGACTGTCTGATGGGACAGCTTCCCTGACTGATGGGACAGCTTCCCTATCTGATGGGACAGCTTCCCTGTCTGATGGGACAGCTTGATTATGTCTAGTGGGACTCTGTCCAATGGTGCAAGTTGTCTGTCCAATGGGGCAGCTTGACTCTGTCTAATGAGATAGCTAGACTATCTAGTGGGACAGCTTGACTCTGTCCAATGAGAGAGCTAGACTTCCTAATAGGACAGCTTGACTCTGTCTAATGAGATAGCTAGACTATCTAGTGGGACAGCTTGACTCTGTCCAATGAGAGAGCTAGACTACCTAATAGGACAGCTTGACTCTGTCTAATGAGAGAGCTAGACTATCCAGTGGGACAGCTTGACTGTCCAATGAGAGAGCTAGACTACCTAATAGGACAGCTTGACTCTGTCTAACACATCATGTGATGTCTATAGGATGCTGAGGCGCACGGAGCAGGGAAGGTCATCTCCGCTTACATCAATATGCTGGAGAAGAACACAGTAGCGCCCTCTCGTGGTGGCCACTTGCTGCGTTACATGGCCACAACGCCCGAAGACGCCCCCTACATGCTGGGCAAGATGCTTCACCATGACATGAAGGGAATCAGGTGACAATAATGTTGCAGATAAACTACATATCTCTCTCGACTTCCTACCTAAATTACACAGGCATTTGAGTCTCGTAGCAGCCCTCCTCACTAGCCTCTTGTATTAAAAAATGTAAAAGGGATAGAACCAATGTTGGTGTCCTCCATGTTACAGCTTCACAGCAGTTGAGACGGGAAAGCCCATCCACGTCCCCAGGGTGGCAAACCACGGCAACATTTACTTCTGGAACAAAGACCGTGCAGATGATGTAAGTGATATTAACACTATTAGACATTATTAGTGTATTGTTGTCATTGTCTGTGTTTGTATATCTGTTGTACAGAATTTTATATGCTTAAGTTTGCTTTTGTAAAGCTGTTCTTAATATTTATTAATCAACAATGTAATTGTTGTACAATTTGGGAGAAAACATCAAAGCTATTTGTCCTTAGGTTTTGTTCTTTTCCTGGGTTAGGGTGTTTCACATTGTCAATGCCCCCCTGCGTGGACTCACCTTCTCTTGTGTTGTTGTTGTTATGATTCACAGAAGCATGTCTCTTGTCTTCTCTGTCCTTCACTAAGATGAACTGTTTGTTAAGAATAACAGCATGTAGATGTGTTGAACTGTAGTTGATGTTATCACCATTGTCTGCTGTTTGTGTCAATTGTCACATGTTTATGCCATCTGCTTTACAGTTTACAAAGCACCCGGTGAGTTGGTGGGATGGAGGTGGGGAAGGGGGGGGGGTGCAGTGCACTCTGTAGCACGCTGCCTCCTGTATAAACAGTCACAATGACAAAAAACACTAAGGCTTGAGAACACAACATAACAGACAAACATTCTTATATACATATATATAAGCATATATATATATATATATATATATATATATATATATATATATATATATATATATATATATATATATATGCATTATATATATATATATATATATATATATATATATATATATATATATATATATATATATATATGTGTGTGTATAAATTTATACATATATATATATATATATATATTATATATACATATATATAGTTTTGTGTTGACCATTGAGCTGTTTATGTAGGAGGCAGATTGCAGCAGCCTTTTCTATATTCATCCCTTGCACATAATGGTTTCATGGTTATTTTATGGTTATTTCATGGTTATAAGTTTAAGGCATCCTTTTCAATTGACACATGGTAAATTGTGTTTAATATTTGATAGTATTTTATCATTAATCCTCCCAAGAGTAGAACCTTGGGTTATTGCAAGTTGATAGGAGCATCATTCTCCTGCCAGTAACCTTAAATTATTTGAATTGTTTGGATATAACCGTTTGCCATGTGGTGTTTTAACCATGTCTGTAATGATTGATTTTACCTTCCTCATTTTCTCTTATTCCCTCTCAACTTTCCATTCATTTGACCAATGATAAATCTACTAAAGGATCAAACGTGAATTAGGGCTCTCAGATGTGTTTACCCTCTAAATTATATGAAATAGAAGGTAATGCAATCTAGCAGGTGAATATGACGGTTCTCAAGATTTTATCTTTACAGGTGTGCCCACATTCTTCCCTATGGTCTTTCTCTGTATGAAGGGATCACATTTGCATGCCATCGTTTTTTTATGTGCTCAAAAGTCTCAAAATGCACGCCCCCTTGGACAACTTTATATGTTGGCAGCTGGGGAGGAGGGGCATTTTAAGACTTGAGTGCCTGTACCCTTCTAGTTTCTGATGACCATGTTTGTTAACAGGAGCGAGACGGTTCATTCATTGTGGTGCCCCTGAAAGACAGGAAGAAGAGAGTGTTTGGTCTGCTGGGGATCGACACACTCAATGACCCACACAGCCGTGCCATTTTCATCACTCACGAGATCCAGTTCTTCCAAGTGAGACTTTCTCTTCTCATGCAATGACATCTCAAAAAAAATTTCATCAAATTTATCACTAAAAACTCTTGCCAGGCTGTATCTGGAAATTTACATCATCAGTCTTATCATCACATCATCATCATCATCATCATCATCATCATCGCATCTACGTTACAGTCAGTCCCTAGTTGCTAATACGTCTTTTTTTAGGGGCTGAAGGAGGTGGAGCCTATTCATTGCCTGTAACCTTATATTCTTATATCTTTACACATCAGCAGCTAGGGGAAGGAGGGGGTGGGGGAGGTTAACACTCATGTGCCTGTGATGCACACATACTTGGCCCAATTTATGTGTGAGTGTTGTTTTGGTATACAGGGTATAGCTAAAGCATTCAGCATCGCATACCATCACGTCGACGTGAGACAGAAGACCATGCGTATCTCTGAGAGCGCTGTGTCGTGGATTCACCGGCGTTGTCCCCATGTACATGAGGTCACGGTGTACATGATGGAACCCGAGGCCAAGTTACAGGACTATGTGCTGCGGAAGATGATGTATACGGACCATAAGGCCAATGCTATTGTCATCAAGGTGCCTCCCCGCCTCGAGAGGAAAGATAACCTCTTTAGGTGAGTCTTGTCTGTGTCTCTATATCTGTATGGTGACCTGACCAACCATGGTTATATGAACCACCATGTTTATATGAACAACCATTGTTATATGAACAATCATGGTTATATAAACAACCATGTTTATAATTAACGCAGTGACATCACTTAAGTGAGCTCTACAGGTCAGGTGATTTGTGTCACTTTATCCCTTACTTATGGACATAGTTATATGACCAACCATGGTTATAATGAAAGCAGAAAATTTGTGTTTTGAACCATTAAAATGGTCAGTGTGATTAGATTCACTGTATCTCCTGCTTATAACCATGGTTATGTGACCAACGATGGTGAAGTTTCGATAAAACAAAATAACTCATTAATATGTTTAACCATAGATAATTTCTTCAGGTGAGTGTAAATAGTGCCACTCTACCACCTGGTTTAAACCATGATTACTATTAATTCAGGTTACTCATAAATATATTTTATAATGGGATTAATTGCTATCAATTTACTACTAAAGATGCAAGTGTTAAGTGAATCATTTACCTTTGGCTTTTCGGACCGTCTAAAGCGTGCTGTCGGTTGGATGGAACACCATGGTAATGTAATGGCTGGTCTGATAGGTTCACTTACCTCATTATGTATTCATTGACACGTGCACTGCATGGTTCTAGTTGAGGTCCGGCACTTACTCGTCCACTTCGTCTCTGTTCCATTTCTCCACTAGTCACTGTACAAAATATCATGCAGCATGTTTGATGTTGTTTCATCCACAGACACTCAAGTCTTAAAATACCCTTCCTCTCTAACAGCGGAAGTAAAGATGTCTTTTTACCTATCAGTAGCTAGGGATGTGGGGCGTTTTAAGGCCTGTGGGTTAAGAGAGTACTTGGCTGTTTATTGACGCACAATGTCATGCATGAACACTTATGTCTGCATCAAGATTGCATTTGAAATTTCCAAAACTATGACCTGATCCAAAGTAATGTTTCGTGGTTAGTTATGTTGTATTCTGTCCTGAATTGCAGAGACTACCTCTTTAAGTGCGTGGACAATTCTGAATCCGTGACGGCTGATGCGTATGGGGAGCGCCATCTGGCGTTCCCCTTGAGAGATGACGAGGGCCGAGCTATTGTGGTCATCGATGTCAGTATCGGGGCGGACCTCAAGGCTCTACCCAGACTCGAGACGAAGGAGATTATGAAGATGCTAAAGCTGCTGCAGATTGCTTATAAAGAAATCACACTGGAATCTCGGGAAGGGGAAAAAACTGCAGTTCTTGGTATGTTGTATGCGAAAATAGAACTACATAGTTTCCTTTATGCTTCAATGTCATTTTAATGTAACTCAGACTTCTGTTCGATTCATTTAATCGGGATTCGTCTCAAATTAGCAAGCTTTTTATAATTGTATCTATGGTCAAACACCCCATGTCTATGGCTTACAAAATAGAATGGAATTTTCTATATCATCAGAGTGCTATAAGTAATTGGTCTTACATTTAAGCAGCTTACAATGACCCCACTAATATAAGATTTGGGCATTATTTCATGCAAATTATGGCTGAATAAGTGAACCAGATGCCCCATTGTATATACTACTTTTATCTGTCGAGCAGAGGGAGAGAAAAATGATGATGAGAACCACACTGAGATCCTATTTGACCGCCTCATGCTGATGGAGCTGAGAGAGAATGTGTCCCGTCTTGATGCCAAGGCATACGCGGAGCTCAAGAGCTACAAAGAACCACCCCCAGTGGTCCACTTCATCCTCAAAGCCGTCCTCGCTGTTTTCTACCCAGATAAAGCAACGCCGGCGAGTTTGATGATTGGAATAAATGTAAAACTGTAAGTGTTATTGAAGTGAAGTCAACAACCATTCCTTCTATGTGAAGATTATAGGCTAGGGAGTGTGGGCATTTGAAAACTCAAGTGAATATGTGTATGTGCTGTAACGGGGTCAGATGTGATCAATAAAGTGTTCTGTGTGGGCACTGCCTAACATCTCTAAATGATCTGATGCTGTGTGTGTGTGATCCAGTATGTAAATCCTGCTCTGAGTCAGAAGATCCTGGCCTTCGATCCGACCGGAGACTCCCATATCCATGTTCCAGTCCAACTCATCAATAGCTACTTTGATGGTATACACACAGTCCTTAAGTTTATAATCACCCCATTAGTTTTAGCTTAACTGGAAGTGAACATATTGAAACGAATATGAAGGTCAGGTCATGACCTTTGAAATATATTTGTTACATCAGTGAATCAGGAGACATACTCATGGTCAGTGGTGTGACATAAAAAAAAAGAATGTCAGGTCATGATCAATTTTGACATTAATCACGCTAGGTTGCGTGTGCGGTCAGATGTGTTCAATTGGAAGGAAAAGAAAGGAGGTCAGGTTATGACATATGACCTATATTGATAACCAATCATGTGTGTGTCATCAGATGTGCCCCATGGTCAGGTATCCAAGGCAGGATCCATCCCTGCTCAGTTCCTCTACAACTGGGTATTTGTCTGCATCTCTATGATCGAACACACCCGTAAGATGCAGGACAACACCATGGATACGGAGGAGGAGAGTAACACCGCTGGCACGGCAACCATCGAAGGGGAGGCTGAATCCATCCTTGAAGTCCAGGAGGGAGATAAGGTCAGTGAAAGAGTAAGCCATAACAACTTCTATAGCATGCTTCATTGACATTGTTCAATCAAATATATTTCTAGTTCTGTTGTATAAATATATCACACTTCTCTTTTCATTCATCCTCTTGTTATTCTCTTCTGAATCTTGCCGTTTCCCTGATTCGGAGTCAGTGCTGCACTCTGTATCATTGCATGAGGGATATGGATTTCTCAGCTCTTTAATTTCTACGTTTCAGTGTGACCATTTTCTAAGAATCTATTCTTCTCCCTGGATTTTGGCGTGTTCTATAACAATCAATAGATTTAAAGCCTCGGTTTTGTTAAATAATTATATCATGTCATTGCGCAAACTCTGGCAGCATGGCAACAGAGAACAGAACCATTGATTGATCATTTTGTATTCATGTGGCCAAGTTTTTTCCACGGGCTTGACCATCCTGTGTATTGGTCAGTCAGAATGCAACATGAGTGCAAAGGATGGTCCTATATGAAAGCATTAATGAAATGTTCATGGTAATATAGGTTGATATACTGCGGTTAGACCGGTTGTACACCTCGTAAAGGCAAGCATTAGTGAGTTTGGATGGCAGAATAAATACATGTTGTATAATAACCCACATGTGTCATCTATTGTTGTAATGCAAACCACGTCTCAATTCATTTGATCGGTATTTCTGGGCAATATTTGGTGGCTTACAAGTATTAATCACTTAACCACAGTATGCATGGTAGCTTTGGTATCTCTTCCCTAAAGAATTGAATACTGTATTACTTTTCATATCATATCAAATCCTCAAAATTGAAACTAACATCATCTACAAAAAAAGCATCCCCTTCCATGGCCAAGATTGCTTTGCCTCGAAAAACAGTTGAATCGGTATTTTCTAGCTTCTAACTGCTTGAGCCTATTTCATAACCTGCTTGGACCTGTTTCTTTCAATCATTGACAAATGTGCCTCTCACTCTATGAATGCATGAATTATTGTACATTATTCCATCATGAGTACGTTTCCGTCCAATGACCTCAATTGTCATTGTTTCATTTCAGAAGAAAAAGTCGTTGTCCATATCTACTTGACAATAGTTAGTACATAGTGTTCATCTCTTATTTGCTGGTTTCACATCTAACACTTTTCCACAGTGATTTTACAAGCACTCTTATTATCTTAACTTAAATCATTTTTATTGCCTGTTCCGTAACCACGTGGAGAGCGGGGCTTGTTGTTGTGTTTTGTGACCAATTGATGGTTAGGTTGATGGAGAGAATGGCACCTGTGTGTGTGATGTGTGGGTCTAGCTAACATGCCTGCTGAAACCATGTGATGCATTGCTGAACAGAACTAACACCCTGCCAATCCGTCCAGATATTGTGACTTCATTGTTTAGCTTTATAGAATATTCTCCATTTAAGAGATTTCATAAAACAAAATAATTTAGTTTTGCTTAACTGTTTGCTTTGGGTTTTACTCGATGGTTTGAATTGAGGTGGTTTCCTTTCTTGGGGTGGAATGACACATAACCCATATTACAGTTCAGTCAAAGGGTTCTAGGCTACTTTTGTCACAATAAACAGCATTATCACTCCATGTGCATTTTGATGACATCTAGAAATAGTCCCAATATGTGTAATTTAAATACATTGTCGAATTTAATTCTATCTGAATACAATTAAAATGTTTATCACTAAGTCCATAGGTTGTAACTTCATGAACTATCTTAAGAAGGGAATCACTTATGTAACATATATTTATCCACCTATGATGCCTCACATTGAATCTTCAGACACATTATCATATTGAGAAGTAAGATAATTGTCACAAATATGATTTTTCTAACAAATATCATAATATATGAATGCAATAACATTTTCAGAAGGAAGCCAACCCTACTGAAAGCTCTGTAGCAAAAGATGAAGTTGATGATGTGGACCAAGACGAGTCTGACGAGGAAGGGCAGGTGATGGAGAGAAGGAAGGAGGCTCCCAGAGCAGCACAGGTGGAAGTTGAAGAAGTGGCCAGCGACTCTGAGATGGAGCTCGACGTGGGACATAGTCATAAAACAGCCAATTAGTCTGTAGTCTACAAGAATGATTAAGGGATCTTGTCTTATTTATATGCTTTTATGCCAGGGTACCCCTTATTGTACAAGTCCACACCATGATAAAACAAGACTTTCCCACAAGAGCACCAGTTCCTATTTATGTGATAACCTCTGCTGTTTACTTATGCAAACAACGTCTTAAGTTATCTAGTGTTTTTATCTAAAGTAAATATTGTGATATAACCCAGCAAGGTCCAGTATTATTTGGTGTCATTTAAACACTTACAAAAAACTATATTAAGAATTATAAGCTCATCGGTGATCAAATAATATTACTTCTGTTGTAGTCCTGGTATTCTGTGATATATTTGATGCTAGGGTATCAAGATTTACTGTGATAGTTTGAAGTGCTCCTGGTGGATGGGAATATTTTCTACATTTTGGTGAAGCACCACCATGCAAGACAATAAAACTTGATGTGATATTTTCCCAGGTTTTTTAATTCAAAAGCAAGACTGATTAATCTTATTCACATCTACAAATCAAATCGTCCTTGACAAATATTGAGGTGAATGATCTTAGATTTATAAGAAACGGATACATGACAAGTGTTTACATAAGCAAAACATCATTGAAACAATTTCTTCCGGGAGTATAGTTAATACAAGGAAGTCTCATCCAAAGGTTTTCTTTTCAAATCCCACATCTTGTCTCGCCAAATCATTGAAAAAGATGAGCATTCTGGAAATAGTTCAAAACCATTAAGAGGACATAAACATGTATGTATATTCACAGACACACACTCACTGAGATCTTTACTATTTGACACCAAATCAGATAACTATAACATTTATTCACCGGTCCGACGGAATTCCCGACTGCGCATGCGCCGATGTGCGGGGTCAAAGGTGAATTCGGGAAAACTCTTGCCTGGCGCGAGCGCCGCGAGTCAGCGAGGCAGGCAGCGTCCGCGATCGTTGACTTCTAATTTTTCTTTGTAATTAGGTAATTAACTAATATCATAATATATGAATGCAATAACATTTTCAGAAGGAAGCCAACCCTACTGAAAGCTCTGTAGCAATAGATGAAGTTGATGATGTGGACCAAGACGAGTCTGACGAGGAAGGGCAGGTGATGGAGAGAAGGAAGGAGGCTCCCAGAGCAGCACAGGTGGAAGTTGAAGAAGTGGCCAGCGACTCTGAGATGGAGCTCGACGTGGGACATAGTCATAAAACAGCCAATTAGTCTGTAGTCTACAAGAATGATTTAGGGATCTTGTCTTATTTATATGCTTTTATGCCAGGGTACCCCTTATTGTACAAGTCCACACCATGATAAAACAAGACTTTCCCACAAGAGCACCAGTTCCTATTTATGTGATAACCTCTGCTGTTTACTTATGCAAACAACGTCTTAAGTTATCTAGTGTTTTTATCTAAAGTAAATATTGTGATATAACCCAGCAAGGTCCAGTATTATTTGGTGTCATTTAAACACTTACAAAAAACTATATTAAGAATTATAAGCTCATCGGTGATCAAATAATATTACTTCTGTTGTAGTCCTGGTATTCTGTGATATATTTGATGCTAGGGTATCAAGATTTACTGTGATAGTTTGAAGTGCTCCTGGTGGATGGGAATATTTTCTACATTTTGGTGAAGCACCACCATGCAAGACAATAAAACTTGATGTGATATTTTCCCAGGTTTTTTAATTCAAAAGCAAGACTGATTAATTTTATTCACATCTACAAATCAAATCGTCCTTGACAAATATTGAGGTGAATGATCTTAGATTTATAAGAAACGGATACATGACAAGTGTTTACATAAGCAAAACATCATTGAAACAATTTCTTCCGGGAGTATAGTTAATACAAGGAAGTCTCATCCAAAGGTTTTCTTTTCAAATCCCACATCTTGTCTCGCCAAATCATTGAAAAAGATGAGCATTCTGGAAATAGTTCAAAACCATTAAGAGGACATAAACATGTATGTATATTCACAGACACACACTCACTGAGATCTTTACTATTTGACACCAAATCAGATAACTATAACATTTATTCACCGGTCCGACGGAATTGCCAGAGCTTCTTCCAGCTTCTGTATCAATGATAATGAGCTTTGTTTTCCTCCAGACCAAGCTTCCCAATGCAACTCATCTTACACTGAGCACATGGCTCTGTTGTACCCGCAACCGTCATCAGCTGATCGGGGTTAATATGGATGCTAACATACTGAACAAACCAAAAACAAGAATAAAGATCAATTAATCTATTTTAGATTAATGTCAGTCTGTTTGTCTTTAGGCCAACAATTGCAATAGGTAACTTGCCCCAGGTAATGTGGAGGTATAAGCTGTAGGTGGACAGAACTGATTTGTGGCCGATCGGATCCACAGACGATCCATTCAGGGAGCATGTTGAGGGTGCACCTTACTTATGTATATGGCATTATTGTGTACATGAGTGAGTTTGCAAGGACTGATCCCAAGTGATCAAATTCACAATTAACAGAAGTATTCTTAAATAGCACTGCCATAATTCCCTAAACTTTGCCTTGATTGAATTATTTTTTATATGCCAGCTTCCTCTAAATTTTAAACTTGAACGTTTACATGATGTTACTGGTTGTTGCAGCTGGCATTATGAGGGTATGAGGGTGTGTGAAAGTTGCTATTTCTAACCAAATTAAGGTGCTTGTGTGCGTACGCCCTCAGTAAAGTTCTCGAGCCAGCTGTTGGTCTGATGGGTCATGTGGAATGTTGGTCAGGTGGGTTATGTGAATTTGAGCCGCTGCGGTGATGGATGAGGATGATTGAGATGCTTGGACAGCTCCCCTTAAGTGCCAGCACGCACTTTGCACTAACTCTCTGCACGGATTGGGCTGCGAAACACACGCTGCTGGAACGAAGGTCCAGCACGGTACTATTGAGCTACCGGGCTGGGTGCATACCTTTCAGAGATGGGACAGCCATTTTACGTGATCATCCGAGTCATGCACGATCACGTGATATTTGGCGAATTGTTTTGGGGGTGATTTGAAATATGTTCAGCCGAATACTAGTCTAGACACATATTGATATTAAACGTGATCATCCAAGTCAGAGGGAACCAGTCAGGTTTGCATAGCTTGGTATCGAACCCACAACTTGTAGGTCGAAAGGCAACGCAGAATACCGCTCCACCGCGGGAACCGGCTGCGTTGCTATGGGAGTGATTGATAAACGACACCTTGAATCAACAGTCTCATACGGCCATAGATAGAGCTGTCAATAATCAGGTGATAATGTGTTGTTTGGTAATCTATCGGCATCACCTGTGTCCACCCAACCCCTCACGGGCCCTGCCGCGTCGTCTGACTCTCAGACTCGTCGGAGGACCAGTGCCCAGGTTCCAGTGTCAGCATAGGCAAGGCAACTCGCCCCTGGTGTTTTGATGATCTGTAGCTCCGGTCGAACGGTAATATGATTGAATATATACCCAGACGTCTTGTAGGGCTAGCTGATCTGATGCCACCTTCTACAGCTCGGATGTGAGAGATCGAAAGTAGTAAAAAGCGGAGCTGTCAGAGGCGGAGTTTCTTTGCCTAGTGTCAGCACAGATTACCAGACTCACCTTCTCGGGTTTTCCAACCAATTGCGGCAACAAGGCACTGAGATCGGTGAGAAGTGAAGCAGGAACTGACTGCTTGGGTCATCATCGCATCTATGTAACAGTCAGTCCCTAGCTGCTAATAAGTCTTTATTTTAGGGGCTGAAGGAGGTGGAGCCTATTCATTGCCTGTAACCTAATATTCTTATATCTTTACACATCAGCAGCTAGGGGAAGGAGGGGGTGGGGGAGGGTAACACTCAAGTGCCTGTGATGCACACATACCTGGCCCAATTTATGTGTGAGTGTTGTTTTGGTATACATGGTATAGCTAAAGCATTCAGCATCGCATACCATCACTTCGACGTGAGACAGAAGACCATGCGTATCTCTGAGAGCGCTGTGTCGTTGATTCACTGGCGTTGTCCCCATGTACATGAGGTCACGGTGTACATGATGGAACCCGAGGCCAAGTTACAGGACTATGTGCTGCGGAAGATGATGCATACGGACCATAAGGCCAATGCCATTGTCATCAAGGTGCCTCCCCGCCTCGAGAGGAAAGATAACCTCTTTAGGTGAGTCTTGTCTGTGTCTCTATATCTGTATGGTTACCTGACCAACCATGGTTATATGAACCACCATGTTTATATGAACAACCATTGTTATATGAACAACCATGGTTATATGAACAACCATGTTTATAATTAACGCAGTGACCTCACTTAAGTGAGCTCTACAGGTCAGGAGATATGTGTCACTTTATCCCTTACTTATGGACATAGTTATATGACCAACCATGGTTATAATGAAAGCAGTAAATTTTTATGTTGAACCATTAAAAAGGTCAGTGTGATTAGATTCACTGTATCTCCTGCTTATAACCATGGTTATGTGACCAACGATGGTGAAGTTTCGATAAAACAAAATAACTCATTAATATGTTTAACCATAGATAATTTCTTCAGGTGAGTGTAAATAGTGCCACTCTACCACCTGGTTTAAACCATGATTACTATTAATTCAGGTTACTCATAAATATATTTTATAATGGGATTAATTGCTATCAATTTACTACTAAAGATGCAAGTGTTAAGTGAATCATTTACCTTTGGCTTTTCGGACCGTCTAAAGCGTGCTGTCGGTTGGATGGATGGAACACCATGGTAATGTAATGGCTGGTCTGATAGGTTCACTTACCTCATTATGTATTCATTGACACGTGCACTGCATGGTTCTAGTTGAGGTCCGGCACTTACTCGTCCACTTCGTCTCTGTTCCATTTCTCCACTAGTCACTGTACAAAATATCATGCAGCATGTTTGATGTTGTTTCATCCACAGACACTCAAGTCTTAAAATACCCTTCCTCTCTAACAGCGGAAGTAAAGATGTCTTTTTACCTATCAGTAGCTAGGGATGTGGGGCGTTTTAAGGCCTGTGGGTTAAGAGAGTACTTGGCTGTTTATTGACGCACAATGTCATGCATGAACACTTATGTCTGCATCAAGATTGCATTTGAAATTTCCAAAACTATGACCTGATCCAAAGTAATGTTTCGTGGTTAGTTATGTTGTATTCTGTCCTGAATTGCAGAGACTACCTCTTTAAGTGCGTGGACAATTCTGAATCCGTGACGGCTGATGCGTATGGGGAGCGCCATCTGGCGTTCCCCTTGAGAGATGACGAGGGCCGAGCTATTGTGGTCATCGATGTCAGTATCGGGGCGGACCTCAAGGCTCTACCCAGACTCGAGACGAAGGAGATTATGAAGATGCTAAAGCTGCTGCAGATTGCTTATAAAGAAATCACACTGGAATCTCGGGAAGGGGAAAAAACTGCAGTTCTTGGTATGTTGTATGCGAAAATAGAACTACATAGTTTCCTTTATGCTTCAATGGTCATTTTAATGTAACTCAGACTTCTGTTCGATTCATTTAATCGGGATTCGTCTCAAATTAGCAAGCTTTTTATAATTGTATCTATGGTCAAACACCCCATGTCTATGGCTTACAAAATAGAATGGAATTTTCTATATCATCAGAGTGCTATAAGTAATTGGTCTTACATTTAAGCAGCTTACAATGACCCCACTCATATAAGATTTGGGCATTATTTCATGCAAATTATGGCTGAATAAGTGAACCAGATGCCCCATTGTATATACTACTTTTATCTGTCGAGCAGAGGGAGAGAAAAATGATGATGAGAACCACACTGAGATCCTCTTTGACCGCCTCATGCTGATGGAGCTGAGAGAGAATGTGTCCCGTCTTGATGCCAAGGCATACGCGGAGCTCAAGAGCTACAAAGAACCACCCCCAGTGGTCCACTTCATCCTCAAAGCCGTCCTCGCTGTTTTCTACCCAGATAAAGCCAACGCCGGCGAGTTTGATGATTGGAATAAATGTAAAACTGTAAGTGTTATTGAAGTGAAGTCAACAACCATTCCTTCTATGTGAAGATTATAGGCTAGGGAGTGTGGGCATTTGAAAACTCAAGTGAATATGTGTATGTGCTGTAACGTGGTCAGATGTGATCAATAAAGTGTTCTGTGTGGGCACTGCCTAACATCTCTAAATGATCTGATGCTGTGTGTGTGTGATCCAGTATGTAAATCCTGCTCTGAGTCAGAAGATCCTGGCCTTCGATCCGACCGGAGACTCCCATATCCATGTTCCAGTCCAACTCATCAATAGCTACTTTGATGGTATACACACAGTCCTTAAGTTTATAATCACCCCATTAGTTTTAGCTTAACTGGAAGTGAACATATTGAAACGAATATGAAGGTCAGGTCATGACCTTTGAAATATATTTGTTACATCAGTGAATCAGGAGACATACTCATGGTCAGTGGTGTGACATAAAAACAAAGAATGTCAGGTCATGATCAATTTTGACATTAATCACGCTAGGTTGCGTGTGCGGTCAGATGTGTTCAATTGGAAGGAAAAGAAAGGAGGTCAGGTTATGACATATGACCTATATTGATAACCAATCATGTGTGTGTCATCAGATGTGCCCCATGGTCAGGTATCCAAGGCAGGATCCATCCCAGCTCAGTTCCTCTACAACTGGGTATTTGTCTGCATCTCTATGATCGAACACACCCGTAAGATGCAAGACAACACCATGGATACGGAGGAGGAGAGTAACACCGCTGGCACGGCAACCATCGAAGGGGAGGCTGAATCCATCCAGGAGGGAGATAAGGTCAGTGAGAGAGTTAGCCATAACAACTTCTATAGCATGCTTCATTGACATTGTTCAATCAAATATATTTCTAGTTCTGTTGTATAAATATATCACACTTCTCTTTTCATTCATCCTCTTGTTATTCTTTTATGAATCTTGCCATTTCCCTGTATCATTGCATGAGGGATATGGATTTCTCAGCTCTTTAATTTCTACGTTCATTGTGACCATTTTCTAAAAATTTATTCTTCTCCGTGGATTTTGGCGTGTTCTATAACAATCAATAGATTTAAAGCCTCGGTTATGTTAAATAATTATATCATGTCATTGCGCAAACTCTGGCAGCATGGCAACAGAGAACAGAACCATTGATTGATCATTTTGTATTTATTGGTCAGTCAGAATGCAACATGAGTGCAAAGGATGGTCCTATATGAAAGCATTAATGAAATGTTCATGGTAATATAGGTTGATATACTGCGGTTAGACCGGTTGTACACCTCGTAAAGGCAAGCATTAGTGAGTTTGGATGGCAGAATAAATACATGTTGTATAATAACCCAAATGTGTCATCTATTGTTGTAATGCAAACCACGTCTCAATTCATCAATATTTTTAACCATCGATAATTTCTTCAGGTGAGTGTAAATAGTGTCACTCTTCCACCTGGTTAAAACCATGATTGCTATTAATTCAGGTAACTCATAAATATATTTTATCATTGGATAAATTGCTATCCATTTACTACTAAAGATGCAAGTGTTAAGTGAATCATTTACCTTTGGCTTTTCGAACCGTCTAAAGCGTGCTGTCGGTTGGATGGACGGAACACCATGGTAATGTAATGGCAGGTCTGATAGGTTCACTTACCTTATTATGTATTCATTGACACGTGCACTGCATGGTTCTAGTTGAGGTCCGGCACTTACTCGTCCACTTCGTCTCTGTTCCATTTCTCCATCAGTCACTGTACAAAATATCATGCAGCATGTTTGATGTTGTTTCATCCAGTAAAGATGTCTTTTTACCTATCAGTAGCTAGGGATGTGGGGCGTTTTAAGGCCTGTGGGTTAAGAGAGCACTTGGCTGTTTATTGACGCACAATGTCATGCATGAACACTTATGTCTGCATCAAGATTGCATTTGAAATTTCCAAAACTATGACCTGATCCAAAGTAATGTTTCGTGGTTAGTTATGTTGTATTCTGTCCGGAATTGCAGAGACTACCTCTTTAAGTGCGTGGACAATTCTGAATCCGTGACGGCTGATGCATATGGGGAGCGCCATCTGGCGTTCCCCTGAGAGATGACGAGGGCCGAGCTATTGTGGTATTAATCACTTAACCACAGTATGCATGGTAGCTTTGGTATCTCTTCCCTAAAGAATTGAATACTGTATTACTTTTCATATCATATCAAATCCTCAAAATTGAAACTAACATCATCTACAAAAAAAGCATCCCCTTCCATGGCCAAGATTGCTTTGCCTCGGAAAACAGTTGAATCGGTATTTTCTAGCTTCTAACTGCTTGAGCCTATTTCATAACCTGCTTGGACGTTTCTTTCAATCATTGACTAATGTGCCTCTCACTCTATGAATGCATGAATTATTGTACATTATTCCATCATGAATACGTTTCCGTCCAATGACCTCAGTTGTCATCGTTTCATTTCAGAAGAAATAGGCGTTGTCCATATCTACTTGACAATAGTTAATACATAGTGTTCATCTCTTATTTGCTGGTTTCACATCTAACACTTTTCCACAGTGATTTTACAAGCACTCTTATTATCTTAACTTAAATCATGTTTTATTGCCTGTTCCATAACCACGTGGAGAGCGGAGCGTGACCAATTGATGGTTAGGTTGATGGAGAGAATGGCAGCTGTGTGTGTGATGTGTGGGTTTAGCTAACATGCCTGCTGAAACCATGTGATGCATTGCTGAACAGAACTAACACCCTCCCAATCCATCCAGTTATTGTGACTTCATTGTTTGGCTTTATAGAATATTCTCCATTTAAGAGATTTCATAAAACAATATAATTTAGTTTTGCTTTGGGTTTAACTGGATGGTTTGAATTGAGGTGGTTTCCTTTCTTGGGGTGGAATGACACATAACCCATATTACAGTTCAGTCAAAGGGTTCTAGGCTACTTTTGTCACAATAAACAGCATTATCACTCCATGTGCATTTTGATGACATCTAGAAATAGTCCCAATATGTGTAATTTAAATACATTGTCGAATTTAATTCTATCTGAATACAATTAAAATGTTTATAACTAAGTCCATAGGTTGTAACTTCATGAACTATCTTAAGAAGCGAATCACTTATCTAACATATATTTATCCACCTATGATGCCTCACTTTGAATCTTCAGACACATTATCATATTGAGAAGTAAGATAATTGTCACAAATATGATTTTTTTAACAAATATCATAATATATGAATGCAATAACATTTTCAGAAGGAAGCTCTTTAGCAAAAGATGAAGTTGATGATGTGGACCAAGACGAGTCTGACGAGGAAGGGCAGGTGATGGAGAGAAGGAAGGAGGCTCCCAGAGCAGCACAGGTGGAAGTTGACGAAGTGGCCAGCGACTCTGAGATGGAGCTCGACGTGGGACATAGTCATAAAACAGCCAATTAGTCTGTAGTCTACAAGAATGATTTAGGGATCTTGTCTTATTTATATGCTTTTATGCCAGGGTACCCCTTATTGTACAAGTCAACACCATGATAAAACAAGATTTTCCCACAAGAGCACCAGTTCCTATTTATGTGATAACCTCTGCTGTTTACTTATGCAAACAACGTCTTAAGTTATCTAGTGTTTTTATCTAAAGTAAATATTGTGATATAACCCAGCAAGGTCCAGTATTATTTGGTATCATTTAAACACTTACAAAAAACTATATTAAGAATTATAAGCTCATCGGTGATAAAAATATATATATATGTAGTATATGTATATATATATATATGGTATATATAGATATATATATATATTTGATATATAGAGATATAGATGGGAATATTTTCTACATAGATATATATAGATATATATATATATATCTATATGTGATATATATATATAATATATAATATATATAGCATATATATATATATATATATAAAACACACACACACTTATAAATAAAAACATATTGTATATATATACCCGCTTTGATTGCACGGTGACATCCTGTGCACACTGTCGCTGAGACCAATAGACTGTATATACACGGACCGAGGGGAGCTGGTAATTATATGATAGATGTCACAAGCTGCTGCCGCTTAGATGTTTTGACATGACCCCTAAGCCAAGTCAATACAGAGCCGGCGAAAGGATGAATGCCTCTGGTCGATTACGTTTTGACATAACCCCTTAAAGCCAGCCAAGGTACGCGATGAATCCCTCGGTCGATTACGTAAGGTTTGGCCTATTTAGACACGAACTGCAGATAGCCTGCGCGTTAAGCTGCCACAGTAGAAAACATTCAAACTAAACGTCCTTTTTACTGTTTTCTCTTACTGTGAATGCTTAAAATACTGTTACAATCATTATCACGAGGCCAAGTTCTAATTACTGACAAAATTTCATGTGCGTAAATACAGCCGTTTCAGAGATATCAGCGAGGAGAGAAAAATCGCGATAGGTACTCTGAAAATACATGTCATTATACAAAGTACAAAAGGTGAAAACAAGTATTTTTTTCGCCTATTCCATGCTACGATAATTGATTGTTACAACCATATAATTCATATGCTTGTAACTGCAGTAGTTATGGAGGAGATAGTTACAGAAAATTGGGGGAAAAAATGACGAAAAATCGATCCCATAAGCCTCCAACACTGCGCATGCGCGTCAAACTGGATCGGTAGTTGTGTCCCAGTTTGATCCATGATTCCCCAAAATTTCATGTTGATTTGTCCAACCGTTCCGGAGAAAAGTCCGAAAAACCTAGGCTGGAGAAAAAAAAAAAATAATAATTCTTGTGAAAACAGTATCTTTGGAAGACATAATTAAACTAGATTCGGCAGGAACGCCAACGGCATGTCTTCCAATGGCAAGCCTGGACGACCAGCAATACGGTATCAACAATATTACACAAACGAATGTTATCTCTAAACAAAATGAATTCTTGACCTATTAGTTTAGCAATCGGGTCTGTGATTGTGCCTTGTTAAGAAACCCTATGCGCCGCACACGTTTACGATAGATGTCAGCGAAGGAAGCTGGTAACGCGCACTATTTTTGGATAGATGTCACAAGCTGCAGCCCCTTAGATGTTTTGATATGACCCCTTAGCAGTTGTTTTGACATGACCCCTTAACCAAGTCAATACAAAGCCGAGGAAATGGCACTAAGCCGGTCTCAGTGGCTTGGTGGTTTACTGCTTCGCCTTTTGATCCACAGGCTGTGGGTTCGACTCCAAGGTGTGACAACCTGACTCGTGACTCGGATGATCACGTACAAATGGCGGTCCCATCTTTGAAAAGGGATGTAAAAGATCCTTTGAGGACGACGTGCTCCGTAGCAGTGACCAGTTTAGAGTAATTTACTCAATTGTAGTCGTACATAGCTTAGTTGCTAAATACGAATATGTTTCGATGCACACAAACACACACACCCACGTTACTGGTCGATTACGTAAGGTTTGGACTTCTTTGAGTTGGCACAAGCGCCAACGGCATGTCTTCCAACGGCTAGTCTGGACGACCATCAATACGGTATCAACATATTACCCAAACTGATGTTATATCATACTTAAATTCCACAGTGATATGATCAGTCTCAGAAGAATAGTGTCAGTGAAGAATTTATTAGTGAAAAATTGAAGTATAATATATTTATAACGCCATTGTGACACTTTATTGTGAGTCATTATTCATGGTAAATTATGCGCATAATTTTTCAAATATCATATTTGATAAATTACACATATAACATAGTAAAATTACTTAGATAATACTTGTTATTTTAAAACATATAACTCGAATAACACATAACATTAAAATATAAGCTCAAGGTGAAAAAAGAATGCGCGCTATTGCTGCAGTAGAAAACTTGAAACTAATCGTCCTTTTTACTGTTTTTTTTACTACTGTGAATGCTAAAATTACTGTTACAATCATTATCACGAGGCCAAGTTCAAAAATACTGACAAAATTTCATGTGCGTAAATGCAGCCGTTTCAGAGATATCAAGTCCAAAACCGTGAGCAAAAATCGCGAAGGTACTTTCCATTATACAAAGTACAAAAGGTGAAAACAAGTATTTTTTTTCGCCTATTCCATGCCACGATATTTGCTTATTACAACCATATAATTCATATGTTCAACTGCAGTACTTATGGAGGAGATATCTAAAATGAGGGATCTAAAGTCCCATTTTGTGATATAACCCAGCCGTTGTCCAGTATTATTTGGTGTCATTTATACACTTACAAAAAAAAGCTATATAAAAAATTATAAGCTCATCGGTGATAAAATAATATAACTTCTGTTGTAGTGGTATTCTGTGATATATTTGATGCTAGGGTATCAAGATTTACTGTGATAGTTTGAAGTGCTCCTGGTGGATGGGAATATTTTCTACATTTTGGTGAAGCACCACCATGCAAGACAATAAAACTTGATGTGATATTTTCCCAGGTTTTTTAATTCAAAAACAAGACTGAATAATCTTATTCACATCTACAAATCAAATCGTCCTTGACAAATATTGAGGTGAATGATCTTAGATTTAAAAGAAACGGATACATGACAAGTGTTTACATAAGCAAAACATCATTGAAACAATTTCTTCCGGGAGTATAGTTAATACAAGGAAGTCTCATCCAAAGGTTTTCTTATCAAATCCCACATCTTGTTTCGCCAAATCATTGAAAAAGATGAGCATTCTGGAAATAGTTCAAAACCATTAAGAGGACATAAACATGTATGTATATTCACAGACACACACTCACTGAGATCTTTACTATTTGACACCAAATCAGATAACTATAACAACATTTATTCACCGGTCAGACGGAATTCCCAGAGCTTCTTCCAGCTTCTGCATCAATGCTACACAATGAGCTTTGTTTTCCTCCAGACTAAGCTTCCCAATGCAACTCATTCTACACTGAGCACATGGCTCTGTTGTACCCGCAAACGTCATCAGCTGGTCAGGGTTAATATGGATGCTAACACACTGAACACACCAAAAGCAAGAATAAAGATCAATTAATCTATTTTAGATTAATGTCAGTCTGTTTGTCTTTAGGCCAACAATTGCAATAGGTAACTTGCCCCAGGTAATGTGGAGGGATAAGCTGTAGGTGAACAGAACTGATTTGTGGCCAATCGGATCCACAGACGATCCATTCAGGGAGCATGTTGAGGGTGCACCTTACTTATGTATATGGCATTATTGGCTACATGAGTGAGTTTGCAAGGACTGATCCCAAGTGATCAAATTCACAATTAACAGAAGTATTCTTAAATAGCACTGCCATAATTCCCTAAACTTTTGCCTTGATTGAATTATTTTTTACATGCCAACTTCCTCTAAATTTTAAACTTGAAAGTTAATATGATGTTACTGGTTGTTGCAGCTGGCATTATGAGGGTATGAGGGTGTGTGAAAGTTGCTATTTCTAACCAAATTAAGGTGCTTGTGTGCGTACGCCCTCAGTAAAGTTCTCGAGCCAGCTGTTGGTCTGATGGGTCATGTGGAATGTTGGTCAGGTGGGTTATGTGAATTTGAGCCGCTGCGGTGATGGATGAGGATGATTGAGATGCTTGGACAGCTCCCCTTAAGTGCCAGCACCCACTTTGCACTAACTCTCTGCACAGATTGGGCTGCGAAACACACACGCTGCTGGAACGAAGGTACTATTGAGCTACCGGGCTGGGTGCATACCTTTCAGAGATGGGACAGCCATTTTACGTGATCATCCGAGTCATGCACGATCACGTGATATTTGGCGAATTGTTTTGGGGGTGATTTGAAATATGTTCAGCCGAATTCTAGTCTTGACACATATTAATATTAAACGTGATCATCCAAGTCAGAGGGAACCAGTCAGGTTTGCATAGCTTGGTATCGAACCCACAACTTGTAGGTCGAAAGGCAACGCAGAATACCGCTCCGCCGCGGGAACCGGCTGCGTTGCTTTGGGAGTGATTGATAAACGACACCTTTAATCAACAGTCTCATACGGCCATAGATAGAGCTGTCAATAATCAGGTGATAATGTGTTGTTTGGTAATCTATCGGCATCACCTGTGTCCACCAGAGGCGGAGTTTCTTTGCCTAGTGTCAGCACAGATTACCAGACTCACCTTCTCGTATATTCCGACCAATTGCAGCAACAAGGCACTGAGATCGGTGAGAAGTGAAGCAGAAACTGACTGCTTGGGTACGTTAGTGTTGACAACAAACGTTGGCATGGTGATGATGAATTGAGATGCTCTTGTTATTGCGAATGTGACAATGATTCCGTCAAGTCATGCCGGCATATCGGCGCATGCGCAGTCGGAACATGCGCCGATGTGCGGGGTCAAAGGTGAATTATCACAACTAGCCGGGTAAATAATCACAACTAGGTTATGGCTGGTAGATTTTTTCCGAGCTAACACGACGCGCCCAGTTCAATACAACAGCAGCGGGGCTCGCGTGATTAAGCGCCGGTTGAACCATAAACCCGACAAACACATGAAATAAGATACTTCTCGGCTGTTTACTATCATATCTTACGTAATTTATTGATCCATAAAATGTGTACTGTTATATAAACCGATGGCATAGATGGGCTCACACAAAAAGTTATACAACTAACGTGCCTCGATTGTTTGTGAAGACTTTATAATCCATAGATCAGGGATCAGCTGGCTGCAGTCGGTGTTAAATTTTAGACCCATCACGATATCTGGTGTGAAGACAAGAACATGAACAATAGCCCACCCCTCTCCCTCCCAAGCTATCTAATGGCAGCCTCTCATATTTAAATACAACATGCACCTACTGACCTGAATAAGTCGAACGGTTACTTGGCAACAACGAATCAACGAATATCCTCATCTCCGGTCTGTTGACAAATTTTATGTAACCGCTTTTCCATCGCATAAAGGCATTTTTATTTTAATTCATTAACTTGATTTACCATGTATCATCTGTGAATGGTATTCATAAAAATTGAGATAAAAGCCAGGTTATGCAGAAAAGCTGAATTCATGCATACAAGAACAGTTGCAATGATTATCTAGAATCGTCCTCTAAAGCCGTCCTCGCTGTTTTCTACCCAGATAAAGCCAACGCCGGCGAGTTTGATGATTGGAATAAATGTAAAACTGTAAGTGTTATGTCAACAAACATTCCTTCTATGTGAAGGGAGTGTGGGCATTTGAAAACTCAAGTGAATATGTGTATGTGCTGTAACGGGGTCAGATGTGATCAATAAAGTGTTCTGTGTGGGCACTGCCTAACATCTCTAAATGATCTGATGCTGTGTGTGTGTGATCCAGTATGTGTAAATCCTGCTCTGAGTCAGAAGATCCTGGCCTTCGATCCGACCGGAGACTCCCATATCCATGTTCCAGTCCAACTCATCAATAGCTACTTTGATGGTATACACACAGTCCTTAAGTTTATAATCACCCCATTAGTTTTAGCTTAACTGGAAGTGAACATATTGAAACGAATATGAAGGTCAGGTCATGACCTTTGAAATATATTTGTTACATCAGTGAATCAGGAGACATACTCATGGTCAGTGGTGTGACATAAAAAAAAAGAATGTCAGGTCATGATCTATTTTGACATCAATCACGCTAGGTTGCGTGTGTGGTCAGATGTGTTCAATTGGAAGGAAAAGAAAGGAGGTCAGGTTATGACCTGTGACCTATATTGATAACCAATCATGAGTGTGTCATTAGATGTGCCCCATGGTCAGGTATCCAAGGCAGGATCCATCCCAGCTCAATTCCTCTACAACTGGGTATTTGTCTGCATCTCTATGATCGAACACACTCATAAGATGCAGGACAACACCATGGATACGGAGAAGGAGAGTAACACCGCTGGCACGGCAACCATCGAAGGGGAGGCTGAATCCATCCTTGAAGTCCAGGAGGGAGATAAGGTCAGTGAGAGACTAAGCCACAACAACTTCTATAGCATGCTTCATTGACATTGTTCAATCAAATATATTTCTAGTTCTGTTGTATAAATATATCACACTACTCTTTTCATTCATCCTCTTGTTATTCTCTTCTGAATCTTGCCATTTCCCTGTATCATTGCATGAGGGATATGAATTTCTCACCTCTATGATTTCTCCCTTCAGGGTGACCATTTTCTAAGAATCTATTCTTCTCTGTGGATTTCGGCTTGTTCTATTACAATCAATAGATTTAAAGCCTCAGTTACGTTAAATAATGATATGTCATTACGCAAGCTCTGGCAGCATGGTAACGGAGAACAGAACCATTGATTGATCATTTTGTATTCATGTGGTCAAGTTTTCCACAGACTTGACAATCCTGTGTATTGGTCAGTCAAAATGCAGCATGAGGGCAAAGGATGGTCCTATATGAAAGCATTAATGAAATGTTCATAGTAATATAGGTTGATATACTGCGGTTAGACCGGTTGTACACCTCGTAAAGGCAAGCATTATTGAGTTTGGATGGTAGAATAAATACATGTTGTAAAATAACCCAAATGTGTCATCTATTGTTGTAATGCAAACCACGTCTCAATTCATTTGATCGGTATTTCTGGACAATATTTGGTGGCTTACAAGTATATATCACATCATGCGAAAAAAAAGCGTCCCCTTCCATGGCCAAGATTGCTTTGCCTCGAAAAACAGTTGAATTGGTATTTTCTAGCTTCTAACTGCTTGAGCCTATTTCATAACCTGCTTGGACCTGTTTCTTTCAATCATTGACTTATGTGCCTCTCACTCTATGAATGTATGAATTATTGTACATTATTCCATCATGAGTATGTTTCCGTCCAATGACCTCAATTGTCATCGTTTCATTTCAGAAGAAATAGTCGTTGTCCATATCTACTTGACAATAGTTAGTACATAGTGTTCATCTCTTCTTTGCTGGTTTCACATCTAACACTTTTCCACAGTGATTTTACAAGCACTCTTATTATCTTAACTTAAATCATGTTTTATTGCCTGTTCCGTAACCACATAGAGAGCGGGGCTTGTTGTTGTGTTTTGTGACCAATTGATGGTTAGGTTGATGGAGAGAATGGCAGCTGTGTGTGTGATGTGTGGGTCTAGCTAACATGCCTGCTGAAACCATGTGATGCATTGCCGAACAGAACTAACCCCCTCCAATCCATCCAGTTATTGTGACTTCATTGTTTGGCTTTATAGAATATACGCCATTTAAGAGATTTCATAAAACAATATAATTTAGTTTTGCTTAACGGTTTGCTTTGGGTTTTACTCGATGGTTTGAATTGAGATGGTTTCCTTTCTTGGGGTGGAATGACACATAACCCATATTACAGTTCAGGCAAAGGGTTCTAGGCTACTTTTGTCACAATAAACAGCATTATCACTCCATGTGCATTTTCATGACATCTAGAAATAGTCCCAATATGTGTAATTTAAATACATTGTCGAATTTAAATCTATCTGAATACAATTAAAATGTTTATCACTAAGTCCATAGGTTGTAACTTCATGAACTATCTTAAGAAGCGAATCACTTATCTAACATATAATTATCCACCTATGATGCCTCACATTGAATCTTCAGACACATTATCATATTGAGAAGTAAGATAATTGTCACAAATATGATTTTTCTAACATATATCATAATATATGAATGCAATAACATTTTCAGAAGGAAGCCAACCCTACTGAAAGCTCTGTACCAAAAGATGGAGTTGATGATGTGGACCAAGACGAGTCTGACGAGGAAGGGTAGGTGATGGAGAGAAGGAAGGAGGCTCCCAGAGCAGCACAGGTGGAAGTTGAAGAAGTGGCCAGCGACTCTGAGATGGAGCTCGACGTGGGACATAGTCATAAAACAGCCAATTAGTCTCTAGTCTACAAGAATGATTTAGGGATCTTATTTATATGCTTTTATGCCAGGGTACCCCTTATTGTACAAGTCCACACCATGATAAAACAAGACTTTCCCACAAGAGCACCAGTTCCTATTTATGTGATAACCTCTGCTGTTTACTTATGCAAACAACGTCTTAAGTTATCTAGTGTTTTTATCTAAAGTAAATTTTGTGATATAACCCAGCAAGGTCCAGTATTATTTGGTGTCATTTAAACACTTACAAAAAACTATATTAAGAATTATAAGCTCATCGGTGATAAAATAATATAACTTCTGTTGTAATCCTGGTATTCTGTGATATATTTGATGCTAGGGTATCAAGATTTACTGTGATAGTTTGAAGTGCTCCTGGTGGATGGGAATATTTTCTACATTTTGGTGAAGCACCACCATGCAAGACAATAAAACTTGATGTGATATTTTCCCAGGTTTTTTAATTCAAAAACAAGACTGAATAATCTTATTCACATCTACAAATCAAACCGTCCTTGACAAATATTGAGGTGAATGATCTTAGATTTAAAAGAAACGGATACATGACAAGTGTTTACATAAGCAAAACATCATTGAAACAATTTCTTCTGGGAGTATAGTTAATACAAGGAAGTCTCATCCAAAGGTTTTCTTATCAAATCCCACATCTTGTTTCGCCAAATCATTGAAAAAGATGAGCATTCTGGAAATAGTTCAAAACCATTAAGAGGACATAAACATGTATGTATATTCACAGACACACACTCACTGAGATCTTTACTATTTGACACCAAATCAGATAACTATAACATTTATTCACCGGTCAGACGGAATTCCCAGAGCTTCTTCCAGCTTCTGCATCAATGCTACACAATGAGCTTTGTTTTCCTCCAGACTAAGCTTCCCAATGCAACTCATTCTACACTGAGCACATGGCTCTGTTGTACCCGCAAACGCAAACGTCATCAGCTGGTCAGGGTTAATATGGATGCTAACACACTGAACACACCAAAAGCAAGAATAAAGATCAATTAATCTATTTTAGATTAATGTCAGTCTGTTTGTCTTTAGGCCAACAATTGCAATAGGTAACTTGCCCCAGGTAATGTGGAGGGATAAGCTGTAGGTGAACAGAACTGATTTGTGGCCAATCGGATCCACAGACGATCCATTCAGGGAGCATGTTGAGGGTGCACCTTACTTATGTATATGGCATTATTGGCTACATGAGTGAGTTTGCAAGGACTGATCCCAAGTGATCAAATTCACAATTAACAGAAGTATTCTTAAATAGCACTGCCATAATTCCCTAAACTTTGCCTTGATTGAATTATTTTTTACATGCCAACTTCCTCTAAATTTTAAACTTGAAAGTTAATATGATGTTACTGGTTGTTGCAGCTGGCATTATGAGGGTATGAGGGTGTGTGAAAGTTGCTATTTCTAACCAAATTAAGGTGCTTGTGTGTGCGTACGCCCTCAGTAAAGTTCTCGAGCCAGCTGTTGGTCTGATGGGTCATGTGGAATGTTGGTCAGGTGGGTTATGTGAATTTGAGCCGCTGCGGTGATGGATGAGGATGATTGAGATGCTTGGACAGCTCCCCTTAAGTGCCAGCACCCACTTTGCACTAACTCTCTGCACAGATTGGGCTGCGAAACACACGCTGCTGGAACGAAGGTACTATTGAGCTACCGGGCTGGGTGCATACCTTTCAGAGATGGGACAGCCATTTTACGTGATCATCCGAGTCATGCACGATCACGTGATATTTGGCGAATTGTTTTGGGGGTGATTTGAAATATGTTCAGCCGAATTCTAGTCTTGACACATATTAATATTAAACGTGATCATCCAAGTCAGAGGGAACCAGTCAGGTTTGCATAGCTTGGTATCGAACCCACAACTTGTAGGTCGAAAGGCAACGCAGAATACCGCTCCGCCGCGGGAACCGGCTGCGTTGCTTTGGAGTGATTGATAAACGACACCTTTAATCAACAGTCTCATACGGCCATAGATAGAGCTGTCAATAATCAGGTGATAATGTGTTGTTTGGTAATCTATCGGCATCACCTGTGTCCACCAGAGGCGGAGTTTCTTTGCCTAGTGTCAGCACAGATTACCAGACTCACCTTCTCGTATATTCCGACCAATTGCAGCAACAAGGCACTGAGATCGGTGAGAAGTGAAGCAGAAACTGACTGCTTGGGTACGTTAGTGTTGACAACAAACGTTGGCATGGTGATGATGAATTGAGATGCTCTTGTTATTGCGAATGTGACAATGATTCCGTCAAGTCATGCCGGCATATCGGCGCATGCGCAGTCGGAACATGCGCCGATGTGCGGGGTCAAAGGTGAATTATCACAACTAGCCGGGTAAATAATCACAACTAGGTTATGGCTGGTAGATTTTTTCCGAGCTAACACGACGCGCCCAGTTCAATACAACAGCAGCGCGGGGCTCGCGTGATTAAGCGCCGGTTGAACCATAAACCCGACAAACACATGAAATAAGATACTTCTCGGCTGTTTACTATCATATCTTACGTAATTTATTGATCCATAAAATGTGTACTGTTATATAAACCGATGGCATAGATGGGCTCACACAAAAAGTTATACAACTAACGTGCCTCGATTGTTTGTGAAGACTTTATAATCCATAGATCAGGGATCAGCTGGCTGCAGTCGGTGTTAAATTTTAGACCCATCACGATATCTGGTGTGAAGACAAGAACATGAACAATAGCCCACCCCTCTCCCTCCCAAGCTATCTAATGGCAGCCTCTCATATTTAAATACAACATGCACCTACTGACCTGAATAAGTCGAACGGTTACTTGGCAACAACGAATCAACGAATATCCTCATCTCCGGTCTGTTGACAAATTTTATGTAACCGCTTTTCCATCGCATAAAGGCATTTTTATTTTAATTCATTAACTTGATTTACCATGTATCATCTGTGAATGGTATTCATAAAAATTGAGATAAAAGCCAGGTTATGCAGAAAAGCTGAATTCATGCATACAAGAACAGTTGCAATGATTATCTAGAATCGTCCTCTAAAGCCGTCCTCGCTGTTTTCTACCCAGATAAAGCCAACGCCGGCGAGTTTGATGATTGGAATAAATGTAAAACTGTAAGTGTTATGTCAACAAACATTCCTTCTATGTGAAGGGAGTGTGGGCATTTGAAAACTCAAGTGAATATGTGTATGTGCTGTAACGGGGTCAGATGTGATCAATAAAGTGTTCTGTGTGGGCACTGCCTAACATCTCTAAATGATCTGATGCTGTGTGTGTGTGATCCAGTATGTAAATCCTGCTCTGAGTCAGAAGATCCTGGCCTTCGATCCGACCGGAGACTCCCATATCCATGTTCCAGTCCAACTCATCAATAGCTACTTTGATGGTATACACACAGTCCTTAAGTTTATAATCACCCCATTAGTTTTAGCTTAACTGGAAGTGAACATATTGAAACGAATATGAAGGTCAGGTCATGACCTTTGAAATATATTTGTTACATCAGTGAATCAGGAGACATACTCATGGTCAGTGGTGTGACATAAAAAAAAAGAATGTCAGGTCATGATCTATTTTGACATCAATCACGCTAGGTTGCGTGTGTGGTCAGATGTGTTCAATTGGAAGGAAAAGAAAGGAGGTCAGGTTATGACCTGTGACCTATATTGATAACCAATCATGAGTGTGTCATTAGATGTGCCCCATGGTCAGGTATCCAAGGCAGGATCCATCCCAGCTCAATTCCTCTACAACTGGGTATTTGTCTGCATCTCTATGATCGAACACACTCATAAGATGCAGGACAACACCATGGATACGGAGAAGGAGAGTAACACCGCTGGCACGGCAACCATCGAAGGGGAGGCTGAATCCATCCTTGAAGTCCAGGAGGGAGATAAGGTCAGTGAGAGACTAAGCCACAACAACTTCTATAGCATGCTTCATTGACATTGTTCAATCAAATATATTTCTAGTTCTG
The DNA here is from genome assembly GCA_034190875.2 of Urechis unicinctus. Lineage (NCBI taxonomy): Eukaryota > Metazoa > Annelida > Polychaeta > Xenopneusta > Urechidae > Urechis > Urechis unicinctus. Next base: position 55,616,867 of record CM067356.1, on the reverse strand, counting down.
TTGTATAAATATATCACACTACTCTTTTCATTCATCCTCTTGTTATTCTCTTCTGAATCTTGCCATTTCCCTGTATCATTGCATGAGGGATATGAATTTCTCACCTCTATGATTTCTCCCTTCAGGGTGACCATTTTCTAAGAATCTATTCTTCTCTGTGGATTTCGGCTTGTTCTATTACAATCAATAGATTTAAAGCCTCAGTTACGTTAAATAATGATATGTCATTACGCAAGCTCTGGCAGCATGGTAACGGAGAACAGAACCATTGATTGATCATTTTGTATTCATGTGGTCAAGTTTTCCACAGACTTGACAATCCTGTGTATTGGTCAGTCAAAATGCAGCATGAGGGCAAAGGATGGTCCTATATGAAAGCATTAATGAAATGTTCATAGTAATATAGGTTGATATACTGCGGTTAGACCGGTTGTACACCTCGTAAAGGCAAGCATTATTGAGAGTTTGGATGGTAGAATAAATACATGTTGTAAAATAACCCAAATGTGTCATCTATTGTTGTAATGCAAACCACGTCTCAATTCATTTGATCGGTATTTCTGGACAATATTTGGTGGCTTACAAGTATATATCACATCATGCGAAAAAAAAAAAAGCGTCCCCTTCCATGGCCAAGATTGCTTTGCCTCGAAAAACAGTTGAATTGGTATTTTCTAGCTTCTAACTGCTTGAGCCTATTTCATAACCTGCTTGGACCTGTTTCTTTCAATCATTGACTTATGTGCCTCTCACTCTATGAATGTATGAATTATTGTACATTATTCCATCATGAGTATGTTTCCGTCCAATGACCTCAATTGTCATCGTTTCATTTCAGAAGAAATAGTCGTTGTCCATATCTACTTGACAATAGTTAGTACATAGTGTTCATCTCTTCTTTGCTGGTTTCACATCTAACACTTTTCCACAGTGATTTTACAAGCACTCTTATTATCTTAACTTAAATCATGTTTTATTGCCTGTTCCGTAACCACATAGAGAGCGGGGCTTGTTGTTGTGTTTTGTGACCAATTGATGGTTAGGTTGATGGAGAGAATGGCAGCTGTGTGTGTGATGTGTGGGTCTAGCTAACATGCCTGCTGAAACCATGTGATGCATTGCCGAACAGAACTAACCCCCTCCAATCCATCCAGTTATTGTGACTTCATTGTTTGGCTTTATAGAATATACGCCATTTAAGAGATTTCATAAAACAATATAATTTAGTTTTGCTTAACGGTTTGCTTTGGGTTTTACTCGATGGTTTGAATTGAGATGGTTTCCTTTCTTGGGGTGGAATGACACATAACCCATATTACAGTTCAGGCAAAGGGTTCTAGGCTACTTTTGTCACAATAAACAGCATTATCACTCCATGTGCATTTTCATGACATCTAGAAATAGTCCCAATATGTGTAATTTAAATACATTGTCGAATTTAAATCTATCTGAATACAATTAAAATGTTTTATCACTAAGTCCATAGGTTGTAACTTCATGAACTATCTTAAGAAGCGAATCACTTATCTAACATATATTTATCCACCTATGATGCCTCACATTGAATCTTCAGACACATTATCATATTGAGAAGTAAGATAATTGTCACAAATATGATTTTTCTAACATATATCATAATATATGAATGCAATAACATTTTCAGAAGGAAGCCAACCCTACTGAAAGCTCTGTACCAAAAGATGGAGTTGATGATGTGGACCAAGACGAGTCTGACGAGGAAGGGTAGGTGATGGAGAGAAGGAAGGAGGCTCCCAGAGCAGCACAGGTGGAAGTTGAAGAAGTGGCCAGCGACTCTGAGATGGAGCTCGACGTGGGACATAGTCATAAAACAGCCAATTAGTCTCTAGTCTACAAGAATGATTTAGGGATCTTATTTATATGCTTTTATGCCAGGGTACCCCTTATTGTACAAGTCCACACCATGATAAAACAAGACTTTCCCACAAGAGCACCAGTTCCTATTTATGTGATAACCTCTGCTGTTTACTTATGCAAACAACGTCTTAAGTTATCTAGTGTTTTTATCTAAAGTAAATTTTGTGATATAACCCAGCAAGGTCCAGTATTATTTGGTGTCATTTAAACACTTACAAAAAAAACTATATTAAGAATTATAAGCTCATCGGTGATAAAATAATATAACTTCTGTCTGTTGTAGTCCTGGTATTCTGTGATATATTTGATGCTAGGGTATCAAGATTTACTGTGATAGTTTGAAGTGCTCCTGGTGGATGGGAATATTTTCTACATTTTGGTGAAGCACCACCATGCAAGACAATAAAACTTGATGTGATATTTTCCCAGGTTTTTTAATTCAAAAACAAGACTGAATAATCTTATTCACATCTACAAATCAAACCGTCCTTGACAAATATTGAGGTGAATGATCTTAGATTTAAAAGAAACGGATACATGACAAGTGTTTACATAAGCAAAACATCATTGAAACAATTTCTTCTGGGAGTATAGTTAATACAAGGAAGTCTCATCCAAAGGTTTTCTTATCAAATCCCACATCTTGTTTCGCCAAATCATTGAAAAAGATGAGCATTCTGGAAATAGTTCAAAACCATTAAGAGGACATAAACATGTATGTATATTCACAGACACACACTCACTGAGATCTTTACTATTTGACACCAAATCAGATAACTATAACATTTATTCACCGGTCAGACGGAATTCCCAGAGCTTCTTCCAGCTTCTGCATCAATGCTACACAATGAGCTTTGTTTTCCTCCAGACTAAGCTTCCCAATGCAACTCATTCTACACTGAGCACATGGCTCTGTTGTACCCGCAAACGTCATCAGCTGGTCAGGGTTAATATGGATGCTAACACACTGAACACACCAAAAGCAAGAATAAAGATCAATTAATCTATTTTAGATTAATGTCAGTCTGTTTGTCTTTAGGCCAACAATTGCAATAGGTAACTTGCCCCAGGTAATGTGGAGGATAAGCTGTAGGTGAACAGAACTGATTTGTGGCCAATCGGATCCACAGACGATCCATTCAGGGAGCATGTTGAGGGTGCACCTTACTTATGTATATGGCATTATTGGCTACATGAGTGAGTTTGCAAGGACTGATCCCAAGTGATCAAATTCACAATTAACAGAAGTATTCTTAAATAGCACTGCCATAATTCCCTAAACTTTGCCTTGATTGAATTATTTTTTACATGCCAACTTCCTCTAAATTTTAAACTTGAAAGTTAATATGATGTTACTGGTTGTTGCAGCTGGCATTATGAGGGTATGAGGGTGTGTGAAAGTTGCTATTTCTAACCAAATTAAGGTGCTTGTGTGCGTACGCCCTCAGTAAAGTTCTCGAGCCAGCTGTTGGTCTGATGGGTCATGTGGAATGTTGGTCAGGTGGGTTATGTGAATTTGAGCCGCTGCGGTGATGGATGAGGATGATTGAGATGCTTGGACAGCTCCCCTTAAGTGCCAGCACCCACTTTGCACTAACTCTCTGCACAGATTGGGCTGCGAAACACACGCTGCTGGAACGAAGGTACTATTGAGCTACCGGGCTGGGTGCATACCTTTCAGAGATGGGACAGCCATTTTACGTGATCATCCGAGTCATGCACGATCACGTGATATTTGGCGAATTGTTTTGGGGGTGATTTGAAATATGTTCAGCCGAATTCTAGTCTTGACACATATTAATATTAAACGTGATCATCCAAGTCAGAGGGAACCAGTCAGGTTTGCATAGCTTGGTATCGAACCCACAACTTGTAGGTCGAAAGGCAACGCAGAATACCGCTCCGCCGCGGGAACCGGCTGCGTTGCTTTGGGAGTGATTGATAAACGACACCTTTAATCAACAGTCTCATACGGCCATAGATAGAGCTGTCAATAATCAGGTGATAATGTGTTGTTTGGTAATCTATCGGCATCACCTGTGTCCACCAGAGGCGGAGTTTCTTTGCCTAGTGTCAGCACAGATTACCAGACTCACCTTCTCGTATATTCCGACCAATTGCAGCAACAAGGCACTGAGATCGGTGAGAAGTGAAGCAGGAACTGACTGCTTGGGTACGTTAGTGTTGACAACAAACGTTGGCATGGTGATGATGAATTGAGATGCTCTTGTTATTGCGAATGTGACAATGATTCCATCAAGTCATGCCGGCATATCGGCGCAGGCGCGCAACTGGTCGACCAGTTCGGAACATGCGCCGATGTGCGGGGTCAAAGGTGAATTATCACAACTAGCCGGGTAAATAATCTCAACTAGGTTATGGCTGGTAGATTTTTTCCGAGCTAACACGACGCGCCCAGTTCAATACAACAGCAGCGGGGCTCGCGTGATTAAGCGCCGGTTGAACCATAAACCCGACAAACACATGAAATAAGATACTTCTCGGCTGTTTACTATCATATCTTACGTAATTTATTGATCCATAAAATGTGTACTGTTATATAAACCGATGGCATAGATGGGCTCACACAAAAAAAATTATACAACTAACGTGCCTCGATTGTTTGTGAAGACTTTATAATCCATAGATCAGGGATCAGCTGGCTGCAGTCGGTGTTAAATTTTAGACCCATCACGATATCTGGTGTGAAGACAAGAACATGAACAATAGCCCACCCCTCTCCCTCCCAAGCTATCTAATGGCAGCCTCTCATATTTAAATACAACATGCACCTACTGACCTGAATAAGTCGAACGGTTACTTGGCAACAACGAATCAACGAATATCCTCATCTCCGGTCTGTTGACAAATTTTATGTAACCGCTTTTCCATCGCATAAAGGCATTTTTATTTTAATTCATTAACTTGATTTACCATGTATCATCTGTGAATGGTATTCATAAAAATTGAGATAAAAGCCAGGTTATGCAGAAAAGCTGAATTCATGCATACAAGAACAGTTGCAATGATTATCTAGAATCGTCCTCTAAAGCCGTCCTCGCTGTTTTCTACCCAGATAAAGCCAACGCCGGCGAGTTTGATGATTGGAATAAATGTGAAACTGTAAGTGTTATTGAAGTGAAGTCAACAACCATTCCTTCTATGTAAAGATTATAGGCTAGGGAGTGTGGGCATTTGAAAACTCAAGTGAATATGTGTATGTGCTGTAACGGGGTAAGATGTGATCAATAAAGTGTTCTGTGTGGGCACTGCCTAACATCTCTAAATGATCTGATGCTGTGTGTGTGTGATCCAGTATGTAAATCCTGCTCTGAGTCAGAAGATCCTGGCCTTCGATCCGACCGGAGACTCCCATATCCATGTTCCAGTCCAACTCATCAATAGCTACTTTGATGGTATACACACAGTCCTTAAGTTTATAATCACCCCATTAGTTTTAGCTTAACTGGAAGTGAACATATTGAAACGAATATGAAGGTCAGGTCATGACCTTTGAAATATATTTGTTACATCAGTGAATCAGGAGACATACTCATGGTCAGTGGTGTGACATAAAAAAAAGAATGTCAGGTCATGATCTATTTTGACATCAATCACGCTAGGTTGCGTGTGTGGTCAGATGTGTTCAATTGGAAGGAAAAGAAAGGAGGTCAGGTTATGACCTGTGACCTATATTGATAACCAATCATGTGTGTGTCATTAGATGTGCCCCATGGTCAGGTATCCAAGGCAGGATCCATCCCAGCTCAATTCCTCTACAACTGGGTATTTGTCTGCATCTCTATGATCGAACACACTCATAAGATGCAGGACAACACCATGGATACGGAGGAGGAGAGTAACACCACTGGCACGGCATCCATCGAAGGGGAGGCTGAATCCATCCTTGAAGTCCAGGAGGGAGATAAGGTCAGTGAGAGACTAAGCCACAACAACTTCTATAGCATGCTTCGGTGACATTGTTCAATCAAATATATTTCTAGTTCTGTTGTATAAATATATCACACTACTCTTTTCATTCATCCTCTTGTTATTCTTGTCTGAATCTTGCCATTTCCCTGTATCATTGCATGAGGGATATGAATTTCTCACCTCTATGATTTCTCCCTTTCAGTGTGACCATTTTCTAAGAATCTATTCTTCTCTGTGGATTTCGGCTTGTTCTATTACAATCAATAGATTTAAAGTCTCAGTTACGTTAAATAATGATATGTCATTACGCAAGCTCTGGCAGCATGGTAACGGAGAACAGAACCATTGATTGATCATTTTGTATTCATGTGGTCAAGTTTTCCACAGACTTGACAATCCTGTGTATTGGTCAGTCAAAATGCAGCATGAGGGCAAAGGATGGTCCTATATGAAAGCATTAATGAAATGTTCATAGTAATATAGGTTGATATACTGCGGTTAGACCGGTTGTACACCTCGTAAAGGCAAGCATTATTGAGTTTGGATGGTAGAATAAATACATGTTGTAAAATAACCCAAATGTGTCATCTATTGTTGTAATGCAAACCACGTCTCAATTCATTTGATCGGTATTTCTGGACAATATTTGGTGGCTTACAAGTATATATCACATCATGCGAAAAAAAAAAAAAAGTCCCCTTCCATGGCCAAGATTGCTTTGCCTCGAAAAACAGTTGAATTGGTATTTTCTAGCTTCTAACTGCTTGAGCCTATTTCATAACCTGCTTGGACCTGTTTCTTTCAATCATTGACTTATGTGCCTCTCACTCTATGAATGTATGAATTATTGTACATTATTCCATCATGAGTATGTTTCCGTCCAATGACCTCAATTGTCATCGTTTCATTTCAGAAGAAATAGTCGTTGTCCATATCTACTTGACAATAGTTAGTACATAGTGTTCATCTCTTCTTTGCTGGTTTCACATCTAACACTTTTCCACAGTGATTTTACAAGCACTCTTATTATCTTAACTTAAATCATGTTTTATTGCCTGTTCCGTAACCACATGGAGAGAGGGGCTTGTTGTTGTGTTTTGTGACCAATTGATGGTTAGGTTGATGGAGAGAATGGCAGCTGTGTGTGTGATGTGTGGGTCTAGCTAACATGCCTGCTGAAACCATGTGATGCATTGCCGAACAGAACTAACCCCCTCCAATCCATCCAGTTATTGTGACTTCATTGTTTGGCTTTATAGAATATACGCCATTTAAGAGATTTCATAAAACAATATAATTTAGTTTTGCTTAACGGTTTGCTTTGGGTTTTACTCGATGGTTTGAATTGAGATGGTTTCCTTTCTTGGGGTGGAATGACACATAACCCATATTACAGTTCAGGCAAAGGGTTCTAGGCTACTTTTGTCACAATAAACAGCATTATCACTCCATGTGCATTTTCATGACATCTAGAAATAGTCCCAATATGTGTAATTTAAATACATTGTCGAATTTAATTCTATCTGAATACAATTAAAATGTTTATCACTAAGTCCATAGGTTGTAACTTCATGAACTATCTTAAGAAGCGAATCACTTATGTAACATATATTTATCCACCTATGATGCCTCACATTGAATCTTCAGACACATTATCATATTGAGAAGTAAGATAATTGTCACAAATATGATTTTTCTAACAAATATCATAATATATGAATGCAATAACATTTTCAGAAGGAAGCCAACCCTACTGAAAGCTCTGTACCAAAAGATGGAGTTGATGATGTGGACCAAGACGAGTCTGACGAGGAAGGGCAGGTGATGGAGAGAAGGAAGGAGGCTCCCAGAGCAGCACAGGTGGAAGTTGAAGAAGTGGCCAGCGACTCTGAGATGGAGCTCGACGTGGGACATAGTCATAAAACAGCCAATTAGTCTCTAGTCTACAAGAATGATTTAGGGATCTTATTTATATGCTTTTATGCCAGGGTACCCCTTATTGTACAAGTCCACACCATGATAAAACAAGACTTTCCCACAAGAGCACCAGTTCCTATTTATGTGATACCTCTGCTGTTTACTTATGCAAACAACGTCTTAAGTTATCTAGTGTTTTTATCTAAAGTAAATTTTGTGATATAACCCAGCAAGGTCCAGTATTATTTGGTGTCATTTAAACACTTACAAAAAACTATATTAAGAATTATAAGCTCATCGGTGATAAAATAATATAACTTCTGTTGTAGTCCTGGTATTCTGTGATATATTTGATGCTAGGGTATCAAGATTTACTGTGATAGTTTGAAGTGCTCCTGGTGGATGGGAATATTTTCTACATTTTGGTGAAGCACCACCATGCAAGACAATAAAACTTGATGTGATATTTTCCCAGGTTTTTTAATTCAAAAACAAGACTGAATAATCTTATTCACATCTACAAATCAAATCGTCCTTGACAAATATTGAGGTGAATGATCTTAGATTTAAAAGAAACGGATACATGACAAGTGTTTACATAAGCAAAACATCATTGAAACAATTTCTTCTGGGAGTATAGTTAATACAAGGAAGTCTCATCCAAAGGTTTTCTTATCAAATCCCACATCTTGTTTCGCCAAATCATTGAAAAAGATGAGCATTCTGGAAATAGTTCAAAACCATTAAGAGGACATAAACATGTATGTATATTCACAGACACACACTCACTGAGATCTTTACTATTTGACACCAAATCAGATAACTATAACATTTATTCACCGGTCAGACGGAATTCCCAGAGCTTCTTCCAGCTTCTGCATCAATGCTACACAATGAGCTTTGTTTTCCTCCAGACTAAGCTTCCCAATGCAACTCATTCTACACTGAGCACATGGCTCTGTTGTACCCGCAAACGTCATCAGCTGGTCAGGGTTAATATGGATGCTAACACACTGAACACACCAAAAGCAAGAATAAAGATCAATTAATCTATTTTAGATTAATGTCAGTCTGTTTGTCTTTAGGCCAACAATTGCAATAGGTAACTTGCCCCAGGTAATGTGGAGGGATAAGCTGTAGGTGAACAGAACTGATTTGTGGCCAATCGGATCCACAGACGATCCATTCAGGGAGCATGTTGAGGGTGCACCTTACTTATGTATATGGCATTATTGGCTACATGAGTGAGTTTGCAAGGACTGATCCCAAGTGATCAAATTCACAATTAACAGAAGTATTCTTAAATAGCACTGCCATAATTCCCTAAACTTTGCCTTGATTGAATTATTTTTTACATGCCAACTTCCTCTAAATTTTAAACTTGAAAGTTAATATGATGTTACTGGTTGTTGCAGCTGGCATTATGAGGGTATGAGGGTGTGTGAAAGTTGCTATTTCTAACCAAATTAAGGTGCTTGTGTGCGTACGCCCTCAGTAAAGTTCTCGAGCCAGCTGTTGGTCTGATGGGTCATGTGGAATGTTGGTCAGGTGGGTTATGTGAATTTGAGCCGCTGCGGTGATGGATGAGGATGATTGAGATGCTTGGACAGCTCCCCTTAAGTGCCAGCACCCACTTTGCACTAACTCTCAAACAGCCAATTAGTCTCTAGTCTACAAGAATGATTTAGGGATCTTATTTATATGCTTTTATGCCAGGGTACCCCTTATTGTACAAGTCCACACCATGATAAAACAAGACTTTCCCACAAGAGCACCAGTTCCTATTTATGTGATAACCTCTGCTGTTTACTTATGCAAACAACGTCTTAAGTTATCTAGTGTTTTTTATCTAAAGTAAATATTGTGATATAACCCAGCAAGGTCCAGTATTATTTGGTGTCATTTAAACACTTACAAAAAACTATATTAAGAATTATAAGCTCATCGGTGATAAAATAATATAACTTCTGTTGTAGTCCTGGTATTCTGTGATATATTTGATGCTAGGGTATCAAGATTTACTGTGATAGTTTGAAGTGCTCCTGGTGGATGGGAATATTTTCTACATTTTGGTGAAGCACCACCATGCAAGACAATTAAACTTGATGTGATATTTTCCCAGGTTTTTTAATTCAAAAACAAGACTGAATAATCTTATTCACATCTACAAATCAAATCGTCCTTGACAAATATTTGAGGTGAATGATCTTAGATTTAAAAGAAACGGATACATGACAAGTGTTTACATAAGCAAAACATCATTGAAACAATTTCTTCCGGGAGTATAGTTAATACAAGGAAGTCTCATCCAAATGTTTTCTTATCAAATCCCACATCTTGTTTCGCCAAATCATTGAAAAAGATGAGCATTCTGGAAATAGTTCAAAACCATTAAGAGGACATAAACATGTATGTATATTCACAGACACACACTCACTGAGATCTTTACTATTTGACACCAAATCAGATAACTATAACATTTATTCACCGGTCCGACGGAATTCCCAGAGCTTCTTCCAGCTTCTGCATCAATGCTACACAATGAGCTTTGTTTTCCTCCAGACTAAGCTTCCCAATGCAACTCATTCTACACTGAGCACATGGCTCTGTTGTACCCGCAAACGTCATCAGCTGGTCAGGGTTAATATGGATGCTAACACACTGAACACACCAAAAAGCAAGAATAAAGATCAATTAATCTATTTTAGATTAATGTCAGTCTGTTTGTCTTTAGGCCAACAATTGCAATAGGTAACTTGCCCCAGGTAATGTGGAGGGATAAGCTGTAGGTGAACAGAACTGATTTGTGGCCAATCGGATCCACAGACGATCCATTCAGGGAGCATGTTGAGGGTGCACCTTACTTATGTATATGGCATTATTGGCTACATGAGTGAGTTTGCAAGGACTGATCCCAAGTGATCAAATTCACAATTAACAGAAGTATTCTTAAATAGCACTGCCATAATTCCCTAAACTTTGCCTTGATTGAATTATTTTTTTACATGCCAACTTCCTCTAAATTTTAAACTTGAAAGTTAATATGATGTTACTGGTTGTTGCAGCTGGCATTATGAGGGTATGAGGGTGTGTGAAAGTTGCTATTTCTAACCAAATTAAGGTGCTTGTGTGCGTACGCCCTCAGTAAAGTTCTCGAGCCAGCTGTTGGTCTGATGGGTCATGTGGAATGTTGGTCAGGTGGGTTATGTGAATTTGAGCCGCTGCGGTGATGGATGAGGATGATTGAGATGCTTGGACAGCTCCCCTTAAGTGCCAGCACCCACTTTGCACTAACTCTCTGCACAGATTGGGCTGCGAAACACACGCTGCTGGAACGAAGGTACTATTGAGCTACCGGGCTGGGTGCATACCTTTCAGAGATGGGACAGCCATTTTACGTGATCATCCGAGTCATGCACGATCACGTGATATTTGGCGAATTGTTTTGGGGGTGATTTGAAATATGTTCAGCCGAATACTAGTCTAGACACATATTAATATTAAACGTGATCATCCAAGTCAGAGGGAACCAGTCAGGTTTGCATAGCTTGGTATCGAACCCACAACTTGTAGGTCGAAAGGCAACGCAGAATACCGCTCCGCCGCAGGAACCGGCTGCTTTGCTTTGGGAGTGATTGATAAACGACACCTTTAATCAACAGTCTCATACGGCCATAGATAGAGCTGTCAATAATCAGGTGATAATGTGTTGTTTGGTAATCTATCGGCATCACCTGTGTCCACCAGAGGCGGAGTTTCTTCTGACCTAGTGTCAGCACAGATTACCAGACTCACCTTCTCGTATATTCCGACCAATTGCAGCAACAAGGCACTGAGATCGGTGAGAAGCTGGAAGCAGAAAATGACTGCTTGGGTACGTTAGTGTTTGACAACAAACGTTGGCATGGTGATGATGAATTGAGATGCTCTTGGGTATTGCGAATGTGACAATGATTCCGTCAAGTCATGCCGGCATATCGGCGCATGCGCAGTCGGAAACATGCGCCGATGTGCGGGGTCAAAGGTGAATTATCACAACTAGCCGGGTAAATAATCACAACTAGGTTATGGCGGGTAGATTTTTTCCAAGCTAACACGACGCGCCCAGTTCAATACAACAGCAGCGGGGCTCGCGTGATTAAGCGCCGGTTGAACCATAAACCCGACAAACACATGAAATAAGATACTTCTCGGCTGTATACTATCATATCTTACGTAATTTATTGATCCATAAAATGTATACTGTTATATAAACCGATGGCATAGATGGGCTCACACAAAAAGTTATACAACTAACGTGCCTCGATTGTTTGTGAAGACTTTATAATCCATAGATCAGGGATCAGCTGGCTGCAGTCGGTGTTAAATTTTAGACCCATCACGATATCTGGTGTGAAGACAAGAACATGAACAATAGCCCACCCCACTCCCTCCCAAGCTATCTAATGGCAGCCTCTCATATTTAAATACAACATGCACCTACTGACCTGAATAAGTCGAACGGTTACTTGGCAACAACGAATCAACGAATCTCCCCATCTCCTGTCTGTTGACAAATTTTATGTAACCGCTTTTCCATCGCATAAAGGCATTTTTATTTTAATTCATTAATTTGATTTACCATGTATCATCTGTGAATGGTATTCATAAAAATTGAGATAAAAGCCAGGTTATGCAGAAAAGCTGAATTCATGCATACAAGAACATTTGCAATGATTATCTAGAATCGTCCTCTAAAGCCGTCCTCGCTTTTTTCTACCCAGATAAAGCCAACGCCGGCGAGTTTGATGATTGGAATAAATGTAAAACTGTAAGTGTTATTGAAGTGAGGTCAACAAACATTCCTTCTATGTGAAGATTATAGGCTAGGGAGTGTGGGCATTTGAAAACTCAAGTGAATATGTGTATGTGCTGTAACGGGGTCAGATGTGATCAATAAAGTGTTCTGTGTGGGCACTGTCTAACATCTCTAAATGATCTGATGCTGTGTGTGTGTGATCCAGTATGTAAATCAGAAGATCCTGGCCTTCGATCCGACCGGAGACTCCCATATCCATGTTCCAGTCCAACTCATCAATAGCTACTTTGATGGTATACATAGTCCTTAAGTTTATAATCACCCCATTAGTTTTAGCTTAACTGGAAGTAAACATATTGAAACGAATATGAAGGTCAGGTCATGACCTTTGAAATATATTTGTTACATCAGTGAATCAGGAGACATACTCATGGTCAGTGGTGTGACATAAAAAAAGAATGTCAGGTCATGATCTATTTTGACATCAATCACGCTAGGTTACGTGTGTGGTCAGATGTGTTCAATTGGAAGGAAAAGAAAGGAGGTCAGGTTATGACCTGTGACCTATATTGATAACCAATCATGTGTGTGTCATTAGATGTGCCCCATGGTCAGGTATCCAAGGCAGGATCCATCCCAGCTCAATTCCTCTACAACTGGGTATTTGTCTGCATCTCTATGATCGAACACACTCATAAGATGCAGGACAACACCATGGATACGGAGGAGGAGAGTAACACCGCTGGCACGGCAACCATCGAAGGGGAGGCTGAATCCATCCTTGAAGTCCAGGAGGGAGATAAGGTCAGTGAGAGACTAAGCCACAACAACTTCTATAGCATGCTTCATTGACATTGTTCAATCAAATATATTTCTAGTTCTGTTGTATAAATATATCACACTTCTCTTTTCATTCATCCTCTTGTTATTCTCTTCTGAATCTTGCCGTTTCCCCTGATTCCAGTGCTATCTGTATCATTGCATGAGGGATATGGATTTCTCACCTCTATAATTTCTACGTTCAGTGTGACCATTTTCTAAGAATCTATTCTTCTCTGTGGATTTTGGCTTGTTCTATAACAATCAATAGATTCAAAGCCTCAGTTACGTTAAATAATGATACATCATGTCATTGTGCAAACTCTGGCAGTATGGCAACGGAGAACAGAACCATTGATTGATCATTTTGTATTCATGTGACAAGTTTTTTCACAGACTTGACCATCCTGTGTATTGGTCAGTCAAAATGCAGCATGAGGGCAAAGGATGGTTCTATATGAAAGCATTAATGAAATGTTCATTGTAATATAGGTTGATATACTGCGGTTAGACCGGTTGTACACCTCGTAAAGGCAAGCATTAGTGAGTTTGGATGGCAGAATAAATACATGTTGTATAATAACCCACATGTGTCATCTAATGCAAACCACGTCTCAATTCATTTGATCGGTATTTCTTGGCAATATTTGGTGGCTTACAAGTATTAATCACTTAACCACAGTATGCATGGTAGCTTTGGTATCTTTTCCCTAAAGAATTGAATACTGTATTACTTTTCATATCATATCAAATCCTCAAAATTGAAACTAACATCATCTACAAAAAAAGCATCCCCTTCCATGGCCAAGATTGCTTTGCCTCGATAAACAGTTGAATCGGTATTTTCTAGCTTCTAACTGCTTGAGCCTATTTCATAACCTGCTTGGACGTTTCTTTCAATCATTGACTAATGTGCCTCTCACTCTATGAATGCATGAATTATTGTACATTATTCCATCATGAGTATGTTTCCGTCCAATGACCTCAATTGTCATCGTTTCATTTCAGAAGAAATAGTCGTTGTCCACCCCCGTCTTAAGGGCAGAGGTTGACCCGGGCTAGTGAAACATGTCGTGCTGACAATGGAAAAGAGGGGGAGCGTTTCAAAAGTCAAAAGAGCTAGATTAATATCATAACATCCTCCCCAACCATAGCTAAGTTGAACTTCCACTGTTCAATCATTTTGATTTACCTTTGCATTTCGAAAATAGACTAAGTTAAAGGAAATTTGGAATATGAGTTAAAGGGTAAAGGGACAGCACGACATTAGCCCAATATTATTTGATTTTGAATGTAGAATGATTCCAGAGTAGCTTGTACATGAGCCAATATTATTTTACATTGGCACATGTCCATAACAAAGATATTTAACATAGATGGATTATTGATGATGAGATTATAATAATTTTCCAAAAGTGTTTCTCTAAATTTGTAAGCTATATATATATGAATTGTTTAATAGTTATACAATATGGTTATTAATGGTGGCATACTGAAATTTAACTTTTAACATTTATCACATTCCACAGTATTACTCCGCACTAAAACCCAGTGGGAAAGAAGCGATGAGCCTATACTAGACAATGGTGGAATGGTTAAAATAACTTATTTAGCTAATTTTAATTTTGGAAGAATTTAACTAATGTTACAGAAATTATTCTATACAATAACACTTGTCCAATGCCAGGCAAATGATTAAAGTTGATGAGTGTGGCTGTTTCGTGGAGATGAGATCTCTGAAGGGCTGCGTATTGGGTTCGCCAGGTGTCGCTTGAGGTGAGGGGAGATATGCGTTATGACGCTTGGTTGAGCCGTCGGACGTCTTCTGTATCCATGGTCAGGAAGACGTATGCTTTGGCTTGCAAGGCGTTGGCACGTCGGGAGAAGGCGCTATCTCCCTCTTGTATGGCGTATATACCTGGGAACAAATGAACTTACGTCAGCGAACAGTGTGCCTTGATAATGTGTAACAATGTGTAACATGAATAATACAAAAACGAGAAGCATGAGTGCTCAGTGTGGTTAATGTGCGTGAGTAACTAGGGTGTATATAATATCATGACATCAATGTGTTCAGTGGAGATAAATTTTAAAATTATTTAAAATTATTTTGCGTATGGAGATTGAATGCGTGGCAAAGATTCGAGAAGTGGTTCGAGATGTAGAGTGTTGTTTGCGGAGCGTGGTGGCGAATCTGAGCGACGTGGGGGTGGGCGAGATTTTGGCGTGAATAATTCCGAATTTACGTACGGATGCGGTTGTGTTGGTTGTGGTACTAGACCTGTATTTGTGAAAATTTCGGGTCGATGGTCGATATATGTGCATTTAACGATTAATTACGCTATTTACTTTACGAGTTTTTACCTTTTAAGTGTCGTCTATCGCGGCCATATTAAAGAGTCCTCTGGACAGTTTCCTTACGGATCCCAGTAGAGCCCTCTTGAGCCTGGCTCGTCGTTGGTGGGAAGGGGACGTCCAGAAGAGCATCTATGGTGCGCTTCTCGGGGTGCATGATGCTAAGAATAATTGCACCTGAAATAATGTATGGACACATATCGCACACGATCACTGTATAACATGTAAGTACGGGAGAACGACGGTGTGACACTTTTAATTGTGTTTGTTGTACATGCTGGAGGAAATAAATATAAACACCTCACATATGCGTTGAGAACTAAATGATACAAAATACTTCTTGTTGTTTTGATGAATATGCACGTCTTCTCTTAAGCTGCAGATTCCTTCATGAAATGATACCCCGCATTTACTTGAATAATATAAGATTGTGTTACGGGTAATGTGTATCATATAGGTTCACTAATTTTACGCGTGTCCACATGATATGAAAGACGGTGCGATAATAGTGTAGTCGACGTTACTTATAGAAAGATTTTGTCTTATAATCTGCAAGCTTAGAGGTAAAAAAAAATGTTGAACATAATTGATAATATCACAGTGTCTAATTTGCGCTGTTCGGAAGAAGACAATGTAAAAGGCTTCTAATAACTTACCCGTATACTTACAGTTGGTGTAGGTTTCGTGTGATAGTGTATAGGATCGAGACAAGCGTCCGTTGAGATAATTACCCTTGTAGCGGTGATGTGTTTAATTACTAGGCCCGCATTGATATTGAGGTAGCTTTGATGTAATTGCATAGAGCCTGTGATTGTTGATAAGTGGACCATCTGATCAATGAGCTTACATGTGTAGATGGATGTCAGGGGCGATGGTAATTTAAGTGGTTTAGTAAACTTCGATAGCCCAGTGTTTGTATACAGGGTCGTAATTAGATGTCTAGAGACGATCTTTAATTGTAGTGGTCGAACTGGAGTCCCAATAAGCCTTTATAAAGTGTATGTGGGTTTAATTGGTAAAGGACTATTATCGCTAACATTATAATTTGAATCCAATTTATCCGTTTTAAAGAGTATGTAGGTTTAATTGGCGAGGGATTGTTATCCTAACATTTAAGTTGTGTGTGTCAGTGTCTTGAATGTAATTAAAATTATCAACGGTTCGTCGCAGACGGTTTGAAATGCGGGTGAGACAAACAAAGTGTCAATGCCATGGGTTAATGGCAGGTAAATGTTGTCCGATTGGAATAATAGACGATATATATATATGGTGTCTGAAATAACCGTACAAAAGGAATATACTTACAATATGAATGTAGACGTCCTGTTTTGGGGTAAATCGTACATAGGTATAACAAATAATAACATGACATTAATGGGAATAATTTCTGAAAAGAAAAACACTCTGAAAAACGAATAAATGAATAGTTAAATATAAATTGGAAGATGAATAATCTGAAAATGAATAAATGAGGATAGTTAAATATCAATCGGTAGATGGTATATATATTGGTAAATGCATGTACGCCGTCGGAGCAGAAGGCTTGGTGTATTACCCATGGTGGGTGGGTGAAGGGGCCGTGTGGACAACGCTGGGGGTAGTGAATCTGTCAGCAGTCCGATCGACTCTAGGGCGTAGCCCTGCTCTACGGGGCGCATCGTCAGGCACTTCCGAGTCCGAATCGCCATTGTCTGTTGCAGCTTGATTAAAGCTGTCACTAAGAAAATTCTCTTCCGATAGATCCCCGAGATCTTCAACATTCAAAGGATCCCATTTGTTGGTCTTTGCCCTTATGTGTCCCTTCTTCAAACGCATAATATTGACTGTCTTGTCCAAGTGCTTCCGTCTGATAGGCGTTTTAATTTAACTGTGGTAGGGGTTGCATATCCGACAACGAAGAAAGGCCCATGAAATTTTTTCTGCAATTTCTTTTTCGTTTTTCGTACTCGAATTTTTGGTTGGTAAACGTATACTCCGTCACCGGCTTCGATTGGGTTGTTTTTGGTGGTTTTATCATACTGATCCTTCATTTTCATTTGTTGTTCGACTAGGTGCTGTTCGGCAAATTTGGAAATTTCCGCTTGTGTTTGCAGCATTTCGACAATGTGGTCCTTGTATGTGTTGGGGGATTTGAGGGGGTCTGGAAGATCCATCTCCGCTAACACGGGCATTCTGCCGAACACTAACATATAGCTTGAATAGCCAAGTGGTTGATTTTCAGAAGTGTTGAGCGCAAATACTAATGGCATTAGGTGCTGGTCCCAGTCTGTTTGCTTAGGACTGATATAATTCCTTAGAAGGTTTAGTATGGAGCGCTGACAACGTTCCGTTTGACCTTGACTTTGAGCATGGTACGTCGAACTGAAACTTTGTTTGATTTTGAAAAGGCAGCATAATTCCTGAAATAGGGAGCTAATGAAAGCGGATCCGTTATCGGAGAGAAGTCGTTTGGGTGCACCATAGACACAGATGACTCTCTCGTAAAAACCCTTAGCCATGCGATGACATAGCGACTGTATTGGTCTGTGACACACACCATGTGCTCGTTACCGAAGCGCGTTTTCGGCAATGGGCCGACTGTGTCGATCGTCATAGTGTGGAACGGTCCTGGGGCAGGCTCACGAATGATAAGTGGGGGCCGAATAGAGACATTGGAACTTTTGGATGCATTGCAGGACTTACATGTGTGAACATATTCGTTTATGTCCCTGATCATCCCGATCCAAGTATAACGCGTCCGCATGACTGAAATCATTCCCGAAGCGCCCAGATGTCCGCCTAGAGGTGCATCGTGATGCATTTTGAGGAAATGTTCCTTGAGGTTTTGAGGGATGACTAACTGTGCCATTGCTTTATTTGGTTTCGGTCCCTGTGATGTTAATATATGATACAGGAGATCGTCAGAAATAAAATAGTTTTGCTCGCGTTTGAGCAGCACGTCTGCCTCTTGATTATTGGTAGGAACGGTGCCATACTTGAGGAGTCGTAAAACTATACTGCATTGGGGATCAAGCCTTTGCTGACGCCTTATCTGTTCTCGGCTTAAGGTGATTGAATCCCAATTAGTTTTCGCTTGGTTTGTAAGCCGATGTCGGAGCTCAGCGCGTTGAGTCCGTTTATCAGTTACTGCACATAGGGCTTCTGTTTCATATTTGTCCTCTGAATCCAACGATAGGGAGGCAAGTTTATCATGATCGCGAGGGAAGGCAGACAACTTGCCCGCTGCAGTGGCGGGAATAGTGCATATAGACTGATGCACGAATTCCTCATCCGATTCACCTGGTTGAGAGTTAAGCGATGGGATCACGCATGGCACATCATGAAACTTAACTTGAAGTTTTGCCGTTAACCGCGTTGTCGGCTTGCTAATTATTTCGGGATGGTGAATCGCTGTTAACAAGTCGGGCTTGTCCGGTCGCAATTGAGGGGAGCAAAACGGTGGCCTTGTTGTAAGGGGAAGCGGATTAACAGGGGTGACTGTTTCAAGATCGGGAAAACGATCGATGACGTAATCAGCATCGGTGCGGGTGATGTCATAAGGACGTCGACTTAACATGACTCACTTCAAATTGAAATTGCTGTATGAATGTGACCCATCTTGCTAGTCTACCCTGAGGCTGCTTTAACCCTAATATCCATTTGAGGGCTGAATGATCAGTATGTAACTGGAATTTCTGTCCCTCAAGATACACTCTGAAGTGCTGAATTCCCCATACTACGGCAAGAAGTTCCTGTTCTGTAGTTGAATAATTTTCTTCAGATTTAGTGAGACCTCTCGCTGCAAACCCTATCGGTCGCAGCTTGCTGTCAATTTCCTGGCTAAGACATGCGCCTAATCCTAGCTTACTAACATCAGTCGACAATACGAACGGTTTGCTGAAATCGGGAAATGCTAAAACTTGTGAACTTACCAGCGCCTTTTTCAAGGCGTCAAATGCGGTTTGGCATTCTGGCGACCACGTGAATGATTGATTCTTCTTGGTCAAAGCATATAGAGGGCGCGCAATAATTGCGTAACCACTGATGAACCTTCTGAAAAAGCCCGTTAATCCCAGGAAAGCACGTACATCTTTAAGTTTTGAGGGGGTAGGGTAAGATTCAATTGCTTCTAATTTGTCAGGATTGGGTAATATGCCTTCTGGCTGCAATTCATGGCCCAGATACTTTACCTTTTTCAAACGAACATTTTCTAGGGTGTAGCTTCAGGTTAGCATTGCGTAACTGTACAAATATTTCCCGGAGATGTTTAAGATGCAAGTCAAATATGGGCGAAAAACGACAGATATCATCGATGTATGCCATGACGTATTTGTATTGTATGTTACGCAACAAAGAGTCAATGAGGGATTGAAACACACTCGGCGCGTTACGTATGCCCTGGGGCATCGTTCGATACCTGTATTTCCCGGAAGGTGTGATAAACCCAGTTTTATCCCTAGACTCTGGATCTAAGGGGATTTGATGGAACCCTTGAGTGCAATCAAGAACTGAGAAATACTTGTTCTCACCTACACAATCTAACACTTCATCTAACCTGGGAATTCTTAGGACTTGAGGGGTGGTTACCGCATTAAGACCTCTGTAATCAATTACAAGTCTTAGCCCACCACCGGCTTTCTTGACTAAAAGGGCCGGAGCTTCGTGAGCTTCCTTGATTAGTCCTTGTTGGATTTGTTGATCGATGATTTTGTCCATTTCTTGTCTGCCCTGGGGAGCCATTCTATAGGGATACTTATGAACACGAGTAGAGCCCGGGAGAATCTCAATTTTGCACGAAGTTTTATCGGTCAACCCTAACTCCTTGGTTATCGGATTGACAAAACAGTCGGAGAATTCTGCTACCAGGTCTTTAAGCTGTTGGCGCTAAATTTCACTTACCTGAGACTGGCTCCAGTCTACATTTGGTACATGGCTAGTATCTTGTGAGGGCAAATGACATGCATTCAATTTAACATACTCACCTTCACTAGCATTCGCAGTATCATCAATTTTGTACTGGAAGGTTTCTACATCATTGTCCCAGCGATCAAATGTGGCAATTCTCTCACCCTTGGTAATGAACTTTGCAACGGGGGTAGTGTTAAACAATCTTACTGGCACGCAGTTGTCATTGACGGTTACTGCTGCGCGGGCTAACAAAATACCTTTGGCATTAAAATGCGAGAAAACTGAACATTACCCTGTTGTTTTGTTTTCAGTTTTTTCCTGCACATATAATTTCAGAAAAGGGAGCAATAGTAATATTCTGTGCAGAGTGTACAGGAATATTGGTTGTGAATGAAATGGTACCAGTTTCGAAATTCATTACTGCTGAATGTTTCTTTAGAAATGGAATGCCTAAGTGCATTGGGGAGTGAGAGTCGCTCAATACCACAAAATCAGCTGATAACCTTTGCTTATGTACATAGAATGGTAAGGTAATGTTACCTAGAGTAGTTACCTGAGTGTTGTTGGCACACACACATTTGCTAATTTTAGACTTAAATCTGTTCCGTAATGTAGGTGGCAATTTGGCCAATACGTCTACAGATAAGAAATTCAGATCAGCTCCTAAATCGACTTTAGCTTTGTATCACTTTGATAGCGTTATAGTCAACTCATTGTTGTCTAAAATGTGAGTGCCGTACTTACCAGTGGCCGTTGTAGTTCCAATGTTGTCATCTTGAAGGTCTGGCCCGTTACTCACAGAGTCAGCAACGGGTGATGCTAGTTTCCCTGGAAGCGACAGGTAGAACTAGCATGCCCTAGCTTTCTGCATTTGGAGCAGGAGAGGTTGATGTTAGCGCGGCATTGCTCTTTATGGTGTCCGACATTATAGCACCTGCGGCAGATTTGCTGCCGGCAGTTCCTCTCGGAGTGCCTTCTTCGGTTGCAGACGGAGCATTGAGTGGCAATCGGACGATTTTCGCGTTCGTGGGAATATTGTCGGCGGTCGCGATTGTGGGGACTATCCCGGACAATATTTCGGCCTCCGGACGAATACCTGTCTTTGTCGCGGCGGTACGAGGAGGTGTTACCGTAATCATGACGGCTTTCGTGACTTCAATCGTCTGCTGCCTCGCTCATCCCATCGGTCATAAGCTGGAAAGCTGTTGTGTGAGGGGCCGCGCCGATATCTGCCGTCGCTGGGGTCTGTAGTAGGGGAACGTCCTCTATCATCAAAACTTACCTGTTTCGGAGCCATGGAAAGCTGTAGAAGACGCATTTGCTCTTTGAGGTCATTTATATCTCGTTCCTGTGGAGAAGGTGGTGGGGGAAGAGATGAGCCTCGCATGATGGTCTCTAATCGCGTAAGCGTGTCCGATTCCGACGGGGTTGATGATTCGAAGCGGCGAGCCACTTGCTCTGCCTCAATGAGGGTTTTGGGGTCAAATCGATGTACCCATGTACCGATTTCTTTGCGGAGACCCTTTGTGAAAAGCTGCACTCGCACAGCCTCATCCGTAATGGTGCGCGATAAGATATCCGTGAGGTCTTTCGCGTAGTCCTCAACGGATTCTCGCTTGCCCTGTTGGCGGTCGAACAATCGAGAGAGATGGTTTCGCTGCTCCTCCTTGACGAAATGGGAGCGCATTGCGGTGGTCAGTCGACTCACATCTTCCGCGACGGCGCTGGATAACGAACGGTACGCCCTTTCCGTGAGTCCGGTGCTGAGGGCAATACCCTGAAGCTCGTGAGGTACCTTATTTAGCTTCATATAAGTCATGGATCTATGGAGAAAATCCTCCACGTTTTCAGTTGGCTTTTCCCTCGTAGGTTATCCGGTCGGGCAGGGAGGGGCTCTTTTCGGATGACTGAAGCTGGTGCAGAGTTGCTTCGTGTGCCGATACCTGGTTGTCGTCAAGGAGGCGGAAGGCTCCTGTAATGACGGCTACCATGTCTGTAACGGCCGTCGCATCGTGGTTAGCCTGTCTCTCCTCTGCGTTTGTTGTCTCGCGATGTCCGCTATCGCTGCTGCTGCTCTGCGACATGGTTGGATTTGGATTCGTGCGAATTCTCGGCGTAGCAATTGTCAGCTGTTTTCCTGTACTAAGGAGCATGTAGAGAGGGTGAGGGTTTCAAAAGTCAAAAGAGCTAGATTAATATCATAACATGTGTCTCGACTTAAGGACGAGTGGTGACGACCAGTTGCACGGTAGTGGCAGGGCCGTGGAGAATGCGTCTGAGGGTATCATCATTCAGGTCACGAAAAAGGCAGAGTCGGCCGGCGCAGTGAACGTTTATATGTATATTGTAATGGATGCACAGCTTAACATTAAAGATGGCAGGTTCGTCAGCACAGTCTAATAACAAGGTTTTGATGAAACCGAAAACTGAGTTTACATTTCCAGATGGTCCCTGTTCGGTTGTTTGTGGGCAGACAGGATGTGGAAAAACCGCATTCATCCTCGACCTACTTGAAGGGCCCTTCTTCGGTGCCTTCGAGCATATTGTAATCCTCCGCCATACCATACGTTTCAACGAGGCCTATCAGTTGCGGTCATGGGTGTGGGATGATTCAGAGGTCTACGTCGTTGACCCAGGGGAGCGGCTCCATGACCACCTGAGGGTTTTCTACCATTGTTTTAAGGGTGAGACTACCCTCTACATCATTGATGACTGTTGGGCTACAAAGGCCCTAACTAAGAAGAAAGACATGTTATCCGAACTGGTCTTTAGCAGCCGCCATGCGCAGCAAAGTGTCTGGGTCCTCACCCAAAAGTACAACTCTGTGCTGAAGGACTTACGTGAGCAGACTTGCTGGATGGTGCTCTTTCACACCAAGGACTCAATTGAAAACACTTTACGTGAAAATGATGTAATTCCAACAAAAGAGTAACGTGCCACAGTACGCCAACTACTAGCAAAGACCAAGCACGCAAAACTGCTGCTAAAGACTGATCAACCTACTGCATATGCCGTCGATTAAAGTGATTTTGGCCCTGATAGCAGCCGCTGCCTCAGTAACCAATTTAGGTTTCTTCATCTGGGTAGCGGTGCAGTATTTTGAAGCTCGAAGGCATATACGTATATTAATGGATCCTGATACCATTATTGATAAACTCCTTGAACAGGACACGACTAGCTTAGTGGAGACAAAGTCTGGGGGAGCGGAACCTAGTTGCACCCCTGGTGTAGATATGTCTTCTAAGAGAGATAGGCTTGCTCCCATGATAGCCGGGGGTCAGGACCGTCAGTACCTTGGTTTGGAGCGTCTTACAATTGACCAGGTTGAATCAATGTCTGACGAAGAGATCATAAAGCTGTATGTGAGATACGAGGCTTGGCTAGGTGCTAGCATGACGAGCACTCTAGGTCAATCATTGTTACAGCTTTACTCAGGTATTGCTTGTATGTTTCTACCAATCCCACCAGAACACCAGCCAAGGCTAATTACAGACCTCGAGACTGACCCGTTTGTTGGACACGCACTAAGCACTGCCACTTGTGAGCTATATCATCGCTATGGCATGTTTTAAGCTCCATTAACCGCGGCTTTAACAACAGTTAAGCACTGTCAATTTGGAAAAATAAGCACCGAATCAATAGGGGCCAATGGAGAGGAAGACACTTCCTCGCTGTAGTATGTGTTTAACTCAGCTATAGCATGTGCTTAATTACACTATAACAGGTGCTTAATTACGCTATAACAGGTGGTTACTAGGAGCTGTCAATTGGACAAATAAATTTAGTAAGTAAACATGGAAGAAACGAACACGAATCAAGGGGGGACAACACCGGTGGAGATAACGTCAGTGACCACTATGAAAAACGCTAAAAGGGTTGCGGCAGGACGAAAGGGTGCTGCAGCTCGAAAAGCCAATCAAAATAAGCTTCTGAGAGAGCTCCGAGAGGCTAAGGCCGCACTTACAGATGCTGTCGAGCTAATATCATGGAGCAAGCCTCCGGAAAGGTGGGCGTGGCCAACATGGGCTGTGCCTTTGGTTGTCGGCGGTGTTGGGGTGTTTGGACTAGCATTGTATTGCTACAGGCACCAGATGGTAGCCTCACACCCTAAACAGGTTGTGGTACAAAAGCCTAGGAACGCTCATTTAAAGGATCCGTTTTATATGGAATAAAATGACAACACCAATTACTGATGGAAAAATGCTCGTCAACGCACTATACCACGGTGCAGTTGTTTCCGGTATTTCAATAGGTTATGCTAAGCTTGCTAAGATGGCTCTGGGTGGTGGGGTGCCACGTCTTGATTTCACCCCACGCGACCTGGCTATGGCTGTTGCCGATGTATCACTAGCTATGGCCACAAAGGATATGCTAATTAAACAAGGAATCTTACCAGTTGATATACTGAAATAATGGCCACACTCGCGCTGCTTGTTGGAGGCGCTCTTGTTAACGCCCTTGCATTCTCAGGGAGCAACTTTTTATTTTCTAAGTTATGAGGCAGCCAAGTGGATGCGGAACGTAAACGCCATGATATGGCAATCGAGCAGCTTCAATCTGCTCAGGCAGCATGGGCCAAGAAGAGAACTGAGCGTTTAGACTTCATCAATGAGCAACTGCGCCGCCAGGGACATGCCGAGCATACTTTTAGGGATGCTGACGAGGCTATGCGTGAGTACTCCCTGATTACAAATAAAACCGTCGACCCGCTGGGCCCTGAGCCACAGCTTTCAGACTTCTACGAGCCCTCAGATGAACAGAAGGGGCGTGAGGTGGCGTTACATTATACTATTCCCAGACCAAAGTTTGATGTCCCTGTTCCTAATGAGGCTCACCAAGCCGATTTCTTTTTTCTTCCTCATGACGTTGTGAAGCGCCGGACTTACAAGTATGCCTTAACAGTGGTTTATGTGGCCTCGCGCTACAAAGCGGCTGAGTTATTGACTACAAAAGAGGCTAAAGAGGTCGCAGGTGCACTTGAGAGGATATACAAGCGAGGTCCGCTGGGGTGGCCTAAACTACTTCAGGTCGACCCTGGACGGGAGTTTATGGGAGCAGTGAATCAGCTGTTAGTAAAACATGGAGTATCAGTCAGGCGTGGCTGTGTGAATATCCATCGAGACCAGGGTATAGTGGAACGCTTTAACCAAACACTGGCTGAGCAACTCTTTGGTCACCAGTATGCCGTAGAGTTAAAGGATACTGGAAAACGATCTACCGAGTGGGTTTCTCTACTGCAGGCTGTAGTCTCTGCGATAAATAATGAGGTGACCCGCTTGACTGGGAAAAACCTAACGATGCTATAAAGGCAAAAACGAGTTGCACAAAAGCCCCTCTGCAGTTGTACCAGGGCGCCCTCTGGGGGACAAAGAGCAAAAGCTTCCATCTGATGTTGGCGTTCGCTACCTCTACCAGCCTGGTGAGGCAGAGCAAGACCAGCGGCGGCGGGCCACTGACCCTGTGTGGTCACTCATTGTTTACCAGATTGGAAGCTCTGTCACTAAATCTGGTGAGCCTATACTTTACTATTTGTTGGATGGACCCCTCCGTGGCTTTGTAAAGGACGAGCTGCTTGTGGTGCCGTCCGATACCCAGCTGCCACAAGACGGTATTACCAATTAGACTAATATAGATCAATATATATATAACAATGGTAGTATTTGACAATAAGTGCCAGTGGATATTACTCGGGAAGAAAGACCCCTGTAACAGGCCCTGTACGCAAGAGCAAGAGTTTTGTAATTTACACAGATATAAGATAAAACATGGTGTCATTAATCGTCTTTGTACGGGTTGTCAGAAGGCTATAAAAAATAATAAGGTAGGATTGTGTATGGATGGTGGGTTCGATAAAGTCAACCATAGTCGTCTTCGTCTTGCCAAAAATGTTGCTTCACAACGGCCTATAGCTGGGGACACTGACTCGCCAGTCGGCGCCACTGAACGGGGATTCCCCACTGTATAAAAATAGAAATCTTGTGGCGATGCTAACAAGGTCAAAGTCCGCTCGTTGTATTGTCGTTGTCTTTTGAGTATCAACAAATTCCCTTTTAGACTAATGCAACTGTATAGTAAACATGACACATAATCAGCGAGCACGTGAAGCCCAAAACGATTATGTTTCAATTCACGTCTTAAGCCTCCTTATCCACGCTCTGAGGTTGCACTCAAAGCACTCCAAGTGCGTAATGAATATGACCGTACATACAAGGAGATGTTGGCTAGAATCAGGGCTGGGGTGGCACGCACCCCTGTCCCCACTGCTGCCCCACGCAGACCAGTCCCTGCCCCACGCAGACCTGTCCCTGCCCCACGCAGATCAGTCCCCGCAACCCCAGTCCCCACAGCGCGTTTTTGCCTTCAAGAAGACTAAGTGGGCTGTTAAAAACTATTTGCGTGTATGGGTGATGAACGTTCCTGAGTCTCACCCCCTTAGCTCGGACCTTATGATGTTCTTGAAGGGTATGCGTCGGAAGATGCATAAAGTTTTGACTGTTGAGTTGGAAGGGCTAAGTTGAATCAAGTGTCAGTTTGCCCTTAAGGTAAGACTCTCCAAGCACGCCGATGATGACAGCACTGAGTGTTTTGAGCCTGTGTTGCGTAATAAGCAGCAGGTGGTTCTCTCCTCAGAGGACGTGGGCTTTGCGTTGGACCAGAGTGCTGTTAATATCCAAGAACGGTTGGAGAAGTGGACCAGCCAAGGGTTCTGGCTGGGAGTTTGAGGCGGTCACAACTCTGTGGATTGATATTGCCAACTACCAACCATTGAAGGGTGGCTCCTACCTGCGACTTCCGGCTGCGCTGGCGGCTAAGCAGGCCATCATAAATGTAAAGAACTGGGACGATTTCTGCATTCTATGGTCTATTGTAGCCGCTCTGCAATCGGTGGCCAAGGACCCACAGCGACCATCAAAATATAACATTCAGTGGCTTTTGGATCTGTTGGAGGGTGCAGGTGTAGAATATCCTACACCGGTGTCGCATGCTGAGAAGATAGAAAAGCATGCTAACCTAGCCTTGAATGTTTTTGGCTGGGATGGGAAGACCACTATCGTACACCGCATCAGTCAGCACTCTGGTACTCGTATAAACCTCATGCTGATTGAGAAGGACGGCAAGTTCATTACACGCAAATCAAAGACCTGAACCGCTTACTGTATGACCAGACCAAACATAAAGAGTGCAAGTTCTTCTGTGAGCTATGTCTGCATGGATATACCTCAGAGGGTCTGCTCCTGGCGCATAAGCCTGAGTGTATGAGGATAGGGCAAATGTGCGAGTGGATATGCCTGAGGAAGGGAAGAACATATTATCCTTCCAGAACTGGCAGAAACAGCTTGCTGCACCCTACGTCATCTATGCTGACTTTGAAGCGCTCACAGTGAAGCTTCCGGGTCCTGCGCTTAATCCTGGTAAGAGCAACACACAGAGAACGCAGGAACACCAAGGTTGTGGCTACGGCTATGTGGTTGTTCGGTGTGACGGTAAGACCGAACCCCCTGTGGTTTATAGAGGAAGCGAGGCTGTGGAGAAGTTCTTACAGGCTCTGCAGCAGGAGGAGCAAAAGATCAAAGCAGTTCTGTCCAAGCCTGTCCCTATGCGGATGACTCGGGAGGATAGAAGGGCACATAAGGCTGCAACCACTGTTATGTGTGCAAGAAAAACCTGGGCTGTGACTCTGTACGCAATCACTGCCATATAACAGGCTTGTACAGAGTGCCAGCCCATAACGTGTGTAATCTGAAACTTCGGCTGAGTCCCAAGACAACACCCATCCCTGTGGTGTTCCATAACCTGCGGGGCTATGACTCCCATCTCTTGATGCAGGGTATAAGCAAAGTGGAGGGGAACATCAACTGTATCCCCAACAACATGGAGAAATATATTTCCCTGTCGCTTGGACAGTTGCGCTTCATTGACAGTGCACAGTTCCTCCTGGCCTCGCTTGATAAGCTGGTGTCTGCTAACAACCCAGATGTCTTTGCTGTGACAGCGGAATATGAGCCAGACCAGATGAAGCGGTGGTTGCTGTTGCGTAAGGGAGTCTTCCCCTATGAGTTCATGGACAGCTGTGATTCCCCTCTGCCGCCAATCCAGGAGTTCTACAGCAATCTCTCTGAGGAGGGTATATCTGCTGTGGACTACGTACACGCACAAAAGGTCTGGAGCGTGTTTGGGTGTAAGAACATAGGTGACTACCATGACCTGTACCTGCGGACAGATGTACTGCTCCTGGCTGATGTGTTTGAGGTGTTCCGCATGACCTGTCTTAAGCAGTACGGGTTGGATCCGGCTCACTACTATACCAGCCCCAGATTGTCGTGGGATGCTATGCTTAAGAGCACAGACGTGGAACTCGAGCTACTCACCGACTATGACAAGCACCTGTTCATTGAGAAAGGTCAATAACCCGCTCGTGGATGACTTTGACCAGGATAAACCAACGAGCTACATTCAGTACCTTGATGCTTACAATTTGTATGGGTGGGCTATGAGTCAGCCTTTGCCAACTGTGGGCATTAATGGGTGGCTCGGCCGGAGGATCTACAGATACAGGACCACCCAGATGATGCTGAATCCGGAAACATTCTTGAGGTTGACTTGGAGTATCCTACTGCACTTCATAAGGAGCACAACGACAACCCGCTGGCTGCGGAGCGGCTTCTTGTAGAGAACGACTGGTTGTCAAACTATCAGAAGAACCTCCTAGGCGAGTTGGGTGGAACCATGGGCGAGGTTAAAAAGCTGGTGCCATCCTGCGGAATAAGGAGAAGTATGTGGTGCACTACAGGAACCTCAAGCTGTATCTGTCTTTGGGGATGAGACTTACCAAGATCCATCGTGCACTTGTCTTTGACCAGAGCCCCTGGATGGAGCCTTACATTCAGATGAATACGGATCTACGAAAGGTGGCCACCAGCGACTTTGAGAAGGACCTGTATAAGCTGATGAATACCTCTGTGTTCGGTAAGACCATGGAGAACCTCCGCAGGCGGGTCAATGTCAAGATTGTACGCTCTACGGAAGAAGAAAGAATGCGTAGGCTTATCGCAAGTCCCGCCTACGTGCGTCATCAGGTGTTTGATAATGACCTGGCCGCTCTGCACATGCACAAGACTCACCTGGTACTGAACTGCCCGGTGCATGTGGGCATGTGTATACTCGACCTCTCCAAGCACCTGATGTATGACTTTCATTACAATACCATGAAGCCCAGATATGGCAAGAACCTTGGCTTGTTGTACACGGATACGGATTCTCTGCTTATGGAGATACGCACGCCTGACGTGTATGCTGACATGAAGGAAGATGGGCATCTCTTTGACACTAGTAGCTTTCATCCCTCCCGTAGCCTTTACAGCAGTGTGAACAAGAAGGTTCTGGGGAAGATGAAGGATGAGTGCGCCGGCATGCCCATCAAGGAGTATGTTGGTCTGCGCCCTAAGATGTACTCAATCTTGATGTCGCGCCGGGATGAGATCAAAAAAGCAAAAGGTGTGAAGAAGGTGGTGGTGAAGAAGCATCTACGGCACACTCAGTACGTGGAGTCACTGTTCGCCCAAAAGCAGTTTCGCCACGGAATGAACATGCTCAGGAGTGACTGCCACAAAATATATGGTCTCCACGTTAACAAGGTGTCTCTCTCCCCCTTTGACTCAAAGCGGTGGATAGCGGAGAATGGTGTAGACACTCTGGCCTATGGGCACGCGTTGATATGTTGAACTGATGAGGGGCTGAGGTATAGAATGAGCACTGATCAAAATGTGGTGGCCGAACTGCGGGTAGATGTGGATTATTTAACGGAGGAGAAGGTGGACCTTGAGATTGATGTGAGGGATTTGGAATTAAAGTATGAAGACCTTTTGGAGCGTTTGAGTCGTTTAGAAGTCCTGGTGATCGCCTCTTTTAGTGTGGCCCTGGAGAAGATCGGCTGGAAGGACTGGTTGACACTGTAGTATAGAGATAGGGGTGTCAGCCGAACCTCGCCACAGGCGGCCGCCCTTGTGCCTCAATGTTATTTCCAAGTTTTTTCAACTTGCTATGACGGGCATTTATATTTAAGATACATGGACGAATTATATATCAAACGACAGCTAACGTATTGAATTTCAATAATATTGTCTTACTTTTCGCATTTTACTCCGTTTGAACCATAAAAAATGTGTGTTTGTGGAGCAATACGTTAAAATTCTCGGCGAGCATTTTTGACTTTTTCTCTAAATCGGTTCGTATTCGTTACTCTTATCGTTTTTATTGTTTAGTAAATGACAAGCTGACATTCTAATGTTCATGATCATATAAAATCTAAAAAAATTGGCCAAAGGGAAAATAATATTATTTAATTACGAAATATTACGGTGCAAACAAATGTATTTTTTTCCCAATTTTATCAGACACCCGCGAAATAGGTGCTCACTTTTGACAAATATAAGTATGAAGTTACAAATGGGTGAGTTTTTTTTCCAGATTAAATGGTAATGTTTTGTCGTATTTTGCACTTCAAAATGTCGTCCAATCATCTCATGCTCGCTGCGTGCGCCCGTATCAGGGTCAACCTTGCCTTCACTCAACACGGCTGCGCACGCTCGCAACCACCGTTGATTGTGCGTCGTCAGAAAAAGTCGATTTTCATTCATTTTTTATTCTGACCCCTAACATCCATCTATATACGGGGATAATTCAAGTTTAGTGAAACACTTTGGTAAAGTTTATTTTCGAATCGATTGGAAATGTTTTGTTGAATTTTAAACTTTAAAATGTTCGATTTTGTCATACCCGCGCCGGGAGAGCGCATAGCTTGCCTTCACACGGCCAACTCAAGATCGCTTACGCGGCTGTTGCGTGGGGTCAGAAAAAGTCGATTTTCATTCATTTTTTAGTCTGACCCCTAACATCCATCTATATACGGGGATAATTCAAGTTCAGTGAAACACTTTGGTAAAGTTTATTTTCGAATCGATTAGAAATGTTTTGTTGAATTTTAAACTTTAAAATGTTCGATTTTGTCATACCCGCGCCGGGAGAGCGCATAGCTTGCCTTCACACGGCCAACTCAAGATCGCTTACGCGGCTGTTGCGTGGGGTCAGAAAAAATCGATTTTCATTCATTTTTCAGTCTGACCCCTAACATCCATCTATATACGGGGATAATTCAAGTTTAGTGGAACACTTCGGTAAAGTTTATTTTCGAATCGATTGTAAGCGTTTTGTCGAAATTAATACTTTAAAATGTTCGATATTGTCATACCCGCGCCGGGAGAGCGCATTGCTTGCCTTACCAGCATTATGTCATTTAAAAGGTCACGGATATGGTACCTGATTTATTTATTTGGTGTTGCAGATTCAAAAAAATATCCGTTACAGGCCAGTAACTTCAAAGGCAAAATGGCGCTTGCGCTGGCGCGTGGAATTCGGCAGTTAGGGTTCACGGAGTAGATGTTGAGCTGCCGACAGTTACTGCGACGGTTGCTCGAGCCGCTCGTCACCAAGGGCACCACCAAGATTTAACACATCAAAGAGATTATGTTAACCACGTTTTGTGTCAGATCCGTTCACGGAGTACATCCCGAGTTTATCATTCGCCCCAGTCTTATATAAGCTGCGTAATTGCACCCAAATATTCATAACCATTGCGGTTAAACAATTCGCATTTGAATCTCTATCTGACAATTTTTTTGCTTTAAGACGCGAGTGACCTCAGACTTGCAACCATCACTGGTTTAATCGAACCATATATCTCTCATCGTATATATATGTATATATATATATATATATATATATATATATATATATATATATATATTTCAACGATCTTATAAAGGGTCTTATGTGCAAATAAATTGCATGGCACTAGTCTGGACCAGGAAAAATTTTGTTAGGCAGCTAGGACATTTTATCTGCCTGTTTAGTCAATACTTGCTATTGCTGATAACTATTGGACAATAGTTTATAAGTGTATTTTTGTTTGGGAGTTACAATATAACAATGCATTAGATGCTAGGATAAATCAACTGCAAGCGGATTTGGTAGCAAGTAGAAAATGAGATCAATGAGCTTCAAACCACAAATGAGTGGATGGAGACAATCTTGAAGGATTTTGATCATAACAATTTGATCTCAACTTACGATGAGGGTTCTAGAAGCTATTCAACTGAATGCAAGCTTTGCATATATGATCTTTTGGACAATGGGGTGTCGCCTGGGAAGATACCATGGCAAAGAGGAACGGATAGCTTATCCAGCCAAGGTGGTGTCACATAGGGTACCAGGGTTCAGCGATTGGTTTAATATTGTATATGACGAGGATGATGCTGCTGTAACACATATCACCGTCTTGATGAGGACATCTCTAAAGGCGATCTTGAGATTTTGGTCACCTGATGTTTTAGCATTGTTTGGCAATTTCAGATATGTGTCTGGTTGCAATAGATTAATATTGTTTGGCAATGTCAGACAGGTGTCTGGTTGCAATAGATTAGTATTGTTTGGCAATGTCAGACAGGTATCTTGAAAAGTGAAAAGTGGCTGTCATCCTATCAATTTTGGCTCAAAAACTGACAATTCCATAGAATTTGAAACCTCAATAACTTTTTTACTAATTGATTTAAAAAAATGAAACATAGCTTATAAGAATCCTCTAGATAATACATTTCTTGTGGTATAATTTCACTATTATATTTTTAATATAAGACATATAAAGCAGCTGTTATCCCTTACCGTACAATTGTGGCACAAAACCGAGCAATACCATAAAATTTGAAACCTCAATAACTTTTTTACTAATTGACTTAAAAAAATGAAACATAGCTTATAAGAATCCTCTAGATTATACATTTCTTGTGGTATAATTTCACTATTATATTTTTAATATAAGACATATAAAGCAGCTGTTATCCCTTACCGTACAATTCTGGCACAAAACCGAGCAATACCATAAAATTTGAAACCTCAATAACATTTTTACTAATTGACTTAAAAAAATGAAACATAGCTTATAAGAATCCTCTAGATTATACATTTCTTGTGGTATAATTTCACTATTATATTTTTAATATAAGACATATAAAGCAGCTGTTATCCCTTACCGTACAATTCTGGCACAAAACCGAGCAATACCATGAAATTTGAAACCTTGATAACTTTTTTACTAATTGACTTAAAAAAATGAAACATACCTTTTTAGAATCCTCATGAGTATACCTATCTTCATGTAAAATTTCACTGAGATACAATGAATTTGAAAAAAAATCACTGACACCCCTAATATAGACTGGGGAGGTGCGAGCGCACTGCAGGCTCGTACCCCCAGTTTCTATACTACTAATGCTCAGAAATCACTGAGTGTCAATCTTGTAACATTCTCACGATAATTCATCTAGCGCAGACGCCATGCTTTATCGCGACGCGCGCGTACTCTGTATAAACCATCAGGGAGTGCCCCTTAATTAATGAACTTACAAAAATCGAAAATGTGAAAACAGAAGTGAACCCATTTCCCATTTTCGTCTTTAAGATTGTGAAATTCATGACAGGAAAACGAAAATGGAATGTATGCCCATTTTCTACATGTGTTCGCCAAATACAAATATAGAAAATGGGTCGAATACTAATTTTCCATATGCGTTTGTCAAAAATATAAATAGAAAATGAATTGTTTACCCATTTTCCATTTATATTTGTGAAATGGAAAAACGAATTAACTGTATATACAATCCACCTTGATTATATACCTTGATTGGAAGGATACCTATTCTGATACCTATTGCAAGTGTATAATGTTATTTACATGGAATATTTTGAGTTGTGTTAGCCATTTGCTTGCCCCAACTTCAATGGTCAAGGTCACATCTAGATCTTTTCCAAAATCTATTGGATTCGTCCGTGGCACGTCACCATGAAATCCAAATAAAGATCCCTAAAAGTTTCATGAAAATCCATTCTTAACTTTTCGAGATATCTTGCTAACAGACAAACAAACAGATAGATAACGGACGAAAACATATTCTTATTGGGCGGAGGTAAATTAAGGCTGACGGGTACATCTGTGAGTGCTGTCTGAATCACCATGCAGTGTGATTTACTTCGGCACAAAAAAGCCAATAATGTAATAAACGCGCCACGGCTTTCCATACCGGCCGTGCCTGCCAACCGCCGTCCAATTTTAAAATGGGTTAACCCATCTTGAAACTTCAAGTTGAGTCAGGACAACTTTAAAGTTGGCCGGATTTCAAGTTGGGTCGTGACATTACGAAATCCGGTCAATTGGCCGAATGCCTTGAATGCATCAGTTGAAGAAATGCCGAATGTACACAGCCCATTATCTCTGACCGATATTTATAATCATTATATTTCCCTTATATTCACTTCCTTGCCACCTCAGTCTATTCTGACAATCCTGCTTTTCAATACTAATAATACACGTAAAGTCGCGATTTCCCCATGGTGAAGCGTGTATGGAGTACCGTGGTAGTCCTATAAAACCAATCACAATATGCCGATATATATTGCACAAGTTGGGTCATCCATTTACTTGCCCCAACTTAAAATAACGGTCAAGGTCTGAGATCGAACATCACTACGCGAGGCGTGTTAGAGAGAGCAACGGAGCGCTATTGAGATTTATTTATTTCTCTATTGCATTCGTCCTTGGTACGTGACCATTGATCCCTGAAGGCTTCATGAAAATCCATTCATAACTTTTCGATATATCTTTGCTAACAGACAAACAAACAGACAAACATCGGATGAAGACATATTTCTACTGGGCGAAGGTAAATTAAGCCTTACGGGTACATCAGCGAGCGCTGTCTGTATCGCCATGCATTGCGATATACTTTGGCGCAACAAGCCGATAAACGCGCCGCCGCTTTCATACCGCTCAGGCGTCGAGGTCCTAGAGCAACCGGATGTAAAGTCTTTGCGCATGCGCGAAATCATAGCAACCACAGGAAACAAATTGGTCAAGTTGGTATTTTGGCCGAATATGGTATGTTTTGTTTTGCTTATTGTAAGTTACTTGTTCATTGCTTTTCGGTAATTGAGTTTTAAAACGCAGGATAAAATTGGAACACATATGAACGACTGTTCAATGTGTTCTGACAAAATATAGACTCCGTCCATTTGTTGTTCAAGTTATAAAATTTACAGCTTTTGTCGTGACTGAGGCTGAGAGACTGAGAGTGCGATGAATTGAAGAGCAGTGGGAGATTGAGGACTCTGAGGGGTGAGATGTTGGTGGGATACACAAAAATCTGTTCCATACGAGAATCTGATAGCTGATTCGTTTCCAGTGTTTACATACTCAGATTACATTACTCGAAAGAATTGTGGACCGTCATTTCTTATATTGCAACTAAACATAACATTTACAACACTTTTGATAATAATATTTGACATGCAAGAAGAACTTGACTTTACCACTCCACTCACATCCTCTCCATTAATTTGCAATGGTTGTCCTACTGTTTAAGGAGTAAGGGGAGGGCTGCATGGAAACATGCTTTGGTTTCTATCGATCATATGAAGAGCAACCTAAAATTGGATAATTCTACCAGTGAACATTCTCACATTAGCACAACTGCCTTCCGAGTGTTCACTTGGTATATAATTGTTTATTCATTACCTGGGCATTATATTATAAGACCAGAACCATAATCAACTCATTCACAAGCTACATTATGGTTATCATATGATGAGCCTCAAGCAAACCTGGTGGTGCATATTCAGAAAGATATATGTTGATCAGTGTATAATGACATCATGGATGCTCTGCATCATCTGATGTTAACGAAGCAACTGCTTAACAATGTATACTGGATTGGTTGTGTGGCTATATTATGGTGATTTATATGGTATTTTATGTTGAAGGTGTGACCAGAAACCTGCCAAGATGTCTGGTATAACAGTCCCAGTTGGGCAGCAGCATTTTGGCATGCCTGGTCAATTCCCAATGACCCCGTCAAATAGTGGATTCCCTCGTACCCCGACCGGGGGTCGACAGGCAAACTCTTCCGGCCAGCTAACGCCAATGCCAGATTACATGCGGCCTGTCACAAAAAGTGCTTCCAGGCGCTGGAAGAAACTTCACGAGGACCACATGATGAATAAACTCATGGACCGTCGCATTGCTAAGAAGGGACAAAACCTTAAAACCAAGGAAAAAGCTAGAAATATGGCCCGTCAAATCCCAATGGAAATACTTGCCAAACAATGGATGAGTCCTAACCAGGCTACTGTGGAAACTCGTGCCTTTCTGGTGGACAAACTCCTCCCAACTTTAATATTGGGATGTGAGAAACTTCTGACAGAAGTCAATAACAGAGGGTTGTCAGACACTCAAGCACCAAACCCTGATTTCAACCCCATTAACTTTTTGGCCAAATACTTGTTGAGGAATAATCCCCGATACAGCAACTTTTCTGAGGCTTCTCCTTACATAAGGGGACTGAGGGAAGTAGGAGAAGAACTCAAAGAACAGCTGTTTGAAATCGATGGCAATAAGTAATTACTACACTGGTCTTTCTTTCATTGTTTTACAGACTTATCTGTTGTGTTGTATTTAGTTGTGTGAATTGTCACAAAAGCTCATTCACAAATATATTGAAATTGCTTTAATCTTCCACTGAAAGTTTGCTTGATTATTACAGAATAATACTTACAATAATATGAGCCGTGGTAATTATCATGATGTGTTCTGTAGAAAGGCATAGGTCAAGGCCATGTTAATACCTGTGATATTAATTATCGCGTTGTCTTCATTAGACTGGCCAAGATCAAAGCCGAGGCCCGTCGCAAGCGCGAGGAGAGGGAGAGGGAAGAGATGCTGAAAGTATTGGAAGTGGAGCGTCGTCATGCGGCCCTGCAGGCTCAGTTCCCTGAGTGGAATGTTGGTTTATATCCAGACGGACGAGTGGAACTGGCTCTGGTAACTCCCTTACTCCTGCAAATAATAATAATGTTTGATGTAAGCTGTTTATCACTAGTTCCTCGCTATGGCAAATGACTGACAAATTAAAACTCCAAAATATCGCTTCTCTATTCTTTATTTGCTTATCTTTCTTATGCATATATTTTGACTTATCCAGCTTCAAAATGCATTGAGGTCCTTTGCTGAGATCTGCTTACAATATCCGCAAGAGCTGAAGGAAGCTGCCAGATACAGCCACGAATTGGAGGCCACAGATGCTACGGGCAAGACGCTCTCTCTTAGGGAATTTGTTCAGGTTATTCATCAAATATTTGGTTGTATTTTTCACTTCTATTTATCTTTGATCCATACCCCTTTGTTTTATACTTGTTCCATGTGATTAATCCATTATTTATAAAAAAGCCGATTAGCCACGTCTTTTGGGCATTATTTTATGTGTCTACTTTCTGAAGGCAGTTAATATTTTCTCCATCTTAAATGTGATTCTTCTCTTGCAGTATCTAGAGCTCTTCATTGAAACCATGTCAAAAGAAGTCTTTGATGCATTTCTGGCTCACTTGGCTATCTGTGCCAGGACGTACAAGTCACAAGCTGAAAGAGGACAGCGTAAAGTTCTGCTGAATCAGCTCTTCTTCTCATGTGATCACACAGGGGTTTGTGTTGCATCTCTAGTTTGTATCACATCTTGCATAGCCTGCATATTATATTGCTTTCATCAATCTTAAATGGTTTCGAGCTTACCTACCGTGAAATTAGGATTGACGTAAATTGTTTAGGAGGGTATATGTACATCTGGGAGAGAACCTCCTTGGAATTCCGAGTCTTACCCGAATTTGGTCAAGAGTAATTTATGAATTTAATTCAGTTACTTGATTCAGGAACTTCAACTTTATGTAAAGCCATCATTGAATTGATTGACAAAGATTATAATTATCTGTCATGCTTGTATTGCACTGGTTGCCACCGGGTCACAAGACGCTTGTTATCCACAGACGTCATAATGCAATGTCTGCCTTTCAGGTGGGCATACTGGACAGACATAGAGTGCTCAATCTCTTTGAGATGTTTTATGACAAAGCCAAAGTACATGTCAAGGAAACTTTGAGAAACCCACGGAAATGTGAGTTTTATTGTGTGAATTTGTAAGGAATTATTGATAGTGATACTATTATGCCAAGGTTGTTCTACAAATGAGAAAAGGAGAACGAAGTCTCTTTATTATTTATGTACAGGTGAGGGTTGGATTACAAGGTGTCAGAGTATCCAAAAAGTGGGTTGTAGACTTCTTGGATGTCTGTCTAACATGACGAGGCCTCAACCATCAAAAGCATATCATTTTACGTGTTAGTGTAATGTGTGTTTAGGGCCGGTGATTGAGGTGCAGGAAATGTCCGACTCGATGTTAGATTCCGATGATGATGATGATGAGAGTCTCATGGAACAGGACCCCACATTCATTGATAACTGCAAGGATGTTACCGAGGAAACTAAGGTCTCAGCCTCCTTGATACATCCCTCATGAATTGATAATTGCAATTCATGATTTTTAATTATTATCACCATGATTGAGATAATCGATCAAATTGGATATCAATTCTGTTATTTCATTGTTTGATTTGTATCATAATGCAGACCAGAGGGTATATAGTTTATCATTTCCATTCCTTACATTGTTGTGTAATGTATTCCCAGTGAAATATAAAAATCTTTGAATTGGGAGATAGCTACATGAAGTACTGATGAATAATTCTGTTTTAACACAGGCCCAGTCCAAGAAGCAAGACTCGAAGGATGAAGCAGATACAGAAGGTCAGAGGTCATTGCATAATAAAAGGACTTCCTTTCACCTGTTCATCTTGATTAATAATTTGTTCTTTCTAAGCTGTTTCATTTTATAACAACCCTTATTGTTGGGACAATCAAAACACCGTTACAAAATGGTTATTAGTCGAAGCTTTCATTTACAGCTACATAAGCTTTTATATAACAACAAAGCAGCATGGAAGAAGTAGTAGTAGTATATCAAATAGGGCTTCTGGACCCCTTTGAAAACCTAAATCATCATATTAACACACACTTGGTTCACAAATGAGCTTTTGATTTTAGAATGGGGTATATTTTTCATTTTATCAGAGCAGTTTAAAAAATGTGCTTATTAATGTCACAAAATGATGATTCAGCGAAGCCAGAGGTTGAGGCAGTGGTTGAAGGGAATGGAGAACAGGCTGGGAGCAAATCCCCAACAGGTGATGCTACTGAAGGACAGAAGCCAGCCGACACAGCAGAGAAGATGGAAGATGAGATCCAACCTGATGGTACGTGGAGGATCTGGTTATATACAATGAGGTATACTTGTCTGAAGATGTTTGGTGGAATTTCTGTATAAACCACAGACATTTAATGCCTAGTGATATTTCTTCATTCACTTTGTATGTTGTGTTTAGTACAGTCAACACCATGATATATGATGAAATGACCATCTAAATCGCAAACGATGTCAATATATTTGGTGAAATTTCCATTTATGCTACAGACAAATGCATGGTTTATGGAGTAATTTTCACCACAAAGATAATTACTCAAGGAAGCTGATATTCATCTTACTTGAAGGAATTCTTCTAAAACGTTCCCCTGTGTGTGGCAACAGATCCTAAAGAAGCAACACCTGCTGGGGATGTTGCCGCAGAAACACTTGACGAGAAAATCATTGAGGATGAAGATGGTATGGAAATCAGTATTATATTATTTTATCTTTAGCTAGAATACAAGTTAGTTAAGGTTCATATATAGTTATCTATAGATAAACTATTGAGATATTTATCAGATTTTGTCACATCAGCAGGTTTTTACTAGATTCAAGTCCTTAATTGATGCGTTCAATTATAAAATGAAGTGCAATCTTTGATTAATCATGATAACTGCTATGAGGTATTTCCTTGTTGCCGTCTTTAAGCTAATCATTGTGCTGTTGGCATTTGTCACTGTGCTTTTTTAACACACAGAATCACTCGCTTAATGTATGGCATGTGTGCATTGGAACACTGGAATTTTTTCTCCGTTCTGTTAAATGAAGTTTTGTCAAGTGAACGCTTCTACTTGCACACGCACACAGACACTGTGTATCTTCTGTTCTGTATCATTTTCACAAATAAAAGCATCCAAAGTTCCATCCTCACCCAAACCCGAAGATGGCGAGGAAAAATCAGACGAGGAGAAAGTGGTAGAAACATCGCCCGTTTCACGAGAAGCGGCACCATCGCTAGCTGATATCCCCGAAGAACCGGA
This sequence comes from Urechis unicinctus, assembly GCA_034190875.2. Lineage (NCBI taxonomy): Eukaryota > Metazoa > Annelida > Polychaeta > Xenopneusta > Urechidae > Urechis > Urechis unicinctus. The sequence goes on along the minus strand of CM067356.1, from coordinate 55,576,050 downwards.
TAAGGAGGCGGGGCCTCCGGAGATAGAAGAGCGCGGGGTCGGAAGTGCTCCAGTGACTGCCAAGGAGACGGAGAGAAGTGGGGAGGCTGAGAAAGATGAGGATGTCACCCTCATCATGGAAGATAAGGAGGAGTTAGGTAGGTTAGTACTGGCTAGGTTGTTGCCTAGGTAACCTATGTGGTGCTGCTGCTGCTGGTGATGATAATGGCGATGGGTAGATGCCAGGAGATGATTCCTGTTTCTTCCTTTGATATTTTTCCACAATATGCTTTGCACGTTTTGTACCTCCAGTCCTTAACTAAATAGTACATCCTCCCCCATGTATTTCCTGTTACTGTATGTTACTTGTCATGCATGGCTACTAATAACATGAGTTGCTGTAACAACCATGCACTGCCATAGCTACAATGCATTTCTTTATTGACTGTGACTAACATAAGTGTTGGTAATTGAAAGCATGCATGATCCACATAAGATTATTTGCTGCAGTTATTTAAGGCATTTTTTGCTAGATATTGACCTTTACATAAGTGCACTCAAGTATTTATATGTTCAGCTGACCTTTACACACCATGCAAGTACAATAGGCTTCAAATAGCACAAGCCTTATATGCTACAGATTATACAATGTAAAAATTCATATCATACTGTGTGTTGCATTTATTTGTGGATGTGTGATTTCACTACCTATGCCGAACAGTATATGCACGAAATATATCTGTGCATATATATACATATATATATATATATATATATATATATATATATATATATATATATATATATATATATATATATATATATATATATATATATATATATATATATATATATATATATATATATATATATATATTTATATATTATATTTGTCAATAATTATGTTCGTATGAGGGATATGTTCTGGTATTGTATCTTACAGGACCACTTGTGTCAAGAGGTCGCAGAAAAGGTGCAGTTATAACCTGTATGCATGCTATGTTTTGTGGGTGGAATAAGGGTTATATTGGTGCAGGAGATTCAGTTTCATTTCATTAATTCCAATGGACAACTTCGTGCTTTCTATCTATGAGTTAACCTTTGTGAATCGCGGTGAATAGAGGTAGGCATTTGATTTTTGTGATTGGAGGGGGAATAACATACTGATATGCTCTGTGATTTTGGTGAAATTCTGGTTTGATTCTACTTTACTTTATTGAGCTTAAATCAATGTTTCGAGATCTAATGTGTGTTGTGATGTGAAATGCGACAATTCTAGATGCTTTAAGTGTGACAGGAATTTGATAAATGAACTTTTCCTTGGTTCTTGCCCTTCAGCATGCATGCCGTGTGTAAGCCCAATACAAACACCACTAGGTTCAAGCACCTGATTAACATTAACGCAATTCATATAGATTATCAATCGCACTGCGACCTGATGACCTAAGTTAGTATCTTATTGGTGAAGGGTTTGTTGCAGAGAATGAGTTGTTGGAGTTGGCTGAGGAATCCATTGCTCCCCTATCAGAGGACCAACCCCCTCACACCCAGCAGAGCAAGGTCTCATTTGCTGAGGGAACCACTTTTGAGAAAGAGAGAACTTGTAAGTCCAATGCCATGTCATTCTTGCTATACTCAGATATTTCATTGCCATGGTTACTCATATATACATCGAACCGCAAATTCTTCCTTGCAAGTTGGTGCAAAATTTATGTCAACAAAGTTTTCATGAGTGATCAGACTATATTGGTCTGGGAGGTTACCTATTTGTAGTGGAGTTGTTTGATAAAATGAGTCCTCGTGATAAACACAATCAAGACTCTGCAGCCATATGCAATGTGCACTTGGAAACAAATTTAGCGACTGGTTATGACTGTTACATTAATATTCTTGCACAAAATGTCAAGGCCCTGTATAAAGGTCACAGTGGGGTCACACCCTGGGTTTTTTTCCGCACCCTGTGTTTATATGAAGTTATTCTTATACTCGAGGAAATAGGGTAAGAGCTGTATGGTTTGAGGTGACATGTCTCACCCTTAGGTTCTGTTGGGTGTGGGAATGCAGTACTCATGTCTCACCCGTACTGTCTGTTGGGTGTGGGAATGCAGTACTCATGTCTCACCCATACTGTCTGTTGGGTGTGGGAATGCAGTACTCATGTCTCACCCATACTGTCTGTTGGGTGTGGGAATGCAGTACTCATGTCTCACCCTTACGTTCTGTTGGGTGTGGGAATGCAGTACTCATGTCTCACCCGTACTGTCTGTTGGGTGTGGGAATGCAGTACTCATGTCTCAAGGCAACCGCAGTCAGTCGCAGGCCTCTGCCTTCGACGAGAGCACCCTCAACCAGTCTCAGTTCATCCACCTCACCGAGACCTTCTTGGGAGACGTGCCAAAGATGGAGGTGTTCTCTCACCTGGTGCGCTATGTCCGGGAGGGTTATGTGGAAACAGAGGACGAACGCATGGACCGCCTGCTCAAGGTATGACATCTCTGCCACCTGGTACCCAGCTCATTCGCTCAATGGCATCGTGTTGTACTTCTGTCTCAGTGTCCTAATATCACAGTTATCCTCTTTATCTGTACAATTTCACCTCTTTGTTGAATGTGGCATAAAACCCCAGTTGTTCATTTAGTTTCATCTGTGTGGATATCAGATGTTGCTATGCAAGTAATGAGTTGGAGGGTCGACTTTGTGGGGTGTTATTTCAGCTGTATCTTATACAAGTGATGTCTTGCTCTACTGTATCACAATGTGGGTCATATTTACAAAGGAAAATGTGTTAGTTTGCTTGTGGTAAATCTTTTATTTGCGATACTCAGAGATGAAGACTACTATGCTATATAAGCTACATAGTAATGTCCTGGGTGTCAACAAAACCAAACGTCAGATTATCCACTGTATTAGTTTGCCTGTTGTGAATATATTGGTCAGGGTTTTGTGAACCCCCCATATATATACTACTTTGTCCTGTATGTTGTGAAACCAGGCCAGGAGGGAAGCTCAGGCATACAAGCGTAAAGCACTTCTCAACAGCCTCTTTGAGATGTGGGACAATGATGGGTCAGGTTTCATCGATCTGGATGAGGTGGAAACGGTGATGAAGAAATACAAGGAGGGGATGGAAAGTGAAGCCATCACAGGAGGTTGGTATTGTCTGCAACAGAAGACTCAATGGTAGACGTTGGACATTCACCCCTGTGGCTTTGGTTCATAACCTGGGTGTGGGTAAAGGTTTTCGACAAGTGGGTGCTGACCTTTAAGGGGCGCTGTTAAAGCGTCACAATCAACCTTATTCATCACTGTTGCAACATCACCTAGTATGCAATATACATACAACGTCTGATGTTTTATACTCTCACAGCTACACAGGTCCCTCATGGGTAGCTAGACAACTCCTCATGGCAGAAAGGCTCAATATGTCAGTTCAGTGTGAAACCATCAAGGTGTTAATATCAGAGGTTCATTAAAGGGCACAATCAGTCAATGAAAATGTTTATAAGTTTAAATACAACTCATTAATTTACAGAATCGTAAATACATTTAAGAAGATAAACAGTCTGCAATACAAATTTACTGAAAGTGGATTCATTTTCAACATAGCTGAGAGTTATCAGTGTTACCATATTTGTGAATCACTTTAAAAAAAAGCATGTCGGATGACTTTCTGCAGCCAAGAAGAAACTGAAGAAGAAGTCGCGTTACCATGACAGCCGTCTCAGCAAGCGAGAGTTCCGTGACTTTGTACACGCCGTCGTGACCTTGATGGCTGGTGGTGGTGACTCGTTTGACTACTTCGTAGAATTCCTCCTCAACAGCGTTGAAGTAAGACAACCCCTCTTTACCATTTAAACCTCACATTCATTCTGTGCAGACTAGTCCTTAAACCAAAACATTATTACTCTTCAATTGTTCTTCTTCGCTATCAACAAATATTTTACTTAAAAAATATAATTGTGGTAGACTTTGCAGCTATTATCTTCCATATGATTTACATTACGATTTGTATATTTACACATTTTTTATTCCCTCATTTGATCAACAACAGAAAACCATAGCCTAAGCAACTGATTTCCTGGTGATCAACTCTTGAAGGGACATCTGTGCATTCATTGATGTTGTGTGTGTTACTGTAGCGTTCGTACACGGAGCGTGTCCGTGGCGAGGCTCGTAAGAAGTGGCTGCAGCACATCATCACAACAGCAGAGACCAGCGGGGGATGTATGGAGCCTGTATACAAGTCAGTCTTCCAGGCCCTCTACATGGTCAGTAATCTCTCCAGCATTCTATACTGCTGTTATACTCCACGTACAGACCATGATTGTTACAGTTTGACAGTTGAGCATAAGTTGGGGTTATATTTCAATTTTATTTTTTCTCTCATAAGACTCATGGCTTCATGGCTTTTGTATGTTCCATGTTACATGTCTGATGGGACAGCTTGACTCGACTCTGTGTAATGGAAATTTTGACTCTGTCTGATGGGACAACTTCCCTGTCTGATAGGACAGCTTCCCTGTCTGATGGGACAGCTTCCCTGTCTGATGGGACAGCTTCCCTATCTGATGGGACAGTTTCCCTGTCTGATGGGACAGCTTCCCTATCTGATGGGACAGCTTGATTATGTCGAGGGGGACAGCTTGACTCTGTACAATGAGAGAGGTAGATTATCTAGTGGGACAGCTTGACTCTGTCCAATGAGAGAGGTAGATTATCTAGTGGGACAGCTTGACTCTAACACATCATGTGTTGTCTATAGGATGCTGAGGCTCACGGAGCAGGGAAGGTCATCTCCGCTTACATCAATATGCTGGAGAAGAACACCGTAGCGCCCTCTCGTGGTGGCCACTTGCTGCGTTACATGGCCACAACACCTGAAGATGCCCCCTACATGCTGGGCAAGATGCTTCACCATGACATGAAGGGAATCAGGTGAACATAATGTAGCATAATGCTACATATCCCTCTTGACTTCCCACCTCAATTACACAGGCATTTGAGTCTCACAGCAGCCCGCCTCACTAGCCTCGTGTGTATTAAAAGATGTAAAAGGGATAGAACCAATGAGGTGTCCTCCCATGTTACAGCTTCACAGCAGTTGAGACGGGGAAGCCCATCCACGTCCCCAGGGTGGCAAACCACGGCAACATTTACTTCTGGAACAAAGACCGTGCAGATGATGTAAGTGATATTAACACTATTAGACATAAACGTATACATGCGCAAGTGTATCGTTGTCATGTCTGTGCTTTGTGTATGTATGTCTGTTGTACAGAATTATTATTTGCTTTAGTTTGCTTTTGTAAAGCCATCTTAATGTTTACTAATCAACAATGTAATTGTTGTACAATTTGGGAGGAAACATCCAAGCTATTTGTCCTTGGTTTTCGTTCTTTTCCTGGGTTAGGGTGTTTCACGTTGTCAATGCCCCCTGCATGGACTCACCTTCTCTTGTGTTGTTATGATTCACAGAAACATATGTCTCTTGTCTTCTCTGTCCTTCACTAAGATGAGCTGTTTGTTAAGAATAACAGCATGTAGATGTGTTGAATTGTAGTTGATGTTATCACCATGGTCTGCTGTTTGTGTAAATTGTCACATGTTTATGCCATCTGCTTTACAGTTTACAAAGCACCCGGTGAGTTGGTGGGGTGGAGGTTGGGGTTGGGGATGCGGTGCACTCTGTGGCATGCTGCCTTGTGTATAAACAGTCACAATGAAAAAAACACTAAGGCTTGAGGACACAACATCGCACTCAAATATATATATATTATTATATATATATATATATATATATATATATATATATATATATATATATATATATATATATATATATATATATATATATATATATATATATATATATATATATATATATATATATATACTATGTATCTATATATATATATATATATATTATACACATATGTATATATATATATATATATATATATATATATTATATATATATGTATATATATATATATATATATATATATATATATATGCATATATGTATATTATATGTATATATATATGCATACATATGTATACATATAAATATTATATACATGTATATACATATATATGTGTATATATTTATATAATACATATTTATATAGTTTTGTGTTTACCATTCAGCTGTTTATGTAGGAGGCAAATTGCAGCAGCCTTTTTTATATTCATCCCTTGCACATAATGATTCCATGGTTATTTCATGGTTTTAAGTTTATGACATCCTTTTCAATTGACACTTTTTTAATATTTTATTGTATTTTATCATTTATCCTCCCAAGAGTAGAACCTTGGGTGATTGCAAGTTGATAGGAGCATCATTCTCCTGTCAGTAACCTTAATGTATTTTAATTGTTTGGATATAACCGTTTGCCATGTGGTGTTTTAACCATGTCTATAATGATTGATTTTACCTTCCTCATTTACTCTTATTCCCTCTCAACTATCCATTCATTTGACCAATGATAAAGCTACCAAATTATCTAACGTGAATTAGGCCTCTCAGATGTGTTTGCTCTCTAAATTATATGTAATAGAAGGTAATGCAATGTAGTAGGTTAATATGACGGTTCTCAAGATTTAAACTTTACAGGTGTGCCCACATTCTTGCCATTCAAAAGTCTAAAAATGCACATCCCCTTAGACAACAATATATGTTGACAGCTGGGGAGGAGGGGCATTTTAAGACTTAAGTGCCTGTACCTTTTAGTTTCTGATGACCATGTGTGTGTGTTTGTTAACAGGAGCGAGACGGTTCATTCATTGTGGTGCCCCTGAAAGACAGGAAGAAGAGAGTGTTTGGTCTGCTGGGGATCGACACACTCAATGACCCACACAGCCGTGCCATTTTCATCACTCACGAGATCCAGTTCTTCCAAGTGAGACATGCAATGACATTTCCAAAAATGTTCATCAAATTTATCACTAAAAACTCTTACATCATCAGTCTTATCATCATCATCATCATCATCACATCTACGTTACAGTCAGTCCCTAGCTGCTAATACGTCTTTATTTTAGGGGCTGAAGGAGGTGTAGCCTATTCATTGCCTGTAACCTAATGTTGTTATATCTTTACACATCAGCAGCTAGGGGAAGGAGGGGGTGGGGGAGGTTAACACTCAAGTGCCTGTGATGCACACATACCTGGCCCAATTTATGTGTGAGTGTTGTTTTGGTATACAGGGTATAGCTAAAGCATTCAGCATCGCATACCATCACGTGGACGTGAGACAAAAGACCATGCGTATCTCTGAGAGCGCTGTGTCATGGATTCACCGGCGTTGTCCCCATGTACATGAGGTCACGGTGTACATGATGGAACCCGAGGCCAAGTTACAGGACTATGTGCTGCGGAAGATGATGTATACGGACCATAAGGCCAATGCCATTGTCATCAAGGTGCCTCCCCGCCTCGAGAGGAAAGATAACCTCTTCAGGTGAGTTTTATCTGTGTCTATATATCTGTATGGTTACATGACCAACCATGGTTATATGACCAACCATGTTATATGAATAACCATGATTATATGAACAACCATGATTATATAAACAACCATAGTTATATGAACAACCATGTTTATAATTAACGCAGTGACCTCACTTAAGTGAGCTCTACATGTCAGGTGATTTGTGTCACTTTATCCCTTACTTATTGACATAGTTATATGACCAACCATGGTTATAATGAAAGCAGAAAGTTTGTATGTTGAACCATTAAAAAAGTCGGCGTGATTAGATTCACTGCATCTCCTGCTTATAACCATGGTTATGTGACCAACGATGGTGTAGTTTTGATAAAACAAAATAACTCATTGGTATTTTTAACCATAGATTACTTCTTCAGGTGAGTGTAAATAGTGTCACTCAACCACCTGGTTTAAACCATGATTACTAATAATTCAGGCAAATATATTTTATCATTGGATTAATTGCTATCAATTTACTAAAGATGCAAGTGTTAAGTGAATCATTTACCTTTGGCTTTTCGGACCGTCTAAAGCGTGCTGTCGGTTGGATGGATCAAACACCATGGTAATGTAATGGCAGGTCTGATAGGTTCACTTAACTCATTATGCATTCATTGACACGTGCACTGCATGGTTCTAGTCGAGGTCCGGCACTTACTCGTCCACTTCGTCTCTGTTCCATCTCTCCATCAGTCACTGTACAAAATATCATGCAGCATGTTTGATGTTGTTTCAGCCACAGGCACTCAAGTCTTAAAATACCCTTCCTCTCTAACAGAGAAAGTAAAGATGTCTTTTTACCTATCAGTAGCTAGGGATGTGGGGCGTTTTAAGGCCTGTGGGTTAAGAGACTACATGGCTGTTTATTGACGCACAATGCCATGCATGATCACTTATTTCTGTATCAAAATTGCATTTGAAATTTCCAAAATCATGACCTGATCCAGAGTAATGTTTTTGTGGTAAGTTATGTTGTATTTTGTCCGGAATTGCAGAGACTACCTCTTTAAGTGCGTGGACAATTCTGAATCGGTGACGGCTGATGCCTATGGAGAGCGGCATCTGGCGTTCCCTCTGAGAGATGACGAGGGCCGAGCTATTGTGGTCATCGATGTCAGTATCGGGGCAGACCTCAAGGCTCTACCCAGACTCGAGACGAAGGAGATTATGAAGATGCTAAAGCTGCTGCAGATTGCTTATAAAGAAATCACACTGGAATCTCGGGAAGGGGAAAAAACTGCAGTTCTTGGTATGTTGTACGCCAAAATAGAACTACATAGTTTCCTTTACACTTCAATTGTCATTTTAATGTTACTCTGACTTCTGTTTAATTAATTTAATCGTGATTTGTCTCAAATTAGCAAGCTTTCTATAATTCTATCTATGGTTTACATACACCCCATATCAATGGCTTGTAAACTAGAATGAAATTCTCTATATAATCAGAGTGCTAAAAGTAATTATATATAAGCAGGTTGTAATGAACCCACTCATATAAGATTTAGGCATTATTTCATGCAAATTATGGCTAAATGAGTGAACCAGATGCCCCATTGTATATACTACTTGTATCTGTCGAGCAGAGGGAGAGAAAAACGACGATGAGAACCACACTGAGATCCTATTTGACCGCCTCATGCTGATGGAACTGAGAGAGAATGTATCCCGTCTTGATGCCAAGGCATACGCGGAGCTCAAGAGCTACAAAGAACCACCCCCAGTGGTCCACTTCATCCTCAAAGCTGTCCTGGCTGTTTTCTACCCAGATAAAGCCAACGCCGGCGAGTTTGATGATTGGAATAAATGTAAAACTGTAAGTGTTATTGAAGTGAAGTCAACAAACATTCCTTCTATGTGAAAATTATATAGATTATAGGCTAGGGAGTATGGGCATTTGAAAACTCAAGTGAATATGTGTATGTGCTGTAACGGGGTCAGATGTGATCAATAAAGTGTTCTCTGTGGGCACTGCCTAACACCTCTAAATGATCTGATGCTGTGTGTATGTGATCCAGTATGTAAATCCTGCTCTGAGTCAAAAGATCCTGGCCTTCGATCCGACCGGAGACTCCCATATCCATGTTCCAGTCCAACTCATCAATAGCTACTTTGATGGTACACATAGTCCTTAAGTTTATAATCACCCCATTAGTTTTAGCTTAACTAGAAGTGTACATATTGAAATGAATATAAAGGTCAGGTCATGACCTTTGAAATATATTTGTAACATCAGTGAATCTGGAGACATACTCATGGCCAGTGGTGTGACATAAAAAAAAAGAATGTCAGGTCTATTTTGACATCAATCACGCTAGGTTGCATTTGTGGTCAGATGTGTTCAATTGGAAGGATAATCAATCATGTGTGTGTCATCAGATGTGCCCCATGGTCAGGTATCCAAGGCAGGATCCATCCCTGCTCAATTCCTCTACAACTGGGTATTTGTCTGCATCTCTATGATCGAACACACTCGTAAGATGCAGGACAATACTATGGATACGGAGGAGGAGAGTAACACCACTGGCACGGCAACCATCGAAGGGGAAGCTGAATCCATCCTTGAAGTCCAGGAGGGAGATAAGGTCAGTGAGGGAACTAAGCCATAACAACTTCTATAGCATGCTTCCTTGACAATGTTCAATCAAATGTATTTCTAGTTCTGTTGTATAAATGTATCACACTTCTCTTTTCATTCATCCTCTTGTTATTCTCTTCTGAATCTTGTCATTTCCCTGATATGGAGTCAGTGCTGCACTGTGTATCACTGCATGAGGGATATGAATTTCTCACCTCTATGATTTCTCCCTTCAGTGTGACCATTTTTTAAGAATCTATTCTTCTCCGTCGATTTTGGCGTGTTCTGTTACAATCAATAGATTTAAAGCCTCGGTTATGTTAAATAATTGTATCATGTCATTGCGCAAACTCTGGCAGCATGGCAACAGAGAACAGAACCATTGATTATTTATTTTGTATTCATGTGGTCAAGTTTTCCACAGGCTTGACCATCCTGTGTATTGGTCAGGTGTGAATGGACAGTCAGAATGCAGCATGAGTGCAAAGGATGGTCCTATATGAAAGCATTAATGAAATGTTCGTGGTAATATAGGTTGATATACTGCGGTTAGACCGGTTGTACACCTCGTAAAGGCAAGCATTAGTGAGTTTGGATGGCAGAATAAATACATGTTGTATAATAACCCACATGTCTCATCTATTGTTGTAATGAAAACCACGTCTCAATTCATTTGATCAGTATTTCTGGGCAATATTTGGTGGCTTACAAGTATAAATCACTTTACCACAGTATGCATGGCAGCTTCGGTATTTTTTCCCTAAAGAATTGAATACTGTATCACTTTTCATATCATATCAAATCCTCAATATTGAAACTAACATAATCTAAAAAAACCTTCCCCTTCCATGGTCAAGATTGCTTTGCCTCGAAAAATAAACAGTTGAATCCCTATTTTCTACCTTTTAACTTATTGAGCCTATTTCATAACCTGCTTGGACCTGTTTCTTTCAATCATTGACTTATGTGCCTCTCACTCTATGAATGTATGAATTATTATACATTATTCTATCATGAGTACGTTTCCGCCCAATGACCTCAATTGTCATCGTTTCATTTCAGAAGAAATAGTCGTTGTCCATATCTACTTGACAATAGTTAGTACATAGTGTTCAACTCTTATTTGCTGGTTTCACCTCTAACACTTTTCACCAGTGATTGTACAAGCACTCTTATTATCTTAACTTATATCATGTTTTGTTGCCTGTTCCGTAACCACGTGGAGAGCGGGGCTTGTTGTTGTGTTTTGTGACCAATTGATGGTTAGGTTGATGGAGAGAATGGCAGCAGTGTGTGTGATGTGTGGGTTTAGCTAACATGCCTGCTGAAACCATGTGATGCATTGCTGAACAGAACTAACCCCCTCCCAATCCATCCAGTTATTGTGACTTCATTGTTTGGCTTTGTGGAACATACGCCATTTAAGAGATTTCATAAAACAATATAATTTAGTTTTGCTTAACGGTTTGCTTTGGGTTTTACTCGATGGTATGAATTGAGGTGGTTTCCTTTCTTGGGGTGGAATGACACATAACCCATATTACAGTTCAGGCAAAGGGTTCTAGGCTACTTTTGTCACAATAAACAGCATTATCACTCCATGTGCATTTTGATGACATCTAGAAATAGTCCCAATGTGTGTAATTTAAATACATTGTCGAATTTAATTCTATCTGAATACAATTAAAATGTTTATCACTAAGTCCATAGGTTGTAACTTCATGAACTATCTTAAGAAGGGAATCACTTATCTAACATATATTTATCCACCTATGATGCCTCACATTGAATCTTCAGAGATATCATATTATGAAATAGGTAATTATCACAAGTAGTGATTTTTCTACAAATATCATAATAAATGAATGCAATAATATTTTCAGAAGGAAGCCAACCCTACTGAAAGCTCTGTACCAAAAAATGAAGTTGATGATGTGGACCAAGACGAGTCTGACGAGGAAGGGCAGGTGGTGGAGAGAAGGAAGGAGGCTCCCAAAGCAGCACAGGTGGAAGTTGAAGAAGTGGCCAGCGACTCTGAGATGGAGCTTGACGTGGGACATATTCACAAAACAGCCAATTAGTCTGTAGTCTACAAGAATGATTTAGGGATCTTGTCTTATTTATATACTTTTATGCCAGGGTACCCTGTATTGTACAAGTCCACACCATGTTGAATCAAGACTTTCCCACAAGAGCACCATTTCCTATGCATGTGATAACCTCTGCTGTTTACTGATGCAAACAACGTCTTAAGTTATCTAGTGTTTTTATCTAAAGTGAATATTGTGATATAACCCAGCAAGGTCCAGTATTATTTGGTGTCATTTAAACACTTACAAAAAACTATATTAAGAATTATAAGCTCATCGGTGATAAAATAATATTACTTCTGTTGTAGTCCTGGTATTCTGTGATATATTTGATGCTAGGGTATCAAGATTTACTGTGATAGTTTGAAGTGCTCCTGGTGGATGGGAATATTTTCTACATTTTGGTGAAGCACCACCATGCCAGACAATAAAACTTGATGTGATATTTTCCCAGGGTGTTTTATTAAAAAAGAAGACTGATTAATCTTATTCACATATTTAAATCAAGTTGGCCTTGACAAATATTAAGGCGAAGGATCTTAGATTTATAAGAAATGGATACATGACAAGTGTTTACATAAGCAAAACATCATTGAAACAATTTCTTCCCGAAGTATAGTTAATACAAAATGGGATTTAGTGAAGTAATCTTGCATTCAAAACAGCCTTTGAAGCCTCATGCAAATGTTTTCTTTTCAAATCCCACATCTTGTCTCGCCAAATCATTAAAATTGATGTACATTCTGAAAATAGTTGAAAACCGTTAAGAGGACAGATAACCATGTATGTATATACACAGACACGCACTCACTGATAAATATATATGTATATATATATATATATATATATATGATATACAAACAGATATATATATATATATATATATATACATGTTATATATATATATGTTCTGTATTTATAAATGTGTGTGTATTAGTGTGTATAACTGATGGTATATGTACAGTACAGAGACATTTGACAACAACTTGGAGAACATTTATTCACCGGTCAGGCGGAATTCCCAGAGATTCTTCCAGCTTCTGCATCAATGCTACACAATGAGCTTTGTTTTCCTCGAGACCAAGCTTCCCAATGCAGCCCAAAGTACACTGAGCACATGGCTCTGTTGTACCCCCAAACGTCATCAGCTGATCAGGGTTAATATGGATGCTAACATACTGAACACACCAAAAAACAAGAATAAAGATCAATTAATCCATTTCAGATTAATGCCAGTCTGTTTGCCTTTTGGGCCATCAGTTGCAATAGGTAACTTGCCCCAGGTAATGTGGAGGGATAAGCTGTAGGTGAACAGAACTGATTTGTGGCCGATCAGATCCACAGACGATCCATTCAGGGAGCATGTTGAGGGTGCACCTTACTTATGTATATGGCATTATTGTGTACATGAGTGAGTTTGCAAGGACTGATCCCAAGTGATCAAATTCACAATTAACAGAAGTATTATTAAATAGCACTGCCATAATTCCCTAAACTTTGCCTTGATTGAATTATTTTTTATATGCCAACTTCCTCTAAATGTTAAACTTGACAGTTTATGATGTTACTAGTTGTTGCAGCTGACACTATGAGGGTATTGAGGGTGTGTGAAGGTTGCCATTTCTAACCAAATTAAGGTGCTTGTATGTGTACGCTCTCAGTAAAGTTCTCGAGCCAGCTGTTAATTGGTCTGATGGGTCATGTGGAATGTTGGTCAGGTGGGTTATGTGAATTTGAGCCGTGGCGGTGATGGATGAGGATGATTGAGATGCTTGGACAGCTCCCCTTGAGTGGCAGCACCCACTTTGCACTAACTCTCTGCACAGATTGGGCTGCGAAACACACATCGCTGGAACGAAGGTCCAGCACGGTACTGTTGAGCTACCGGGCTGGGTGCATACCTTTCAGAGATGGGACAGCCATTTGAGGTGATCATCCGAGTCATGCGCGATCACGTGATATTTGGCGAATTGTTTGGGGGGAGATTTGAAATATGTTCAGCCGAATATACTAGTCTAGACACATTAAACGTGATCATCTGAGTCAGAGGGAACCAGTCAGGTTTTCATACCTTGGTATTGAACCCACAACTTATAGGTCGAAAGGCAACGCAGAATTATGAGAATACCGCGGCTGCGTTGCTATGGGAGTGATAGCTCCGGTGTAACGGTAACATGAATATCTACGCAGACGTCTTGTAGGGCTATGGGAGTGATTGTCAAACGACACCTTTAATCAACAGTCCCATACTGTCATAGATAGAGCTGGCAATAATCAGGTAATAATGAATGTGTTGTTTGGTAATCTATCGGCATCACCTGTGTCCACCCAACCCCTCACCTGACGGGCACTTCCGCGTCGTCTGACTCTCAGACTCGTCGGAGGACCAGTGGCAGTGCCCAGGTGCCAGTGTCAGCACAGATTACCAGACTCACCTTCTCGGGTTTTCCAACCAATTGCGCCAACAGGGCACTGAGATCGGTGAGAAGTGAAGCAGGAACTGATTGCTTGGGTACGTTGGTGTTGACAACAAACGTTGGCATGGTGATGAGGAATTGAGATGCGAATGTGACAATGATGCCGTCAAGTCATGCACGGAGATTAGAAATATTGTCCGCCGAATACAAGGCACAATGCCATCTAGCGGAACGACACCGTATCATAAAGCATCCTAGTCATAACGGTCCCATAACGAAATACCTTTCGCCCCCATTGCATAGGGGCGAAAGGTATTTTGTTAACGCAATTAAAACAAACTATGGGCCATAATTTGTTTTAATTGGTAAAGTAATTGGCTCTGTGTCATTTAATTGTAACAAAAATGTAGGTATTTTTCAATTTGTAAATAACAATTCACTTAACCAGTCTTATCGTACTCGCACTTCGGGGCGGGGTGGGGTCGTCGCAGCACTATTGTCCAGGACCCAGCCACCCAGCACGAGCTCTCCCACTCTCCATACGTATCGGATTCTAAGCAGGATAAGATTCGTTATGTGTTAGTTATCGCATGTTCACGTGGGTGGTATGGGGGAAAAACACGAGGATGCGTAGCGTCCGAATGTGTTACCCCTTACCAATAGATCCTTTGTTATGTAACTCCTTGTCCTTATCATCCGCGTGGCCATGCGATAACATATTTATAGCGATGGCACCTACACGCGATATGATCAAGTAACCGCAGCGGAGGGATCAAATGACCGCAGCGAACTCGCCACGCAGAGTGCACGCGATAGTCAAGAGCAACTGCACACAATAATGATCCCCATGTGTAAAAGGCTACATACAGAAAATTACACGAAGGTTGTGTTTAGGTCGCTAGGGGGAGGATGCTATATTCATTTAGTGCCCTATTTTTGGCCGAAAGTCCGACAACATCGGTTCACCTCTGATGGATTTATTTCAGTTTATAATTAAATCGCTTAAAAGCAATCCACATTAAGGACATCCGTCTTCAGATAATAACGTTACTAAAAAGACTACAATATCCCTGGATTAGTCACTTTTCATTGACACTGTGTGGGTAGAAATATACGTTATATCTGCTATGTACATTCTTATGCCGAATTATATGCATCAATTTAAATTGAAAGTTCGGGCAGCGAAAGATCAGTTGTGTGGATCAAGTTAGAATGCAATTTTTACGAGTAGTGTTTCTTTCAATGTTTGATTATATCTATTTAATTCGGGTTGATACACGTTGCATTTTTACTTTTTTCTATCAACGGTTTTATATAACTCTTAACTTAGGCATGCAATGCTCAACCCTACCCTTTTTCTATAAGACTCGACCTTTGCCACCCAAAAGTGTACTTGGTTCGAGTTCAAACGCTATTTTAGCCAACTCGCAACTTAGCTGTAGCCAGAAGTTGAGCGAAAATTGCGACGTCTGATTAGTCGAGCGGAAATTCACACGTTTTTTCTATATAAGTACCAAACCTTTCGTAATCAATCCAAATTTATCCCTGAAAATTAATTAACTCGTTTTGGCGCAGACATTGATCATTTGGTCCAACGCTCGGTGTAAAATGCGTACATCCATACGGTGTAAAATGCATGGGAACGTTAATGTCGGTACATACACACGTTGCATTCCGATTGCTTCAATATGTAACCAGAATAAAACTTGTAATATCGCTCTCATTCTTGATATAGCAGTGGCCATACATCAGTAGACCACTCAAAGTCCGTACATTTCATGGCGGATGCTTCTTGAGCTATATATTTCACAATATCAATAATACATTAGATCAGTATTTATACCCTTGCTAAAGTGCCGGATTTTGTTCAAGCGTGCAAAAAAATATTATGATCAAACTTAGGAACTTAATTGGAAACATCATATTTGCACCTCCACATTAGATGTGAGCCAGATACCCTTAATTCAAATATCATGAGTAATTTATCAAATGCTCTCTCTTAAAATGATTTATTTATGAACAGCACTCCCTTAAGAAATTGCATGGGAGTACACGATAGACATGGTGATTAAGGATAATGATACAAAACGAGTTCATAAAAGTATCATTTGATATATTAAAATTAGCATGTTGATTTTGCTAACAATATGCTGAACTCTGCGATGAATTTGAAAGGGAGTACACGCTACATAATTATGAAAAAGGATATTGTTAACAGAAAATTATAAAACAAATGCATAAAAATAGCTGTTTATTTGATTAACACTATGCTGTAATTACTGAAGACATTGCTCGGGAGCATATATCATTTTTTTCATCAATTGTTTTATCACAGACAGTGGCGTGATATGGATCGTGGCTTCGAGTGATTCATGGCTTCGAGTGATTCATGGCTTCGAGTGATAGGTTGTGTGTAAGTTACTAAACGCCACGCAAAGCGAGTCTTTTATTTTCGGCATATATTAGTCGAAAAATATTATAATCAATTTTCAACATTATCTATAGGCTGGAATACTCATGACGTCCCGCAGCATCTTAAAGTCTGAAAACTTTACGTTTCTAAGGGTCGGTTGCCAAGCAGCCTGCTAGGCAACCTAGTTCCTGATGCCCAAATTATCCACTGTACTACAAGCTGGTCGTATCGTGGGGCCGTTCACTCACCACCCCTCTCCCACCTCAAGACTTAAAATGCTCACCTTTATCACTCAAAGAAAAACAGGACACCGGTGATTTTAGAATGCTTCATAGCATTTTAGAATGTTTCACCTCTTAATCACTGTGTAACAAAACCTCTGTTCATAATCAATCCATTACACATGCCATCTCCCTTATCCATCAGTGCTCACCATCCATCTCACGGCAAAAAGCGACATTGCAGAAACCTTTCGCATCATTCCACTCCACCCTTCCCTATACTCTCTCACAGGTTGCCATCATCATTTTATCTTAAGCTTTAATTTCTAAGATTTTCTTGTTTTGATGCTCCTTCGTTGTTGTTCTGTTTCTCGCTGCTTGTTGTTGCTTGAGTGGGGACTAGGCAGAGAAATAGCACGAGTTGCTTATTGGTTTTACTGAGTTTTCAACAATGAAGCTTAACTGGGATCTCGGTCAGAATCTCGTCTCTTGACTAGAAAAATCTCCCTGACTGAGCCGCGTGCCCTTGTTTATTAATGTTCCAGGGGTGCTGGCTTGCCGCCCCGCAACCTTTGAGCAGCCGTCACGACAGGCCAGGATTGGCTTTCAGGGTCACACCTCTACCACGCCGGCCGGGGTTGACCCAGACTAAACATGTCGTACTGAATAATTTAGTGGGAAGGGTTTCAAAGTCGCATGAGATAGAATAGTATTATAACATTTTCTACGACAAATATCTCTTTTTGGGCCGAATCCTCCACACTCAAATGCTGTTATGATGCCTCAATGACGGGATTTGGTGCAACTTACGTCTCATACTGGGTTCAAGGTCGCTAGCCAGACAGCGGAAAAGCCGGTCGACATAACCATACTAGAATTCTGTCCCATACTAGCTATACTCAAATCCCTCGCACCAAATTAAACATTTCAAACATTACATTCTACTTTGATAACATGCCATAGTTCAAACAATCACCAAAATACTCCTCAATAATTTAAATCTTTCGCCTTTTTGGACTAACATGCTTTTTCAGTTTAGCATCATGATTAGTCCTGTTCATGTATCCAGCGTCACCAATGTATTATGTGATGGTTTGCAAGTGAACACAGAGCTCTTCCAATAAGATGGGATTCAATGCTAGCCGACCCCAATACCAAAAAAACCATCCACCCAACAACATACACAATCCCCTCCCCCTTCTGTCCGCCCCCCCCCCCACTTCCACAGAAATATGTTCTAAACCCCTATTCTCATCTCTTTGTATACTGCTCTACGTGCTGGTAAGACAGTCATCTCATATGTTACTTCTTCACCAAGTCCGTTTCAAAGGCACAACTTACCACATCTCATTGTCTAGTGATTGACCCTTAACCCCAACCACTTTACAACCCAATTCACGCTCTTCCAGCCTACAGGGGTAACCAATTGAGTCCACTCTCTACCAATGAACACATCCAGCCTATTACATGGGAAGTCTTCTCCACATTACTTTAAAGCTGTATTTTGATGGTTCACATCCCTGCAAACCACTGCAACCTATATAGCTTCAGAGTAGGACGGGCTACACAACCAGCAATGGACAACTGTCCAGAATACATACAATTAAATCATCAGTCGCCCCACACGCACCAGTTCAGGGAGATTTTTTAGTCAAGAGACGAGATTTTGACCTAGATCCCAGTGAAGCTTCATGGATGAAACCTCAGTAAAAACATTGAGCACTCATGGACTCGCGTGATTTCTCTGCCTAGTCCCCACTCCAGCAACAACAAGCAACACGTAACAGAACAACAACGAAGGAGAAATTAAATTTTAAGAATACATACATACCTACCTACCTACCTACCTACCTACCTACCTACCTACCTCCCTACCTCCCTACCTCCCTACCTACCTACATACATGCATACATGCATACATACACATACATACATACATACATACATACATACATACATACATACATACATACATACATACATACATACATACATATACATACATACATACATACATACATACAGACATACATACATACATACATACATACATACATACATACATACATACATACATACATACATACATACATACATACATACATACATACATACATACATACATACATACATACATACATACATACATACATACATACAGACGGAAGAACAATAAAATGCTGCCTTCAGACATCCCATAACATAAATTGGAACAGAGTCGACGTTTAACGTAACGTCGAAATGGTTCATCTAGATATATGTGACTTGATAAGTCCGCTCTGCACGAATTAAACACATGATGTCTTCAGTGACAGTTTTTGTGATGCCACTACAGTTTTACACCTGTTCAATTGAGCAATTCTTTCCTCACACACAGGTTTACGCGAAGTTGACAAAAGTTTTTACAACAGACATATGACCTACAATAAGTATATGGCGTTTTTGATAATTAAGAATTCTTTGGCTGAATATGAGTCAAGTATGATATGAGTTAAGTGTGATTCAACCTTATGAAAATAACAAGACACCACTTTGAAATCGCTGCAATAGCCTCAAAGCAAGCAAACAAAAACTGGCATGCAAGACTAAATTATAGCTGTTTATGACACACTATCGTATTGTTAAACTCCATCATATAATTTGAGTAATGTTCCACAAAAATTGATATAATTTGAATAATGTTCCACAAATATAATTATATATGATATGATCAGTTTTCGAAGGCAGGCGGGTTTTTGTGTGCAATCATCAATTGTAATCGATTTACAAATGCATGACTTAATTTATTTGACCTGGGTCAGCAACATTCGGTAACCAGGACAGGTCACGTGACGGTCCCAGCCAATTACAAGAGTCTTTCGCTTCTGGAAAGCGTGCCTAGCTAAAAGATATTTTCTTCTTGTATCTGTCGGCCATTTTTGTCCGATTTACCTGTGTTAAATTGAATTCAACAATCATCCAACAAATCGTCAGGTTGTACATTTTTTTATAATTTGATTTCGTCAACCGCGCTGCTCTCTGATATTGGCGCCAAATGCTATGATAATGTAGTGTTTCTATGCCGCTTACCTATTACTCAGAGCTTGGTTTTCTCCTGTGCTGCTCCGCTGGGAGCCAAGTCACTCATCAACAGGTCCCATGTAAAGCCCAAGACTGACACTCGAGAGCTAATCAGGCAACGCCGATAAGTTAACGCCGATAAAGCGAGAGTGTTGTCACGCGTCGGCCCATCAGGCCGATTCATGAAGCACAGGGCTGCAAGCTGGGAGTGAACGGAAATTGGACGTTCGGAAACTTCGACGCCCACCTTCTTCCTCACTCAACCCCACTTCCCGTTACCATTGGGGAATACCCAACTGGGGTTGTTAAGTAAGTGTGTAGATTCAACAGACTTCTGCTCCTCCCCCTCCCCTCAATCCTAACAACTGACCTAAGATGGACACAGGTTCGGCATCTGAGCATTCTCCTGTATATTCCAGCTCCATTGAAGACATCGAAGCCTCTGCTCTAGTATCACTTATAGCAAGGGGTGACCATTTTCCAGTGGCTCGTAAAATGGACACTAAGCCTGGCCCTGTGGTGTCAGGGTGGCTGCTGCCCATGCTCTTCCCTGAACTAGCTACAGGCCGCCCTGTGGAGGAGGACGCATGCAACGTCGGCTCAGGGGCACGGGCACCTTCATTAGCCGACACTCGCGGCAAGGACGGATCTAGAGCGAGCCTGTAGTCCCTGCTTGGCTGGCAATCGACGCGCCCCCAGCTACGCAGGCCGATAGGGAACACGTAATGATGAATCCACTTTCGGCTCTGGTGCTGCTGGAGCAGCACTATCTTAGCTACCACCGTAACCACTGCTGATCCTTCCTCGCTTTCGCTATCGTTACCTGGTGGCATAATGCTTCTACCCGTTGTGCCCCCGTTGTTCTGGGGCACATCATCAATTGTTCCACCAGGGACTTGGCGGGTATTAGACCCATCCTCATTGTCCTGGCCACAACACCACTCTCTTTGCGAGTTGCCATGCTGAAATCAGAACTTGGAGGCCTTGGACTGAAGCACTATGGAACAACCTCAAGGACTGGACAGGATTTCTCTGTATGCACCCCAGACCCGAGGTGTAAGTTCCCTCTTGTGGCCGTCCACGTCCTCATTGTCCCGGCCACAACACCACTCTCTTTGCGAGTTGCCATTCTGAAATCAGAACTTGGAGGCCTTGGACTGAAGAACTATGGAACAACCTCAAGGACTGGACAGAATTTCTCTGTATGCATCCCCAGACCCGAGGTGTAAGTTCCCTCTTGTGGCCGTCCACGTCCCTTTGAGGCGTATCACCTACAGCCTCCCGGGACTTCCACTCGCCTTCGTAGAGGAGCTGGAGGCCTCATACCAATAACAGGGGTTGGGCTTTGGACCACCGCTGTACCAATTAAAGCGGATTCGTACTGGGTCCATGGGCTGTTGGCTACTGAAGGGTGCCTCTGTGGGACACTTACTCTTCTGCCCCTCTATTGGGCCTACCCTTAGGAGTACACACGTGCACACACACGTGCACACTAACGTGCACACACACAACACACACACACACACACACACCTGAGCTGCTTTGTGACTGCCCTTCCGCTCATATCCATAATATTAGACGATATCAGAGCAGCCACTTCAGGGTTGTATGACATCACACAGTACAGTCACAAAGCAGCGCAATAGCAGCTCTGAGGATCATAGCTCTTCTGAAGCCCACCGTTCTGAGCCTTCGCCAAGCAGAGACCATCAGCTATACCTTGACCAGCCAAGTCAAGCTTGTGTGATATTGTACCGCACACGGGCAGTTCTGCGCTGGTGCAAGGAGTTTCGTGACGGACCAACCGAGCATTCACCAAACGGCAACTACCGGATGTGCCCTGCTGTTAATTATACCAGTATTATTGGTAGACTGGGGGTACTCGGGGTGGCATGGGTGCTGCACAGGCCACCTTCCGCTCAACGTCCTTTCCCTGGCCCCTTACTTGCCACACTACCTACTCCTGTAGTGCTGATATCCTTGGTAAGAGGGAGTACTTGGGGTGGCATGGGTGTCTCGTCTGCACTATGCAGGTCTCTCGTCACTCAACCTCCTTTCTTTTGCCCCATACTAACTACCCTAATTTACATTTTGCACACTTACAGTCCAATACCGACGCAAGGTTTCTCAGGGAGGATTTCTTTATCCATTATTGCTTCATTGAACCTTCGTCGAGTAGCGACTGCGAGCTGTGCCGATACCATCCCCCCTACACCCACACGCTGAATTGGTTTTACTTTGCTGGGGATCGATATCCGCCCATATGGGGTGATCCCTTATCAGACCCTTTCCCTGGGGAGTCCTATCACCCTTACCT
The DNA here is from genome assembly GCA_034190875.2 of Urechis unicinctus. NCBI lineage: Eukaryota > Metazoa > Annelida > Polychaeta > Xenopneusta > Urechidae > Urechis > Urechis unicinctus. Next base: position 55,553,488 of record CM067356.1, on the reverse strand, counting down.
TCCCAGAACCTTGGACATTCCGTCTATAATGACCCCTTTTACCACACTTGAAACAAGCCCCAAAGGATTTATTTGACCACAGGGGCGTGGGACCTAAGGAAGATATAGGTGGGATGGTCTGTGGCCTCAAGTCTTCTATAATTTGAGCCAACCTATAAATCTCCTGCTGCATCTGCATCACCAGGTGAGTGCGGCTTGTGACCTCATCCACCTCTTTGGTACTAGCAAATCAAACCACCTCCAAATACCCTCCCATACTATTTTGGCCGAAGCATGCCTGGCGCTGGTATTGAAAATCTTTGACCAGGTCTATGGCATCGCGAAGCGTGTAGGGTTAGCTTAGGAGGGTATGATGTGCTGCCTCCTTGTCCTGCAACCCCTGGCAGAACCTAGACACTGTCTGCCACACCCTATAGTTTACAGTTAGGCCAGACAATGCCTCTAATTCTGTCACTCCACTCAAGCAGACCCTCCACTGGCTTCTGTGTGGCTTGGATGAACTTGGCCTGGGCCATCTCAAAAACGTCCCCAGAATCAAACCGATGTTCCAATTCGTCCAAATCCACGACAAACGGGTGGTCTACATTCCCCTCTGTGGTAGTGGAGTGGATGACGGCCGCCTTCCCCATCATAGCCCAGTACAGACACTCTCTCCTCTGATACTCGGACCAATTACGAGCAGACGGATACCGTTCAAAGCGCTGCCGGAATATCTTCCAGTCACTACTACCCTCGTATGTTAGGCCCCTAGGAAGGGCCTTAGCAGGATCCAAACCTCTAAACAGGGTAACATGGTGGGACCATATGAATTGGGGTGATGGCATAGGCAGCTGGTAGGGGAGACATGGCCGTAACAGGACAGGACTGTCCCCTCAACCCAGGCTGGCTCCCTGACCTCATACCCCCCTTCCCACCAACAGGGGTGCCCACACTACCCAACACACATCTTTCTGGTGGAGTTTGTGGTAGACGTCTACACAGTGTCCGAACTGACCCAACTGAACTTTGTTCCCAGGGTCGGGTAAGGGGTGGGGTTGGAAGCAGCCTACTGGGATTAGGGGTGAAGGGAATGGCAACTCCGTCTCATTCAACCGGAAAGACTGGGGAGGGGCTACGTCGGCATTACCAAAGGTACACAAGGCCTTCACATATTACACTACCACAGTAGTTTGAGTTAACTGTCAAACACAGTTATTTTACTCGTCTCTGTTGCAAGGTCAGCTTCTGCAGCTTGCCCCATGAGGTACACACACCACCACCAACCTCTGACAATGCCAGCTTCTGCTGTTTGCTCCACGAGGTACTTAGACACCACCAACCTCTGACAAGGCCAGCTCATACTGCTTGCTCCATGGGGTACACCCACACTTCCAACCTCTGACAAGGCCAGCTTCTGCTGCTTGCTCCGTGAGATACGCACACACACACCAACAACCTCAGCTTCTGATGCTTGCTCCATGAGGTACTTACACACAACCAACCTCTGACAAGGCCAGCTCATACTGCTTGCTCCATGGTGTACACCCACACTACCAACCTCTGACAAGGCCAGCTTCTTTTGCTTGCTCCATGAGGTACTTATACAATCAACCTCTGACAAGGCCTTGCTCCATGGGGTACACCCACACTACCAACCTCTGACAAGGCCAGCTTCTGCTGCTTGCTCCATGGGGTACACCCACACTACCAACCTCTGACAAAGTCAGCTCATGCTGCTTGCTCCATGGGGTACACCCACACTACCAACCTCTGACAAGGCCAGCTTCTGCTGCTTGCTCCATGAGGTACTTACACACCACCAACCTCTGACAAGGCCAGCTCATGCTGCTTGCTCCATTGGGTTCACCCACACCACCAACCTCTGATAATGTCAGCTCATGCTGCTTGCTCCATGGGGTACACACACACCACCAACCTCTAACAAGGTCAGCTTATGCTGCTTGCTCCGTGAGATACGCACACACACCAACAATCTCAGCTTCTGCTGCTTGACACTAGAGGCATCACACCCCACTGGCACTAGGAGCAGAGAAAAATATATATACTCTAGTTGATTCGGCATCCTATGTATGCTATACAGTGTTTAGTTAGTCATATTGTACCCTTTGATCCCACTTTAAACTAAACAAACAGAGGGGAGTTCCACTCCATGCTAGGTTGTTGCATTTCTTTCTTCTTCTTTAGTTTTATTTGTAGGAGGTTAGGTAGTTCGGTTTGGGAGCCAGACATGGCTCAGGCCGTGTCTTATGGCACTGGCTCCCACACTTGTATGTCTATTGTGGAGTTTTGACCAAGCATTTTATTCTTTTTTGTAAAGTTTTGTCATCATCATCATGCTTTATTGTCGGTTGTACTCATATGGTCAAATAGTTATATTACACCTCAAATATGGTAATTTTATGGCTTATCCTATCAATATGAGACTCCGATAAGGTATGAGATGACCACATTTATGCATGTACCTCTGTAACATATGGTCATGAAAGTGACTGTCAGTTGATATTGTGCATCTTTTCCTTATATGGGCAAACATTGTATTTTACCTATTAACAACTCTTTGATAGTTCACATGTCACTATCACTATATGATTGAGATCACATGTATTTATATGTGCTACTACCTCTACTTGTTTACTATGTGCTATGAGACCACATGTTATTATATTGCAAATACTAGCACTGTGCATCATATTCACAGTGCTGAATAAATATTATATTTTAACCCATACATTGACTTGGTGATTGAGTCACAAAAGATAATATTATTTTCAGAAGGAAGCTAACCATACTGAAAACTCCTAACCAAAAGATGAAGTTGAAGCTGACGACTAAGATGAGTTTGATGCTGAAGACGAAGTGATGGTGAGAAAGAAAATGGCCCACAGAGCGGAACAGGTTGAAGTGGCATGTGACTCTGAGTTGAGACTCTCAAAACATTACAACTATCCGGGACCTACGCGAAAGACTTAGTGATCCGCCTTCTGGATTAACAAGTTAATACCTTAATAAAGTGGTCATTGTAATCATAGGTACGCATTGTCAACAATCAAAATTTGGACAGCTTCATTTCGGCGTTTAATCATATACCATTACCAAAATATTTCAATAATTATAATGACCATGTAAATCAATCATGGCCTTTTTAGTTATGTTCCCGATTATATATCATATGTTTGATGCAAGAAGTTTTTAGGTTATCTATGATAATCCGATCATCGTCTAGCTTATCGGATTATTTAAACGCATTTTATGTAGTACAATTAATCGCTTATAAACAAAATTTAAGAAATTAAAACTCGATATTTGCTTAACAAAATGATCTTGTATCATACATATCTTCTGGATTGAATCCAAATAATATTATGGGGATTTTTTAAGCTAAGCTGCAGTTATGGACTGCCAAAACCAAAACTTCATTGATAAAAAATATTATTTCTTACTGAAGTTCCTACTTGGTGTGAGGTAAGCATGAATTTGTGTTGAGGACTATTGCCTCTAAGTATTGATAAGTATGGTTAATAATTGCTCAGATGGACAAGATAATTAGCTGGTGGGAAAGGAAAAGATGCTACAATAAACACAAAGAACACATGAGAATGATTGGGAAATCATCGATTGGATTCTGAAGCCCAATTGTACATTTGTACATTCAAAAGGGTCTCATGCAAAGGTAGACTTATCGAATCCCGCATCTTGACCTGGGACATCATTAAACCAAATGTACATTCTGAAAACAAACGAGCAAATATATATATATAAATATATATATATATATAACATATATTTAAATATATATATATATGTATGTTTAAATATGTATACACAAATATATATATTTAAATGTACATATTTATACAAATATTCATATAAATATATTTACATATATACATAAATATATATGAATATATATATATATATATATGCATATATGAATATACATATATGTATGGCTATACACATATATATATATATATATATATATATATATATATATATATATATATATACATGATATATATATATATATACGTATTGATACATTTATATGAGTATATGAATATATATATATGTATATATATATTTATGTATGTGTATATATATATGTACATATATATATATATAAAAAAATATATATTTATATATTTTTATATATATACATTTGTGTGTGTGAGTGTTTATATGTGTTCATGTGTGTGTGTGTGTGTGTTTATATGTGTTCATGTGTGTGTGTGTCTGTGTGTGTCTGTTTGTGTATATATCTTTGAGCATTAGCCGAGTAAATTATTCACCTGTCAGATGGAATTCCCAAAGCATCCTCGAGCTTCTGCATCAATGCTGCACTATGTGTTTTGTTTTCCTCCAGACCAAGCTTCCCAATGCAACTCATCATACACTGAGCACATGGCTCTGTTGTACCAGCAAACGTCATCAGCTGATCAGGGTTTATATGAATGCTCATATACTGACACACACAAAACGAGGGGTGCAATGTATTAACCCTATTGTTGATGAATGTGGGACAGTGGGTGGCTAAAACCGATAAATCCACAGTTATCAAAAAAAGTCTTGATAATATCATTGGCACTATTCCTGTTAATTTCGTCTTGAACAGTCACCGCATTTCCTGTGTCACCGCAATCGGGGGCGTCCCGTTAAGCAAAGACAAATAAGAGCCATGGCTCGGGTCAATACTGATTGACAGACTTACCTTCTCGGGTTTTCCGACCAATTGCGCCAAAAGGGCACTAAGATCGGTGAGAAGCGAAGCAGTAACTGATTCCTTGGGGACATTCGTGTTGACAACAAACATAGGCATGGTGAAAAATATACCCACTAGATTCGACTTGTAACTTTGTTACTATGTCAGTCGTACATACAGGCCAATGTCTTCGTGCTAAGTGACAAATAACGACCGAGCGCGAGACGATGGACAAGTTTTTTTTGGACAGTGAACTCTCGCAGTCTGTTTCGGGAGATGTTAGAAATATGATAAGCTATGGTCGTCTTTTTCTCAACGAGCCCTAGTGCTCCTATCAAATCAATAACTGATCAAGATTATTCGTTTAAGTAATAATAAAAATAATAATAGCATTTATTTCGCACTCGTGGTACAGATATTTTATGACGATCAAGTTCAGGTGCAATCATTTAACAAAGCGTGGGGTGCCATCATAATGTGCAAATAAAATTAAGTAGAACATTGATATCGTCTTGAGAAAAACCGGGAATATATTCACATTCACGGGCCCTACAAAGTTCTTGTATTGAGTTAACAAAGTTCAATCTTTCTTGATCAATGTTCGGTAGAAAAATCTTGCTTGAAATATCATTAAAAGTAATGGTCTGGTCGTAAATCGTAGCAGTATTTAGATTAACGATACTCATAATATATCTTATATTATTTGCAACATTCGAATTACTAAAGGCACATAATCGGCTAACCGCCGATACAAGATGATTCGTGCTATTAAGACTATTTAAGAAAAATTTCATACATCGCAACATTAATTGTTCTCTTAGAGGTAATCTACCAGCTAAAAAAGGAATATACATTGATCTTGTTCTAGGGTGTAATTTCCATATATGGCGGATGCATTTGCGCCAAGTGACACATAAGCTTTTAAAGCAAATACACCACACATAAGCTGGCAGAATTTAGCCCTCTTTATGAAACCTCGGTTATACAAAACTCGCATATCAGTCAGAACCTATATCCAACCTTTTCACAGAGACAGAGACTGATTTTTGCTCCAATTTTACTTAACGGACGTTAACATGTGAAAACTGACATTGAAGCTACTATAATCAAAGTGACATTTACAGTCACTGTTTGTTGTTAAACAATGGCGCCTCGAGTGGCGATATATGTTACGGGCAAAATCATCATTTCCGTGATTATCTGTGACATATTTGATGTTAGGATTTTGAAATTACCTATGATAATTCGATCATCGCCCAATTTATCGGTATAATGTTCTGCATTTTGTGTCGTGCAATTTATTGCTCATAAACATAAGAATTTAAGGCATTAAAACTCGACGCGACTTGGTTTCAGTGTTTTTATTTGAAAGACAAAATTATCTTATATTATACATTTCTTCGGGATTGAATCCAGATAATATCATTGTGATTTATAAAGCTAGGTTGCAATTGTGAACCGCTAAAAACAAAACTTCATTGATTTCAACAATTATTTCTTACTGAAGAACATAGGACTTTTGCTTCTTAGTGTGGATCACCGATTGGATTCTGAAGTACAATTGTACATTCAAAGTAGCATTTGAAGTCTCATGCAAAGGTAGACTTTTCGAATCCCACATCTTGTCTTGGCATATCATTAAACCAGATGTACATTCTGGAAACAAATGAGCACATCAACATGTATATAAGTTGACACACACACACACACACGCCTTCACACACACACACACACACACACACACACACACACACACACACACACACACACACACACACACACACACACACACACACACACACATATATATATATATATATATATATATATATATATATATATATACATATATATATATGTACATGTATATACATAAATGCATATATATATATGCATATGCATGTATATACATATGAATATATATATGCATATATAGATAACAAATAAATATATATATATATATATATATATATATATATATATATATATATATATATGCATATACATATATGTATAGACATATATATAAAAATATATATATAGATATATATAATCTGTAAATATATGAAAAAAAATACATATGTATATATATATTTAGATAATATAAATATATATATATATACATATATATTTTGTATTACATAAATGTAAATATATATACTTATAGAAACATAACTATATATATATATATATATATATGTTTAATCTATATATATATATATATATATATATATAGACATATATATATATATATATATATATATATATATATATATATATACATATATATATATATATATATATATATATATATATATATATATATATATTATTCATATATATATGCCAATTAATATGATTCACCTGTCAGATTGAATTCCCAGCGCATCCTCCAGTTTCTGCATCAATGCTGCACTATGCGTTTTGTTTTCCTCCAGACCAAGTTTCCCAATGCAACTCAAAATACACTGAGCACATGGCTCAGTTGTACCAGCAAACGTCATCAGCTGATCGGGGTTCACATGAATGCTCATATACTGACACACACAAAAAAGGGAGTGGAATTATCAACCCTACTGTTGATGCAGGACAGTTGGGTGGCTTAAACTGATAAATCCACAGTTATCAGAAATAGTCTGGATAATATTATTGGTACGTCTTGGACAGTTACCATATGGCACCATTCTTATTCATAAAATGCCAACTTTCTGTAAATTTAACATTTCCAGTGTCCCCGCGACCGGCTGGGTCCCATGAGGCCTAAACCAGCAAGGGTCAATTCTGATGGACAGACTTACCTTCTCGGGTTTTCCGACCAATTGCGCCAGCAAGGCACTGAGATCGGTGAGAAGCGAAGCAGGAACTGATTCCTTGGGGACATTCGTGTTGACAACAAACGTTGGCATGGTGAGAAATATTGCCACTAATTATAAGTTCGACTGTTACTTACGGTACTCTGTCAGTCGAACATACAGACCAAGATCCCCAGGGTAAGTGGCAAAGTCCACACGTGACGCCGGTTAACTCGCCTAAACCTTCAGGCTAACATTTCGCATGCAACCCGAAAAACTCACCACGCTCAACAATACCTTAAACGTTTGTCCTGTCTAGAACTATACGCACTAATGTGTCCAACTAGCCACAATCCATGATTTAGCTGATTTATTTTATTGTCGACGAAATCATTTGAAAACGAAAAATTATAACTGTTCTTATAGCTTGATATGCACAATTCACTCTGGATTGAATGACAGTATAAGGAGTTTTACAATTTGGGACCATAATTGCGTCATAAGTCAGAGAACTGTACTGAAAGTATCACATCGTATCGAGTAAATAACCCAGCATTGTCGGCTGCCTTAGGATAATCCCAAGGACATCACATAGTGAAAAAGACGCTTTTTAATATTAGTCTGTATTTCGTTTATTCACCACAACAATTTATTCACTAGGTGGCAGCACTATACACTACACATGTCACAACTTTTGTTCCGTAATCATCAACATACTATGTTCACTTATTACATGTGATATTCACTCAAGTACCAAGAATATAAGATACAGAAAATAAAGCCAGTACAAACATTAGCATTTGACGATGACGAGAGGAAAAACAAGTCTGTCGTTCCAAACACTGTCGCAGAAGGCTTCACCAGGATGCAAGAAGTTGACGCATGGAGAACTTAGGTGGAGTAGAGCTACTAGAGGGTGGGTTGAGAGCTCTATGTAATATCTCAACAGCAAAAATGAGAATAAATTATGCAAAAGGTTCCCATTGAAAGCAAATATGCAGCTACCGACAACATCGTTAACACACCCGCAGTTCTCAAAGACATTCCATCACACCGACTCAAATGAAAAACAAAATACAACTACGATGAAAGTCATCCTGCACTAAACCATTAAACAGGATGTCTTCCAGCCATATGTATACCCAGATATAATCTCTGACCCACTGCATGTTAATTCCCTTAAAGAAAAATGTGTAGGTGATTGTGATGCGCGGTTTTGGCCAATTGTCTGTGGATGGGTGTGGAAAAGAAAAGCGACTCGTTAACACAGGGATTTAGAGGTTTTACAGCAGGTCTCTGACAGCTATTGACTCAGTTGTCACACATTTCTTTAGTAACATTTTAGCCATGTCTGGGAAGTAACATCTGTGATAATAAATCTGATACTGCTATCTGGAAGATTACATCGACCTGAAGTATACTGTAGGGAACCTCCTACACCCCCCCCCACAAACCTCCCTTTGAATCAGTACAGTATTTATTTTAACATAATTTAATATGGAAGGGATTATGTTTATAATCCATCATCAAAACTTGGTATCCTGCTTGACGATCAAGCTGGATGACTTAAATATAGTTATATATATATATATATTATATATATATCTTTTATTCAAAACTTGGCTCTCCTGCTTAACGATTAAGCTATATAATTGCATATTATATTTATATATATATATATATATATATATATATATATATATATATATATATATATATATAAACACACACTAACATATATCATAACTTAATTTTACATATGTCTGGTAAGTATGCTTAAAGACGACCAATGACCCACAATGCATCACAGCTCCTGCCTCATATTGCATATTTTACCACCACAATGTCCTGGCATAGATGATTTATTTATACATGCTCATCCACTTCCTGTTTACCAAATGCCCACACTGTACTGTATTGTATTTGTGTAGTGTGTGCTGTCTACCTATGTTAAGTGACATGTGACACTGCATCGTGAATTCCACATGGCAATATGTATTCACTTATCATATTTCAATAACTGCTTTGACAAATAGCATAAATTTTATTTCATAATTTACAAATGGCCCAAACATCACATGTGAAGGTATATACATCTAAAACAAAATATAATATTTACAAGACATAACATCAATCATTTTTCAAATATAATTCCTATAAATTGATATATCACAGATAGTGACATGATATTTATCACAGCTCAGAGTAATTCAAAGTTTGAATAAATCACTCAGAGAGCTAGCAAAATAGCTGTGACATAATATTATCTAAAATAGGAATGTCAACCACAAAGAGTGTTTCTTGTCTTGAAGACAGACACAGTTGCACTTCCAAGTGGATCATTCTGCTAGCAGTGTGTTACACACAATATCTGGTTAACAGCTGTTGTTGACCCTGAGGAGATGTCTTGAAAGGGACATGCATTATCAAACAGCTCTGTGGAAATGTACATCCAACCAGAGCTATGGCTGATAAAAATCATTGTGACTGCTCTGTAAAAAAACAAAAACAGTGATTATATTAAGTGAATTTAATAAACATACATAATTGATATCCTGAATAAGTACAGTAGTATCATGTTTCACTCACATAATCTGATCTGCCACGAGTGGCCTGTCTGTCGCGAGTAGGATTTGATACCCTCCTCGTCCCCACCCGTAGGTCTGATCCATCACCAGGGTTGAATTGAGGCTGTATATTTCTCACTGGCACGTGTCTGACAACATGGAAGCAACACAAATCAGGATAATTACAGTATTCAAAAGAAATCACAACAAAATGCTACCTCCACACAATTTTTTTCAAGATAGGTCCTAATGGTTCAACTTGAAACATGTTACATAAACCTGGATCAATTTCCTCAGAATGATCACCAGTTTAAAGCCCAGAATTAAACACATGGAGGTTCCAGTGATTGTTTTCGTCACTGGAGTTTGACAACAGGAATTGTCCTTCAACTGACAATTGTTTCTTAGCTCAACTAGTGATTTGAGGTATTGATAAGGCCAGCTTCAGCATGCATTGAAGTCATGAAAACTTAAAATACAACTTATTTTTTAAAACTGTTCAAGCAATGGCAGCTGGAAGTAACGTGATATTTAGAGCTATTGCTGAAACATTCAGTTCCCCTTTAAACCCGACAGCTGGTATAAATATACAGAAAGCTACCTGGGTCTTGCAGGACGAGCTGGAAGGAAGCTTGGTTGATAACTCTGTGGTTAGAAGAACTCTGTCCAGCTCTGCTGTAGCCGGACAAATCTTCCCCGGTACCTTGAGTAATGATATACATTTCAGTATTAATTGGAAACCATCTTGACTCTTAACAATTGTGAGAAGCCATTATTATTACAATGCAGGCCAAAATATTTAAGGATTTATGACACATTTTCTATCTCTAGACTTGGATTCAGCAATGGTTACCCACAATTTTAATTTACCAGAACTACCTAGTCAAAGTCCCCTAACCCTTGGCTGCGGGCCCTGTTTACATATTAATGATATTCAATACTGCACGCCAACGTCTAGGCTGACATGCTTTGAAGCGGACAAGCATCCCAGATTTGGGATGCTCCAATCAGAAGCTGTCTCTCGGGTACTTTTGAGTCATTGTCTCTCTCGACGGTCAGTGTCACATTTTACAAAGATTCTGCGCCATATTTTTTTGTATCCTCTGTTTTAGACCTCTTATCACAAGAACTGAAGTATATGCTCTTGCTTTGGAAATGCCCTCGATTACAAGCAATAGTCGCATGGCGTGGTATTGAAAGAGTTTCAAAAGGATTGTGCACAGCGCTTGTTGTGGTGCCAATTTTAACTTGTGAGACACCCCCTAATTCTATTAGACATTCTGTGTGTTCTCTTTGGATGCAGACCACAACAATGTAGATGACTTCATAGAAAACCAAGGGAGCGTATTACAAGTCAGTTTCATGAGTTAGACGCGTGCAATGAAGGTCAATCCGGGTCACAACCTTTGCGTTGATTGGTCAAGTAGGGGCTGTTACAAAGATTAACAAACATGTCTAATGAATATTCGGATGCATCATTTCTAGACCTTGTCTTGTCGTAGACTCTAGGGCGAGAAGCGTAGCGGAACCCCTGAGTCTGGGACGCAGACTAAGGACTACCAGTGATATTCTTCAAACTAAAATCAATGGTTTACGTTAAAACCATGGAAAAAATGGTAAGATCTTGTTCCCCACACCTTGAAGTTGACGATTTTTTTCAGATTTTTCTTCTTTTTGCGAGCGTCTGTGAGCCTCAGTTGAGTTTCGGCTGACGTGACTATTTGACGACACGTCGGGGATACGACTGGCCGGTAGTCTACGGGACCTGGTTCCTGCTCGCGTGGGCGCGGCTGGTTGTTTGCTCCTGTTGTATGATTTGCTGGCGAGTGCCCCCTCCCTGGCAGGGACACTGGTGCTGCTACGGGTCTCCGCTGCCCCTGAGAGACGGGAGGACCTGCGTTGGCTGGCGTCCACAGTGTCCGTCTTGCGAATGGGTCCTCTTGTATCTGCTGTGCTTGGACGTGATGGGGCGTCACAAACAGCCTGGACAAAGCAAGACTAGAATAGCTGGATAGGCTGGCAGACAGCTTAACAATGCATTTCATAGAAAATCCTGTAACTTGTGCTATGAAAACAACATCACTGAATGATTCCTTTCCAGTTTCAACATTGACAGTCTGATCGGTTATCCTGATACTATTTATGGCATTCGTTAAGTCCCATTTGCATATCTAGGTAAGAAGTGATAAATAAGCCCACTATGGCTTACCCTAAACACCCAATCTAACATCCCACCACAGAATGGGCCCAGTTTGAGTGATGAAACCCGAACATTATTGAATAGTGGATGTTTAACTAGATGATAAGATAAGGTATGACTAGGTTTGCAATCACAATTCCATCCTTAGACAGGGAAATGCGCGGTTTATACATCTTGGGATATGATGAGTGACAGCAGCAAACCACTTTACCATGGTAACCAACTCACTTGATGTTGGAAAAGGACATCTTCTGGGAGAAGTGTGCCACAGAACTCACAGGGTAACATAAGCTCCTCCTGGAAATCTGCAGGCACGGACTCCGCTTCAGGGCTACCATGCACACACATCCCACATCAATGCACCAAGAGAAATCTCATACAAGCAATATATAAACATTACCAATATTCTTTTGAAACACAATATTTCATTCACAAAAGCAATAAAATTACAGGGGTGAGACTTATACAGGGAATGTTGTGCATAATTTTTTGCTAGACAAAAGTGGGACTAAATCACAAGTGTAATGCAATTATATAAAAGAACAGGGAAGTTATTTGCTCAGCAAATATCAACCACTTCAGGCTGTGAATGCAAATTACATGGAAATGCAACAGATTCTTTTTTGACACACATGGTGTGTCGACAACTCATAATTATGTACCAGAAATGATACAATCATTAGCAGTAATGATATTCAATTAATCCAGGACTCCTCGGAAATTAATCAGAACATCAAAAAATACATATGTTGTTGGAATGAATTTTTTTCTCCAAAGAAATGCAACAAAATATTGACCTAGTGTGATAGGATGAAGACTCTAGGTTATCCAGGAAAGAAGGTGGATTGGCTGGAGGCACCCTGGGTCGGTTCTGTTCGTTGTTGAGTGGAGAAGGGCGCGTGTTGTTGCTGTGGGCTGCACCTGGCTGTGACTGTTCACTGCAGATATCCTGAGTCAAGGTCATAGGAAACAGTTCAGTCGCGTCAAGGTCAAAGTCAATTGGCACACGGGCCAATCTCTCAAATATCAGAGCAATCACTTAAAGGACATACATACTTTTAAGTTTATATGACAATCACTTCAAATTCATATGACACAGGTCAATCACTTCAAGTTTATATGACAAAAGTCAATCATCTCAGCTAGAGGGGGAAATGAATTACTTTTCCCAAGTTCATTCAAGTTGGCTGAGGTTGATATTGCTAACATATGGTACATGGATTGATGATCTTTCAAAAGGTGAAATAGTGTTGGAAAGTCAAGGTTTCTACACATGGCTGCATTGATGACAGTTTGACAGATAGCCATGTATATTGTGGTGTAGGACAGATCTTCTTACTCTAATGATCAGAAGATCAGAGGTGTTGATGATTTCATACCTGATAAGATCGGCTGCGACAAACATTGACGTTTTTGTGGCACCCATGATTGACAATGTTAAGAATGTTCACATGCAGCCATATTTCAATCAAAACCACAATCCTGCGAAACAATATTTATAGTGACGCAGTAACATAAGAAATCAGTTTGGCCAAACTAGAGAAAACCAATGACTTCCCCGTTAAGCGATATATACGAAAAACAGGCTAAATACAGTGATGCATCTAATTATAATTGCCATTTATTTTGTTACCTGGTGTCCTATCAATAGGTCTATTGAATATGGCTGGTGGCAGAATTCACACGGCAAACTGGGCATATCTGTAAGACATCATTTGAAACAGGCTGAAGGCATTTTGAGGGGAATATGAGGCACTGAGACTCAAGTTGTAATTAAAAGGAACATTCAATTAAAGGAATTATCAAAAATCAGTCATGAAATAAAAAAATCTCAGATTCCCAACAGCTTTTGCATTGTAACATTGAAATTTGAGTCAAAACAGAAACAATGCTAAACCAAACAAATATACAAATTGAAGACAACAATTGTAACACTGACGACACCTACCACTGTCTGGCATGGCGTTGTGGGAAGGGGGTGCCGGGAAGTCGGGGACTGATGCCAGCGCTTCCAGCCCATAATCGCGCCTGCTTTCCAAGTCCAAATCCCCAACCCCGGCGCCCATCTCATTGAAATCCTGCGCCAGATGCATGGCTAATAATCTGTCCAGAGTTTCTTGTGATCCAGCACTCCCTGCCGCAGTGCTAGGGTGCACGTTAGAAGCCCCGCGCCTTTGATCCCGTGTCTTGTTCGTGTCTTTAGCTACAGACTCTTGAAATGACGGTTTGGAGGCGGAGTATTTGCTGGGAGGATTAGAATTCACATTGGCTGCTTTTCGGGCTGATGCCCGCATTGGATATTGACTGGTGCTGGAGAAGTTGACTGTTCTACGTGGCTGGCCGTATAGACTGTTACTCGATGATTCCATCATCCTGTCAAGTTCATTTCTGGCAAATAAGTTGCCAGGGATATCAGCCTGTCTGTAGCTGGGAGGGTTTCTCTGTTTGGGGATGGTGTCGAGGGGCGGTGTTATTGGAGACGGGGGCTTCAGGATACCTGCAGTTGGTGTCCTCGTGTTTCTGTTGGTCTCTGTGCATGATGAATGCCTGGCATTTATAGCACTGCTCCGTGCGAGATCCGCAGTAGTCAAGGTGAGCTTGGAGGTCACATTGAGGAAAGTCAAGTTCGCAGTAGGCACATACCTGAATGCGGCGAGGGCACATTTCCTCCTGTCACACACATGGAGAGATTAACTGACACAACCTTCTGGTAAATAAATATAAACAAAACACTGGGGTTTAACATGATATTGTGATGAGTGAGATTAAATAAATTACTGGGTTTTAATGGTGCTTGCATAATTGAGGTGACATTTGTGGCAGTGATAGATGAGGATGATTTGGATGCTTGTCCTGTACCCAATGAAGACAAGCTTCCACTTGACACAAATCTGTTGCCAAGACCAGGTTTACAAACCCACCTAACTTAGGTGGAAGTCATTGTATTACCACTGAGATACCGAGTTTCAGCTGAGTGGTCTACAGGTGAGGGAGGAAGGTCATATACAGGAGTGTTCAACAGGTGAGGAAGAAAGGTCATACACTGGAGTGTTCTACAGGTAAGGAAGAAAGGTCATATACTGGAGTGGTCTACAGGTGAGGGAGGAAGGTCATATACAGGAGTGTTCAACAGGTGAGGAAGAAAGGTCATATACTGGAGTGGTCTACAGGTGAGGAAGGAAGGTCATATACTGGAGTGGTCTAAAGGTGAAGAAGGAAGGTCATACTCTGGAGTGGTCTAAAGGTGAGGAAGGAAGGTTATACACTGTAGTGTTCTACAGGTGAAGTAGGAAGGTCTGGTCTGGAGTGGTCTACAGGTGAGGAAGGAAGGTCATACTCTGGAGTGGTCTACAGGTGAGGAAGGAAGGTTATACACTGTAGTGTTCTACAGGTGAAGTAGGAAGGTCTGGTCTG
Source organism: Urechis unicinctus (assembly GCA_034190875.2). Taxonomy (NCBI): domain Eukaryota; kingdom Metazoa; phylum Annelida; class Polychaeta; order Xenopneusta; family Urechidae; genus Urechis; species Urechis unicinctus. The sequence goes on along the minus strand of CM067356.1, from coordinate 55,537,816 downwards.
GAGTGGTCTACAGGTGAGGAAGGAAGGTCATACACTGGAGTGTTCTACAGGTGAGGAAGGACACATTGTCCACAACAGCGTGTGAACTCAAGACGTTGCAATGGAAATACAACACTAAGTAGGGCTGGGGTCAACAGGTATGTAAGGAAAGCCATGTAAACAAGTGAAAACAGTAGTTTAGATAGCAAGGTGTTGACAAATTGTGAAACATCACTTCAACAATTATAGATATAATGCATCTACAAGTGAAACATACCAACTCATTCCAAGCAGTCAAAAATTGTATCTCAACAATATAACAAGATACCTGCAGGGTTTATATACCCAATTATCTTGATTACTAAATATCTTATATAATTATATTGCACCTTGGATTTATACTTTAAAATGTCAATTGTATTTTTAATTCCTATTCAACAGCAATTCTTTAGGGGTTCTGTTTAAAACCCTCTTTTAATTTTAGATAATTTGAGTTGTATATTCATGATTTAAAATATTGTATTTTTGCAGTTTACATTGCAGGAAACATTTACAATAGAACAAATGTGCCACTGTACCTGTCCTAATCAAGTGACCTCACCTTGTGTTTTTCTATCTCAGTCTTCTGAAAGAGCCCCTTACAGAGGTCACATGATACAGGTGTGTGTTCCTCCTGGCGATGCTCCTCAAGGTCAGAGCGAGGTACAGGTTCCTCACAGTCTGGACAGAGGACTATGTTCCTCCGGCAATGGACCTCATGCATGACATAATTCACAGCAGCTATGTCACGCTTGCTGAGAGAAAAAGATAATAATGAACATGTTATTATTAACATAGGCACGCGAGTCTCAAAAACGCCCTCCTACCTAGCAGCAAATATCTGCATGTCCATACAGAGAAATATAGCAATTGATTTGTCCTAAATAACTTGAAATCTCCCTGGTGCAAAGTCTTTGATTTTGAAATATTTGGTTAGGCAGTGCAATGCATCCTGGGTTTGACTAATATGAAAATGTGGCCATTGAGCTTGTGACACTCCAGTAGGTTCAACAAGGCTATTCTGGTCAAGACCCCAAACAAGACTTGCACACCCAGGGAGGAGACACATTACAAGATTTGAGTGCCTGTAAATGGTTAGTAAACAGATTGACACTTGATAAATTAATACGCCTGAATAATTCACAACATTAGCTGGCTAGATATGCAGTGACTGGAAAGGTAGTATGACAAGAAAACTCGCCAGTTATTGCAGTATTTGGTGTCTTCTTGTTGATCTGCCATGGTGTCTGATGGATGAATGACAGTGTGCCCGAGACAGATCCTGTGACAACTGACAAACGATAATTATAAATGACAGTATTGCTTAAGAAGCAAGATATACAATGACCTTGATGATTCACTACATATATCCGGGTATCATCAGGGAGTTTTGAGTAGGGGGTGGTGACCAAAAGTGCTGAGAAAACCCTTTACGCCAAATTAATTGAATGATAACCAACTAAAATATATCAAAATTGTCTGTATAATGAAAGCTTTCCTTCTAACCCTAGGCAAGTAACCTTAGTCTTCAGCCGAGGTGGTTATTGATGATCGGATGCCACCGTAGGAGTGGCCATAAAAGACAAGAGCACTAGACAGCGCAGATGCAGTGGAATTCTATTGCCTTCTGACCGGGGCGATAGAAGGCCTACATTCCAGGACGCCTTATTTTAGTGGCAATAATGAAAAGACAAGGTTTATTCAATGTGTAAAACGCAAAGTTGTATTTGTTTTCCTTGTTACATCGAGGTTCAAACTGACAACGGACACATTAAACAGTGAAAGTATGAACGAGCAGTGAGCGCATATTTTCCATGAATCATCGCCGAAGTTTCGGATTCGCACGAACAACCAGTGCAAACACGGCCATTGTTAATCGATTAGTCAACCTACTGTTATTCAACGTCCTGTAGCCATTCTTTACAGAAAAAGACAGGAATAGAAACAGCGACGGCTTTCATTTGAGAAAATACAATCGAAACTAAAGACTAAAACAATTACACTCGTTAAAAATTACCTAGTATCTTCGATGTACCTTCTCTCCACTTTCGGAGTCAGTTCGCCTAAGTCATATATAAAACGAACACGGGGTAAACCATTGGTTTCGTTTTCATCATAACGTTACATTTTCAGTCCCACTGAGACGCGAGGTGGAGGTTGTAGGGGTGGGGGATTAGCAGGCGGGTGTTGGATTCCACTACGTGGCGGACAGTAGACACAGGGGTAGACACAGTTGTCCGCTTGTTATAGGGACAGTTAGAGATCACCAAAGTTAGCCATATACAGTGAATATACTCCTATACCAGTGTTTCCACGTGTTTGACATATGTATCTAGTGCTGCTTTTGGTAGGATTAGCACAATTTGGGCCCAACGATGGCTCACTCCGACTCTTTTCCAGGCGAGAAATTCCCCATCCCATGCCATCCAGCCATTTTTGTGCTGTGGGCTGTAAGGAACAACCTTTAAGCCTCAGGTTGTCAATGACGCAATCAAGAAACGTGTGGTGTGATTTTCCTGGTAAGTGCTACTGGGCCTTGGAGAGGACCATCTTTGAGCGAAACAGACTCTGAATGAACACCTCGAGGACTGATCGGGGCTTATACCTGCGACTTGCTTGTACGGCATGAATCCAGTCAGTTGCCGTTTGATTTGCATGCCAAAACCGTTATTGCACGAATAAATCCTCGAATGACCTGGTATTTTGTGCTCAATAATCTTCATAAAATGAGGATACTTTTGTGTGTTGAAATGGATTGACAGTTATTCTTGTTGCAAAGTTAGCCTTAATCTACTAAAGGTTGTGTTCGTGATTCATACAATTCTCACAAAATACAATAATAATAATCAAAGTACAGTATATACAGACAGAAAGAAATACAGAATATTTTTTTTAATTTTTATTTACAAATGACAGTTAAAGTTGGCCATATATGGTGAATATACTCCTATGCCAGTATTTCCACATGTCTGACATGTATCTAGTTCTGCTTTTGGTAAGACTATTTTTTCTAGAATCCAGCCCACACATTAACTTATTACACACATTAACAAATTATTTCTTATTACTTCCTCATGGGCAGGTACACACACATAAGCAAACATATTACTAGCACTGTATGTATATAGCTTTGAGTCCTGGGTATGACTTAAAACTGCATCCAGCTGTGGCGCTCCGGGATATGAGTGTGGGAATGTGAGGCTACCCTTAATCACAGTCTGCCTCCAGGTAGATGGGGCTCGTCAACCCGGAAGGATCGCCCATCTAGGAGAAGGAAACTCTGATCACAAACCTCTGCTGTCGGACAGCTATATCCTATTGGAACTGGCTAAGGGTCGGCGCTCTGTTAAAAAAAAACTTGCTTCATTATTACGTCCACATTTGATTCAGAGATAGGCGGTGCCGGTAGACATCATAGACAGAATGCCGGTAACGTCTCGGGCTTGGCTTCCTCGCGGGCGTGGGAAGCAGGGTCCGGCCATCGCGGCAAATCAAGCAAGCACCGGACCAAGCCTCTTGGAATGTGGGAACTCTGAGAGGAAGAAGCACAGAAGTGATCGAGACGTTGACGAGGAGAAAAGTCGACTTCTGCGGTGTACAAGAGCACAGGTGGAAGGGCAGTCTTGCGGCCAGCCAGGTTCGCACACTCAAAGGCAAGGACTACCAGTACAAGTTCTTCTATTGCTCACATGAGTCAGGCCAAGGTGGAGCTGGCATGCTGTTGGTCAAGAGCTGGGTGGACAAAGTCATTGAAGTCCGGCGCATCTCCGACAGGATCCTTTTGCTGAAGCTGCGCGGCAAGGTATACTCAGCCTGTGTCAGATCAGATATGCTCCACGGTAGCGAGACATGGGCGCCGAATGCGTCCGACCTTCAGCGGCTCTGCCGTAACGACCACTCCATGATTCGTTGGATTTGTGGCACCAATGACCAAGAAGAAACTCTGTCGGCTACACTTCTCCAGAAACTTGGCATTGATGATATCACAGCAGTCCTGCGCAGCCGGCGCCTCAGATGGTCTGGACATGTACAGCGTGCCACGTCCTGTATCAAATCTGTCACAGACTTATCAATCCCCGGTGTAAGAGGGCGAGGAAGGCCTAGGAAGACGTGGCTGGAATGTGTCAAGAAAGATGTTAGTGAATGTGGCCTGTCTGGCTTTGACCCGCAAGACAGAGGCGCATGGAAAGCTGACGTGCGACGTTGTCTGGTGTTGCCAACCCCATTGAATGGGACAAATACTAATATGGATATGATGAGAGGAGAGGAGGGTTACAACCACTGTTACTCTGTTACTTGAACAGGATAGAAGACCTCCTCAAAATGTACCTCAAAATCTCTAATGGTGTCCTGGCTAAGTTGACGCACAACTTTTCTGATGCACCTATCAAAGTGAGCTGGATCACCAGGTGTGCGACTGCGCATCTCACGTAGAAGGTTGTATCGCTTCGCCAGTGCTGCATATTCTCCTGCCCGCATTAATACATCTGCAACTCCATCTTCTCGAAGTCCTGCCTTTTCTTTAAGTATGTTAAAGATTTCCCAACGCCCCAAAAGGGCAGCATACTGGATGGCCCATATACCGTGGGCATCCTCCACCATAGGTTCCCCTCCATGTGTCAGCAAAGCGTCCAATACACTCGGCCTATCAAACAAAACGGCCACATGCACGAGGTAGAGGTCCTTGCATTTTTCATTAGGGGTATCACCCGGTACATTGTAGGTTCTACATCCATACTCCTTAATTATAGATATCGCCTGTTCATTAGGGATGCCATTCAAGAGAACACGGATTGGTCTATGTAGATAGGTGCTTTCTGAACCTGCACATATAAGCAAACTATCATCATCACCATTATCATCACCATTATCATCATATCAATCCCACACAAGGCTACTAAGATATATCATGTCAATAAATGATTTAGTGACAATATAATCTATATATATTATTTGTAATACTTACCCAATTGCAATATATCCATTTTCAGACTATATTTGTTGGTTAAATTCTTGTCAAAGTCTGTATACTTAATGATTTTTTCCAAATCTGAAGTTTCGCCTATCGCGATCAAGTTGTGCAATTTGGTCAAACCAATGGGAGATGTCCAGGTTGGCTGTGTGAGAACAACTCCACTGTCAGCTGTAGGTCCTGAAAAAGTACAAACCTTACATATAAGCAGGATGATGGTGATAATTGGTAAAATTTGGTGACAGCCAGAGGCATCCTTACATATACTGGGCTCAACACTAACTGCTGTTCATGATGAAGTTACAGCAAGTTTAGATGTGTATTAATTGTTGCCAGTCATTTATGAGTCTTAAACTTAACACTCTTTCTGACCAGGATTCCCCATAACAAATAAGCGATTTCCTTCTGTGAAAAGGCATTGGGTAGATTTCAATTAAGCATTCTTTTCAACAGAATGAGTTCTTAGAAGAGAAACTTTTACCACAGCTACATTGGGGCCATCAATAAGGCCAATACTTCCCCATTAAACTGTCACTATGGTATCAAACTATATGCTTCATTTTTTGGTTCATACTAACATCAATTTGTGCCACTCATTCAATCACTCACATCTTCATTAAAGATGCCAGCTTTCAATTTGAACATAAATCTAGGTATACTCATGCCTTTTAAATTTCGGCTTGTTGTCACACAATAATAATTGATCACCCGTAAGGTTGGCACAAACTCTATCGCAAGAGAATATCACTGAATTACAACATGATAAACACAGAATGAAATGTTTACAAAGAGTTAATAGCTTGGGGAAGAGGGCATGCTAGTCGCTCAAGCTAACACAATATTACCATTAATAGCATAAGCCTCAAGCCAACAAAGTTGGCACATTGTTCACTCATAGAGATGGTTCCCATATAGCCAATTGGAGAGAGCCCTCTCATCATAAAATCTTGTGTAAACAATGCCACCTCTCTTCCCCACTCTTTAACACCTGATTATGGGGTAACAATTCCTTATCTTCCACACGACATTTAAGGAAAGTTATTTGAATTTTCTAACACAACAAAAATCTTATCAAAATATCGCCTACTAACCAAACGCAGGGCCAGGGTTCGTCCTGCGCCTAACATAACATTGATTTAACTCCAAATGTATGTATGGCTCCGAACTGCAGTCTACAAGATGGAAACAGGGTGGACGATCCATCGCTGAAAACAAAATAAGATGAATTAACTCTAATGATAACCAAAGACGCCATTTACCTTGTAAAATAACCAGCCAAATTCCCCCATTTGTAAAGAGGTCCCATTGTCACATTGACTGCAATGAATTACTACCACAGAGTTCCCCACACCTTGAAGTTGACGATTTTTTTCAGATTTTTCTTCTTTTTGCGAGCGTCTGTGAGCCTCAGTTGAGTTTCGGCTGACATTGTGACTATTTGACGACACGTCGGGGATACGACTGGCCGGTAGTCTACGGGACCTGGTTCCTGCTCGCGTGGGCGCGGCTGGTTGTTTGCTCCTGTCGTATGATTTGCTGGCGAGTGCCCCCTCCCTGGCAGGGACACTGGTGCTGCTACGGGTCTCCGCTGCCCCTGAGAGACGGGAGGACCTGTGTTGGCTGGCGTCCACAGTGTCCGTCTTGCGAATGGGTCCTCTTGTATCTGCTGTGCTTGGACGTGATGGGGCGTCACAAACAGCCTGGACACAGCAAGACTAGAATAGCTGGATAGGCTGGCAGACAGCTTTACAATGCATTTCATAGAAAATCCTGCAACTTGTGCCGTGAAAACAACATCACTGAATGATTCCTTTCCAGTTTCAACATTGACAGTCTGATCAGTTATCCTGATAATATTTATGGCATTCGTTAAGTCCCATTTGCATATCTAGGATGCTTAACTAGATGATAAGATAAGGTATGACTAGGTTTGCTATCACAATTCCATCATTCGACAGGGAAATGCGCGGTTTATACATCTTGGGATATGATGAGTGACAGCAGCTAACCACTTTACCATGGTAACCAACTCACTTGATGTTGGAAAAGGACATCTTCTGGGAGAAGTGTGCCACAGAACTCACAGGGTAACATAAGCTCCTCCTGGAAATCTGCAGGCACGGACTCCGCTTCAGGGCTACCATGCACACACATCCCACATCAATGCACCAAGAGAAATCTCATACAAGCAATATATAAACATTACCAATATTACTTACTCTTTTGAAACACAATATTTCATTCACAAAAGCAATAAAATTACAGGGGTGAGACTTATACAGGGAATGTTGTGCATAATTTTGCTAGACAAAAGTGGGACTAAATCACAAGTGTAATGCAATTATATGAAAGAACAGGGAAGTTATTTGCTCAGCAAATATCAACCACTTCAGGCTGTGAATGCAAATTACATGGAAATGCAACAGATTCTTTTTTGACACATGGTGTGTCGACAACTCATAATTATGTACCAGAAATGATACAATCATTAGCAGTAATGATATTCAATTAATCCAGGACTCCTCGGAAATTAATCAGAACATCAAAAAATACATATGTTGTTGGAATGAATTTTTTTCTCCAAAGAAATGCAACAAAATATTGACCTAGTGTGATAGGATGAAGACTCTAGGTTATCCAGGAAAGAAGGTGGATTGGCTGGAGGCACCCTGGGTCGGTTCTGTTCGTTGTTGAGTGGAGAAGGGCGCGTGTTGTTGCTGTGGGCTGCACCTGGCTGTGACTGGTCACTGCAGATATCCTGAGTCAAGGTCATAGGAAACACAGTTCAGTCGCGTCAAGGTACACGGGCCAATCTCTCAAATATCAGAGCAATCACTTAAAGGACATACATACTTTTAAGTTTATATGACAATCACTTCAAATTCATATGACACAGGTCAATCACTTCAAGTTTATATGACACAGGTCAATCACTTCAAATTTATATGACAAAAGTCAATCATCTCAGCTAGAGGGGGAAATGAATTACTTTTCCCAAGTTCATTCAAGTTGGCTGAGGTTGATATTGCTAACATATGGTACATGGATTGATGATCTTTCAAAAGGTGAAATAGTGTTGGAAAGTCAAGGTTTCTACACATGGCTGCATTGATGACAGTTTGACAGATAGCCATGTATATTGTGGTGTAGGACAGATCTTCTTACTCTAATGATCAGAAGATCAGAGGTGTTGATGATTTCATACCTGATAAGATCGGCTGCGACAAACATTGACGTTTTTGTGGCACCCATGATTGACAATGTTAAGAATGTTCACATGCAGCCATATTTCAATCAAAACCACAATCCTGCGAAACAATATTTATAGTGACGCAGTAACATAAGAAATCAGTTTGGCCAAACTAGAGAAAACCAATGACTTCCCCGTTAAGCGATATATACGAAAAACACAGCTAAAATACAGTGATGCATCTAATTATAATTGCCATTTATTTTGTTACCTGGTGTCCTATCAATAGGTCTATTGGATATGGCTGGTGGCAGAATTCACACGGCAAACTGGGCATATCTGTAAGACAGATCATTTGAAACAGGCTGAAGGCATTTTGAGGGGAATATGAGGCACTGAGACTCAAGTTGTAATTAAAAGGAACATTCAATTAAAGGAATTATCAAAAATCAGTCATGAAATAAAAAAATCTCAGATTCCCAACAGCTTTTGCATTGTAACATTGAAATTTGAGTCAAAACAGAAACAATGCTAAACCAAACAAATATACAAATTGAAGACAACAATTGTAACACTGACGACACCTACCACTGTCTGGCATGGCGTTGTGGGAAGGGGGTGCCGGGAAGTCGGGGACTGATGCCAGCGCTTCCAGCCCATAATCGCGCCTGCTTTCCAAGTCCAAATCCCCAACCCCGGCGCCCATCTCATTGAAATCCTGCGCCAGATGCATGGCTAATAATCTGTCCAGAGTTTCTTGTGATCCAGCACTCCCTGCCGCAGTGCTAGGGTGCACGTTAGAAGCCCCGCGCCTTTGATCCCGTGTCTTGTTCGTGTCTTTAGCTACAGACTCTTGAAATGACGGTTTGGAGGCGGAGTATTTGCTGGGAGGATTAGAATTCACATTGGCTGCTTTTTCGGGCTGATGCCCGCATTGGATATTGACTGGTGCTGGAGGAGTTGACTGTTCTACGTGGCTGGCCGTATAGACTGTTACTCGATGATTCCATCATCCTGTCAAGTTCATTTCTGGCAAATAAGTTGCCAGGGATATCAGCCTGTCTGTAGCTGGGAGGGTTTCTCTGTTTGGGGATGGTGGGTCGAGGGGCGGTGTTATTGGAGACGGGGGCTTCAGGATACCTGCAGTTGGTGTCCTCGTGTTTCTGTTGGTCTCTGTGCATGATGAATGCCTGGCATTTATAGCACTGCTCCGTGCGAGATCCGCAGTAGTCAAGGTGAGCTTGGAGGTCACATTGAGGAAAGTCAAGTTCGCAGTAGGCACATACCTGAATGCGGCGAGGGCACATTTCCTCCTGTCACACACATGGAGAGATTAACTGACACAACCTTCTGGTAAATAAATATAAACAAAACACTGGGGTTTAACATGATATTGTGATGAGTGAGATTAAATAAATTACTGGGTTTTAATGGTGCTTGCATAATTGAGGTGACATTTGTGGCAGTGATAGATGAGGATGATTTGGATGCTTGTCCTGTACCCAATGAAGACAAGCTTCCACTTGACACAAATCTGTTGCCAAGACCAGGTTTACAAACCCACCTAACTTAGGTGGAAGTCATTGTATTACCACTGAGATACCGAGTTTCAGCTGAGTGGTCTACAGGTGAGGGAGGAAGGTCATATACAGGAGTGTTCAACAGGTGAGGAAGAAAGGTCATACACTGGAGTGTTCTACAGGTAAGGAAGAAAGGTCATATACTGGAGTGGTCTACAGGTGAGGGAGGAAGGTCATATACAGGAGTGTTCAACAGGTGAGGAAGAAAGGTCATATACTGGAGTGGTCTACAGGTGAGGAAGGAAGGTCATATACTGGAGTGGTCTAAAGGTGAAGAAGGAAGGTCATACTCTGGAGTGGTCTAAAGGTGAGGAAGGAAGGTTATACACTGTAGTGTTCTACAGGTGAAGTAGGAAGGTCTGGTCTGGAGTGGTCTACAGGTGAGGAAGGAAGGTCATACTCTGGAGTGGTCTACAGGTGAGGAAGGAAGGTTATACACTGTAGTGTTCTACAGGTGAAGTAGGAAGGTCTGGTCTGGAGTGGTCTACAGGTGAGGAAGGAAGGTCATACACTGGAGTGTTCTACAGGTGAGGAAGGACACATTGTCCACAACAGCGTGTGAACTCAAGACGTTGCAATGGAAATACAACACTAAGTAGGGCTGGGGTCAACAGGTATGTAAGGAAAGCCATGTAAACAAGTGAAAACAGTAGTTTAGATAGCAAGGTGTTGACAAATTGTGAAACATCACTTCAACAATTATAGATATAATGCATCTACAAGTGAAACATACCAACTCATTCCAAGCAGTCAAAAATTGTATCTCAACAATATAACAAGATACCTGCAGGGTTTATATACCCAATTATCTTGATTACTAAATATCTTATATAATTATATTGCACCTTGGATTTATACTTTAAAATGTCAATTGTATTTTTAATTCCTATTCAACAGCAATTCTTTAGGGGTTCTGTTTAAAACCCTCTTTTAATTTTAGATAATTTGAGTTGTATATTCATGATTTAAAATATTGTATTTTTGCAGTTTACATTGCAGGAAACATTTACAATAGAACAAATGTGCCACTGTACCTGTCCTAATCAAGTGACCTCACCTTGTGTTTTTCTATCTCAGTCTTCTGAAAGAGCCCCTTACAGAGGTCACATGATACAGGTGTGTGTTCCTCCTGGCGATGCTCCTCAAGGTCAGAGCGAGGTACAGGTTCCTCACAGTCTGGACAGAGGACTATGTTCCTCCGGCAATGGACCTCATGCATGACATAATTCACAGCAGCTATGTCACGCTTGCTGAGAGAAAAAGATAATAATGAACATGTTATTATTAACATAGGCACGCGAGTCTCAAAAACGCCCTCCTACCTAGCAGCAAATATCTGCATGTCCATACAGAGAAATATAGCAATTGATTTGTCCTAAATAACTTGAAATCTCCCTGGTGCAAAGTCTTTGATTTTGAAATATTTGGTTAGGCAGTGCAATGCATCCTGGGTTTGACTAATATGAAAATGTGGCCATTGAGCTTGTGACACTCCAGTAGGTTCAACAAGGCTATTCTGGTCAAGACCCCAAACAAGACTTGCACACCCAGGGAGGAGACACATTACAAGATTTAGTGCCTGTAAATGGTTAGTAAACAGATTGACACTTGATAAATTAATACGCCTGAATAATTCACAACATTAGCTGGCTAGATATGCAGTGACTGGAAAGGTAGTATGACAAGAAAACTCACCAGTTATTGCAGTATTTGGTGTCTTCTTGTTGATCTGCCATGGTGTCTGATGCATGAATGACAGTGTGCCCGAGACAGATCCTGTGACAACCGACAAACGATAATTATAAATGACAGTATTGCTTAAGAAGCAAGATATACAACAAGCTCGATGATTCACTGCATATATCCGGGTATCATCAGGGAGTTTTGAGTAGGGGGTGGTGACCAAAAGTGCTGAAAAAACCCTTTACGCCAAATTAATTGAATGATAACCAACTAAAATATATCAAAATTGTCTGTATAATGAAAGCTTTCCTTCTAACCCTAGGCAAGTAACCTTAGTCTTCAGCCGAGGTGATTATTGATGATCGGATGCCACCGTAGGAGTGGCCATAAAAGACAAGAGCACTAGACAGCGCAGATGCAGTGGAATTCTATTGCCTTCTGACCGGGGCGATAGAAGGCCTACATTCCAGGACGCCTTATTTTAGTGGCAATAATGAAAAGACGAGGTTTATTTAATGTGTAAAACGCAAAGTTGTATTTGTTTTCCTTGTCACATCGAGGTTCAAACTGACAACGGACACATTAAACAGTGAAGGTATGAACGAGCAGTGAGCGCATATTTTCCATGAATCATCGCTGAAGTTTCGGATTCGCATCTTATCATATTTGTTTTTGCACGAACAACCAGTGCAAACACGGCCATTGTTAATCGATTAGTCAACCTACTGTTATTCAACGTCCAGTAGCCATTCTTAACAGAAAAAGACAGGAATAGAAACAGCGGCGGCTTTCATTTGAGAAAATACAATCGAAACTAAAGACTAAAACAATTACACTCGTGAAAAATTACCTAGTACCTTCGATGTACCTTCTCTCCACTTTCGGAGTCAGTTCGCCTAAGTCATATATAAAACGAACACGGTAAACCATTGGTTTCGTTTTCATCATAACGTTACGTTTTCAGTCCCACGGATACGCGAGGTGGAGGTTGTAGGGGTGGGGTATTAGCAGGCGGGCGTTGGATTCCACTACGTGGCGTACAGTGGGCTATGTCGTGCATTTATGTCGTCTTCCTTTTGCATTATGATTCAGAAATGGGTCGGTATTTTTAGTCTAGCAATGGGTTGATTCTTTTGGAATAGACAGGAAAACCAATGGGTCAGGTCTTTTTCATACTGTGAAGTAAACTATATAAATGGACCAGTCAGGGGTAGACACAGTTGTCCGCTTGTTATAGGGACATGGTGCTACTAGCACTAGTCCTACCTTTAAAAAAAAATTATTTACAGATGACAGTTAGAGATCACCAAAGTTAGCCATATACAGTGAATATACTCCTATACCAGTGTTTCCACGTGTTTGACATGTATCTAGTGCTGCTTTTGGTAGGACTAGCACAATTTGGGCCCAACGATGGCTCACTCCGACTCTTTTCTAGGCGAGAAATTCCCCCTCCCATGCCATCCAGCCATTTTTGTGCTGTGGGCTGTAAGGAACAACCTTTAAGCCTCAGGTTGTCAATGACGCAATCAAGAGACGTAAAGAGTACGAAAAGCGAAGGCTCTTACAGATGCTACGCCTAAAATGGTGTGATTTTCCCGGTAAGTGCTACTGGGCCTTGGAGAGCACCATCTTTGAGCGAAACAGACTCTGAATGAACACCTCGAGGACTGATCGGGGCTTATACCTGCGACTTGCTTGTACGGCATGAATCCAGTCAGTTGCCGTTTGATTTGCATGCCAAAACCGTTATTGCACGAATAAATCCTCGAATGACCTGGTATTTTGTGCTCAATAATCTTCATAAAATGAGGATACTTTTGTGTGTTGAAATGGATTGACAGTTATTCTTGTTGCAAAGTTAGCCTTAATCTACTAAAGGTTGTGTTCGTGATTCATACAATTCTCACAAAATACAATAATAATAATCAAAGTACAGTATATACAGACAGAAAGAAATACAGAATATTTTTTTTAATTTTTATTTACAAATGACAGTTAAAGTTGGCCATACATGGTGAATATACTCATATGCCAGTGTTTCCACATGTCTGACATGTATCTAGTTCTGCTTTTGGTAAGACTATTTTTTCTAGAATCCAGCCCACACATCAACTTATTACACACATTAACACATTATTTCTTATTACTTCCTCATGGGCAGGTACACACACATAAGCAAACATATTACTAGCACTGTATGTATATAGCTTTGTAGAGGAGAGGAGGGTTACAACCACTGTTACTCTGTTACTTGAACAGGATAAAAGACCTCCTCAAAATGTACCTCAAAATCTCTTATGGTGTCCTGGCTAAGTTGACGCTCAACTTTTCTGATGCACCTATCAAAGTGAGCTGGATCACCAGGTGTGCGACTGCGCATCTCACGTAGAAGGTTGTATCGCTTCGCCAGTGCTGAATATTCTCCTGCCCGCATTAATACATCTGCAACTCCATCTTCTCGAAGTCGTGCCTTGTCTTTGAGTATATTGAAGAGTTCCCAACGCCCCAAAAGGGCAGCATACTGGATGGCCCATATACTGTGGGCATCCTCCACCATAGGTTCCCCTCCATGTGTCAGCAAAGCGTCCAATACACTCGGCCTATCAAACAAAACGGCCACATGCACGAGGTAGAGGTCCTTGCATTTTTCATAAGGGGTATCACCCGGTATATAGCAGGTTCTCCATCCATACTCTTGAATTAGAGATATCACCTCTTCATTAGGGATGCCATTCAAGAAAACTCTGAGTGGCCGAGGAATATAGATGCTTTCTGAACCTGCACATATAAGCAAACTATCATCATCACCACCATCATCACCATCATATCAATCCCGCACAAGGCTACTAAGATATATCATGTCAATAAATGATGATTTAGTGACAATATAATCTCTATATATCATTTGTAATACTTACCCAATTGCAATATATCCATTTTCAGACTATATTTGGTGGTTAAATTCTTGTTAAAGCATGTATCCTGAATGATTTTTTCCGTATCTGACGTTTGGCCTCTCGGTCATTGGTCCAACCAATGGGAGATGTCCAGATTGGCTGTGTCAGAACAACTCCACTGTCAGCTGTAGGTCCTGAAAAAGTACAAACCTTACGTATAAGCAGGATGATGGTGATAATTGGTAAAATTTGGTGACAGCCAGAGGCATCTTTACATATGCTGGGGTTAACACTAACTGCTGTTCATGAAGTTACAGCAAGTTTAGATGTGTATTTATTGTTGCCAGTCATTTGTGAGTCTTAAACTTAACACTCTTTCTGACCAGGATTCCCCATAACAAATAAGCGATTTCCTTCTGTGAAAAGGCATTGGGTAGATTACAATTAAGCAATCTTTTCAACAGAATGAGTTCTTAGAAGAGAAACTTTGACCACAGCTGCATTGGGGCCATCAATAAGTCCAATACTTCCCAATTAAACTGTCATTATGGTATCAAACTATATGCTTCAATTTTTTGGTTCATACTAACATCAATTTGTGCCACTCATTCAATCACTCACATCTTCATTAAAGATGCCAGCTTCCAATTTGAACATATATCTAGGTATGCTCATGCCTTTAAAAATTTCAGCTTGTTGTCACACAATAATAATTGATCACCCGTAAGGTTGGCACAAGCTCTATCGCAAGAGAATATCACTGAATTACAACATGATAAACACAGAATGAAATGTTTACAAAGAGTTAATAGCTTGGGGAAGAGGGCATGCTAGTCGCTTAAGCTAACACAATATGACCATTTATAGCATAAGTCTCAAACCAACAAAGTTGGCACATTGTTCACTCATAGAGATGGTTCCCATATAGCCAATTGGAGAGAGCCCTCTCATCATAACATCTTGTGTAAACAAAGACACCCCTCTTCCCCACTCTTTAACACCTGATTATGGGGTAACAATTCCTTATCTTCCACACGACATTTAAGGAAAGTTATTTGAATTTTCTAACACAACAAAAATCTTATCAAAATATCGCCTACTAACCAAACGCAGGGCCAGGGTTCGTCCTGCGCCTAACATAATATTGATTTAACTCCAAATGTATGTATGGCTCCGAACTGCAGTCTACAAGATGGAAACGGGGTGGACGATCCGTCGCTGAAAATAAAATAAGATGAATTGACTCTAATGATAACCAAAGACGCCATTTACCTTGTAAACAGAATGAGTTCTTAGAGGAGAAACGTTGACCACAGCTGCATTGGGGCCATCAATAAGTCCAATACTTCCCAATTAAACTGTCACTATGGTATCAAACTATATGCTTCATTCTTTGGTTCATACTAACATCAATTTGTGCCACTCATTCAATCACTCACATCTTCATTAAAGATGCCAGCTTCCAATTTGAACATATATCTAGGTATGCTCATGCCTTTTAAATTTCAGCTTGTTGTCACACAATAATAATTGATCACCCGTAAGGTTGGTCATATATAATCGATCTAATGACCCCGCTGAAACAGCTTAAAACGTAGTCAGTGGTAGTAGCGGGGTCTTTAGATCGATAATATAAAACTT
Organism: Urechis unicinctus; assembly: GCA_034190875.2. NCBI lineage: Eukaryota > Metazoa > Annelida > Polychaeta > Xenopneusta > Urechidae > Urechis > Urechis unicinctus. The sequence goes on along the minus strand of CM067356.1, from coordinate 55,521,832 downwards.
TCTCTCTTCGTTCTACGATCTATTGGGGGTCATAGATCGATAGATATATATCTTTCTATCTTCAACCTGCCTTCTGATACGAATCCCTGTGATCGCTACTGTCTACCTGTCTACTCTCAATCTGATAAGGAGACAAATTGAATTCCGATCTAAGTTAATTTAATTTCAACCTGTTACTTTTATTCGACGGAGTTAACTTGTCGATTGGTGATTTCATACTTACATTTTCCGAATTCTCTGGTTGACTTAAAGACAAATGTAAATCATCGATAATACAAAAACAAGTCTCGTTGGATGGTTAACCAGTGTGAAGCTGGCGCAAAATAGTAGAACCAAATAAGAGCCCGACTGGACAACCTATTCCTGGTAGAAATAGCTTACGCCGAATTTTAGCATGTAAACACAGATCAGCTGATTGGTCGGCTGCAACGGAATATAAGGATTCAAAGCATATTTAAACAGAATGAACGACTATAGACAAGTAGAATTAGTTTATTTCCTTTCAAACATAAATAAACAACTATAATTAAACATAATCGGGAACCATGATCCACTTCAAGTGAACTTTTGTAAATCAATATACATACTATGTATATTGAGTTAACACTGGGTCCCAAATCACATATTTGGCCCTAGGAAACACAATAACTGGGAGGGAAACCCCCAAAGTAACTAAAGTCTGCTACTATGCACCCACTAGGCTACCTAAAACTGTATGCAGTATACCCCATCGGCGTTATAACTATCTAGAACCATTTAGTGGAAGCTATGTATATTTAGGTCCCGCAAAGCCAAAAATCTCACTTTGAACCCGCTGTAACACAAAAACAGGGATGGAAACCCCCAAAGTAACTATAGTCTGCTACTATGCACCCACTAGGCTACCCAAAACTGTATGCAGTATACCCCCATCGGCGTTATAACTATCTAGAACCATTTAGTGGAAGCTATGTTTATTTAGGTCCCGCAAAGCCAAAAATCTCACTTTGAACCCGCTGTAACAAAAAACAGGGAGGGAAACCCCCAAAATAGCTTTTGGCTTATGCTTTGCACCCCCAAGGTTACCTGAAAGGGCAATGCTTATTGAGTTATTATAAATATCAAGCACTTGTTCATATTGATTTAAATGTGAAGTCATGAATCTGGTTTCGCAAGTTAAGCAGCCAATCACGGAACAGATATTAGTTGCGTGCAACTAAATCAGCCAGTCACAGCACAGGAATTATTTGGGCGTAACTTAATTAGTCAATTGTTATGATATTAATCTAGCTCTTTTGACTTTTGAAACCCTCCCCCTCTTTTCCATTGTCAGCACGACATGTTTCACTAGCCCGGGTCAACCTCCGCCCTTAAGACGGGGGTGTGACCCTGATAAGTAGACTTGGCTGGTACCTTTTCCCATTGGCCAATGACCCTTCGAGCCTACGCCCACGCCCCATGTGAGCTGTTGGGGTTGACCTTTGTGAAGGGGGACCGGCTATACCTGGACAAATGGGAGGCCAGCTGTGGGTGTAGTTCCGAGCGTTATCCAATGCCGGAACCCCGATAAAATAGGTGGCTTCGCGGAAATTCAGGGAGATCTACCTAGCGAAGAGACGAAGTATCTGAACAAGATTCTGACCCGAGATTCCAGAGACAAGCTAATAAGCAAAACTCGAATAAAATCAACAAGAACTCAACTCCTGGACTCGTGTGTTTTCTCTGGCTAGTGTCCCCTCTCAAGCAACTACAAGCAGCTACAATATTCCTATATACGAAGGAGCGCGCAGAAATACGAATAACCAAGAAATATAAGTATAACAAGAGTATAGCTATAAGAAGGAAATATAGTTATAAGACAATCCCAGCACGGCAACTAGTTGTGCGCAACTTAATCAGCCAATCACAGAACTGGAATTAGTTGTGCGCAACTTAATCAGCCAATCACAGAATTGGAATTAGTTGCGCGCAACTTAATCAGCCAATCACACAACAGGAATAAGTTGACATTTGGGGTGGATATCATTACCGGCTTGTTTTAAGTATCATCTCTCATCGAGGCTCGCTTCTAAGGTAATGCTGTGGATACAGGGAACTCCCTTGTCTCCTTATGGGTTCAATTCGTTATTTTCATGCTCTTGACTCATCAGCTACAGCCAAAATGCCTGTACAATGTATTAAACGGACACGATACCATGTTAATATAATTAAATTTGGTCAAACGCGGCGCCGATCTGGACAGTTTTTAGGCCGTTTGGTTGTCTCAATTAAATGACCACTGACAACAAATGGTGCAATGATACATTTGTTTCTTGTGACACATTATAAAAGAAGAAAAGGTTCTTCATTTTATATCTTTTTCGTCTTTCTTGGTGTTATTTAATGGTGATTTGAATATGTAAATGAAACGACCCATGCCGGTTGTCTTCTTCCCGCCAATCTCTCCAACGCACAGCAGAGTTAAAAAAAACAGAGCATTTGATTATTTGTTTGGGTGAATACTAGGACAACACAACTTGAAGGGTACATAATGGACCGTGTATCGTGTGACGAATTGCCATGATACACGCTATAAAGAAGCGCACATCGGCATGTTATCTCCAGTTTATTCCACCTGGATAAACTAAAGATAATATATACATAAATCCGCTCAAATAGGCTCATTGCAACTTATAAGCATAAAATCCATTTCACCTAGATCATATTAATAATGCATACAAGACGCCATTAAAAATTTATTGAGACTAAATGTATCGCTGCTGAAGATTTATTCCACATGGGTCTGTTGGTCATAACACATCATCACATCCAGACAATCCGGTTACAGGTAAAGTATTTATTTTCACTATTTTCATGTATAAAATTATTACTTTCAGAGCAAACACACGACAGCTATTGGTATCTCTTTGGCGGTGTACATCCTTGGAAGCAGATATTTTGAAACGTTCCTTCCAATCAAGCCCCATACGTCTTCTGGTCTCCATGAAAGCACTTAAAGCAGTCCAACAAATCATCAATTCGCATGACCAGAAAGTGCTCAAGCGAGCTCATTCTCTGTGTTATATCCGATTGTTCTCCCAGCCAGATAATGATACCAAAAAGTAGGAGTAAACAAACCACAGATTGATTGGTCATAATCAGAAATTAACATACCATTACCTTCAAAATAAAAGTACTCACCTCCAGTGTGAAAGAATGCGTCTCATCATGGTCTGCTTTTCTCAATATGAATCATAGTAGTTAATAATAACTTGTTTCATGGAATTACCTTTTTCCCAATATATAAGATAAAGGGCATGAATAAGTTAACTCTTCATAATTCATAACATTCAAATGTAATACTCTCATTTGTGTATACCCTTCCCAAATAAATCTGAAGGAGTAATGCATACTCACCAAAGCTGACTTTTCTTTTATGCTTCTCTAAGGAAGCTTTTAACAGAAGAAGAAAGGAAAACAATATGCATGTATCATCTTGCAGCATGTGTAGTGTATTATATTAATCATAGGCTACCCCATTTTTAATATATAAATATATATAAGATAAAGTGCATGCAGATACATTTTGGTTTTAGGTTAATTCTTCATTATTCATAACATTCAAATCTCATTGGTACATACTGTTCCCAAATAAATCTTACGTACCGAAGGAATAATTTATACTCACCAAATCTGACTTTTCTTTTCTGTTTTTCTAAGGAAGCATCTACTGAAAAGCACAAAGAAAAGATAAGTAAATATATACTGTATTTGCCTGCCCTCTTGTCAGTCCAAGAAAGTGTCCTAGTGTTTTTTGTGTGAAAATACCCATTATATGGTTTTAGATGAGATTTAATAAAAAATAAAAGCAACCCATAATGGTTGACAATTAATTGCATAATAATGGGCATATGAACACAAATATCAGTAATCAGTACTTTACAATTCAGGCATGCATAATTCAAATATACAAACAGCAGTTTGGTCTTTAGGGCCGGCTTCATTCATTTTTCCTTCAATAGCTGCTGTTTCTGTACACAAACAGAATCAGATACAGTTTGAAATAGGCAGTATATAATTTCTGTTGCATTTCCCCTCTATACCAATAATTATCATACATAAATATAAAGATTTTAAACATTTCCAAATTCATAAAGTATGTACCATATTAACACATTTTTAAGTTGTCTACAGATGTTTGTTAGGGTTTTTTATTACCAGGATTAATTCTGGGCACTTGGATCCGCTTGTAAAAGTAAAAGTTCATTTTTCAACCATATTTAAGTATTCAAGTGATTCAAGTATACCCACGTGACATTTTAAAGCATTTCTTGTTTACGTCAGTTACTAGAACAGGTGGGTACAGGACACATTCAACACAAATATATTCATAAGTATGCTGACAGAGTGCTTAATATTGAAGATATGCTGCTATGATGTATGCGTGCGGTTGAAATGTGAGCCCTGTATAAGCTTCCAGCTTGCTAATCTCACGAGAAATCGCTACATGTGTGTCTCCAATATGTAAATGACACAAATTAAGGAAAACACATAAGATAAACTGTACTAATTTGAGTGTTCATTTAGAGAATATATTGAACACCATGCATGTGTATGATTATGTCTCAGGGCACCTATGTATTAAACATATACTGTACCTCAACACAGCAGCGAAGCCATTCACAAAACTGTTGGATGAAAAAAATGCGGTTGTTGAAGTTGAGTAAACCATCTTTACTAGTATGGTAAAAACCGACCATAGACGTCACACTCCTTGTTGTACGTTTTGATGCCCGCACGGAAATTGACACAAAATCAAAACATAAAGGTTAGGTTCAATATATTTGTTGTGTCATAGCCATTTATTGGCTAGTTAATAGATTTGTGGGATGATAAAAAAATTTACAGTAAAATAATACCTTTCTTGATGAAATAACGCCGTTTTCGGTAGTAAGTCTTGTGCTCATATTACTCTGACACCAAAGGCAGGAGTCTTCAGTTAGAACAAGTGCTGCCACTTCTGTACTTTCACTGACCTCCACAGTACTCTCGGGTGGGCAACTGTAGTGACATACTCCAATCAGTCGACCAATGCTTGATCCTCATCATGTGCAGGGTCGCAATTCATATCATCATTATGCTGGGTAGAACTGTTCATTTGAATGGTCCATCGCACTGCAGCTTTATGTTGTGGGTTGAACCAACACAAGATATGGGCGGCTTGAGACATTGGTGGCCTGAGGCATGGGCAGCTTGAGACATAGTCGGCTTGAGATATGGGCGGCTAGAGGCATAGGCGGCTGTCTTGACGCATGGGCGGCTTGAGGCGTGGGCGGCTTGAGGCGTGGGCGGCTTGAGGCGTGGGCGGCTTGAGGCACAATTGGATCTTAATATTTGTTATAATAAAGGAATGCTCGTACGTCATAACGGTACCGAAATGCCAATCACAGTATGTACCGTTTTCAGAAAAGCTAAGACACCACTAAGAACACACAGTAAGTATTGTACTGGTTGCAGCCGTGTCGAATAAGCGACCTCATGGAGCGATAAAATTAAATGAAGCGATAAATCATGATGGTGCGATAAATGATTATGGAGCGATAAATGATTATGGAGCGATACATGATTATGGAGCGATAAATGATTACGGATTTTGCCTGGCAGAAGCCGTTTATGTCTCATATCTTGCTGATAGTTGCGTGCAGACAGGCTTTTATTTCCATTCTTTTAGAACTATCGTAAAACTGAAAGGCTTTTAAGGTACGCCTGTTCATAAATAGAACCACTGTCGTATTGAATGTGACCAGCAGAATTGCTGAGTCATTCTCGGATCATTCATGTGACCCCTGCTCACCGTGTTTGTCTTCTGTGCGGAGACTCACGATATAATAGTTTGCTGTTTGGTTCCTATCTCGCCTTTTCCATGATAAATGCACGTTCTACCTCAACCATAATACCCATCTTTCCAAGAAGTAACTTTTGAAAATGTATAAACAGCTACATATCTGCATGTCGCATGTCTATGCGTAAGTCTGAACATGCCACAACCCCGCTTTTTATTCGACGACATTCAGCTGATGCTTGTTGCCCTATGATGTTGCTTGACACTGCACCATGGAGTCTTATACTCATCACCTGTCGATATATATGTTAACCCCTAACGCTACGTCATTCCCTCGAGATAAAGTACAATGTGATGTGGTTCTTTTGTTTAATGTAGTTTTTCTGATGATCAAGAATTATTTGTTTTATGTATGTCTTACAAATAGGTAGTAATTGTTTTTTAAACTATCGTTAAATTTATGCGTCTTGGGACATAGTGTAAATAACAGTTAGGTGACAATTTATACTGTGATATTTCGATGTTTGGGTGCGGCATACTTCGTAACGATTACGAACCTATCAGCACTAAGACCGGCACCCTAGCCACAACAACCAGCATATGTATGTAAACATCCCCACCCATCTTCGTTGTGTCAGGCTAGCCTACATATTGCATAGATCACACGTAACTCAATACATTGCAGAATGCATTTATTTGGTGTTCCAAACAGAACACGTATGCAGCCACGTTAGGTATATAGTTATTATTCATGGTAACAAAAGACCAGCCGGTTACATCACTACCTTGGTTTACAAAGTTTAAGCAGCATAATCAGCATTCTATTCAAGCGTGAGGCATGGCACCAACACCCGAACTCTATAAGACAAGGGTGGTAAACTCCATATTACGCTGCTGTCTTTTGGTGTCCATAGATCACATGGTTCCCGTAAAGAATATTGTTTCTTTATATCAAACAGCCCTCTTCACTGACGCATCATTCAGGTAGCTGTCATGTTAAGGTCAATAAAGGCAATAGAACAGGGCTAAATTTTGGAATTAGTATAGTATTGTCTTATTTAATATGTACATTGTTTCAAACAAATATTGGAGACTATCATTACAATTGCATTTTCACTTTGACATATTTAATGAACGGTTGTCGTTAACATAGTTGGTAAGAGTCACAAACATTTCTCAACAGCATTCTTTTTACATATCCATAAAGGTAGTAGTTGTAAATTTCAGCATGTCTTTATCTGGAAATATACGGTCACTTTGCACTGACCAAAGTCAGTTATGTAATGTTAACGGTAGTGTTGAATTAACGACTGCATTATAACTGTTGGAGAAAGCACCTGATGACCAACGTGCTTGTCTATTGGTGAAGAGATCGTGACAGAAGACAATAGGGGCATACCATAAGCAAATTAAGGCAACTGAGCACACAAATCCATCGTATACAAGAGTGACATTGCCTTCATTTATGAATCGCTAGATTTTGATTCAAGGGCACGTTAAATATCAAACGTGACAGCATGGCATGGCCCAGGAATGTATTCAATTGCAACTCAAACATACGTAATATGAAGCTAAAATTAATAGATGCATAAATCAAACTCTAGACGCTCCTTGAACGCGAAAAGAAAAAAAAATGGTGGGGGGGGAGGTTAGTGGCGATGCAACAAGATTTGAAGTAGGCATTTGGACAACCACATTGAATTAGATCAAAGTGGGCTGAATAAAATGAAAACCGGATTTTCGGGACAATAATAGTGCACCAGCAAAGTGCGCAATGAAATAACCAAACATAGTTTGTTAGCCAGAATTCCCACAGAGCAGAATCTAATTTACTTACACTCCATCAATATTCGTGACTTCACATATTTAGATTCGTATGAGCGGCCTGGTAGGTGCTGTGAAATGTAAACAATATCTCGTTATATTTGCAATTAGAAGACAGGAAGGTAATCTATCGTGCTTAAAATTCGTTTCAGATCGCTTCCTCATTGTATTTACCGCTTTATGACCGGTTGGGTCACGTGTTTGCGTCGGGAAGTGATGAGGTACGAGAGACGAATATTCGTTGGTCGCCGTCGATATTGATGGTAGCTGAGGGTTGAAGTCCTGCTAGATAATACCCGAGACTTTGTACGAATTTCTATTTTCTTTATTTGGTCGCGGCTGACTGGCACGTTCGGGTTCTACTTCGGGTTCTTGTTGTGGGATGAATATGTCGAGTTGAGGAATATCTGCAATAATGTTTTGTGTGTCTGATGCTGTCGTATTTATAGTGAAGGTGCGGGTGGCTTGATGTGGTGAGCTGTGATTGGTTAATTCGGGGCTTGGGGTCATTCGGAGCTTTAATTGGAGATCAAACGGGTCTAAATTAATTGTTAATGGGAATTGACGGGACTTGGATGTTTTCATCAAAGGATTGGGTTTGGTTAAGGACTATATAATTTGGAAACTGACCCGTACGGAACTTAAAAGGGATTCTAAAGGTTTATGTAAATTGGGCAACAATTAATCTGGTACGAGTGAAAAGGGATGAATTTCATTTGCCTAAATTGGTTTAGTGTTCATGTCTCGAGTGGCCGAAAGGTTGTAAATCTAACTTTAACTTTTGGGGTGTTGCGGGGGTGGGGGGGGGGGGGGGGGGAAAGATGGAAAGATGAGAGGTGGTGGGTGTGTATGTGTTTGCAAGTGCATGCGTGCATGTATGCGTTTGTTGGGGGTTGAAATATGCCCTTCCTCTGTAAAAAGACACTCCGCTGTCCTTGTGATTTACATTTGTGTGTGAGTTTGTTTGAGCGTGCCAGTAGCCTACATTATATACATAACAATATACAAACTGTGTACGCAGTAAGATAAAACTACAATTGACATAAATATATAAATGAAAATGAGACACATGTCTCTCCATAATTAGAATTCATTAACATAGGAATTTAAGAATGAGATTAATTGGTAAGGTAGACATTATATACATACAATTATTATGAAGCTGTTAAATGTAGAATCAGTCCATATAGTGCAAATCATACACAATTTTTTTGGTTATGGTTCCACAGTGAGGGCAATCCTTTTTTTTTTGAGTCATTAAATAGGGGATCCTAATTAGTTTTCTTTCCTTTGTTGATGAGCTTTTTTTTGTTGTGCGCGGTACCGAGGTTATGGCAGTTGTACACTATGCCCTAGCTATTTTGTACATGCAAGGCTACACATTATTTGTTTTTCCAGCAATATTATTAACTGCTACATTCGTAGTATCTTATGATACTTTAATCATACAAGTAATTTAAATATTATAGATTTAGGTTGTATGAACCACTTAGGATTACGTGAATACATTCAGTATGTAGTAGAATCAATAAGACAAAAACATACAATAGATTTAGAATAAAATGAGTTGTGTACATTAAGTGCAACATGTATATATATATCATAAAATGTGGGACATTTACTAAAAGACTAAATATATACATACACTTTTTAAACAAATACCTGAAGTGCAATCAATGTTGAAAGATTTACATTAGTACAACTTATTTCAAGATCTAATATATATCAAGTACATGAAACATTGAATACGTAATACATTTAATACTACAACCGCTATGGTTTTGCTTTAAAAACTACCTGCGCACATGAGAGAGATGTCTATATATATAAAAGCAATTACCAGCTAAGTTTATTATCACTTTTTGGTTCAGAGTGTGGATTAAGTAACGGATAAAGGGCTGGCGCGGAAGCAGGGGTAATATCGGAGTGAGAATTGGGGGGTGGGAAGACACAAGGTAAAATTTGTGTAAGACCGGAATGGCAAAATTGTAAATAAATCATATGATTTGATGACAAAATTGTTTTTGCTAATCGTAACTTAAACAATGATATAGTCACAGAATTTGGAAGGGTCAAGGTATTTTCGGTCAAACAATTTGTTATGGACGGGTTATCCCACGTTAAATTTAAATTGGCTTTGAAGGTTCCCAAACTCAAAGTTAACGCTGACAGTTCAAATTTTTCTGGTAGCTTCCAGTATTGTGGACAAAAGGTCAGATACAACAAATCCAGAGAACAACAACTAGTGCCGTTGGTAAGAACGAGTTGAAGAGTTGTGTGAGATTTTATTGTATTGACTAACCTGTAGACAAATGTAACTAATTAAAAAAGTGATAGTGATTAGAATTGTAAATGAAAGGTAAGTGAGAATCAAAGGAGGTGTGGCTTCATGCTCGGATGTATTGTTGTGTAGTGATGCGCGTTGGATCTGATTATGTTGCCAATTAAGTGATTGGTGCTCTCCTATGGACAATGCTTTAACTTGCGCTGCTGTTTGTAGAACGGTGACTGTTAGTGTGAGCTGTCTGACTTTGAAGAAAAGTTGGAGTGTTAGGGAAACACTTAGGGTTGTAATTACAATTGAAACGTAGCTGATGACATGGGGGGAGGTAAACCACGATGAAGCCGATTTAGGTTGCCATTGTTCGGAATAAATCGGGTCCGTTAATGACTGGTAGATGCTGTTATTGAGTTTGGCCTGCAGAGATATCTGACTGAGACTTAATTTTAGCTGATCATCTGTATTGGACGCATTAGAAAATTTGTGATGGTAAATGTTAAAAGATAGAACAGAGAAGTTTAGAGGGTTTTCGAATACTGTATTTGATCTTATGAAGGAGAGTTGATCCATAGAAAAGAAATTGTGCAGTAATGCGAGCGTAACGGGAAAATAAAGGGAAGAGTTCTAGGATCTCGCGCAATTATTGACACGGGCAGGTAAAGAAAAATTGTCAGCGACGACAGAACATTTGCATGGTATATGCAAAATACAAATATTACATCCTGGTTTGGTTACAGTATCTGCTCCTGAACAAGTAAGGGAAAGAGATGTTATATTACTAAGAAGAATATTTCCAGATGATATTTCTTTAATTAGAGGAATAATACCGTTAGATATGAAGCGAAACCTGCACAGTTTGTTTATGGAGTCAGTTTGATCCATAAAGAGGGCGCTTGCACACGTCAAAGTATGATGTTCTCGTTGGGCGAATAGATAAGGGCAACGTTTATAAAATGACCCCTGACACTGTAACAATTCCATCAGAGAAATTTCGATGTAAGATAACGAAGATTTAGACACAGCCAAGTATTGTGGGAGGTTTCTAGGTAGAGAAGCATGGACCGTGGTGTGATTTAAAGGTATAGGAATAGCTGTTATTTGGTAGATATCAAACAGATGTGATGAAGAAGCTATAGGAATGCGAATTGAAACGAACAATGAGTCATTATGTCGGGCGTAATGGACATCTTGTGTATTATAATAATACGTTGGTAACATGTGGAGAACTTTAAATCCGGGATGTTTATGTTGTACCATATTGTTGACTTGTTTGAGCAAGTCAGACAAAAAAAGGGAAAGTAACTAATTTTGGGGATAGTTTGCCTTGAACCAGTTCGTAAATGCCCTCCCTGAATTGGTCAATTTGTGCATTAATGAAGTTGGCATTTCTACTGTAAGACATCCACAAGTCTGTGATTGACAACACCCTATCTTGCAAACCTTTGATTATACTTTGGATACCTGAAGCCCACTGAGTGAGTTCGTCGTGATTTTGCTTTATCACATTAAAAGCATTATCTAACCTATGATTCACCATAGACATGTACGAACTCATCCCAGAGGCATGATTCTCAAACGCATGCGTCTGCTTATTAGTTTGGGTCACCATTACATTAATGTGTTCTTTCAATAACTCCACATCTTTCATTTTTGCTGTTCCAAAAAGGGATTTAGACAAATCCCCTATAAATCCTAAAATAGCTCTATGGCTTCTTGATTTTGTTTCACGTCGCACTTCCGGAATGAGGTTAATTATTTCATCCGTCACATTTTGTGCATGCTTCATGACTTCCGTACAGATGCTTGTGAACGTTGACCAGATTTTCCATAATTGGTCACACGATGCATTTCGCGTCGTACAGAAGGGATATGTGGTTGGTGCCCATTCTTTTGTATGTAGTTGTATGTGTAAGGTGTGCGTCCACACCTGTTCTGCGTTGTTCATGACGCCTGTTCTGTCAAATATGACGCCATAATTCAGTCTTTGGACACTGTCTACGGATCGTGCCATCGCGGGACCGACTTGGAGTAGTGTCATTATGAACAAGCTGACTAGCATGGCGTTTGATAAGGTACCTGCAATTAATGAAACCGCTTGATTTTTACTGGTAGCCACGTATCCAAATACTTATATTGTTCACAGTCATGTTACAAACTAAATTTAACCGATAGGTGACACGATTGTTTATTGTAAACCTAAAGGGTGCGCACAATTTTGTTTTTCTAAATTAAGGCATAATATACCTACAAGGTGTCACGAACGGTTTGACACTAATTTATAAGCCATTAGTGTTAACCAATATAATGGATGCTGCTACCAAAGTGTCATAATTGCTAGTAATTTAAATTAAAGGATGCTTGATAATATGGTGTATAGTAATAGATGTCAAACTAGATTAAATGGGGGGGGGATGGGAGTGGTGGGGGGGGGGGGGTGGGTCGGTGAGGAGTAGGGGTTATTTAGACAAATGAAGAAACAATTTGGCTGGCTTTGGGTTTTTTTCTTTTTCTAGCTCGCCCTAGTCTCGTTTTGTGTATATGGAATTGCTCTATAAGGTTTTGAGGTATAAATGAAGCTAATTCCCAGCTCGACGCCATTGGTCCTTTCCACTTGACCTGCTGATGAATGGAAGAGAGAGTTTTAGGAGATATACATGACACAGATTTGATATTTGCCATTGATTGTTGAAATTTGTCAGTATTCCCATTCAGAGGTGGTGTGTGTATGTGTTTGCAAGTGCATGCGTGCATGTATGCGTTTGTTGGGGGGTGAAAGCTTCCTCACTATCGCGAAATGCTGAAGCTAACCGCAATACTGACCTAACCCTCAATAGTGTCATGTGGTAAAAACAAATCGACAACTCCGCATCTAAACCGTCGACAGTTACAATTGATCATAAATCATCGTTGTTATTTGATCACGACTTTCATGGTTTCATCGTGTTATTTGATCACGCCTCAAGTGGTTTTCATTGTGGTTTTTTTTACCACGCCTTACCTGGTTTCATCGTGTTATTTGACCACGCCTTACACGAGTTCATCGTGTTATTTGACCACGTCTTACTTGATTTCATCGTGTTATTTAACCACGCCTTACGTGGTTTCATTGTGTTATTTGACCACGCCTTACGTGGTTTCATTGTGTTATTTGACCACGCCTTACATGAGTTCATCGTGTTATTTGACCACGTCTTACTTGATTTCATCGTGTTATTTAACCACGCCTTACGTGGTTTCATTGTGTTATTTGACCACGCCTTTCTTGGTTTCATCATCATATTTGACCACGCCTTACACGAGTTCATCGTGTTATTTGACCACGTCTTACTTGATTTCATCGTGTTATTTAACCACGCCTTACGTGGTTTCATTGTGTTATTTGACCACGCCTTACGTGGTTTCATTGTGTTATTTGACCACGCCTTACATGAGTTCATCGTGTTATTTGACCGCGTCTTACTTGATTTCATCGTGTTATTTAACCACGCCTTACGTGGTTTCATTGTGTTATTTGACCACGCCTTTCTTGGTTTCATCATCATATCGACGCCGTAAGTACCATAGCAGATTATGTGTTAACTTTTGTCTCCTGCGTTGTTGGTGCAGTTCCCAAATTTATCGTCAACCGGTATAATATACGTCTGACAAAATACGGTTGGGGGGGGGGGGGGGGGTGGAAAGATGAGAGGTGGTGTGTGTATGTGTTTGCAAGTGCATGCGTGCATGTATGCGTTTGTTGGGGGTTGAAATATGCCCTTCCTCTGTAAAAAGACACTCCGCTGTCCTTGTGATTTACATTTGTGTGTGAGTTTGTTTGAGCGTGCCAGTAGCCTACATTATATACATAACAATATACAAACTGTGTACGCAGTAAGATAAAACTACAATTGACATAAATATATAAATGAAAATGAGACACATGTCTCTCCATAATTAGAATTCATTAACATAGGAAATTTAAGAATGAGATTAATTGGTAAGGTAGACATTATATACATACAATTATTATGAAGCTGTTAAATGTAGAATCAGTCCATATAGTGCAAATCATACACAATTTTTTTGGTTATGGTTCCACAGTGAGGGCAATCCTTTTTTTTTTGAGTCATTAAATAGGGGATCCTAATTAGTTTTCTTTCCTTTGTTGATGAGCTTTTTTTTGTTGTGCGCGGTACCGAGGTTATGGCAGTTGTACACTATGCCCTAGCTATTTTGTACATGCAAGGGCTACACATTATTTGTTTTTCCAGCAATATTATTAACTGCTACATTCGTAGTATCTTATGATACTTTAATCATACAAGTAATTTAAATATTATAGATTTAGGTTGTATGAACCACTTAGGATTACGTGGATACATTCAGTATGTAGTAGAATCAATAAGACAAAAACATACAATAGATTTAGAATAAAATGAGTTGTGTACATTAAGTGCAACATGTATATATATATCATAAAATGTGGGACATTTACTAAAAGACTAAATATATACATACACTTTTTAAACAAATATCTGAAGTGCAATCAATGTTGAAAGATTTACATTAGTACAACTTATTTCAAGATCTAATATATATCAAGTACATGAAACATTGAATACGTAATACATTTAATACTACAACCGCTATGGTTTTGCTTTAAAAACTACCTGCGCACATGAGAGAGATGTCTATATATAAAAGCAATTACCAGATAAGTTTATTATCACTTTTTGGTTCAGAGTGTGGATTAAGTAACGGATAAAGGGCTGGCGCGGAAGCAGGGGTAATATCGGAGTGAGAATTGGGGGGTGGGAAGACACAAGGTAAAATTTGTGTAAGACCGGAATGGCAAAATTGTAAATAAATCATATGATTTGATGACAAAATTGTTTTTGCTAATCGTAACTTAAACAATGATATAGTCACGGAATTTGGAAGGGTCAAGGTATTTTCGGTCAAACAATTTGTTATGGACGGGTTATCCCACGTTAAATTTAAATTGGCTTTGAAGGTTCCCAAACTCAAAGTTAACGCTGACAGTTCAAATTTTTCTGGTAGCTTCCAGTATTGTGGACAAAAGGTCAGATACAACAAATCCAGAGAACAACAACTAGTGCCGTTGGTAAGAACGAGTTGAAGAGTTGTGTGAGATTTTATTGTATTGACTAACCTGTAGACAAATGTAACTAATTAAAAAAGTGATAGTGATTAGAATTGTAAATGAAAGGTAAGTGAGAATCAAAGGAGGTGTGGCTTCATGCTCGGATGTATTGTTGTGTAGTGATGCGCGGTGGATCTGATTATGTTGACAATTAAGCGATTGGTGCTCTCCTATGGACAATGCTTTAACTTGCGCTGCTGTTTGTAGAACGGTGACTGTTAGTGTGAGCTGTCTGACTTTGAAGAAAAGTTGGAGTGTTAGGGAACACTTAGGGTTGTAATTACAATTGAAACGTAGCTGATGACATGGGGGGAGGTAAACCACGATGAAGCCGATTTAGGTTGCCATTGTTCGGAATAAATCGGGTCCGTTAATGACTGGTAGATGCTGTTATTGAGTTTGGCCTGCAGAGATATCTGACTGAGACTTAATTTTAGCTGATCATCTGTATTGGACGCATTAGAAAATTTGTGAGGGTAAATGTTAAAAGATGGAACAGAGAAGTTTAGAGGGTTTTCGAATACTGTATTTGATCTTATGAAGGAGAGTTGATCCATAGAGAAGAAATTGTGCAGTAATGCGAGCGTAACGGGAAAATAAAGGGAAGAGTTCTCGGATCTGGCGCAATTATTGACACGGGCAGGTAAAGAAAAATTGTCAGCGACGACAGAACATTTGCATGGTATATGCAAAATACAAATATTACATCCTGGTTTGGTTACAGTATCTGCTCCTGAACAAGTAAGGGAAAGAGATGTTATATTACTAAGAAGAATATTTCCAGATGATATTTCTTTAATTAGAGGAATAATACCGTTAGATATGAAGCGAAACCTGCACAGTTTGTTTATGGAGTCAGTTTGATCCATAAAGAGGGCACTTGCACACGTCAAAGTATGATGTTCTCGTTGGGCAAATAGATGAGGGCAACGTTTATAAAATGACCCCTGACACTGTAACAATTCCATCAGAGAAATTTCGATGTAAGATAACGAAGATTAAGACACAGCCAAGTATTGTGGGAGGTTTCTAGGTAGAGAAGCATGGACCGTGGTGTGATTTAAAGGTATAGGAATAGCTGTTATTTGGTAGATATCAAACAGATGTGATGAAGAAGCTATAGGAATGCGAATTGAAACGTACAATGAGTCATTATGTCGGGCGTAATGGACATCTTGTGTATTATAACAATACGTTGGTAACATGTGGAGAACTTTAAATCCGGGATGTTTATGTTGTACCATATTGTTGACTTGTTTGAGCAAGTCAGACAAAAAAGGGAAAGTAACTAATTTTGGGGATAGTTTGCCTTGAACCAGTTCGTAAATGCCCTCCCTGAATTGGTCAATTTGTGCATTAATGAAGTTGGCATTTCTACTGTAAGACATCCACAAGTCTGTGATTGACAACACCCTATCTTGCAAACCTTTGATTATACTTTGGATACCTGAAGCCCACTGAGTGAGTTCGTCGTGATTTTGCTTTATCACATTAAACTCATTATCTAACCTATGATTCACCATAGACATGTACGAACTCATCCCAGAGGCATGATTCTCAAACGCATGCGTCTGCTTATTAGTTTGGGTCACCATTACATTAATGTGTTCTTTCAATAACTCCACATCTTTCATTTTTGCTGTTCCAAAAAGGGATTTAGACAAATCCCCTATAAATCCTAAAATAGCTCTATGGCTTCTTGATTTTGTTTCACGTCGCACTTCCGGAATGAGGTTAATTATTTCATCCGTCACATTTTGTGCATGCTTCATGACTTCCGTACGGATGCTTGTGAACGTTGACCAGATTTTCCATAATTGGTCACACGATGCATTTCGCGTCGTACAGAAGGGATATGTGGTTGGTGCCCATTCTTTTGTATGTAGTTGTATGTGTAAGGTGTGCGTCCACACCTGTTCTGCGTTGTTCATGACGCCTGTTCTGTCAAATATGACGCCATAATTCAGTCTTTGGACACTGTCTACGGATCGTGCCATCGCGGGACCGACTTGGAGTAGTGTCATTATGAACAAGCTGACTAGCATGGCGTTTGATAAGGTACCTGCAATTAATGAAACCGCTTGATTTTTACTGGTAGCCACGTATCCAAATACTTATATTGTTCACAGTCATGTTACAAACTAAATTTAACCGATAGGTGACACGATTGTTTATTGTAAACCTAAAGGGTGTGCACAATTTTGTTTTTCTAAATTAAGGCATAATATACCTACAAGGTGTCACGAACGGTTTGACACTAATTTATAAGCCATTAGTGTTAACCAATATAATGGATGCTGCTACCAAAGTGTCATAATTGCTAGTAATTTAAATTAAAGGATGCTTGATAATATGGTGTATAGTAATAGATGTCAAACTAGATTAAATGGGGGGGGGGGGGGGATGGGAGTGGGAGTGGGGGGGGGGGGGGGGGTCGGTGAGGAGTAGGGGTTATTTAGACAAATGAAGAAACAATTTGGCTGGCTTTGGGTTTTTTTCTTTTTTCTAGCTCGCCCTAGACTCGTTTTGTGTATATGGAATTGCTCTATAAGGTTTTGAGGTATAAATGAAGCTAATTCCCAGCTCGACGCCATTGGTCCTTTCCACTTGACCTGCTGATGAATGGAAGAGAGAGTTTTAGGAGATATACATGACACAGATTTGATATTTGCCATTGATTGTTGAAATTTGTCAGTATTCCCATTCAGAGGTGGTGTGTGTATGTGTTTGCAAGTGCATGCGTGCATGTATGCGTTTGTTGGGGGGTGAAAGCTTCCTCACTATCGCGAAATGCTGAAGCTAACCGCAATACTGACCTAACCCTCAATAGTGTCATGTGGTAAAAACAAATCGACAACTCCGCATCTAAACCGTCGACAGTTACAATTGATCATAAATCATCGTTGTTATTTGATCACGACTTTCATGGTTTCATCGTGTTATTTGATCACGCCTCAAGTGGTTTTCATTGTGGTTTTTTTTACCACGCCTTAACTGGTTTCATCGTGTTATTTGACCACGCCTTACACGAGTTCATCGTGTTATTTGACCACGTCTTACTTGATTTCATCATGTTATTTAACCACGCCTTACGTGGTTTCATTGTGTTATTTGACCACGCCTTACATGAGTTCATCGTGTTATTTGACCACGCCTTACATGAGTTCATCGTGTTATTTGACCACGTCTTACTTGATTTCATCGTGTTATTTAACCACGCCTTACGTGGTTTCATTGTGTTATTTGACCACGCCTTTCTTGGTTTCATCATCATATCGACGCCGTAAGTACCATAGCAGATTATGTGTTAACTTTTGTCTCCTGCGTTGTTGGTGCAGTTCCCAAATTTATCGTCAACCGGTATAATATACGTCTGACAAAATACGCACAGCTTAAGCGCAAAAGGATAAAATAATTATTTAAGACCGTGAATAGGAGACGGCCTTGACAGTCTCTTCTCTGAACAATGACGTAACTCGCTCGCAGTTACACATAAACCCTTCTACTGTGGTTCCAGAACGCTCTGTTGGGCTAAAAGAACAAACGCTGTCCCATAGTGTTTGTATTAGCTACCCCGAGCTGAAGGGCGATCGCCGTCGCGCGATTGCCCTTTGGGGTCCTTCCCGGATTGTCGACTAGAGGCTAAGACACCAAGCCTGAGGAGCATCTTCTCCGCTATTTTCTGGACGGGTCACACCGTGGTTTTGTTGTGACGTCACTCGATAACCAGTTGCCAACTTATGGGGTTCCCACCGGCTGAGCACTGCAGCATAGATGTGGGCGTATGGTAGTGTGGGTATGACATCCTTGACTATCCATCTGTTTGTGCCAAGAGGGAAGGTAATACCTTGTTAATGAGCTCCGATTGCAGCACGTCCATCCTGTGGTGGATGGTCGTCTGTTGATTGATCAGCTCTTTTTACTGATTGTGGCGGATCTGCATCTTGACGATTTACACCGTTGGCCATCTTTAGTTTCTTTACGCAAGCCTCGAGATATGAGTGCATCTTGGGTCGAAGGCCAACATTTTCGGCATAGGGACGTCCAGCACACTCATCGTTCATCTTAATAAACGCCCTACTTGTGACAATTACTTTGCAGTGGGTGCTGTTGTTGGTAAGCTGACGTGCCATTTATTTCCTGGCCCTTGGTCAAGTGCAAGTACACGTCCTCCATCAGTGTCAGTGTAGAGGAGTGATCCCAGATCCCGTTCCAGGTCCTTGGTCATACATCAAATGTTTGAATCGGTATAATAGCATTCCAACGTTAACAGGCCGATTGAGCACAAGTCGAATCCTGTGAACCTGGATTTCAGTCCGATCAAAATGAAGATCAATATCGAATGTATTGGCCCGTAGCTAGGCTGGCGATAAGGCACCGTAATGCTCTCCTCACTAGGGCGCGCGAGCCTGACATTAACACGCTTTCTGAGGATCGCCATCGTGTTTCTCCCCAGCCTGGAATTGTGTAGAATGTAGGGCTTCATTCAGGGGCTGGGGTAAAAGCGAAGGGGCTGGTTGACCATACTTGATGCCGCCTGTTGGCAGCGCCTGGCTCATTGCTCAGCCATAGAGGCTGTTGGCGCCCAGGAAGAGGCTGCGTCTCAAAGGCTTGGAAGGATCGTTGCCCCCGACAAGGCGATTGTTGGCTAGATATGAATCAATATAATTAGCAATAAAAAGGAAACGAATATGGGAGAACCCAATTTTAATTAATATTATTTCCAATCTGCTTATCCAGTAGATTAAAATCTTACAGTGATGTGGTATATGAATAAGTCAGGTATGCGTGTAATCTTCACAACTACCTTAGCCAAGGAATTACTGCGACCCGATTATTCAAGATGGATCCTCCTATCACGCGATCTGTAATAACCCAATCGAGTTATTACGTGTCAACATTACGATTTAATTGGTTTTGACAAACAAGATAGCCGTGCTAAAATGGAAAGGCTGGGATATTACAGCTACAACACAACACATTTTTACAGCGACCAAACGAGTAATATTAGATGATGTTGTTGATGCTGCTGGGTGTAGAATACACCATGGCAACTGAGAATTATATCACACACAGGTACAGGTAATCATTCTTTCACAAATGGGCAACAGCGCATTTCCTTTTAAAGGCGCTTAATCGCGGGTCAAAATTTATTATGCACTCTTCTCGTGCGTGGATACATATTTTTTGAATAAAAGGGATCATTCAACGACAAGGATATTCTAAAACCGATATTGGCTGAAGTGACGAGGTGATTTTCGTTTATTTCAACTGTTTTGGCGGAAGACGCTCACAACTAAGTGGACTCATTCCAGTCCCCTGTGCATACCCGTTATGTTGTTGCTGGTCTATTGACGGTCGATCAATCAGCCTTCATAGCGATTCAATGCAACGGCATATCATTATTTACGAACACAACTTCACAACGTATGATCATGTCTTAACAGAAAGGTAGTTGCCGACCCATGCGTTGTAGCACTCGTTGTAATCCATTTGTATATGATTCCAGCAGCAACAAATGTGACCAATATCTCGGAAAATGATATTAAAACTATGAACAATATTGTAGTAAGACAACCAATCAAGGTATTTGTTATCACTATTATATAAGTATTAGCAATTAAGGTGCAATATTAATTCTGTTCAATATTATATATTTTCCCATTGTGGTTCAAATTACTATTAGTCGGGGACAGAAGGCATAAGGATATTCCAGTATACTTTTTATTGTTAATATTATTTATATACACGTGCTGCGAGCGGGCTGTGATTAGATTTGTCCCGGCGCTGACCAGCTTAAGGAGTTTGCTATCCAGATGGAGCGTTGACTTGAATTTTAAAATATTGTTGGACTTGGATATCTAACAATCTTAAGGAAAAGGGAAAGAAGCGAGTAATGATCAGAACAAATCAACGAGGGATGTGCCATAAGTTCTTGGTATGCCGAAATGTCTTTTAGTAGGAGATAAGGAGATATGTTCCATTCGCTGGCCTAAAACTGTCCTGAACGTCATTATTTTCGACACATACCTTTGTTTAACACTAGCATTCAATATGTCACGAAACGCGTGGCCATATTTGCGAATCTAATTGGCTCCAAATGAGTTAAAAACCACGCAAGATCTACAAACTGAAAAAGTTCCCGGTTTTAATAAATACCGGAATGTCTAGACAACGCGAACAATACCAATCGTGCAATGCTAAAAATGACACGCCCTGTATAATAAGATAATATGTTTTTCATTGAACATGGTTGTAATGACAGTTGATTGTTTGCAAAAGTCCTATAAATTACCGTTGAGACCAAGCGGTGAAGTATTAGTCGGGATGGAATCGTGGGGTGTTGAACGTATGATGCAACGCAATCCAGGAAGATGGATCTGCCTTGTTCTGGCATTTGCTGTACTAGGTAAGGCTCCCTTTAGATAATCTGCGATGTATTTCCTGTGAATATTTCAATTATGTTGTTTCATGTGCTTTTCTTAATTTGAACCGTTTTATATTCTACTGTAATAAAACTGACGCTTTGAAATACTAATGGTTTATGACCATGCTGGGTGATAGTGTAAACGTGTGTCTACGAGTGTGTTTAGTTGTATGTAATTGTACGTGTGATGGGACGGAACGGGGATGGAGGTACGCGTATCTGAGCGCCCTAACATTAGTATTTAACGTATCCAATCGTGTTTGGATTACATGCAGTGCTTTTTGCGACATGTTCATGACAATAGGCATTTCAAATATAAATAAATTAACAGGACGACTTGAGCATTAAAGCTGACTATTTCATCAACAACTTTTCAATGCAAGTATGTTTTGTGACAGCTACAAGCGTGAAATCGTCATGTCCCGGGCAAATAGCCTCTGTCGACTACTCCACATCAATGAAGCTAAACTCGACTCATTCCCTTATACCAACCCGCATTGAATCAGTCAACGGTATTGAATCTGTCGTATGTGCTACCAATTGTACCCGTTGCCGTTTCAAATACGATTCTGCTTGTCGATGCGACGAATTTTGTCACCTACGACGCGATTGTTGCATCCACCATGAAGCCAACTGCAGCGAAGGCGACATTAGTAGACGAGGAGCCGCGAATCAAGTGAATGACACAGACTCATGTGTCACGCATGGTATGTCTTATGTCCACTTTCAAAGACGATTAGACGAGCCTCATCTCAAAACGCAATGCGTAGTCTATCCAATTTATAGCTCCAAAATACTTTTTCTCAGTACGATAGTTTCTTGCATGATGGTCAATTCGTGAGAGTGAATTTAAAGTTGACTGCGAAAACTAAGGACAGCGATTATAATGCACATTGTACCAGTACGCTATCGTAATCTATTATTCCGTAATGTTTTTTGTGCTATATGCAATGCCGACATACTCGGTATATCACTGGACAATCTGGAGAGTGTATCAGTTAACTTTGAATGTCCTTCGGATTATCTTAAGTCAAATACATCTTCAATTATACGTGCAATACAAAACGGTGAATCGTCTAGGATGGTCAAGCAAATACTTTTGAATTGCAAGAAGTTTTTCTCTGAACTTGATGATAAATTGCACCCATTCGATTCCTGTGTCGAAGGAGTGATTGATAGTTGTGATTTGTCGCTGAAAGACGTCGTACCAAACTTTAGTGTAAGTGAAACTTTATGTCATTCATACCAGTATTTGGTGCACTACATAAGCTCCAATATCACTACATATAAAAATAGCCACTGCGCAGCATGTAACGGTGTCACAGATAAATTGTACTGCTTGGGGACTTTCATCATACCAAAGATACCTGGAAAGCCATACACAGCATCATTTTCGGTTCTTTTAGATTTTACCCTGGGCCCGCAGGTGCAATTATTCGACCGAACCCTCTGTTTAGATTCAGAATTCTTTGATATCACTAGCGGCAACTGTGTTGATCTGAAATGTAATTTGAGTGACAACGGAGTCTCGCGCAATTGTTTTAACACAAATATAACCCCAAAATCTCTCTTAAGTACGAGCCGTGCCTCCATGGTTCAAATACTCGTGTTTTTAGTGAAAACGGGATAATGAATAACAGTTTGATTTCTGATCGCTTAGTAAACTTAGCTACATATACTGTGAATAAGTATATTGAATTACCCACAAATGTTACCATAAATATAGCTGCATCTACTGGAATCTACTCACAGTTTAATGCCGTGCGGAATCAAGGAACATTCCAAGATTATATTTGCATTGCAATTTCTATGACTCCAAATGACCATGTATTTGTTCCGTACATATTTACTGAATTGAAATCGCAGAAGGTATTCCTACGTGTCATTCACAATATTGACGCGGTTCTGTCTGGTTTTGGCATTTCCGAGGCTGAGATAGAGCTTGCAAGCGGCGATATGAGAAAGGGTGTCTATTGTAGCGACAGTACGCGACCGAGTTTGAAAAACGATCCAATATTAATTGTGAGTCAGGAAGCCACTGATCGTTTTCACAACCGGAAGTCCAATGACTACTTTTATTTAGACGGAAGTGATATATCCATCCTTGTAGAGGAATCGGGTCATCAAATCATATTTAATTATGTGGAAGCTATTGTAATAAAACATGTAGCCATTCATGACAACAAAATAGGCAAATCTAGTGAAGTAGCTATTATTTGTAATCCTTTGCCAGATTCCTGCGATATCACAGAAATACAAATTCTAAAGAATAAACTAAACGAAGTGAAATATGTTTGCAATGAACCTGACTTACCCCTAATTATTTGTTCTCTTGTTGGCAATTGTTTATCTGTAATAGGACTATTCATAACACTTGTTACTTTCAATTTGTTCAAAACTTTACGCAATACTGCCATGAAGCATATGCTGTGTCTTATCATCTGTCTCATCGTCGCTCAGATGGTGATGGTGGTCAGTGGCTTAGCGACCACCGTGACCTGGCTATGTCAGATAATGACAGTAGTTCAGCATGTAGCTTGGCTGAGTGCGTTCTCGTGGATGTGTCTGATTGCAATAACCACAGCTAAAACTTTCTCACATATGAGAAAGCCCGACGAACGACAGCAGACGATGGGGAGGAAGTATACACTGGTTGCAGGCCGTGGTTAGTTGTTGGTGTCTGTTTAGTTCTTGATTATATTCCTGAAATCCCGTTTTCGTACTGGCGAGAGGACGGAGTCTGCTGGCTAAATCCAATCAGTGCACTTTTATATGGATTTGCCGTTCCCGTTGGGTGCATGATAATTATCAATTGCGTTTGCTTTATCGTAGTAGCTCGGATTGTGTATGCACAAGTATCAACGACAAATTTTCAGGGCCAAAACCTGTCCGATGTGAATATCGTTAAGATATATTGTAAGCTATTGTCATTGATGGGACTAACTTGGATATTTGGATTTCTTGCAAATGTGCAAGCTCTGTATTATGTAAGTTATTTGTTTGTTGCATTCAATTCTATGCAAGGTGTGTTCATATGCGTGTGCTTTGTTTGTACTAAGAAAGTGATGTTCTTGTACAAGAAGATGTTTCATCCAGAACCCAACGAAATGTGTGTTTCAAATGACACAGGAAAGTCGTCTGTACGACAAACCTAATCAATATGATATTTTACGCTTGCCCCTAGTTTATTCAATCTTACGCTTGATCAATTGAGAAGATGACCTCAATTATTTTAGTTGTTATCAATGTAGTAGAAAAAAAAAATAACCTTAACCGGGAAACAACTCGTAATTGCTGTACAGTGGATATTGTTAGCCTTCGTATTTGCTGACTTCAAAACATAATAGTTTATTAGTTGGTGCGTGTGTTGTTGTAAAAGTGTACCTTGTAGCTGGTGAAATCAACACTCAGACTATACAAATCACTGATATTGTCCATTGCCATCTGTTATGCTGTTGTAAATTGTTCGTTTATTGGGTTGAATTTGTTAAATAATGAATTAACCCCGTTTTGTTTCCTTGAGAGCACTTACATTTCATCAATATTACGTTCACTGCACAATAATCAGAAGCTTGCTTGGCGCTCTTTAGCGTTCCATGCAGGATAATCTAAGGGCACACGATTTTTATTGCTCATTTGTTTGTGCATTATCAAACGATTCCGAGGAAAACCGCACCATTTTACACTTCAACCAGAGATAAATATTTTCATATGGAGAGAGTATGCCATGCGGAGAATGTTTATTTTGACACATATGTTAAAAATAGCAGTGTCATTGATCTGCATACGTCTTTGCGGGGCGAGTAATCCAAGATAGCTAGATATTCTTGCAATCACATGCGCACACTTAAAAAACGCCTTTCTGGGGTACATCGGTTTTATATATTATTAGATCATCCAAATCATTTAGCTGTTTGATACACGGTCATACATCAAACGTTTGAATCGGTATAATAGCATTCCAACGTTAACAGGCCGATAGAGCACAAGTCGAATCCTGTGAACCTGGATTTCAGTCCGATCAAAATGAAGATCAATATCGAATGTATTGGCCCGTAGCTAGACTGGCGATAAGGCACCGTAATGCTCTCCTCACTAGCGCGCGCGAGCCTGACATTAACACGCTTTCTGAGGATCGCCATCGTGTTTCTCCACAGCCTGGAATTGTGTAGAATGTAGGGCTTCATTCAGGGGCTGGGGTCAAAGCGAAGGGGCTGGTTGACCATACTTGATGCCGCCTGTTGGCAGTGCCTGGCTCATTGCTCAGCCACAGAGGCTGTTGGCGTCCAGGAAGAGGCTGTCTCAAAGGCTTGGAAGGATCGTTGCCCCCGACAAGGCGATCGTTGGCTAGATATGAATCAATATAATTAGCAATAAAAAGGAAACGAATATGGGAGAACCCAATTTAATTAATATTATTTCCAATCCGCTTATCCAGTAGATTAAAATCTTACAGTGATGTGGTATATGAATGAGTCAGGTATGCGTGTAATCTTCACAACTACCTTAGCCAAGGTATTACTGCGACCCGATTATTCAAGATGGATCCTCCTATCACGCGATCTGTAATAACCCAATCGAGTTATTACGTGTCAACATTACGATTTAATTGGTTTTGACAATCAAGATAGCCGTGCTAAAATGGAAAGGCTGGGATAATACAGCTACAACACAACACATTTTTACAGCGACCAAACGAGTAATATTAAATGATGTTGTTGATGCTGCTGGGTGTAGAATACACCATGGCAACTGAGAATTATATCACACACAGGTACAGGTAATCATTCTTTCACAAATGGGCAATGGCGCATTTCCTTTTAAAGGCGCTTAATGGCGGGTCAAAATTTATTATGCACTCTTCTCGTGCGTGGATACATATTTTTGGAATAGAAGGTATCATTCAACGACAAGGATATTCTAAATCCGATATTGGCTGAAGTGACGAGGTGATTTTCGTTTATTTCAACTGTTTTGGCGGGAGACGCTCACAACTAAGTGGACTCATTCCAGTCCCCCGTGCATAACCGTTATGTTGTTGCTGGTCTATTGACGGTCGATCAATCAGCCTTCATAGCGATTCAATGCAACGGCATATCATTATTTACGAACACAACTTCACAACGTATGATCATGTCTTAACAGGTAGTTGCCGATATGTTCGCAATGCTCATGCGTTGTAGCGCTCGTTGATATCCATTTATATATGATTCCAGCAGCAACAAAAGTGACCAATATCCCGGAAAATGATAAAAGAAAATAAGAATAATATTGCAGTAAGACAACCAATGAAGGTATTTGTTATCACTACTATGTAAGAAGTAGCAATTAGGGTTTAATATTACTTCTGTTCAATATTATATAATTCCCCATTGTGGTTAAAATTACTATTAATGGGGGACAGAAGGACTCATCACATCTGGCTTCACGATGAGCTGCTTGTGTTCACAAAACAAACCGCTCTTGGCTTACATGGACCCCGAATAAAGTATTCCATTGCCTAACATAACAATTCACAGTTTTTGCTGAATATACTATCTCTGCTTCCGTGGTGGCAATCTTGCGCCTCCTTAAATCTTGTGTAACACGAAGTACGTCATTATTGGCAGAGGTTACGCATTTGATTGTTAGGCCATAGACATAATTAGATAAATGTCATCTCGTTCCGATCGGGGGTAGACCTATCGCAAGCAGTCCAAGCCGTTTACTATTCTCGATACGTCATCAAAGAGAACGCCTCAGAAGTGATGACGTAGACACTGTAGCAGCTTCAGGACCTCAACAATACATGTATGAGCCACCATCAAAAGCGGGTGAGGAAAATAACATGACAGTCTACCCCTTGACATTAGCTGAATAAATACCGGAATGCCTGAACAACACAAACAATACCAACTGAGCAGTGCTGCAAGATTATATAATGCTAAAAATGACACGCCCTGTATAATTAGATAATAAGTTTTTCATTACCGCTGAGATCAAGCAGTGAGGTATTAGTCGGGATGGAATCGTGGGGTGTTGAACGTATGATGCAACGCAATCCAGGAAGATGGATCTGCCTTGTTCTGGCATTTGCTGTACACGGTTAACTCCCTTTAGATAATCTGCCGTTGTATTTCCTGTGAATATTTCAGTTATGTTGTTTCATGTGCTTTTCTTAATTTGAACCGTTTTATATTCTACTGTAATAAAACTGACGCTTTGAAATACTAATGGTTTATGACCATGCTGGTTGATAGTGTACACGTGTGTCTGCGAGTGTGTTTGGTTGTATGTAATTGTACGTGTAATGGGACGGAACGAGGATGGAGGTACGCGTATCTGAGCGCCCTAACATTAGTATTTAACGTATCCAATCGTGTTTTGATTACATGCGGTGCTTTTTACGACATGTTTATGACAATAGGCATTTCAAATATAAATAAGTTAACAGGACGACTTGAGCATTAAGGCTATTTCATCAACAACTTTTCAATGCAAGTATTGTTTCTGACAGCTACAAGCATGAAGTCATCATTTCCCGGGCAAATAGCCTCTGTTGACTACTCCACATCAATGATGCTAAACTCGACTCATTCCCTTATACCAACCCGCATTGAATCAGTCAACGGTATAGCTCCGGTCGTAACGGTAACATGAATTTATACCGTTACGAAGTTTCATTAAACACAAGTCGGCGATATCTCGTTTGGGCTATATCTCGCGAAGGGCTATATTTCGCACCTAGAAATAACATATATCAAGAGCCTTTACAAAAAATAGACCTTTCGCTCCAAAAAACTTACCACCACTCGACGCTATTCCTCAATGAATGCCATCGATAGTTCGTTTCCGAACAAATCGCGATACGAAGTCTGCCATTTTGGAAACTAATAATTCTCGCGATTTCCCGCATTGCCTTAGCATCCCAAGTGGGGGGCACTTACCCTAACTTGGATAGGAGTGTGCCGCGGGACCTCGAAATCCCGTACCCGTTGAACTCGTTGAGAATGAGAAAAAGTATACTCCATCGTACAAGGTATAATGCGATTGTTTAACCCGTCGTAAAAGTCGAGATGTCGAAAAAACCACCCCCTTCGTGCGGCACATGTATACTATATCCTTACACTTAAGTGCCCCCCCCCCCCCCCCGGCTTAGCATTAGACTTCGTCATTCTGCGCATGGGCAATGCATGTGGTCTTGAACTTGTAAACAAACATGTTGCTGTGTTTCTGACTTTTTACCGCTTCCCAAATTGATCGAACTATAAAAAATTACCATGGATGAAATCCCCCGCCTAAAAGGGATAAAATCGTCCGTAAAACATCATTGCATTCTATAACTCCATCACTTGTGTATGTTTTGTGCTTGGTAGTTGTCTGAACCGATCTAAAAATATTCGCATTGCGTTGTTTCGAAAAACGGTAAGACGTCTACGCAGACGTCTTGTAGGGCTATCAACGGTATTGAATCTGTCGTATGTGCTACCAATTGTACTCATTGCCTTCTCAAACACGATTCTACTTGTCGATGCGACGAATTTTGTCACCTACGACGCGATTGTTGCATCCACCATGAAGCTAACTGCAGCGAAGGCGACATAAGTAGACGAGGAGCCGCGAATCAAGTGAATGACACAGACTCATGTGTCACGCATGGTATGTCTTACGTCCACTTTCAAAGACGATTAGACGAGCCTCATTGTACCAGTACGTTATCGTAATCTATTATTCCGTAATGTTTTTTGTGCTTATTGCAATGCCGACATACTTGGTATATCACTGGACAATCTGGAGAGTGTATCAGTTAACTTTGAATGTCCTTCGGATTATCTTAAGTCAAATACATCTTCAATTATACGTGCAATACAAAACGGTGAATCGTCTAGGATGGTCAAGCAAATACTTTTGAATTGCAAGAAGTTTTTCTCTGAACTTGATGATAAATTGCACCCATTCGATTCCTGTGTCGAAGGAGTGATTGATAGTTGTGATTTGTCGCTGAAAGACGTCGTACCAAACTTTAGTGTAAGTGAAACTTTATGTCATTCATACCAGTATTTGGTGCACTACATAAGCTCCAATATCACTACATATAAAAAGCCACTGCGCAGCATGTAACGGTGTCACAGATAAATTGTACTGCTTGGGGACTTTCATCATACCAAAGATACCTGGAAAGCCATACACAGCATCATTTTCGGTTCTTTTAGATTTTACCCTGGGCCCGCAGGTGCAATTATTCGACCGAACCCTCTGTTTAGATTCAGAATTCTTTGATATCACTAGCGGCAACTGTGTTGATCTGAAATGTAATTTGAGTGACAACGGAGTCTCGCGCAATTGTTTTAACACAAATATAACCCCAAAATCTCTCTTATGTACGAGCCGTGCCTCCATGGTTCAAATACTCGTGTTTAGTGAAAACGGGATAATGAATAACAGTTTGATTTCTGATCGCTTAGTAAACTTAGCTACATATACTGTGAATAAGTATATTGAATTACCCACAAATGTTACCATAAATATAGCTGCATCTACTGGAATCTACTCACAGTTTAATGCCGTGCGGAATCAAGGAACATTCCAAGATTATATTTGCATTGCAATTTCTATGACTCCAAATGACCATGTATTTGTTCCGTACATATTTACTGAATTGAAATCGCAGAAGGTATTCCTACGTGTCATTCACAATATTGACGCGGTTCTGTCTGGTTTTGGCATTTCCGAGGCTGAGATAGAGCTTGCAAGCGGCGATATGAGAAAGGGTGTCTATTGTAGCGACAGTACGCGACCGAGTTTGAAAAACGATCCAATATTAATTGTGAGTCAGGAAGCCACTGATCGTTTTCACAACCGGAAGTCCAATGACTACTTTTATTTAGACGGAAGTGATATATCCATCCTTGTAGAGGAATCGGGTCATCAAATCATATTTAATTATGTGGAAGCTATTGTAATAAAACATGTAGCCATTCATGACAACAAAATAGGCAAATCTAGTGAAGTAGCTATTATTTGTAATCCTTTGCCAGATTCCTGCGATATCACAGAAATACAAATTCTAAAGAATAAACTAAACGAAGTGAAATATGTTTGCAATGAACCTGACTTACCCCTAATTATTTGTTCTCTTGTTGGCAATTGTTTATCTGTAATAGGACTATTCATAACACTTGTTACTTTCAATTTGTTCAAAACTTTACGCAATACTGCCATGAAGCATATGCTGTGTCTTATCATCTGTCTCATCGTCGCTCAGATGGTGATGGTGGTCAGTGGCTTAGCGACCACCGTGACCTGGCTATGTCAGATAATGACAGTAGTTCAGCATGTAGCTTGGCTCAGTGCGTTCTCGTGGATGTGTTTGATTGCAATAACCACAGCTAAAACTTTCTCACAAAGCCCGACGAACGACAGCAAACGATGGGGAGGAAGTATACACTGGTGACAGGCTGGCCGTGGTTAGCTGTTGGTGTCTGTTTAGTTCTTGATTAGATTCCTGAAATCCCGTTTTCGTACTGGCGAGAGGACGGAGTCTGTTGGCTAAATCCAAACAGTGCACTTTTATATGGATTTGCCGTTCCCGTTGGGTGCATGATAATTATCAATTGCGTTTGCTTTATCGTAGTAGCTCGGATTGTGTATGCACACGTATCAACGACAAATTTTCAGGGCCAAAACCTGTCCGATGTGAATATCGTTAAGATATATTGTAAGCTATTGTCATTGATGGGACTAACTTGGATATTTGGATTTCTTGCAAATGTGCAAGCTCTGTATTATGTAAGTTATTTGTTTGTTGCATTCAATTCTATGCAAGGTGTGTTCATATGCGTGTGCTTTGTTTGTACTAAGAAAGTGATGTTCTTGTACAAGAAGATGTTTCATCCAGAACCCAACGAAATGTGTGTTTCAAATGACACAGGAAAGTCGTCTGTACGACAAACCTAATCAATATGATATTTTACGCTTGCCCCTAGTTTATTCAATCTTACGCTTGATCAATTGAGAAGATGACCTCAATTATTTTAGTTGTTATCAATGTAGTAGAAAAAAAAATAACCTTAACCGGGAAACAACTCGTAATTGCTGTACAGTGGATATTGTTAGCCTTCGTATTTGCTGACTTCAAAACATAATAGTTTATTAGTTGGTGCGTGTGTTGTATAAAGTGTACCTTGTAGCTGGTGAAATCAACACTCAGACTATACAAATCACTGATATTGTCCATTGCCATCTGTTATGCTGTTGTAAATTGTTCGTTTATTGGGTTGAATTTGTTAAATAATGAATTAACCCCGTTTTGTTTCCTTGAGAGCACTTACATTTCATCAATATTACGTTCACTGCACAATAATCAGAAGCTTGCTTGGCGCTCTTTAGCGTTCCATGCAGGATAATCTAAGGGCACACGATTTTTATTGCTCATTTGTTTGTGCATTATCAAACGATTCCGAGGAAAACCGCACCATTTTACACTTCAACCAGAGATAAATATTTTCATATGGAGAGAGTATGCCATGCGGAGAATGTTTATTTTGACACATATGTTAAAAATAGCAGTGTCATTGATCTGCATACGTCTTTGCGGGGCGAGTAATCCAAGATAGCTAGATATTCTTGCAATCACATGCGCACACTTAAAAACGCCTTTCTGGGGTACATCGGTTTTATATATTATTAGATCATCCAAATCATTTAGCTGTTTGATACACGGTCATACATCAAACGTTTGAATCGGTATAATAGCATTCCAACGTTAACAGGCCGATAGAGCACAAGTCGAATCCTGTGAACCTGGATTTCAGTCCGATCAAAATGAAGATCAATATCGAATGTATTGGCCCGTAGCTAGACTGGCGATAAGGCACCGTAATGCTCTCCTCACTAGCGCGCGCGAGCCTGACATTAACACGCTTTCTGAGGATCGCCATCGTGTTTCTCCACAGCCTGGAATTGTGTAGAATGTAGGGCTTCATTCAGGGGCTGGGGTCAAAGCGAAGGGGCTGGTTGACCATACTTGATGCCGCCTGTTGGCAGTGCCTGGCTCATTGCTCAGCCACAGAGGCTGTTGGCGTCCAGGAAGAGGCTGTCTCAAAGGCTTGGAAGGATCGTTGCCCCCGACAAGGCGATCGTTGGCTAGATATGAATCAATATAATTAGCAATAAAAAGGAAACGAATATGGGAGAACCCAATTTAATTAATATTATTTCCAATCCGCTTATCCAGTAGATTAAAATCTTACAGTGATGTGGTATATGAATGAGTCAGGTATGCGTGTAATCTTCACAACTACCTTAGCCAAGGTATTACTGCGACCCGATTATTCAAGATGGATCCTCCTATCACGCGATCTGTAATAACCCAATCGAGTTATTACGTGTCAACATTACGATTTAATTGGTTTTGACAATCAAGATAGCCGTGCTAAAATGGAAAGGCTGGGATAATACAGCTACAACACAACACATTTTTACAGCGACCAAACGAGTAATATTAGATGATGTTGTTGATGCTGCTGGGTGTAGAATACACCATGGCAACTGAGAATTATATCACACACAGGTACAGGTAATCATTCTTTCACAAATGGGCAATGGCGCATTTCCTTTTAAAGGCGCTTAATGGCGGGTCAAAATTTATTATGCACTCTTCTCGTGCGTGGATACATATTTTTGGAATAGAAGGTATCATTCAACGACAAGGATATTCTAAATCCGATATTGGCTGAAGTGACGAGGTGATTTTCGTTTATTTCAACTGTTTTGGCGGGAGACGCTCACAACTAAGTGGACTCATTCCAGTCCCCCGTGCATAACCGTTATGTTGTTGCTGGTCTATTGACGGTCGATCAATCAGCCTTCATAGCGATTCAATGCAACGGCATATCATTATTTACGAACACAACTTCACAACGTATGATCATGTCTTAACAGGTAGTTGCCGATATGTTCGCAATGCTCATGCGTTGTAGCGCTCGTTGATATCCATTTATATATGATTCCAGCAGCAACAAAAGTGACCAATATCCCGGAAAATGATAAAAGAAAATAAGAATAATATTGCAGTAAGACAACCAATGAAGGTATTTGTTATCACTACTATGTAAGAAGTAGCAATTAGGGTTTAATATTACTTCTGTTCAATATTATATAATTCCCCATTGTGGTTAAAATTACTATTAATGGGGGACAGAAGGACTCATCACATCTGGCTTCACGATGAGCTGCTTGTGTTCACAAAACAAACCGCTCTTGGCTTACATGGACCCCGAATAAAGTATTCCATTGCCTAACATAACAATTCACAGTTTTTGCTGAATATACTATCTCTGCTTCCGTGGTGGCAATCTTGCGCCTCCTTAAATCTTGTGTAACACGAAGTACGTCATTATTGGCAGAGGTTACGCATTTGATTGTTAGGCCATAGACATAATTAGATAAATGTCATCTCGTTCCGATCGGGGGTAGACCTATCGCAAGCAGTCCAAGCCGTTTACTATTCTCGATACGTCATCAAAGAGAACGCCTCAGAAGTGATGACGTAGACACTGTAGCAGCTTCAGGACCTCAACAATACATGTATGAGCCACCATCAAAAGCGGGTGAGGAAAATAACATGACAGTCTACCCCTTGACATTAGCTGAATAAATACCGGAATGCCTGAACAACACAAACAATACCAACTGAGCAGTGCTGCAAGATTATATAATGCTAAAAATGACACGCCCTGTATAATTAGATAATAAGTTTTCATTGAACATGGTTATAATGACAGTTGATTGTTGGCAAAAGTCCTATAAATTACCGCTGAGATCAAGCAGTGAGGTATTAGTCGGGATGGAATCGTGGGGTGTTGAACGTATGATGCAACGCAATCCAGGAAGATGGATCTGCCTTGTTCTGGCATTTGCTGTACACGGTTAACTCCCTTTAGATAATCTGCCGTTGTATTTCCTGTGAATATTTCAGTTATGTTGTTTCATGTGCTTTTCTTAATTTGAACCGTTTTATATTCTACTGTAATAAAACTGACGCTTTGAAATACTAATGGTTTATGACCATGCTGGTTGATAGTGTACACGTGTGTCTGCGAGTGTGTTTGGTTGTATGTAATTGTACGTGTAATGGGACGGAACGAGGATGGAGGTACGCGTATCTGAGCGCCCTAACATTAGTATTTTACGTATCCAATCGTGTTTTGATTACATGCGGTGCTTTTTACGACATGTTTATGACAATAGGCATTTTCAAATATAAATAAGTTAACAGGACGACTTGAGCATTAAGGCTATTTCATCAACAACTTTTCAATGCAAGTATTGTTTCTGACAGCTACAAGCATGAAGTCATCATTTCCCGGGCAAATAGCCTCTGTTGACTACTCCACATCAATGATGCTAAACTCGACTCATTCCCTTATACCAACCCGCATTGAATCAGTCAACGGTATAGCTCCGGTCGTAACGGTAACATGAATTTATACCGTTACGAAGTTTCATTAAACACAAGTCGGCGATATCTCGTTTGGGCTATATCTCGCGAAGGGCTATATTTCGCACCTAGAAAATAACATATATCAAGAGCCTTTACAAAAAATAGACCTTTCGCTCCAAAAAACTTACCACCACTCGACGCTATTCCTCAATGAATGCCATCGATAGTTCGTTTCCGAACAAATCGCGATACGAAGTCTGCCATTTTGGAAACTAATAATTCTCGCGATTTCCCGCATTGCCTTAGCATCCCAAGTGGGGGGCACTTACCCTAACTTGGATAGGAGTGTGCCGCGGGACCTCGAAATCCCGTACCCGTTGAACTCGTTGAGAATGAGAAAAAGTATACTCCATCGTACAAGGTATAATGCGATTGTTTAACCCGTCGTAAAAGTCGAGATGTCGAAAAAACCACCCCCTTCGTGCGGCACATGTATACTATATCCTTACACTTAAGTGCCCCCCCCCCGGGCTTAGCATTAGACTTCGTCATTCTGCGCATGGGCAATGCATGTGGTCTTGAACTTGTAAACAAACATGTTGCTGTGTTTCTGACTTTTTACCGCTTCCCAAATTGATCGAACTATAAAAAATTACCATGGATGAAATCCCCCGCCTAAAAGGGATAAAATCGTCCGTAAAACATCATTGCATTCTATAACTCCATCACTTGTGTATGTTTTGTGCTTGGTAGTTGTCTGAACCGATCTAAAAATATTCGCATTGCGTTGTTTCGAAAAACGGTAAGACGTCTACGCAGACGTCTTGTAGGGCTATCAACGGTATTGAATCTGTCGTATGTGCTACCAATTGTACTCATTGCCTTCTCAAACACGATTCTACTTGTCGATGCGACGAATTTTGTCACCTACGACGCGATTGTTGCATCCACCATGAAGCTAACTGCAGCGAAGGCGACATAAGTAGACGAGGAGCCGCGAATCAAGTGAATGACACAGACTCATGTGTCACGCATGGTATGTCTTACGTCCACTTTCAAAGACGATTAGACGAGCCTCATTGTACCAGTACGTTATCGTAATCTATTATTCCGTAATGTTTTTTGTGCTTATTGCAATGCCGACATACTTGGTATATCACTGGACAATCTGGAGAGTGTATCAGTTAACTTTGAATGTCCTTCGGATTATCTTAAGTCAAATACATCTTCAATTATACGTGCAATACAAAACGGTGAATCGTCTAGGATGGTCAAGCAAATACTTTTGAATTGCAAGAAGTTTTTCTCTGAACTTGATGATAAATTGCACCCATTCGATTCCTGTGTCGAAGGAGTGATTGATAGTTGTGATTTGTCGCTGAAAGACGTCGTACCAAACTTTAGTGTAAGTGAAACTTTATGTCATTCATACCAGTATTTGGTGCACTACATAAGCTCCAATATCACTACATATAAAAATAGCCACTGCGCAGCATGTAACGGTGTCACAGATAAATTGTACTGCTTGGGGACTTTCATCATACCAAAGATACCTGGAAAGCCATACACAGCATCATTTTCGGTTCTTTTAGATTTTACCCTGGGCCCGCAGGTGCAATTATTCGACCGAACCCTCTGTTTAGATTCAGAATTCTTTGATATCACTAGCGGCAACTGTGTTGATCTGAAATGTAATTTGAGTGACAACGGAGTCTCGCGCAATTGTTTTAACACAAATATAACCCCAAAATCTCTCTTAAGTACGAGCCGTGCCTCCATGGTTCAAATACTCGTGTTTAGTGAAAACGGGATAATGAATAACAGTTTGATTTCTGATCGCTTAGTAAACTTAGCTACATATACTGTGAATAAGTATATTGAATTACCCACAAATGTTACCATAAATATAGCTGCATCTACTGGAATCTACTCACAGTTTAATGCCGTGCGGAATCAAGGAACATTCCAAGATTATATTTGCATTGCAATTTCTATGACTCCAAATGACCATGTATTTGTTCCGTACATATTTACTGAATTGAAATCGCAGAAGGTATTCCTACGTGTCATTCACAATATTGACGCGGTTCTGTCTGGTTTTGGCATTTCCGAGGCTGAGATAGAGCTTGCAAGCGGCGATATGAGAAAGGGTGTCTATTGTAGCGACAGTACGCGACCGAGTTTGAAAAACGATCCAATATTAATTGTGAGTCAGGAAGCCACTGATCGTTTTCACAACCGGAAGTCCAATGACTACTTTTATTTAGACGGAAGTGATATATCCATCCTTGTAGAGGAATCGGGTCATCAAAATCATATTTAATTATGTGGAAGCTATTGTAATAAAACATGTAGCCATTCATGACAACAAAATAGGCAAATCTAGTGAAGTAGCTATTATTTGTAATCCTTTGCCAGATTCCTGCGATATCACAGAAATACAAATTCTAAAGAATAAACTAAACGAAGTGAAATATGTTTGCAATGAACCTGACTTACCCCTAATTATTTGTTCTCTTGTTGGCAATTGTTTATCTGTAATAGGACTATTCATAACACTTGTTACTTTCAATTTGTTCAAAACTTTACGCAATACTGCCATGAAGCATATGCTGTGTCTTATCATCTGTCTCATCGTCGCTCAGATGGTGATGGTGGTCAGTGGCTTAGCGACCACCGTGACCTGGCTATGTCAGATAATGACAGTAGTTCAGCATGTAGCTTGGCTCAGTGCGTTCTCGTGGATGTGTCTGATTGCAATAACCACAGCTAAAACTTTCTCACATATGAGAAAGCCCGACGAACGACAGCAGACGATGGGGAGGAAGTATACACTGGTTGCAGGCTGGCCGTGGTTAGCTGTTGGTGTCTGTTTAGTTCTTGATTAGATTCCTGAAATCCCGTTTTCGTACTGGCGAGAGGACGGAGTCTGTTGGCTAAATCCAAACAGTGCACTTTTATATGGATTTGCCGTTCCCGTTGGGTGCATGATAATTATCAATTGCGTTTGCTTTATCGTAGTAGCTCGGATTGTGTATGCACAAGTATCAACGACAAATTTTCAGGGCCAAAACCTGTCCGATGTGAATATCGTTAAGATATATTGTAAGCTATTGTCATTGATGGGACTAACTTGGATATTTGGATTTCTTGCAAAAGTGCAAGCTCTGTATTATGTAAGTTATTTGTTTGTTGCATTCAATTCTATGCAAGGTGTGTTCATATGCGTGTGCTTTGTTTGTACTAAGAAAGTGATGTTCTTGTACAAGAAGATGTTTCAT
This sequence comes from Urechis unicinctus, assembly GCA_034190875.2. NCBI lineage: Eukaryota > Metazoa > Annelida > Polychaeta > Xenopneusta > Urechidae > Urechis > Urechis unicinctus. Next base: position 55,483,653 of record CM067356.1, on the reverse strand, counting down.
CCAGAACCCAACGAAATGTGTGTTTCAAATGACACAGGAAAGTCGTCTGTACGACAAACCTAATCAATATGATATTTTACGCTTGCCCCTAGTTTATTCAATCTTACGCTTGATCAATTGAGAAGATGACCTCAATTATTTTAGTTGTTATCAATGTAGTAGAAAAAAAAATAACCTTAACCGGGAAACAACTCGTAATTGCTGTACAGTGGATATTGTTAGCCTTCGTATTTGCTGACTTCAAAACATAATAGTTTATTAGTTGGTGCGTGTGTTGTATAAAGTGTACCTTGTAGCTGGTGAAATCAACACTCAGACTATACAAATCACTGATATTGTCCATTGCCATCTGTTATGCTGTTGTAAATTGTTCGTTTATTGGGTTGAATTTGTTAAATAATGAATTAACCCCGTTTTGTTTCCTTGAGAGCACTTACATTTCATCAATATTACGTTCACTGCACAATAATCAGAAGCTTGCTTGGCGCTCTTTAGCGTGCCATGCAGGATAATCTAAGGGCACACGATTTTTTTTTGCTCATTTGTTTGTGCATTATCAAACGATTCCGAGAAAACCGGACCATTTTACACTTCAATCAGAGATAAATATTTTCATATGGAGAGAGTATTCCATGCGGAGAATGTTTATTTTGACATATATGTTAAAAATAGCAGTGTCATTGATCTGCATACGTCTTTGCGGGGCGAGTAATCCAAGATAGCTAGATATTCTTGCAATCACATGCGCACACTTAAAAAACGCCTTTCTGGGGTACATCGGTTTTATATATTATTAGATCATCCAAATCATTTAGCTGTTTGATACACGGTCATACATCAAACGTTTGAATCGGTATAATAGCATTCCAACGTTAACAGGCCGATAGAGCACAAGTCGAATCCTGTGAACCTGGATTTCAGTCCGATCAAAATGAAGATCAATATCGAATGTATTGGCCCGTAGCTAGACTGGCGATAAGGCACCGTAATGCTCTCCTCACTAGCGCGCGCGAGCCTGACATTAACACGCTTTCTGAGGATCGCCATCGTGTTTCTCCACAGCCTGGAATTGTGTAGAATGTAGGGCTTCATTCAGGGGCTGGGGTCAAAGCGAAGGGGCTGGTTGACCATACTTGATGCCGCCTGTTGGCAGTGCCTGGCTCATTGCTCAGCCACAGAGGCTGTTGGCGTCCAGGAAGAGGCTGTCTCAAAGGCTTGGAAGGATCGTTGCCCCCGACAAGGCGATCGTTGGCTAGATATGAATCAATATAATTAGCAATAAAAAGGAAACGAATATGGGAGAACCCAATTTAAATTAATATTATTTCCAATCTGCTTATCCAGTAGATTAAAATCTTACAGTGATGTGGTATATGAATGAGTCAGGTATGCGTGTAATCTTCACAACTACCTTAGCCAAGGAATTACTGCGACCCGATTATTCAAGATGGATCCTCCTATCACGCGATCTGTAATAACCCAATCGAGTTATTACGTGTCAACATTACGATTTAATTGGTTTTGACAATCAAGATAGCCGTGCTAAAATGGAAAGGCTGGGATATTACAGCTACAACACAACACATTTTTACAGCGACCAAACGAGTAATATTAGATGATGTTGTTGATGCTGCTGGGTGTAGAATACACCATGGCAACTGAGAATTATATCACACACAGCTACAGGTAATCATTTTTTCACAAATGGGCAACAGCGCATTTCCTTTTAAAGGCGCTTAATGGCGGGTCAAAATTTATTATGCACTCTTCTCGTGCGTGGATACATATTTTTGGAATAGAAGGGATCATTCAACGACAAGGATATTCTAAAACCGATATTGGCTGAAGTGACGAGGTGATTTTCGTTTATTTCAACTGTTTTGGCGGAAGACGCTCACAACTAAGTGGACTCATTCCAGTCCCCTGTGCATAACCGTTATGTTGTTGCTGGTCTATTGACGGTCGATCAATCAGCCTTCATAGCGATTCAATGCAACGGCATATCATTATTTACGAACACAACTTCACAACGTATGATCATGTCTTAACAGAAAGGTAGTTGCCGATATGTTCGCAATGCCTATGCGTTGTAGCACTCGTTGTAATCCATTTGTATATGATTCCAGCAGCAACAAATGTGACCAATATCTCGGAAAATGATATTAAAACTATGAATAATATTGTAGTAAGACAACCAATCAAGGAATTTGTTATCACTATTATATAAGTATAAGCAATTAAGATGCAATATTAATTCTGTTCAATATTATATATTTTCCCATTGTGGTTAAAATTACTATTAGTCGGGGACAGAAGGCATAAGGATATTCCAGTATACTTTTATAGTTAATATTATTTATATGCACGCGCTGCGGTTAGATTTGTCCCGGCGCTGACCAGCTTAAGGAGTTTGCTATCCAGACGGAGCGATGACTTGAATTTTAAAATATTGTTGGACTTGGATATCTAACAATCTTAAGGAAAAGGGAAAGAAGCGAGTAATGATAAGAACAAATCAACGAGGGATGTGCCATAAGTTCTTGGTATGCCGAAATGGCTTTTAGTAGGAGATAAGGAGATATGTTCCATTCGCTGGCCTAAAACTGTCCTGAACGTCATTATTTTCGCCACATACCGTTGTTTAACACTAGCATTCGATATGTCATGAAACGCGTGGCCATATTTGCGAATCTAATTGGCACCAAATGAGTTAAAAACCACGCAAGATCTACAAACTGTTAATGCGCAAAGTACTTAACATATGAACCTAAGTTTCTGAGCGAATCTCTTTTAAAAAAGAAAGCTCGCACGCTCTAATATCCACGTGATTTGATTTCTCTGCTTCCGTTGTGGCAATCTTGCGCCTCATTGGAGCAGGTGTTATTAGCTTCCTCGATGTCTGTAAGAAACGTGTACGCTGTTGATTTACGTCCCTGTTTCTATCATAATTATTGGTTATATCACATATATGGCGTAAATTGATGTCATTAGAGATTAAATTTTGTGTAACATGAAGCACGTCATTATTGGCAGAGGTTACGCATTTGATTGTTAGATCATAGACATAATTAGATCAATGCCATTTTGATAAAGTTTCCGGTCTGGGGTAGATCTATCGCAAACAGTCCACGCCATCAAAAGCGGGTGAGGAAAATAACGAGACAGTCTACCCTTTGTCTTTAGCTGAATAATTACCAGAATGCTTGGACAACACAAACAATACCAATTGTGCAGTGCTACAAGATAATATAATAATACAAATGACACGCCCTGTATAATAAGATAATAAGTTTTTCATTGATCATGGTTATAATGACAGTTGATTGTTTGCAAAAGTCCTATAAATTACCGCTGAGACCAAGCAGTGAGGTATTAGTCGGGATGGAATCGTGGGCAGTTGTGCGTATGATGCAACGCCATCCAGGAGGATGGATCTGCCTTGTTCTGGCATTTGCTTTACACGGTAAGGCTCCCTTTACATAATCTGCGGATGTATTTCCTGTGAATATATCAATTACGTTGTTTCATGTACTTGTCTTAATTTGAACGTTTTTTATTTTCTGTAATAAAACTGACGCTTTGAAATACTAATGGATTATGACCATGCTGGATGTACACGTGTGTCTGCGAGTGTATTTGGTTGTATGTAATTGTACGTGTGATGGGACGGAACGGGGATGGAGGTACGCGTATCTGAGCGCCCTAGCATTAGTATTTGACGTATCCAATTTTGTTTGGATTACATGCAGTGCTTTTTGCAACATGTTCATGAAAACAGGCATTTCAAATATTGAATGCCGGCTGACTATTTCATCAACAACTTTTCAATGCAAGTATTTTTTGTGACAGCTACAAGCGTGAAGTCATCATGTCCCGCACAAATAGCTTCTGTCGACTACTCCACAGACTCAATAATGCTAAACTCGACTCATTCCCTTACACCAACCCGCATTGAATCAGTCAACGATATAGAATCTGCCGTATGTGCTACCAATTGTACTCATTGCCCTTTCAAACACGATTCTGCTTGTCGATGCGACGAATTTTGTCACCTACGACGCGATTGTTGCATCCACCATGAAGCCAACTGCAGCGAAGGCGACATTAGTAGACGAGGAGCCGCGAATCAAGTGAATGACACAGACTCATGTGTCACGCATGGTATGTCTTATGTCCACTTTCAAAGACGATTAGACGAGCCTCATCTCAAAACGCAATGCGTAGTATATCCTATTGATAGCTCCAAAATACTTGTTCTCAGTACGATAGTTTCTTGCATGATGGTCAATTCTGGAGCTGAGAGTGAATTTAAAGTTGACTGCGAAACTAAGGACAGCGATATAATGCACATTGTACCAGTACGCTATCGTAATCTATTATTCCGTTTTTTGTGCTTATTGCAATGCCGACATACTCGGTATATCACTGGACAATCTGGACAGTGTATCAGTTAACTTTGTATGTCCTTCGGATTATCTTAAGTCAAATACATCTTCAATAATATGTGCAATACAAAACGGTGAATCGTCTAGGATGGTCAAGCAAATAGTTCAACCCATTCTCGAGCTTACACTCTCCACCATAGGATAGTGGTCAATGCCCCTTACAATATCATAGCTTGGATAGTATAAGGAATCCCACACTAACGGCTGTATATGCGGACGGCGCTGCTCGTCAATAGAATGTTAGTAGCCCGCAGCATAAAAAAAGATGTAATATTTGTTAAAAACTGAAATTTTTGATAATTTGAAGAAAATAAAACAAATAATGAACAATTTTAGATAAAAATTAAACTTTTTCCTCCCTTGTCTCCCCATCCTCTCTAAATCCAATCTGTTCGATCGATTGCCTCTCTCGCTCCTCATTCTCGTACAACTGCATACCCTTCCAATGCAAAACCCTTCCCCCACCCCACCCCGTCCTCCTTAAATTCCACCCCATTCGCTTCTTTCAGTGTGACATTTTATTTTCTCAACAACCTATCACCCTCCCGATTCCATGCATTTCCGTTTTGATTAACCTTCTTACCAACGTTCCTATCCTACTTCATAACAACCCCCCTCCTCCGCAACCCCTTTCACATCCCTACCCGCCCCGCCCTGCCACGCCACGCCCGGCCCTTCCCCACCCATCATGTACCACCCATGCCTCTTTTAACTTTAGATTACGTTCAAAAACCCGGACTAACAGCCCCACCCCTAACCCAGGCTCCCCCACCGGCTACAAACTACACGTTCATTGCTTCGTCTCTCCCCACCTACGCCCCTCCCCCCTCCACCCACCCCCCTTCCCACATCACGTCAACATTTCATTGTATGAACTTTATAATTTAATTCCTGCCTTCAGACCCCACTAATCTCATCGTCGCAACCGCTTTCTTCCCCGTCTCTCCTACAGTACGTCTCCGCTAACCACCAGCCCCCCCCCCCCCCCACCCCATCACCCCACCCCACGCTCTCTCTCTCACCTCCTCTCTCTCTCTCTCTCTCTCTCTCTCTCTCTCTCTCTCTCTCTCTCTCTCCAATATCGATAATTATTTTATTTATATCCTTTCTATCTAAACCCCGCCCTTTACTGAACACCTTTTCGCCCTGCCCATGCTCCAACCACCCACGCAGCAGACATCAGCACCAATCCCCCACCCCAAAGCCCAGCCTCACCTTTCTCCCCATCCACTTCAACCCCCGCTGCACTGCACTCGTTCACATTTCCAGCATGCAAGCTGCGCCCGTCGGTGCATTTGAGAAAAAATAAATGGTCCCTGCGAAAGGATTGAGCCTCTATCTGACCTCAAACATCGCATACTCAAAATTAAATCTCCATTTAAATTCATATATATATATATATATATATATATATATATATATATATATATATATATATATATATATATATATATATATATATATATATATATATATATATATATATATATATATATATATATATATATATATATATATATATATATATATATTCTGCTATAGTTTTTATCGTGACTGACAGCATGTCCTCGTCCTATGATGGTGGGTTTGAAATACATTAATGCGTGACAACATATGCTTGGTCATTTCTGTTAGTGTCAAAGGTCAAATGATTTTCGTATGACAGGGGATGGTAGCAGCCACAGGGTTTAGCATTGGCTCGGTCGCAGCAATCTTCTATGCCAGAGACTGCGACCGGGCCAAAAGTAACCCCTGTCCTCAAAGTGAGTGTAATTAGTATATCAGGCCGTTTTCCGAAGACATAAAAAGTGATGTACCGATGGATAATTTATCCATTTGCCTTGCCTAAGTGAATGAATGTTTCTGGTAAATCATGTGATAAATTCCAACTACACTTACTATGATTTTGTTATCACTCGTTACTTGTTTCTAGATTTTCATAGCTCAGTTGCATTTACTATTTGATTGTAAATCAATGTTGGTTAATGGAAAATTTTTGGTAATTTTGGTTTTCAGTTAAACTAAAATATTCCAGACACTTGTTCCATCACCGAATCACTCCAAAAGGTATTCATGTGAGTGGGTAAAGCCTCAGGGAGTATTTGCAAAGAAGGCAGGCATCAGCAAATGAAAAGAGAATCAAAAAGGGGGCCAATATGCACCACAGTAATGTTTACAGAATCATGAATTTAATCGAAAACTAGGCTGGAGGTTGTTATTCAGTGGACATGGGGTAGCATCTTACACAAAAACACCTTTTTTGGTATTCAGTTAGGTTCTTATGAATTGATTGGTAAAGAAACTTTGGCTGCCTTTTTTGTGTTTAGATGACACAGCTGAAGGGGGCTGCCTTGCCAGGCCTACAGGGGCAAGTAAGCGGGTACACATTACCATGAGGCCTGGCAGTGATGAAGTTGCTGCAGGGCTGGCATCCCACCGAAGTTATATAAAAGATGTCTACAGCAAAATACTTTATGTGGAATACCACAACAAGGGTAAGCTAATATACATTTGACAGCAAGTTAAGTTCAAATTGACCTTGCATGTGATTAGTGACATGGAGCAAAAACAAAAATGATTATCACGCAGTTTGTGCGTGCATAAACTTTTTCCAATTCCTGACACAGCTAACATACAATGTATATATTTACATTCACATTGCACTTACAAGACATTATTCAATAACCTGTCTGATACCCTATACAGTTGTGATGTCACTCATCTGCCAGGTGGTTACTCGCTCTTGCTGATTGTAAAAAAGGCGCCAACTATATGATAGGTAAAACTAGCATGTATGCTTTGTTTTTATGGTTTCTATTCATTGGCTTTCAGAGAAACAGATGAATTATGTTGGCCAACCTCAATCAACAGCTGTCAATGATAGTAAGAACAGAGTATATAAATAGTTCACATATTAAGTATATGGCTTTTTCAAAATATAAATTCTCTAACTGCAAATAACCATTTGATTAAATGTAACTGAAGTATATACGTGATGCAGGTGCGGAGAGTGAAAAGAGAATCACTGGTAGGTGTATGCATTTATTGTTTCAATAATCCATACAAGAATTGGCTATATCATCAAAACGCCCAGATAAAATATGATTGGTCCATAGCATCTACATGTATGCTTTATTTTATTCAGCTGACCAGTCAGAACTCAGTAGACTTGTTGGTAAGTGTAATACTTTTATTGGCTCTGTGATCATACATGGAAGTCTCTTTCAAGATAATATAACTAGAATGGAAAGACATCATTATAACCTGGTACAAACTTGATTTGATTCAGATGACAAACAAACCGAAATTTCAATTGGAAAGTGCATGCTTTTATTGGTTACATTATATTTTGCTGAACCATATGTCAACCTTCAGGTTGTTTGACTATTAAGTTAACTCAAAAACATAAGTTTTGATTCATTTTCAACAGAATTAACCTTTAAGACCTTATAGTGAAAAAAATGCAATCTTCAGATTAGGTGAATGGATATCCCAAATAAACCAGGAAATTATGTGCATACATATACAAGGTATTGTGTTTGTTTAGTCATCCAATTTCTTGTATTTTTTCAGCTCCTGGAAATGAAAAGTGGGAAGACAAAGTGTCAGAAGATGACATCCCACTAAGTTTGTTAAGATTTGTCACAAATGGATAGAATCAATAAATATGAAAATGTTCAGATCATCTGTCCACATCATGGATTTCTTCACTTCATCATCATCTTAGTATAAACCCTGGGGGGGCACTTGGCCTTATTCTGGATAGGGGTGTGCCGCGGGACCTCGAAAACCCGTACCCATCGTACAAGGTCAAAATGGCCAAAAGCATACCCTGTCGTACAAGGTATTATGCGAATGTATAACCCCTCATACAGATTGAAGATGAAAAACATACCCTGTCATACAAGTATGAGGCCAAAAAACCTGTCATACAAGTCGAGAGGCCGAAAAAACATACCCCGTTGCGCGGCACATATGTACTACCTTTATAAGTGCCCCCCCGGTGTAAACAACCACACCAGTGGGAGCTTTTAGATATATGTATGAAATTAGATGAGAAAAGATGCATATCTGTTGAAACATTTCACTGAAGAAGGTGGGAGTTGTTGGTGTTCGTCATCACTAATTGTAAAGATAGTATCTGTACTATAGGTGATGATGAACACCATCCACATCCACCTTCTAAAACAGACGTAATCTTGTTAGACTTGTGCTGATCAATTGCGATGATATTTAGAGGTCTATCAGATGTATGTAATCAAATCGATCGAAACACAAAATGTGAGGACACATCGAAACACAGGAACTGATAAAGTCAGCATCACTACGTGTTCTAACGTAAATATGAGCGATAACATGATACCGATAATATCTAGCATTAACTTCTAATGCATTATCTTCAAAATCGCACTAAGATCGTACGCAAAACATAAATATACGATAAAATTGCGTAATTCGATTCATCAGTCAACTTAATTAAGTTCCTTGTGCCTCGCTTTGTACACGAATGCGAGAGTTGGAACGACGATGGCGGTTTGACACTTAGTTGGTCTTCAGATCAATTGTTTTGTTTATATCGGAAGTGAAAACAAGGACACCCGCACTTACCAGCAGCTCAATTTTATCTAGGTCATCCCGGCGAGGTGAACGCAATGGCTGTGGATGCAGCCGCCTGTAGACATAAAACCGCTACAATGTGCGAAAGAAGGAACAGGGTATAAGGCTGCATGACCTATTGCCAGGCCGAGATGTATGTTTGAAAAAGGGGTTGATTTATTATTGGCAGTAGATAAATTTGAGGACAATACCGCGACAGTAACGATACAATGAGGGAAATGTCGATGGTCCATTAGATACGGAAAAAACCCCGCTCTAACCTGAAAAGATTTCTCGAATAATTCAGCTTTTAATCAAGCTTCACAAAGTAAACTAAATGGTCCTATTGAACCATTAGTAATTAATTTTCAAGAATTCATACAAAAATGGGTTAACAAATCCGGCTCGGATAGATTTTTTTCAATATAGAATAAATATGACTTATTAGAATGAAGACATTAGAGTGGATATTTGCTTGTTTTTGTTTCGTTTTAGTTCTTTGAAACAACTTGAGCTTTTGCACCTTCTTGACAAGGTAGTACTCGATCGACTGAATGGCTATTGGTTTGTCTTTTTTGTCTGTGTCGTCAACCTTCTTCTTCACAACGACCGCACTCGACGGTACACTGGTGATCTGAGGATCTCTGCTGCGGATCACATATTGCGCAATATCTTTGCATTCAAGGCTATCAGCATTCAAGGCTATAAGCATTCAAGGCTATATCTTTAACTTCATATCAAGGATTAAACACCGGACTTGCATATCCGTCTTAGGGCATTTGGTGGGGAACTACAGGTTGTACAGGGTTTTTGGTTGGGACGCAGTGGATATAAAGTTGTGGAGATTAGGGTTAATAGGGTCATGGTGGGACCCGGGGTAGGGATAAAAGTTTGGTCACGGAAGGAATCTCGTAATCCAGCAAACCGCAATTCATTGTCATTTTTAGATATGGTTTAAGATTGGGCAGCTACAGTTAGATATATATATATATATATATATATATATATATATATATATATATATATATATATATATATATATATATATATATATATATATATGTAATAATATAATTACGTTACATCTCACACCATGTTTTATAATGCTTCTGTCCTACATAAATCCCAGTTACAGAATAAAACGTTATAAACGTACGTTAATTTTCGACTTAAGTCGCCACTCGGCGTTTGGCGCTGTCAATAACATCACTAAATGTTACATTTTATCGATTCCTCCGATCTCAGTTCTGTACACTAAGATGAAATTTTCAATTCGCAATATGCATTGTCAAATTGTTTGACTGTGTAAACATCTGATACCAAAATAGTTATATTTGAAACACATTTATTCGGTTATATGTTACCGATATCTAGTTGAACTAATATGAACGCACGTAAACGGTGTTTCAGTACCCTTTAGGGGAAAGGCAGAAGGAGTAAAACTGTTCTGTATGCTTCATCGGATTACCTAAGCGACACATGAATAGATATTCGGGACATTTTGACGTGATAAGAGTCGGGATAAGAGTTAGACACTGAGATAAGTGAATATCGTACACTTTGATAGACGACTCTCTAGCTTGCATGTTTCACTGTTTGAATGAGTGAGTAAGGTACCTCGCTCTTGATGGTTCGCATTTGGGCAGCATGGACATGATAATCAATACTAGTCATTAGCACGGACGCTGTCCAAGGTGACATTTATTTGCCCATGGAATACGCGATCTATTTTTTAAGAAACATGAATTAATAACAGAACATCGTCAATACATGTATATGTCGCGCAAGCGAGTTACATCTTCGCGATTGTTTTTGTCTGCAGATTATGGTGAAATCCGATCGTAATTAATGGTCAGGGGCAAGGCGTTACAGAGGTGTTTTCCATGTAACTGCATAGTGTTGTTGCGCTACAGTGTAGTAGCATGGGAGAATGACACTTGCTTGGCAGCAGTCCATATGGCGATAGTTTATGTAGTAACTAAGTTAACGCGGAAATTTGCTGGTCTATTCGATAGTCCCAATGCAACAAGACCCAAACTTTGCTTTATTAATAAGGCTCGATATTAATTCCAATGAGTATATTCCGTGGGTGTTTAGGGAAACTGGATACCATTTGGTCGATTTTGTCCTAGGGACAAACTGCTTGATTGCTATTAGCTTGTAGTCTTTTCTTTACACTTACGATAACTGACAGCAAGACTAGGTATAGGACACCTCCCATTATGAGGAATTTCACTTCACATGCAAACTGTACAGGATTGTTCAAGGAATCTTGCTTGGCATCAAAAAGACTTTTTTCCCTCTTTATTTCATGACTTCCAGCTGAGTTAGTTGTTGCGAGGTATGAACCATCCATGTTTTAAGGTCTTTTTAAAAACTGAGAAGTTACAATTACATCAACAACATGCTTCTCACTCTCTTTCAATCAATAGTTTTATTAAAAAGTTCAGACTTAGATCATAGTGCGTAATGTTCATTTATTCCAAGCTAAAGAACCGATGACAAACAATTTCTCCCAGGATAAACACACCTTAGTTAATGCATTACGAACAGCATAATGACTTAGTAACAATGCATGCATAAAACATAATACAGCCATGGGTCATCATTCAAAACCCCATCAGTGGAGAATTTAAATGTTGCGGATAAGCATCAATATGCTTATACCATTTACCTTGTGAACAATAGATAATATTTTTTGTTTCGTAAAAAACAATTCGTGTACAATTGTGTATCTCAGTGATGATAACTGACAGGGGTGTCCTTTAAAGGCCCACTGGGTTCCATGGCTCTACCATTGACCATTATTGTACTGAATTGGTTTATCCTCAGGGCATGGTAAATTTCTGAAGAAACAAACAATCAGTGCCAGCAATCAAATCAAACAATTAGTGCCAGCAATCAAATCATTCAAGTGCATGTAATTATTTCCAAAAGATATGGTGTAATACAGTTGCCTGTTAATGAGTACAAGTTTTTATAAATGTTGTGCTCATTACATGTAGTATATCAAAAAGATTAAAACAATACATACATGTACAGTTACTTTCACAAGAATATTAAATTGGACAAAGTATTATTGGTTTGAAATTTCAAGTAATGTAACTTCTTAGGAAATCAGACTTCTATGCATCAGACCCATATTCAGAATATGATGACATGGGAGGGTCTGTCATACCATTGACATATATATCTGTACTTATCCCAGAATTGCCAACTGCTTGAGCAATAGCCAGGAAGAGCATTCTTTTCATGCATGTTTATGTCATGATGGTGCCTCTGTTGGATTGCAAGCTTGCCTGCTGTTGCCATGAATTCTGTCTCCATGCCTGGAGAAATGTACAGACATATTATTAATGGTAAACAGTCTGGAGTTTTATATAAGGATATTAAATTATGTTAGAAATAATTCATACTTGACTGTAATTGGTTAATGTCTGCCAGATTTCTGCTGTGAATTTGTAGTTGGTCAAGTAGATGTTGACTTCATTTGCCAGCTGTTTCCTTTCTTCTTTGAAGCGTTGCAGGCGAAGCCACTGCTCAACCAGAGCTCGGGTTTTTTAAGAGGTATCAGTTCTGTCACAATTCATTAAGAATCGAATAAGAATATAATTTAAAATCATTTTGCAAGAGCATATCAGATACAAGAACTGCTAACCCTCAGCCATAGCAAAGAGTCTTGACTCTCAGAAACACCCTTGAGAAGAGGGACATGCAAGATTGTGGCAAGGCAATTGTAACTTGTTAGGAGCTATGACCATCGTTGGCGTTCTGCAGAGAGTTTTGTCCTATGACCTGTGCGCTTTTGCTGCTGTCTAGTACACAGATACAAAAGTATTTGATCCTTATGGCCACAAAATTTGGAGGTTTAAGTGAAATATGAATAATTACCAGCCTTCCTTTCAATGCGCATCTTGTGTTTCATAATACTAGTCATCGTCAGCTCCACATCTTGCCTGACACTTGTTATGGATCTTTTTGTAGGACTTGGGCCTGTCTAACAAGCTCACTTTCAGAACTTGTGCTGTTCTTCACCATAAGACTGGGAACATAATATGTATAATAAATACAATCTCATTTTAACATGCTGTTTAAAGGGCACTACATACTTATAAATAAGTTCATCAACCAAATATATATCATAAATCTCATACCTTCTTAGCTGTAATGTGAACTTTTCTTGCATTGAAGTGCACCATGCATTACGCTTATGTTCAAATCTTCCATATAACATGCTACAATAACATATTGTGACTTTTTCCAATGTGCATTTGCAGGGAGATATGATCTTCACTTGCCAAATTTCATTTGTGAAAACTGTGGTTACAATGATCCAATGAAAGTGAGTTTTGTTATAGCATCTTATATAGATAACCTTTTAACAGGCAGAATAAGCACACTGACTGCAGTATTTTGGCAAAAGTTTCTCAGGTACCCTGTTGCAAAAATATCAATCTATTCAGTATAGTGGAATCGATTTGAATGATTATATCCTGCCTTAGGATTATCTTCTGGCATCTCAGTAGGGAGTGGGTAGTAGAAATTAAGATGAAACCATTCCCTGTCATGGCATCCTTCACAAAGGTGTTGGGCTTGCCATGGTCCTCACACTTAAACATCTGGCACTGGAGACACCTGAATATGAAAGTTACACATTAGTGCACAAAAGGTCATTCATAGGTAGATATTACAATATTACTTGCGTAACATTACTGTAGTTTTGATGGATTTGCACACAGGCAACATTCAGGCTCTTGAGCAGATGGCGCCATGTTTGCTAGCAATGAGTCAACTAACGATTGCCTTTGGGTCCCCCAAAGATTTTGGCTTTCCAGTTTTCGCTTTTGCCAATTGGTCAGCTCACTATCATCATGGTCATTTTGAACTTGGGTCAGATAATTGGCTGTACTTTTTCCAAATGTCAGAAACTAAATCGTCTCCTTAACACAGTTAACATCTATCGTCAGAAGATAACTCTATATAAATTTACCCTCTATCACTGTAACTACTAATTCATGTTTAACTTTTATTGAACATAAAAAATGCAGTAGCAACTCTCCACAAATATCATGATCTTACCGATAGGATTTTCCTGTATAAGGGCCTCTACGGAAGTAGGTGTATCAACTGTTTGTAACACAAGCAAAGGATGCACCTGAAAGGATGCACCTGAATGTGTTCTTAGAGATCAGTAAATTTTGTGAAATTATTTTTCTGGAATATTTCATAATTAACAAAGGTACCATGATTATTTAGTCTGGCTGAAGAAGCTGAGGTTTGCTTGCGCTTCACTCTATGTGGTATTATACCAGAGGTACTCCTCAGTGGAGAGTTAACAACAAGACGGGAAGATTTTGCCTTAGCTGGGCGAAGTGCTTTGAGTAATTTAGCAGCGGCTTTATCAAATGCCTTCTCAGGGTCTGCATTTAAACAAAAGTTTCACATATATTTTTGTATCTGCAGAAATTCTAGCCTTCAAAAGTGCCAAAACAAACATCAAATTCAGTTTATTTAGCTTTCTCTCAACTTACGTCTCCTCACCGATTTCATTGTCCTGTCTATAGCTATCGATAATGCTATCATTTAACAGCCTGTACAACTGCCACAGGAACCCCCCCCCCCCCAAACTACCAACGAACAAAGAGGAGGTGGTTGCTGATTATGCAAGGCAACTCGCCCCTGGTGTTTTGATGATCTGATGCCACCTAAGAGGCGACGGTCCTTATGCAGAATCGTGAGCGTTATAAGCAAATTTGCTCCTTCTCGCAACGCAGACAAGGGACAGTTAAAAAAATATACATTTTCATATCAACAAATGTCTTATCATCAATCTTGCCTAGTGTCCAACAACAGTCATACTTCTAATCAACAGAATCAACGAAATCCAACACAATTTTAAAATTGTTGTCCAACATGGCTATCGCCCAATCGAAAACATGAACGAGAATTAACGCATTTTGGGAGTCAACCATGTTGGTTTTTTTTAACAAAGTTTCATGATGTGCCATATTTTATAGCCGTGGACGACTCTAATTGACATATTTTTATACTACCGTCGTGTGCGCCTACGTATTTTAGTGCTCAAACAGAACAAGTAGACAAAACTGTATTATTATAAACAGTCCTCGTGTGATTTTGTGGTATAATCTTGCATTTTGTCACAAATTGTTTTGCTTGTAGGGCTTTGGTAAGTTTTTAGTGAGTTCATCGGTCGTTTGGACTTCAGAAGCTCCGTAATTTCACTGGCTGCGCTTCGCCTCTAATTAGAGTCTAAAGCTCGGATGTGAGATCGAAAGTAGTAAATAGAGCGGAGCTGTCAGAGGTTGAGATTCTTTGCCTAGTTGCTGATAAAAGGAACGCTGTACATTTCCATATCATCATATCAGATTGTCGATAATATAGGCATGACATAAACGTTTGCGGGAAGCAAAGCCCCTCTTCCCTAGCCGCACACGACGGTAATATAAACAAGACAACCCCTTCCACTGATCGAAATAAATTGCGTAACCTAAGATAGAGAGCGTGTAAATATGAAACAAGTGACTATAACATTACAGCATGGAACAAATATTACTACAAGTGCCCTTTGACAAGTTTCATGGTCCTTACACCTGAGTCCATCTTCGGTTAGTGTACATAATTGACGATTTAATAACAATTAAAACATCGAAGCATCCTCACCTGACAGTATGTCCGCCATCTTGGGCTGATGAAGCTCGGTAGAAAGGGATCCTTCCTTATTTCACGCCCCATGCCAAACCGTTCTCCTTACACTCTCCTACGTGCGGTAGTTTATGAAAGGCTGTCGGGAATAGGCACAGCGAGGCCTTCTTACACTACCCAATGGGTGCTAATGTAAGGCGAAGGGACCACTATCCAATGGTTGAGAGTGTAAGCTCGCGAATGGGTTGAATAGTTTTGAATTGCAAGAAGTTATTCTCTGAACTTGATGATAAATTGCACCCATTCGATTCCTGTGTCGAAGGAGTGATTGATAGTTGTGATTTGTCGCTGAAAGACGTCGTACCAAACTTTAGTGTAAGTGAAACTTTGTCATTCATACCACTATATAAGCTCCAATATCACTACATATAAAAACAGCCACTGCGCAGCATGTAACGGTGTCACAGATAAATTGTACTGCTTGGGGACTTTCATCATACCAAAGACACCTGGAAAGCCATACACAGCATCATTTTCGGTTCTTTTAGATTTTACCCTGGGCCCGCAGGTGCAATTATTCGACCGAACCCTCTGTTTAGATTCAGAATTCTTTGATATCACTAGCGGCAACTGTGTTGATCTGAAATGTTATTTGAGTGACAACGGAGTCTCGCGCAATTGTTTTAACACAAATATAACCCCAAAATCTCTCTTAAATACGAGCCGTGCCTCCACGGTTCAAATACTCGTGTTTAGTGAAAACCGGATAATGAATAACAGTTTGATTTCTGATCGCTTAGTACATATCGCTACAGCTGTGGATTCTGCTTTTGAATTACCCACAAATGTTACCATAAATATAACCGCATCTATTGGAATCTACTCACAGTTTAATGCCGTGCGGAATCAAGGAACATTCCAAGATTATATTTGCATTGCTATTTCTATGACTCCAAATGACCATGTATTTGTTACGTACATATTTACTGAATTGAAATCGCAGAAGGTTTTCCTACGTCTCATTCACGATATTGACGCGGTTCTGTCTGGTTATGGAATTTCGGAGGCTGAGATAGAGCTTGCAAGCGGCGATATGAGAAAGGGTGTCTATTGTAGCGACAGTACGCGACCGAGTTTGAAAAACGATCCAATATTAATCATGAGTCAGGACGCCACTGATAGTTTTCACAACCGGAAGTCCAATGACTACTTTTATTTAGACGAAAGTGATATATCCATCCTCGTTGAGGAATCGGGTCATCAAACCATATTTAATTATGTGGAAGCTATTGTAATAAAACATGTAGCCATTCATGAAGTAGCTATTATTTGTAATCCTTTGCCAGATTCCTGCGATATCACAGAAGTACAAATTCTAAAGAATAGACTAAACGAAGTGAAATATGTTTATCTGTAGTAGGACTGTTCATACCACTTGTTACTTTCAATTTGTTCAAAACTTTACGCAATACTGCCATGAAGCATATGCTGTGTCTTATCATCTGTCTCATCGTCGCTCAGATGGTGATGGTGGTCAGCGGCGTAGCAACCACCGTGACCTGGCTATGTCAGATAATGACAGTAGTTCAGCATGTAGCTTGGCTGAGTGCGTTCTCGTGGATGTGTTTGATTGCAATAACCACAGCTAAAACTTTCTCACATATGAGAAAGCCCAACGAACGAAAGCAAACGATGGGGAGGAAGTATACACTGGTTGTAGGCTGGCCGTGGTTAGTTGTTGGTGTCTGTTTAGTTCTTGATTATATTCCTGAAATCCCGGTTTCGTACTGGCGAGAGGACGGAGTCTGTTGGCTAAATCCAAACAGTGCACTTATATATGGATTTGCCGTTCCCGTTGGGTGCATGATAATTATCAATTGTGTTTGCTTTATCGTAGTAGCTCGGATTGTGTATGCACACGTATCAACGACAAATTTTCAGGGCCAAAACCTGTCCGATGTGAATATCGTTAAGATATATTGTAAGCTATTGTCATTGATGGGACTAACTTGGATATTTGGATTTCTTGCAAATGTGCAAGCTCTGTATTATGTAAGTTATTTGTTTGTTGCATTCAATTCTATGCAAGGTGTGTTCATATGCGTGTGCTTTGTTTGTACTAAGAAAGTGATGTTATTGTAAAAGAAGATGTTTCATCCAGAACCCAACGAAATGTGTGTTTCAAATGACACAAAAAAGTCGTCTGTACGACAAACCTAATCAATATGATATTTTACGCTTGCCCCTAGTTTATTCAATCTTACACTTAGGTCAATTGAGAAGATGACCTCAATTATTTCAGTTGTTATCAATGTAGTAGAAAAAAAAAATAACCTTAACCGGGAAACAACTCGTAATTGCTGTACGATGGATATTGTTAGCCTTCGTATTTGCTGACTTCAAAACAAAGTAGTTTATTAGTTGGTGCGTGTGTTGTATAAAGTGTACCTTGTAGCTGGTGGAATTACTGCGACCCGATTATTCAAGATGGATCCTCCTATCACGCGATCTGTAATAACCCAATCGAGTTATTACGTGTCAACATTACGATTTAATTGGTTTTGACAAACAAGATAGCCTGCTAAAATGGAAAGGCTGGGATATTACAGCTACAACACAACACATTTTTACAGCGACCAAACGAGTAATATTAGATGGTGTTGTTGATGCTGCTGGCTGTAGAATACACCATGGCAACTGAGAATTATATCGCTCATAGGTACAGGAAATCATTCTTTCACAAATGGGCAAAGGCGCATTTCCTTTTATAGGCGCTTAATGGCGGGTCAAAATTCATTATGCACTCTTCTCGTGCGTGGATACATATTTTTGGAATAGAAGTGATCATTCAACGACAAGGATATTCTAAAACCGATATTGGCTGAAGTGACGAGGTGATTTTCGTTTATTTCAACTGTTTTGGCGGGAGACGCTCACAACTAAGTGGACTCATTCCAGTCCCCTGTGCATAACCGTTATGTTGTTGCTGGTCTATTGACGGTCGATCAATCAGCCTTCATAGCGATTCAATGCAACGGCATATCATTATTTACGAACACAACTTCACAACGTATGATCATGTCTTAACAGAAAGGTAGTTGCCGACCCATGCGTTGTAGCACTCGTTGTAATCCATTTGTATATGATTCCAGCAGCAACAAATGTGACCAATATCTCGGAAAATGACATTAAAACTATGAATAATATTGTAGTAAGACAACCAATCAAGGAATTTGTTATCACTATTATATAAGTATTAGCAATTAAGATGCAATATTAATTCTGTTCAATATTATATATTTTCCCATTGTGGTTAAAATTACTATTAGTCGGGGACAGAAGGCATAAGGATATTCCAGTATACTTTTATAGTTAATATTATTTATATGCACGCGCTGCGGTTAGATTTGTCCCGGCTCTGACCAGCTTAAGGAGTTTGCTATCCAGACGGAGCGATGACTTGAATTTTAAAATATTGTTGGACTTGGATATCTAACAATCTTAAGGAAAAGGGAAAGAAGCGAGTAATGATAAGAACAAATCAACGAGGGATGTGCCATAAGTTCTTGGTATGCCAAAATGGCTTTTAGTAGGAGATAAGGAGATATGTTCCATTCGCTGGCCTAAAACTGTCCTGAACGTCATTATTTTCGCCACATACCGTTGTTTAACACTAGCATTCGATATGTCATGAAACGCGTGGCCATATTTGCGAATCTAATTGGCACCAAATGAGTTAAAAAAACCACGCAAGATCTACAAACTGTTAATGCGCAAAGTACTTAACATATGAACCTAAGTTTCTGAGCGAATCTCTTTTAAAAAAGAAAGCTCGCACGCTCTAATATCCACGTGATTTGATTTCTCTGCTTCCGTTGTGGCAATCTTGCGCCTCATTGGAGCAGGTGTTATTAGCTTCCTCGATGTCTGTAAGAAACGTGTACGCTGTTGATTTACGTCCCTGTTTCTATCATAATTATTGGTTATATCAAATATATGGCGTAAATTGATGTCATTAGAGATTAAATTTTGTGTAACATGAAGCACGTCATTATTGGCAGAGGTTACGCATTTGATTGTTAGATCATAGACATAATTAGATCAATGCCATTTTGATAAAGTTTCCGGTCTGGGGTAGACCTATCGCAAACAGTCCACGCCATCAAAAGCGGGTGAGGAAAATAACGAGACAGTCTACCCTTTGTCTTTTGCTGAATAATTACCAGAATGCTTGAACAACACAAACAATACCAATTGTGCAGTGCTACAAGATAATATAATAATACAAATGACACGCCCTGTATAATAAGATAATAAGTTTTTCATTGATCATGGTTATAATGACAGTTGATTGTTTGCAAAAGTCCTATAAATTACCGCTGAGACCAAGCAGTGAGGTATTAGTCGGGATGGAATCGTGGGCAGTTGTGCGTATGATGCAACGCCATCCAGGAGGATGGATCTGCCTTGTTCTGGCATTTGCTTTACACGGTAAGGCTCCCTTCACATAATCTGCGGATGTATTTCCTGTGAATATATCAATTACGTTGTTTCATGTACTTGTCTTAATTTGAACCGTTTTTTATTTTCTGTAATAAAACTGACGCTTTGAAATACTAATGGATTATGACCATGCTGGATGTACACGTGTGTCTGCGAGTGTATTTGGTTGTATGTAATTGTACGTGTGATGGGACGGAACGGGGATGGAGGTACGCGTATCTGAGCGCCCTAGCATTAGTATTTGACGTATCCACTTTTGTTTGGATTACATGCAGTGCTTTTTGCAACATGTTCATGAAAACAGGCATTTCAAATATTGAATGCCGGCTGACTATTTCATCAACAACTTTTCAATGCACGTATTTTTTGTGACAGCTACAAGCGTGAAGTCATCATGTCCCGCACAAATAGCTTCTGTCAACTACTCCACAGACTCAATAATGCTAAACTCGACTCATTCCCTTATACCAACCCGCATTGAATCAATCAACGGCATTGAACCTGTCGTATGTGCTACCAAATGTACCCGTTGCCTTTTCAAACACGATTCTGCTTGTCGATGCAACGAATTTTGTCACCTACGACGCGATTGTTGCATCCACCATGAAGCCAACTGCAGCTAAGGCGACATAAGTAGACGAATCAAGTGAATGACACAGACTCTTGTGTCACGCATGGTATGTCTTATGTCCACTTTTAAAGACGATTAGATGAGCCTCATCTCAAAACGCAATGCGTAGTCTATCCAATTGATAGCTCCAAAATTCTGTTTCTCAGTACGATAGTTTCTTGCATGATGGTCAATTCTGTAGCTGAGAGTGAATTTAAAGTTGACTGCGAAACTAAGGACAGCGATATAATGCACATTGTACCAGTACGTTATCGTAATCTATTATTCCGTAATGTTTTTTGTGCTTATTGCAATGCCGACATACTCGGTATATCACTGGACAATATGGACAGTGTATCAGTTAACTTTGTATGTCCTTTGGATTATCTTAAGTCAAATACATCTTCAATTATACGTGCAATACAAAACGGTGAATCGTCTAGGATGGTCAAGCAAATAGTTTTGAATTGCAAGAAGTTATTCTCTGAACTTAATGATAAATTGCACCCATTCGATTCCTTTGTGGAAGGAGTAATTGATAGTTGTGATTTGTCGCTGAAAGACGTCGTACCAAACTTTAGTGTAAGTGAAACTTTATGTCATTCATACCAGAATTTGGTGCACTATATAAGCTCCAATATCACTACATATAAAAACAGCCACTGCGCAGCATGTAACGGTGTCACAGATAAATTGTACTGCTTGGGGACTTTCATCATACCAAAGACACCTGGAAAGCCATACACAGCATCATTTTCGGTTCTTTTAGATTTTACCCTGGGCCCGCAGGTGCAATTATTCGACCGAACCCTCTGTTTAGATTCAAAATTCTTTGATATCACTAGCGGCAACTGTGTTGATCTGAAATGTAATTTGAGTGACAACGGAGTCTCGCGCAATTGTTTTAACGCAAATATAAACCCAAAATCTCTCTTAAATACGAGCTGTGCCTCCACGGTTCAAATACTCGTGTTTAGTGAAAACCGGATAATGAATAACAGTTTGATTTCTGATTATAGATTGTCTGGTTATGGCATTTCGGAGGCTGAGATAGAGCTTGCAAGCGGCAATATGAGAAAGGATGTCTATTGTAGCGACAGTACGCGACCGAGTTTGAAAAACGATCCAATATTAATCATGAGTCAGGACGCCACTGATAGTTTTCACAACCGGAAGTCCAATGACTACTTTTATTTAGACGAAAGTGATATATCCATCCTCGTTGAGGAATCGGGTCATCAAATCATATTTAATTATGTGGAAGCTATTGCAATAAAACATGTAGCCATTCATGACAACAAAATAAGCAAATCTAGTGAAGTAGCTATTATTTGTAATCCTTTGCCAGATTCCTGCGATATCAAGCAAGTACAAATTCTAAAGAATAGACTAAACGAAGTGAAATATGTTTGCAATGAACCTGACTTACCCCTAATTATTTGTTCTCTTGTTGGCAATTGTTTATCTGTAATAGGACTGTTCATAATACTTGTTACTTTCAATTTGTTCAAAACTTTAGGCAATACTGCCATGAAGCATATGCTGTCTTATCATCTGTCTCATCGTCGCTCAGATAGTGATGGTGGTCAACGGCGTAGCAACCACCGTGACCTGGCTATGTCAGATAATGACAGTAGTTCAGCATGTAGCTTGGCTGAGTGCGTTCTCGTGGATGTGTTTGATTGTTATAACCACAGCTAAAACTTTCTCACATATGAGAAAGCCCGACGAACGACAGCAAACGATGGGGAGGAAGTATACACTGGTTGCAGGCTGGCCGTGGTTAGTTGTTGGTGTCTGTTTAGTTCTTGATTATATTCCTGAAATCCCGTTTTCGTACTGGCGAGAGGACGGAGTCTGCTGGCTAAATCCAAGCAGTGCACTTATATATGGATTTGCCGTTCCCGTTGGGTGCATGATATTTATCAATTGCGTTTGCTTTATCGTAGTAGCTCGGATTGTGTATGCACACGTACGAACGACAAATTTTCAGGGCCAAAACCTGTCCGATGTGAATATCGTTAAGATATATTGTAAGCTATTGTCATTGATGGGACTAACATGGATATTTTGATTTCTGGCAAATGTGAAAGCTCTATCTTATGTAAGTTATTTGTTTGTTGCATTTAATTCCATGCAAGGTGTTTTCATTTGTGTGTGCTTTGTTTGTACTAAGAAAGTGATGTTATTGTACAAGAAGATGTTTCATCCAGAACCCAACGAAATGTGTGTTTCAAATGACACAAAAAAGTCGTCTGTACGACAAACCTAATCAATATGATATTTTACGCTTGCCCCTAGTTTATTCAATCTTACACTTAGGTCAATTGAGAAGATGACCTCAATTATTTCAGTTGTTATCAATGTAGTAGAAAAAAAAATAACCTTAACCGGGAAACAACTCGTAATTGCTGTACGGTGGATATTGTTAGCCTTCGTATTTGCTGATTTCAAAACAAAGTAGTTTATTAGTTGATGCGTGTGTTGTATAATGTGTTCCTTGTTGCTGGTGATATCAACACTCAGACTATACAAATCACTGATATTGTCCATTGCCATCTGTTATGCTGTTGTAAATTGTTCGTTCATTGGGGTTGGATTTGTCAAATAATGAATAAACCTCGTTTTGTTTCCTTGAGAGTATTTACATTTCATCAATATTACCTTCACTGCACAATTATCATTAGAATGCCTGGCGCTCTTTAGCGTGCCATGCAGGATAATCTAAGGGCACAAGATCTTTTTTGCTCATTTGTTTATTCATTATCAAACGATTTCGAGAAAACCAGACCATTTAACACTTCAATCAGAGATAAATATTTTCATATGGAGAGAGTATGCCATGCGGAGAATGTTTATTTTGACAAACTTGTTAAGAATAACATTTATCTGCATACATATTTGCGGGGCGAGCAATCCAAGTTAGCTAGATATTTTTGCAATCACATGCGCACAGTTAAGAACGCCTTTCCGGGGTACATCGGTTTTCTATGTTATTAGATCATCCAAATCATTTAGTTGTTTGATACACGATGACATAAATCACTATAACTTATCATCATTCCTCATGATATTTTGCGCCATTCATTCATGGGTAGCATAGCATTGATGAAGTCATTTTACCATTATTCGACTGTGGTCGATAGATCTATACTGAGATGGTAATTTAATGTTTGTTGGCATCCAATTACCCATTTCTCTGGCTGCAGCATTATGGGTGGGCAAATAAGTTATTGTTTCTAAAAATATCAATGAAGAGGGTCATTAATTGTCAATGGACCTGATATAAAATAGTCCAATGAGATCTGCAAAATGGTAGCATTTGTTGGTTCAGTCTTTTTTCCAAATATGGCAACCACTTTCTAATGATTGTCAACTTAGTGTGGCATGCATAATAGCGCTCATCGTGTTAATTGGGCTGCTGAGCATGAATATTAGCTTAATTTGTATTAGTAGCTAAACAATGACAATTAGAATCTTTCTTAAATTATGGCGTAATAATTGCGATATTAACAACAGAAAAATGAGTATTATCTTATAATTAGGCACTCATGCACACCAATACATGGCAATGGATCTATGGAATACTTTTCTATAGTATGCCATTAGTCAACCTTTGCATTTGGGGAATATCGGGTGCTAATGTTGCTCTCATAAATCATTTTAGTTACCAAATGATTGTCACGAGGTTAGTGGGAAATTCCATCGAACACGGACTCATTGGCCCTTCATTTGTTTTCAATATCTTAAGAATTTTGATGTGCTCTTTCGTCTGAATGGCCAATTTCTTCGCCTCTTTAACTGGGACTATGAAATGTGTTTTCTTAATAGCTTTTGGCAGCGACGACCTCAGTCTCACTACTGCTTTCTCTGTGTTCCTCATCTTATGGTATCTTTGTGGAACTGAACGATGGCTAATATCTTAAATAGAGGGATCTAAATCGTGCTTTATTGGATCGATGACACAAGGATCATCTGCACCCACCAATTCGTCGTTAATTTCACTGAACCAAATTATCTTACTCCAATTTTACTGATCGTCATTACACAAGCTGGCTGCGGGTTCCTCCTGATCCAGCCATCACTGACCTTATTAGCTCCGATTTTGCTGACTTCAAGTTTGCCGATAGTTTTCCTTCTCCTTCCCACAACACCACAAACATAGAGGATTTCCGCTAGTGACAGCCCATTATCAAGGCCTGACAAAAAGTGTCTGTTAAATGTAGCAAGTGTGTTTTGCGTCACTATCAACCACAACAGCAACATGGTAAAGTTTATCTACTGACAATCGCTGCTAGAGATTAGATTCCTTCAAGTCATCTAAGTAAATCGTTATAGTTATATA
This sequence comes from Urechis unicinctus, assembly GCA_034190875.2. Classification (NCBI taxonomy): domain Eukaryota; kingdom Metazoa; phylum Annelida; class Polychaeta; order Xenopneusta; family Urechidae; genus Urechis; species Urechis unicinctus. The sequence goes on along the minus strand of CM067356.1, from coordinate 55,458,491 downwards.
TAAGTAAGCTATGACACCCACGAATCGCTTCTCATTGTTGCTGATGCTGTATCTTCCGTCTTCATCATGTCTTTCAAAGATGATATACTCTTTTTCTCAGCCTGGAAAGATATCAGTCTATCATTGTATTGAAGGGGCAGCATGTATGGGCCCGAATATATTTTCCGTACAATTGCCGGCGCGGATGCAGTGTTGTGACTGCGATCAAAAGTGTAAAGAAATTATTGGGTTGGTATAATCGGTTTGCAGGTATTTATTATGATAACGATAGAGATGGCGTCGTTGTCCCGGGGACAGCCCAGCTGGCCTTTACAATTACTAACCAAGCTTATATTATGGGGCCCGATGCTGCTAGGTGTTCACCAGACGACACACCCCCCAGCCGGTCGAGGCACACCAAATGGTCAATTTGACCTGGTTCTGCCATAATTTACTGGGGTTGGAGCTCTAGTATTTGACAAGGGTCACTTTATATACATTCGTTAACCTGTAGTGTTGAAAAAGGTTAGAGAAGTTGACCCGGAACCAACACTTGGTCGTGCTTGGACCTGGGTGATGAGATGTGCAAGCTGCTCAGTAGTTACATTGGCGATTTTAGTTGTAGGTCTCCGTTTGGATGCTGATGCTGTAGATATAGCCGAACAGACCAACAGTCGATCGGTACTCCCTTATTCGTCTAATAAGAAAACCCACTTTTATCTGTAGATTGACAAACATGCTTAACTGATCGTCACTTATCACGTTAAAAATACGTACTGAGAATAATTTAGAGCCACCAACGTTGAGGGTATTGACTGAATTTAATGAATATGTTGCTTTTTAACAAATCTCCGGGCGAACATTCGATTAATTTCTCGCTTTTCGGCGAAATTCCACTCCGAATTCTAGTGGTTGTCAACAACCGGTCTCTTGCATTCCGTTGTCGTAAACGACCGCGCAGAATTTTTATCATACCATTATCTGCCTGCTAATATATTTCACAGGTGAGTCAGTTTATACTAGATTTATACCTTATAACTTTCCGACCTAGTTACCTTTTCCTCTCCTTTATCCAGCAAAATAACAAGTCCGTTACAATCCGACTTACGTTGCCCAATCTCGCCGCCATATTGGAATTTAGCCGGAAAAGTTAATCGCCTCGCACATTTTAGGCAATTATGCATATTTACAAGTTGTTGCGATTCCTGAGACTCTAATGCGATAATAATACTGATTGCTTATTAAATTGGACTGAAGGTAAGGTCTTATCATCGAATTTTCTACATTGGAAATGCCATCTTCGAGAACCAAGAGGGAGCGCAAGCTCTACAAAAGAGCTATGTAGATAGGGTTATTGCACTCACCATTTCTGATGTCTTCGTGTTTTGACGATGAAGTGTTAAAATGTTGGTGACCTTGACATGCAAATAAAGAGATCCCATATCACCAAAGAACGCTGCCAACCAAATATATGCTGATGGGCGGCGCAGACAGCAGCACAGGGATATGATACACAGAAGAAGCTCGTCACTACTGTTTGGGGAGAAGCAAGACCCCATACGCGGGAAAAAGGAAGGTGATTTGGTGATGAAGCCAGAGGTCAAACCTCGCGAGACGGAAGCTGTGGATATACCATGTCTTCGAGTTGTAAGGTCATTAGTTTTGGGATGTCTTCTGGTTTGTGCGCTGCATGGAGCATATCAGGCGGTAGTGGTACGTAAGTCTGCTGGCCAACGTGCTCTTGCAATCTCTTTCGACCTACTTTTAGGGATGGAACAAACCAATGTCATTTAAATGCCACCAGTTCAAACAGAGAAACAACAACCAACCATTCCGACAACTCCACTGTATCCTGAACTACCTCATGAAGCCGAGCCAGCAACTGATCCAGCTCAGTCATGCAAAGACGAGGAAAACATGGTCCATTATACCAAAAGTATCGACGGGGGGTTAACACCCAAGATGGGATGTTGTGAACTGAACCAATATCAGGCAATCGTGAGGGAGCATACCAAGTATCCACAGTTTGCTGCAGAGCGTTTGCCGAGAATATCGTTAGCTCTTACTAACCCAAATTGCTCAGGGGTCCGGAACCCCCAGAGTAACATTTCCAAAATTCCCTGCGAAAATCTGCATTATATAAACTGGTCTACAACATATGAAATCAAAAGTTCAATTATCATCATGCGCAGTTAAAAAAGTGCATGCGTTCGTGATGCATGAGATTCAATTTGCACTCGGTTCCCGATGCTAAGCTTTTGAACGTCTAGACGCTAGATCTATATAAATCGAGGTGGAAGTAAGAGAAAGAGTGACTTCGCGCTCGGAAGCTTAGCGTTGGAAACCAAACACCTGTGGTCACCACTGTGTGCAACACGTCGGCCTCCCCTCACCCCAGATAACCTGATAACCCCTCCTCATTCACTTCCTCACTTCAATCCAATCTACCCTCTTCGCCCTCTGTGTGCTATTTAATTGCCCCGCAAAACGTGTGAAAAACACGATAACAGTTTATTCATTCTGTTTTGAATATATTACCGCCATATCAATACTAAATGCACGAACAATCACGAATGGTGGCTTAGGAAAGTAAACCTCCACCCAGCTATTGGTTCTACCATATATGTCAGTATACGGTTACAAATTACATACGATATTTGACATTCTTACGCTACCCATTCCCCTCTCTGGATCACGTGCCAACCGTATTGATCAGTTGTGTAATCCAGATGCTGCTTCATTGGAAAAGGGGGTGTTCACAATGTCAATAGCCGAGTCTGACAGGGTGGAAGCCTAATTCTGAATTGGTGACAGCCTGTTGTATCTACGTTAATCACTTATTTCCACTCCACCTGTATAAATTAAACTATCTATGAAAAGCGGGATATACCGTCTTTGCACTTTTGCAACCTGTAACTATGTTACTTGACTTGTATCTATGCTATTGTATTACGGTTTGATGGGGTGTCTGGTCTATTAAAACAGCGATACATGCCCCATTAAAATCCTCAGTGCAGCTTGAAGTACTCCCAAACAGCTGATACCAGATTAATATCACCCCTGATTTCAAAGTGACCCGTGTCCCTCTCATACATTCGCATACACCCTGCGTTCCACCATATTTACGCTCTGTCGGCTCAAGTTACCCTCTGGCTAGAGAGGAGTAACCGCTGTATCCAACTGCCCTGTTACATTCTTCCAAGGCAAACTATCTCTAAAATGAACACCACTTTATTTGGTGTGCATAGCATATTATCCCCAACAAAGTGCTTCTCATGAGCAGAATGAAAGTTGATGAGCCCGGCGTAGACGACTGCATGTCACGAGAGCTGTCAAAGCCCTAAAGAACCCGTTGTAATGTTATTGAACCTAATTGACTCGGAACCCATATGAGAAAGTTACAATAATTGCTGCTAATGTAATTAACGCCTTCAATTAAGCCCACTTTGCACGGTGTAAAACACGCATATGTGCCGCTATTTGAGTGATATCCTTATTAAAAAAATTGCGATCTGAATCGCCTGCCCCCAAAAAGTTTACAAACACACACACACACACACACACACACACACACACACACACACACACACACACACACACACACACACACACACACACACACACACACACACACACACACACACACACACACACACACACACACACACACACACACACACACACACACACACACACACAAAGGAGACTTACGAACGTAACCTGGCGAAAGCATTCGCCAAGTTAACGCGCAAACCCACAATCGGGACTAACGAAGGCAACTTGGCGAAAGCATTCGCCAAGTTAACAAGAATTCAATTTACCAATTGATGAACTTGGCGACGAGCTAAAACAAAATTACGATACGATCATCGCATTCAAAATAAGCTTTACAACCGCTATGATGACAAAATCTTCCATGAGAACTGTCATAGCCCGGCTCAGGGTGAATCGCTGTGATGAAAAATCATTACCGATTCATCATTTGCTAGAGCAATAATGCGTTCCGTTCCGGAAATGACGTCATATACATACAACCGCTATTTTGACAAAAACTTCCATGAGATCTGTCGATATTTTAGCCTGGATCTTGTTGAATGGTTATGGTGACAATCATTAGCGATTTCACTGCCGCGGGAACATCAATGCATTCCTTACCGAGAGTAACGTCATCGACATCCTTACAATTTTATGATTCGATTCGCACTGTCCATGAAAGCAATTGACCCAGTTTTTATGACTGTCGATTCAATATTTATGATTTTATAAGCGATTGAAACCATTACTTATACTGTCTATGTGAACACTAGAACATTCGCGCTGTCCATGACAACGACTGAATCCATTTTCTTGACAAAAGACCCAATCTTTAGGATTTTGTAAGCGATTGAAATCTTTAAGATAATTGTAACATCAGGTTTGAACTTTATGAAAAAAATAGAAATTGTTTGAATAATTGTCTCCTGTATAGCCAGCCAACAAAAGTTTGCAAAGAAGCACACAAACCGAGCTACCTTCCGTTAAAACAAAATTACGATGCGATCATCATATGAGTTGTGGCAAAACATTAACTGTTATGATGACAAAACTTTCTATGAGAACTGACAAAATCATAGCGCCCATCGGGACAACTGCAGCCCCCATGGTTACAGCAAATAATTACTTGCAGCTAAATGACAAGAGGTGAAATATCCGGGAAGAAAATTTAACATCCCAGCTTTATTGACAATCCGTAATAGTCGTGTCGATAGACCGTTTCCGTTTCCTCATCCGGTAACTTCTGATCCAGTAAGTTGAGGCGTCTTGAAATTTCGAAACAAAATATCATTAAGATGGTTGAGCCGCTTTGTTTTCAACTACGAGCTCAAGTGGAAGAATAGAAATTATCAAAACAGTTTGTCTATGTGTTGTAAATTTTATTGTATTTGTGGGCGTTCATCGTTAAATACCTGATCTAAGGTGGATATGTCTGAAATTAAGAATTCGTGCCAATCGGTTCTGCCATTCTTTTTTGGCCTTATGTAGTGGAAAATGGTTTTATGAATGACAAGTTTCTACAGTAAAACGTATATTAGATCTCTGCAGATTTGAACAGTGCGTTGAAAGTAGCGCGTGCCAAAAAGTAAATATTCTCAAATAATTCGGTGCTTAAGTGAGCTACATAAAGTAAAGATGTCGGTGGGTAGGCCCTACATAGGATTTGTAATATTGCCGTGCTTCATACTCTCATTCAGTAACAATCCAATTTCGCCTTTACAAATTATGCTGTATTGTTCCCAATACCAAATATATAATCAGGGTCTTGATTGCAGCAGTATGTAGGTATGTGTTTATCTCCCGATAAGCGTCGGACATTTTCCTTCGCTGACGCTGTGACTGGGATTTCCGCTTGGTATTTCAACACACCCTACAAAAACCGCTCTCATTAACTGTCAGAGTAGAATTCTGAGGAATCCCGATGACTTCATACTCGGGGATGCCGTATGCATCGCGTCGTTTTCGAAATTTTTAATTCCGTCAATTTGTTACCCTATAAAAAAATCGGCAAAAATCCATCATTACGGGTGGCAGCCGAACCTCGCCGCAGGCGGCCGCGCTTGTGACGCATACGCGGCTGATCGCTAATATTCATTTATATACGGGGGTAATACAAAGCATAATGGAACACTTAGGTCAAGTTTATTTCAAATCGATTGAAACCCTTTTGTCGAATTTTGAACTTTAAAATGATCGATCTTGTCATATCCGCGCCGGGAGACCGTATAGCTTACCTTCACATGACCTTAGCAGCATTATGTTATATAAGAAAACTTAATAATATATAGTACTTTTGGGGGTTGTAGATTATAAAAATTATCCATTACAGTCAAGCGATCTGGCCAGAAAGGCAATATGCTGCTTGCGCTGGGGCGTAGAATTCGGCAGTTAGAGTTCACGATGTTGAGCTGCCGACAGTTACTGCGACCGTCGCGCGAGCTGCTCGTCGCCAAGGGCACCGCCCTGAATGAATACATTAAAGAGATTCTGGTAACCACGTTTGGTGTCAGATTCGGTCACCGAGTACATCCCCAGTTTATCACGAATTCACCCCAGCCTTATATAAGCAAATGCTCAATAACGGTCTCAACTTCATGCTAAAGACACTGAAATGATCATTTTACAACATAAACAACTTGTGTTATAAGAACATGTAAAGGAGTTTGAGGCTGATATAAAAATGACAAAATCTGAAGGAAAGACATATTCGCCAGAGACTATAATTATGGCGTTCGATGGAATCATGAGCCAAGTTCCTACAGCACATATCTCCATGATGATTGAAAAGATACCGCAATGTTGTGGCGTTAATTTAGCCGACATTCCTTCCAGAACTACAGTTGAGGCCATGACAGATGAATTAGGAACAATTGCAGAACTGCAAACTGCAGAGTTCCTAATTGAAAATAAGCACAGTACTATTGGATCTGATGCTTCGTTCTTGTGACAATATATGGACGTTTCGGACACCACTTGGAAAAAACTGAGAGAGGCCCCAAAGAATTTGATGAAAGAGTGCCTTGTGACGATTGTTGTAGTTCTTGAAACTACTGCTGGAGTTTATATTGACTTAAAGGAGGCCTTTGACACGATTGACCATGATATTCTATATAAAAACCTCGCATGTCATGGCCTTCGCGGAATAGTGTTAGTATGGATAAAAATATATTCAACTCAACCGAAGCAGCAAATACTATACAGACACTTCATGTCTGATATTTTAGAAATTACCTGTGGAGAACTGCAGGGGTCCATTCTTGGACCTATACTATTTTTATTATATAGTAATGATATGTATCCCACATCCCCTCAATTCATATTATAAGCCGTTGACACCACACTGCATTATACTGGTGCAAATTGCAATAAAGCTGTAGACACAATGTTTCAGTTAAACCTACCAAGAAAAGTCGTTCCTCTAAAAAGAATTCATCGCGTGTCGTAATGAGATAAATCGACTTTATTCCTTAACCTAGTGCAGACGTTTCACTAGATACGGAATTTCAGTGATATGACAATTGCATCCGACGATGACGAGCACAACCAATTAATCTCACAAACAACGAAGAGTATGTAGCACGATGAACTTTCGCATAACACACTCCTCTAGGCCAACCAGGGGTGATATTTTCCCCTTATTACAGCTCGCAGTTATCGCATCCAGTTACGCGATAGCTGTGACCGTGTCTAACAATCACCCTGCAGTCTCTCGATTTGAGAATGGCCTTCACCGAGCACTACAGCTCTAACAAGGCTCGAAAGGAGATTCCTTGATTTTTGCAAAGTGCATGTTTCTGAGGCACAAAACAAATTAAATCTGTAAAACCAGACAGTGCCTCTAGGTCTCCCGGATTACGGAACAAGGTTACATCATGGCCACATGAATGATATGGGGTAAGTGTTTTCCCACATATCATCCACGTGACCATGCGATAACTAGCATCAGAGGAATTCGTATGGTGGACAAAGGAACCACATTTGTCTGATAACAAATACTGAGACATTGAGGTTTTTATTTTTATATCTGTGCTGTCACGCTTTCAAAAGTTACAAATTACAATGTACTTGTATTACTCATCGTAGTTTATGTCGTTGACTGGGCGTGCACATCTGTGGTGTTAGTTGCCCATATGGGCTCTGCAATATTGGGACACAGATTACAAGGAATCTGAATCCATGCGTTGTGTTCACTATTTACCCTGCAAATATACAAAAACACGAACAAATTCGCTATTTAAGCGACGAATTAGTGGTATCACCTCTGTGGACGTTTGATGATTTTGAAGTCAATGGCTGTTTTTTTTCAACGCAAGGTTTCAGTTCCTCACAGTTAAACCTGCCATATACTTCGCATGATTCCCAAAATAGGACCAGCTGTTACTGCTACCGGAAACTATAATAAATGTCTATATACATTGTGGTGAAGACAGCTGGTATGTTTTGAGTAGGTGGGAGACTGAGCAAATGGGTTCCCATTCGCGCACCCGAATGTCCCGATAACCACACATAATTCGATAGGACCATAGCAATATTTGATTGCTGAACAGGTTTAGTGGCGAACCTGACATTTCATCGAGAGTTGCACGTAGAAAGGCCAATCTGATTGTATTATATCAACGCCAGGGAATGCCGCGATCGATTAATGCATGGTGTACAAACCTATGCAACATCACAGCACATAATAAAAACTTTGTATCATCCCCTCAACAATAACGCCACTGCACTTTGACTCCTCTTTAAAGTTTCATCCCAATATCACCTCTTTATTGATATCCTTTTTCATAATATTGTACAAATGTTTGCCCATCCTAATTGCTTTTAACAAGCATACTTGGAAACGCCTGTCTTGGAATCTTATACATTCCATGACAATCACCTCATTTCAGCATTTGTTATATGGCGCATATATCCCATAGCCTGTGTGGTAAAAGTCGCTCTAACTTGCTATCTTTCACTAAAATAAGGAGACTTAATGTGCGGGGCAAGTTGGTGCGATGCTTCGCTTCACGGCACAGCATTGACCAAAAAAGCTAATTTTTGAGTTTTGGACTGTCCGCTGCTAATCGAAGAGCAAAACTGAAAGGCTTTTAAGGCATGCATGCTCATAAATAGAACCACTGTCTTATTGAATGTGACCAGTAGAATTGCTGAGTCATTCTCGGATCATTCATGTGACCCCTGCTCACCGTGTATAAACAGCTACATATCTGCATGTCGCATGTCTATGTGTAAGTCTGAAAATGCCACAACCTCGCTTTTTATCCAACGACATTCAGCTGATGCTTGTTGCCCTATGATGCTGCTTGACACTGCACCATGGAGTCTTATACTCATCACTGTTGCATTATGAAGCCCTCACTAAAAATCATAACGTGCACTTCATGTGTTGGATGGTGGTTAAGAATAAAGACAGTTCTGTTCCGGTCTACACGGTGTCGTCCTCGTGTGTGTGTTTCTCAATATAGTTATTTGGACATAACATAACATGGTGGCAGCGGTGGGATCTAAAACGACCCATAGTGATTAAAAACAGTGTTTTTATCTTCCGCTAGTCAGCAGTGGAAACGACTGTCGTCTTGAGGTCAGTGACAACGGATTTCAGTGAACCGAGCAATTCACCTCCTCAAGGCTCAACGACCCCGCTCAAACGCACATGGTCGGCGACGGATTGTGTGACTGTGGTGTTGGAATGTCGAGCAACAAAACGAGCGCAAAGTGCAAATCGCAAGTAAGCTTCTACATGTGACAATATCAGGTCTAGTGATCGTGTTGGACGTTGTGGTAAATAATTGCATCGCGTCAGTGACAGTGTGCAGTTTATCGCCCGCCAAATCATGTCGGAATCAAACCCAGCAGCAAGCGTGCAGTACGTGCACTCAAACGATCTAGCCGGTATCAAGTTGCCCTCATTCAACTGGGACAGTGACGATTTGCCTCATCAGTTTCGCTCATTCAAGCGTTATTGTGAACTGTTGTTGTCGACTCCTACGTACAGTAACAAAACAGGTCACGAAATTGTTAACTACATCCTACTGTGGTTGGGACCCAATGCTTTAGAAGTCTACGACAACTGGTCTCATCTGACAGTAGAGCAGAAGAAAACGCCAGAGTCAGTGTGGCAGGCATTCCAAGACTATTTTGAGCCCAAGGCTAACTATAGACTTGCCCGTTTTCAATTTCGCGACATTCGTCAACAGTCAGCTGAGCCCATTGACACCTTTACAACTCGTCTTAAGGTGCAAGCACGGAAGTGTAAATTCGAGGCTGCTCTCGAGGACATGCTGATCGACCAAATCATTATTGGCACTGTGCACAACCCCGTTCGTAAAAAGCTACTAGACCACGATCCAGAGAAGTTGACACTTGACAAAGTTCTTGACTGTGCTTGAACATACGAGGCCACACAACAACAACTCAATCAGTTTGGGCAGGCTACGAAGGTGGATAGCATCCATCAAAAGCGAAACAACCAAAGGAAAGGACCGATTCCACATGCTGAATCGACCTCAAGGAACACATGCCACTTTTGTGGTGGGACTAGACACCGTCGGGAGGAATGTCCCGCTCGCGACCAGAAATGCAATAAATGCTTAAAAGTTGGTCATTGGGGAAAAGTTTGTCGCAGTACTGCTGCACACAGTTCTACCCAAGGACATCGCAGTGGCTCAATAAAGTACAGTACTTCAAAGTATAACAAACAGAAGCAGAAGCCTGATGTACACTCTGTTTGTGTTGAGAATAAGGATGACCCACAGTTTGAACAGTGCACATTCAACACTCTCTCCATTTCAACAGTAAGCCGGGACAAAGCATTTGCAATCTTGCGCATTGAGGCATACCCCAACAAGAAGACAAATCTACGAGGTAAAGTGGATACAGGTGCTCAAGGGAATATCCTGCCTCTGCGAACGTTCCGCAATATATACCCATCGCATGTAAATGAAGATGGACTGCCAACAACCTTAGTTAAAAGTGACGCCAAACTCACTGCATACAATGGCACTCCGATTCGTCAGTACGGTACACTTACCATCCCGTGTCGTTACGCGGACAGCCAGTGGCAAGCAACAAAATTTTATGTAACTGACACACCAGGTCCTGTAATTTTTGGATTGGAAACTTGCGAAGCTCTCAGTCTGGTGACCATGAACTGTACCATATCTCTCCAGACTGACACTGCAAACCTTAGAAAGCTGAGTGACGTCAAGTCCATGTACCCTGACCGATTCACAGGCTTGGGTAAATTCAAAGGAGAGCATTCACTAATCCTCAAGGAGGATGCTTGTCCTGTAATCCATGCGCCAAGAAGAGCTCCAATCCAGCTCCAATCTCAAATCCGCTCTGAGCTTGACAGAATGCTGGACCTAGATGTCATCCGCCCAGTGAGTGAACCTACAGACTGGGTCTCGAGCATAACATATGTTCAAAAACCAAACGGGTCTCTCCGCATTTGTTTGGATCCGAAAGACATCAATAAGGCGCTAAAGAGGGGTCAGCACCGCACCCCCACACTTGAAGAGGTCACACACAGACTCAAGGGCGCCAAAGTGTTTAGCAAACTTGATGCCAAGTCCGGCTATTGGAGCGTGCAGTTAGATGATGCCAGTCAACACCTCACTACGTTCAACAGTCCATTTGGAAGGTTCTGTTTCCAAAGGCTCCCATTCGGCTTGAAAACTAGCCAAGACGTCTTCCAAAAGGCAATGGATCAGATACTCGATGGACTGCCTGGCGTCATATCCATTGCAGATGACATCACTGTGTTCGGTGTTGACCAAGCTGATCACAACCGCAATCTCCATCAGTTGATGGAACGTGCTCGCAAATGTGGTCTTGTCTTCAATGCAGAGAAATGTAAAATCAACCAAGACGAAGTATGCTTCTTCGGCAACATCTACGGGGAGTCAGGGGTCAAGCCTGATCCAAGCAAAGTGCAGGCTATCATCGACCTGAAGCCCCAGCAAACGTCTCAGAACTCCAGTCATTCCTTGGAATGGTCACATACCTTGCTCCGTATATCCCTAAGCTGAGTAACGTTACAGGACCATTGAGACAGCTACTACAGAAGGACTCTGAATTCCAGTGGCATCCAGAGCATCAAGCAGTTTTCAGCCAACTCAAACAGCTCATTAGTAGAGCTGGATTGCTCTCATACTTTGATCCAACCAAGCCAGCTGTATTGCAAGTTGATGCGAGTCAAGAAGCCCTCGGCGCCGCACTCATTCAAGATGGTCACCCAATCTCGTTTGCCTCAAAAAGTTTGTCTGACACCGAAAAGCGGTACGCAAACATAGAAAGAGAGCTACTTGCATGTGTATTTGGAGCAGAACGCTTTCACACATATTTGTACGGCAAACCATTTACCATCGAGTCAGATCACCGTCCACTGGAGATGATCTCAGCCAAAGCACTCACATCTGCCCCAGCCCGTCTGCAGCGTATGCTGTTGAGGTTGCAACGCTATGACTACGAGATAAAATACAGACCTGGCAAAGAGATGATTCTAGCGGACAGCCTTTCTCGACTCCCAAAGTCTAGTGCTGATGAGCACATTGAACTGAATATTAAGGTATGCTTTGTTCAATTCAGCAACAGACGACTCGATGAGCTTCGTGAAGCAATAACAAATGACGAGACACTCAATCGCCTGTCAAAATACATTATCCAAGGATTTCCCGGACGCCAAAGAGACGTCCACCACAGCATTCATCCTTATTGGCCTTTCCGAGACGAACTAAGCATTGAAAATGGTCTCATTCTGAAGGGAAGTCAACTGCTGATCCCAGAGATCCTCCATGACCAATATCTAACTGACATCCACACTGGTCACCAAGGGATTATCCGCTGTCAGATGCGCGCTAGAGGTAGCGTGTACTGGCCCGGGATCAACTCTGACATCGAGGGCATAATATCACAATGCGCCATTTGTCAAAAGCACCAGGCATCGCAGAGTAAAGAGCCAATGGAACCCGTTATGACAACCGTTCCACCATATCCCTGGCATACAATTGGCTCAGATCTCTTCACACTGAATGATGAGAACTATCTCATCATAGCAGACTACCACTCGAAATACCCGATTGTTGAATGCCTTGGACGTGACACTTCCAGCCGTCACGTAGCTGCTATTACCAGTCATGTATTTTCAATGTTTGGTTGTCCAGACACCATCATCTCGGACAACGGTCCACAGTTTATAGGCAGTGCTTACCAGGCAATGACAAACAACTATGGAATAGCTCATGTCACCAGCTCCCCTCACCATCCTCGTTCACACGGTTTTATTGAACGCATGGTCCGGAGCATGAAAGCCCTCATTAAGAAGTCACCTGAGGAAACCGACAAAGCTATTCTTGTGTATCGAACAACCCCTTTAGGCCCTAAAATCCCCTCACCAGCTGAACTCATTTTCCAAAGGAAAATTAACTTCAACCTACCAGTCTACCATCAAGGCAACGCCCATGACATAACTGCAGCTAGACAGCTAGCCCATCAGAAATCTGAAATGCGTTACAACAGCCAGAGCAAAACCCTTGATGAGCTTGACATCAACCAGCCCGTTTACTACCAGGATGTGGCACGTAAAAAAACTGGCTCCCCGGCAAGGTTATTGGAATTGGCCCCGAACCACGTTCCTACACAGTGCTATGCCGCACGACAGGTCGCCCTCTAAAACGCAACAGAATATTGCTACGACCTCGACCCATAGCCACTGACACTTACACAAGCCCAACTCCGTCACCACCAGCTGCACCCATAGTTGCCCCACCTACTCTACAGCCAACACAGGATAGCCCCGTACCTGATCCCATCTCCACACCTACTAGTAAAGTGAATCACAACGCAACAGTCTCCTCACCTGCGATACAGAAAAGTGGAAATACTACAATACCTACACCACGTCCCAAGCGAAATGTCATGCCTCCACGTTGTCTCATAGAAGATATTTAATCTAAATACATATTCATATTGTAGCAGAACCAGATAGTATTGTTTTGTATGAATGTCAACTTGGGACTAGACTTAAATTGTATGTCATTTTATTGTAACAGGCAGACTGCTACCTTTTTGTTTGTGACTGCAGACAAGCAACTAACATAATGTCTGTCATTGATGATTTCTTAAAAGAAGGGGGATGTTGCATTATGAAGCCCTCGCTAAAAATCATAACGTGCACTTCATGTGTTGGATGGTGGTTAAGAATAAAGACAGTTCTGTTCCGGTCTACACGGTGTCGTCCTCGTGTGTGTGTTTCTCAATATAGTTATTTGGACATAACATAACAATCACCTGTCGATATATATGGTAACCCCAAACGCTACGTCATTCCCTCGAGATAAAGTACAATGTGATGTGGTTCTTTTGTTTAATGTAGTTTTTCTGATGATCAAGCTTTATTTGTTTTATGGATGTCTTACAAATAGGTAGTAATTGTATTTAAACTATCGTTAAAACTATGCGTCTGGGACATAGTGTAAATAACAGTTATGCGACAATTGATGACTGTGATATTTCGATGTTTGAGTGCGGCATACTTCGTAACGATTACGAACCTATCAGCGATAAGAACCCGGATCCTACATCCGGCACCCTAGCCACAACAACCAGCATATGTAGGTAAACATCCCCACCCATCTTCATTGTGTCAGGCTAGCCTACATATTGCATAGATCACACGTAACTCAATACATTGCAGAATGCATTTATTTGATGTTCCAAACAGAACACGTATGCAGCCACGTATGCAGGCACGTTGGGCATATAGTTTTTATTCATGGTAACAAAAGACCAACCGGTTACATCACTACCTTGGTTTACAAAGTTTATGTAACATAATCAGCATTCTATTCAAGCGCGAGGCATGGCACCAACTACCGGAACTCTATAAGACAAGGGTGGTAAACTCCATATTACGTTGCTGTCTTTTGATGTCCATAGATCACATGGTTCCCGTAAAGAATAGTGTTTCGTTATATCACTGATGCATCATTCAGGTAGCTGTCATGTTAAGGTCAATAAAGGCAATAGAACAGGGCTAAATTTTGGAATTAGTATAGTATTGTCTTATTGGAGACTATCATTACAATTGCATTTTCACTTTGACATATTTAATGAACGGTTGTAGTTATCATAGTTGGTAAGAGTCACAAACATTTCTCAACAACATTCTTTTTACATATCCATAAAGCTAGTATTTGTAAATTGTAAAAGTCTTTATCTGGAAATATACGGTCACTTTGCACTGACCAAAGTCAGTTCTGTAATATTAACGGTAGTGTTGAATTAACGACTGCATTAAAACTGTTGGAGAAAGCACCTGATGACCAACGTGCTTGTCTATTGGTGAAGAGGTCGTGACAGAAGACTATAGGGGCATACCATAAGCAAATTAAGGCAACAGAGCACGCAAATCCAGCATTTTCGAAATATGATTAAGCTGACCTACTAATGCGATATTTTCCACTGCGTCACCTCTGTCATCCAAGCATAACAGGAAAACTACATATGTTATTAGGGAGTGTTTGTACCGCTTTAGTTACTCTTGCTGGATATCAATTTAGTCAGAAAGCAACGCCACATATTTCATTATGTGCTGCTTCTGTGCACATTTAGTTGCTGATGCGTAAGGACCATGTTCCCTCATCTGAGCTAAGCGTCCAAGTTTCAATATAAAGCTTGAAAGCTGACCCCATTTCACCTAAAGCATCGCTGTCTGAATAATATAGGGCAACATATCGAGAATGAACTGCATCTCCAATCTAAATGGAACAATGATCAAAGTAATTTATGTGCCATCAAGTGTATCTCCTCGTAAAACCTAGGGGAGAGTTATGCTAATGGATCGACCAAGCAGCATCCGTTTGTCACCTCATCTTTACGAAAAAAGTTTGCATCAAAAATATCAAAGCGATAAGTAAAGGATTGATCATGCTACTCTGCAATATCTAACATATTCTGTATTCTTGGAAGAAGATGCTTTAACGAACTATGGTCGTTAACTAAAACTACCTACGCTGCAAATATATCTTTATAAAGAAATAAGGAACTAATTTAAAAGCGACATCAAGCGCTGTGTACTTTGATAGAGTGGAAATACTGCTCAGCGGGTGAACCACAAATGCATTGTCATTCGCCTCTGAATGCTCAATTCGGAAACCTAATGCATTTTCAAATATTTATGCTCGAAAATGCCCAACCCGTAGATTTGTAAGGTTACTAGACCGACTGGCCCATTGCGTATGTGAACTTGTGTCTATCTATGATAAAGTGCACTTGATAGATCATGTATCAAATAGGTTTCTCGGTTTGTTTACACAATGCTTACCTTGACACGAAGACCACAGCTGCGCTGCAGTGAAATCTGATCGGACCCGAATAGGAGGACCTAGATGTGGACCACAAGGACAGTTCGAGTTCAAGTGTGGGCAGTGAATTGACAATAGATCAGATAGTCGACTATTGAAATTTTTACCCAACAGTTCGTATATGAGCATATTTCGGTACTCAATTAACGAAGCCGATCTTGAACCTGAACTTGTGGCGGTCTCCATTGTCCAAAATAGGGCTCGTGAGCGTGACCTGCAATATAGAGCAGTCATAAGGATGAATCTCATCCAGAGATGACGATGGCATAACCCGTGCATAGTTTAGATACCTTTTATATAAGCGTCATTGTACTCGTTATCAGCTGACAACGGTCAATCGGAATACAAACTAAAATATTCTAGCCAAGGGATCACCCTAAAAAATTACAGAGGTTTGCAGTGTGAATAGAAAGACTTGTGCTATTAACAAATAGAAGTAATCTTTGGTGCTATACAGTACATCGCATTTTGGTGAAAACGAGAAATATGTCGTTAATTGTAACCATTTACATAACAAGCAACATGACGTATCTTATGGCGACATAACATTGAATACATTTCCTTCATCTATGAATCACTAGATTTTGATTCAAGGGCACGCTAGATATTAAACGTGACAGCATATCATGGCCCAGGATTGATTAAATTACAACTCAAACATACGTAATATGAAGTGTTTGCTTAAAGGAATAGTTGCACAAATCAAACTGAAGACGCTCCTTGAACGCGAAAAGAAAACGATAGGGCGAGGGGGGAGGGGGATGCAAGAAGATTTGAAGTAGGCATTTGGACAACCACATTGAATTAGATCAAAGAGAGCAGAATAAATTGAAAACCGGATTTTCGGGACAATAATAGTGCACCAGCAAAGTGCGCAATGAAATAACCAAACATAGTTTGTTAGCCAGAATCCACACAGAGCAGAATCTAATTTACTTACACTCCATCAATATTCGTGACTTCACATATTTAGATTCGTATGAGCGACCTGGTAGGTGCTGTGAAATGTAAACAATATCTCGTTATATTTGCAATTAGAAGACAGGAAGGTAATCTATCAAGCTTAAAATTCGTTTCAGATCGCTTCCTCATTGTATTTACTATCGCGAAATGCTGAAGCTAACCGCAATACTGACCTAACCCTCAATAGTGTCATGTCGGTAAAAACAAATCGACAACTCCGCATCTAAACCGTCAACAGTTACAATTGATCGTAAATCATCGTTGTGATTTGATCACGCCTCTCATGGTTTCATCGTGTTATTTTACCACGCCTCGAGTGGTTTCATTGTGGGTTTTTTTACCACGCCTTACCTGGTTTCATTGTGTTATTTGACCACGCCTTCTACCCTTTGTCTTTAGCTGAATAATTACCAGAATGCTTGGACAACACAAACAATACCAATTGTGCAGTGCTACAAGATAATATAATAATACAAATGACACGCCCTGTATAATAAGATAATGTTTTTCATTGAACATGGTTATAATGACAGTTGATTGTTTGCAAAAGTCCTATAAATTACCGCTGAGACCAAGCAGTGAGGTATTAGTCGGGATGGAATCGTGGGCAGTTGTGCGTATGATGCAACGCCATCCAGGAGGATGGATCTGCCTTGTTCTGGCATTTGCTTTACACGGTAAGGCTCCCTTTACATAATCTGCGGATGTATTTCCTGTGAATATATCAATTACCTTGTTTCATGTACTTGTCTTAATTTAAACCGTTTTTTATTTTCTGTAATAAAACTGACGCTTTGAAATACTAATGGATTATGACCATGCTGGATGTACACGTGTGTCTGCAAGAGTTTTTGGTTGTATGTAATTGTACATGTGATGGGACGGAACGGGAATGGGGGTACGCGTATCTGAGCGCCCTAGCATTAGTATTTGACGTATCCAATCTTGTTTGGATTACATGCAGTGCTTTTTGCAACATGTTCATGAAAACAGGCATTTCAAATATTGAATGCCGGCTGACTATTTCATCAACAACTTTTCAGTGCACGTATTTTTTGTGACAGCTACAAGCGTGAAGTCATCATGTCCTGGACAAATAGCTTCTGTCGACTTCTCCACAGACACAATAATGCTAAACTCGACGCATTATCTTATACCAACCCGCATTGAATCAGTCAACGATATAGAATTTGCCGTATGTGCTACCAATTGTACTCATTGCCTTTTCAAACACGATTCTGCTTGTCGATGCGACGAATTTTGTCACCTACGACGCGATTGTTGCATCCACCATGAAGCCAACTGCAGCGAAGGCGACATTAGTAGACGAGGAGCCGCGAATCAAGTGAATGACACAGACTCTTGTGTCACGCATGGTATGTCTTACGTCTACTTTCAAAGACGATTAGACGAGCCTCATCTCAAAACGCAATGCGTAGTCTATCCAATTGATAGCTCCCAAATTCTTTTTCTCAGTACGATAGTTTCTTGCATGATGGTCAATTCTGGAGCTGAGAGTGAATTTAAAGTTGACTGCGAAGCTAAGGACAGCGATATAATGCACATTGTACCAGTACGTTATCGTAATCTATTATTCCGTAATGTTTTTTGTGCTTATTGCAATGCCGACATACTCGGTATATCACTGGACAATCTGGAGAGTGTATCAGTTAACTTTGAATGTCCATCGGATTATCTTAAGTCAAATACATCTTCAATTATACGTACAATACAAAACGGTGAATCTTCTAGGATAGTCAAGCAAATACTTTTGAATTGCAAGAAGTTTTTCTCTGAACTTGATGATAAATTGCACCCATTCGATTCCTGCGTCGAAGGAGTGATTGATAGTTGCGATTTGTCGCTGAAAGACGTCGTACCAAACTTTAGTGTAAGTGAAACTTTATGTCATTCATACCAGTATTTGGTGCACTATATAAGCTCTAATATCACAACATATAAAAATAGCCACTGCGCAGCATGTAACGGCGTCACAGATAAATTGTACTGCTTGGGGGATAAATTCAAAATAAAGACACCTGGATTTCCATACACAGCATCATTTTCGGTTCTTTTAGATTTTACCCTGGGCCCGCAGGTGCAACTATTCGACCGAACCCTCTGCTTAGATTCAGAATTCTTTGATATCACTAGCGGCAACTGTGTTGATCTGAAATGTAATTTGAGTGACAACGGAGTCTCGCGCAATTGTTTTAACGCAAATATAACCCCAAAATCTCTCTTAAATACGAGCCGTGCCTCCATGGTTCAAATACTCGTGTTTAGTGAAAACGGGCTAATGAATAACAGCTTGATTTCTGATCGCTTAGTAAACTTAGCTACATATACTGTGAATAAGTATATTGAATTACCCACAAATGTTACCATAAATATAACTGCATCTACTGGAATCTACTCACAGTTTAATGCCGTGCGGAATCAAGGAACATTCCAAGATTATATTTGCATTGCAATTTCTATGACTCCAAATGACCATGTATTTGTTCCGTACATATTTACTGAATTGAAATCGCAGAAGGTATTCCTACGTCTCATTCACAAAATTGACGCGGTTCTGTCTCGTTTTGGCATTTCGGAGGCTGAGATAGAGCTTGCAAGCGGCGATATGAGAAAGGGTGTCTATTGTAGCCACAGTACACGACCGAGTTTGAAAAACGATCCAATATTAATCATGAGTCAGGAAGCCACTGATCGTTTTCACAACCGGAAGTCCAATGACTACTTTTATTTAGGCGAAAGTGATATATCCATCCTTGTAGAGGAATCGGGTCATCAAATCATATTTAATTATGTCGAAGCCATTGTAATAAAACATGTAGCCATTCATGACAACAAAATAGGCAAATCTAGTGAAGTAGCTATTATTTGTAATCCTTTGCCAGATTCCTGCGATATCACAGAAGTGCAAATTCTAAAGAATAGACTAAACGAAGTGAAATATGTTTGCAATGAACCTGACTTACCCCTAATTATTTGTTCTCTTGTTGGCAATTGTTTATCTGTAATAGGACTATTCATAACACTTGTTACTTTCAATTTGTTCAAAACTTTATGCAATACTGCCATGAAGCATATGCTGTGTCTTATCATCTGTCTCACCGTCGCTCAGATAGCGATGGTGGTCAGCGGCATAGCAACCACCGTGACCTGGCTATGTCAGATAATGACAGTAGTTCAGCATGTAGCTTGGCTGAGTGCGTTCTCGTGGATGTGTTTGATTGCAATAACCACAGCTAAAACTTTTTCACATATGAGAAATCCCGACGAACGACAGCAGACGATGGGTTGGAAGTACACACTGGTTGCAGGCTGGCCGTGGATAGTAGTTGGTGTCTGTTTAGTTCTTGATTATATTCCTGAAATCCCATTTTCGTACTGGCGAGAGGACGGAGTATGTTGGCTAAATCCAAACAGTGCACTTATATATGGATTTGCCGTTCCCGTTGGGTGCATGATAATTATCAATTGCGTTTGCTTTATCGTAGTAGCTCGGATTGTGTATGCACACGTACGAACGACAAATTTTCAGGGCCAAAACCTGTCCGATTTGAATATCGTTAAGATATATTGTAAGCTATTGTCATTGATGGGACTAACTTGGATATTTGGATTTCTTGCAAATGTGCAAGCTCTGTATTATGTAAGTTATTTGTTTGTTGCATTCAATTCTATGCAAGGTGTGTTCATATGTGTGTGCTTTGTTTGTACTAAGAAAGTGATGTTCTTGTACAAGAAGATGTTTCATCCAGAACCCAACGAAATGTGTGTTTCAAATGACACAAAAATGTCGTCTGTACGACAAACCTAATCAGTATGATATTTTACGCTTGCCCCTAGTTTATTCAATCTTACACTTAGGTCAATTGAGAAGATGACCTCAATTATTTCAGTTGTTATCAATGTAGTAGATAGAAAAATAACCTTAACCGGGAAACAACTCGTAATTGCTATACAGTGGATATTGTTAGCCTTTGTATTTGCTGACTTCAAAATAAGGTAGTTTATTAGTTGGTGCGTGTGTTGTATAAAGTGTACCTTGTTGCTGGTGATATCAACACTCAGACTATACAAATCACTGATATTGTCCATTGCCATCTGTTATGCTGTTGTAAATTGTTCGTTCATTGGGTTGGATTTGTCAAATAATGAATAAACACCGTTTTGTTTCTTTGAGCACTTACATTTCATCAATATTACGTTCACTGCACAATAATCAGAAGCTTGCCTGGCGCTCTTTAGCGTGCCATGCAGGATAATCTAAGGGCACACGATTTTTTTTGCTCATTTGTTTGTGCATTATCAAACGATTCCGATGAAAACCGGACCATTTTACACTTCAATCAGAGATAACTATTTTCATGTGGAGAGAGTATGCCATGCGGAGAATGTTTATTTTGACATACTTGTTAAGAATAACATTGATCTGCATACATCTTTGCGGGGCGAGTAATCCAAGTTAGCTAGACATTCCTGCAATCACATGCGCACAGTTAAGAGCGCCTTTCTGGGATACATCGGTTTTCTATGTTATTAGATCATCCAAATCATTTAGTTTTTATTTGATACACGATGACATAAATCACTATAACTTATCATCATTCCTTACATAAATATTTTGCGCCAATCATTCATCGGGAGCATAGCATTGATGAAGTCATTTTACCATTATTCGACTGTGGTCGATGGATCTATCCTGAGATGGTAATTTAATGTTTGTTGGCATCCAATTACCCATTACTCTGGATGCAGCATTATGGGTGGGCAAATAAGTTATTGTTTCTAAAAATATCAATGAAGAGGGTCATTAATTGTCAATGGACCTGATATAAAATAGTCCATTGAGATCTGCAAAATGGTAGCATTTGTTGGTTCAGTCTTTTTTCCAAATATGGCAACCACTTTCTAATAATTGTCAACTTGGTGTGGCACACATAATAGCGCTCATCCTGTTAATTGGGCTGCTAAGCATGAAAATTAGCTTAATTTGTATTAGTAGCTCAAACTAAACAATAAAAATTAGAATCTTTCTTAAATTATGGTGTCATAATTGCGATATTAACAACAGAAAAATGAGTATTATCTTATAATTAGGCACTCATTTACACCAATACATGGCAATAGATTTATGGAATACTTTTCTATAGTATGCCGTTAGTCAACCTAAAAAGAATTTTTAGCAATTTCATTGTTTTCAATATCTTAAGAATTTTGATGTGCTCTTTCGCCTGAATGGCCAATATCTTCACCTCTTTTACTAGGACTATGAAATGTTTTTATAGCTTTTGGCATCGACGATGCGATTCCTGAGACTCTAATGCGATAATAATACTACTTGCTTATTAAATTGGACTTGTTAAATCAAGTTGACATCTTGAAGGTAAGGTCTTATCATCGAATTTTCTACATTGGAAATGCAATCTTCGAGAACCAAGAGGGGGCGCAAGCTCTACAAAAGAGCTATGTAGATAGGGTTATTGCACTCACCATTTCTGATGTCTTCGTGTTTTGACGATGATGTGTTAAAATGTTGGTGACCTTGACATGCAAATAAAGAGATCCCATATCACCAAAGAACGCTGCCAACCAAATATATGCTGATGGGCGGCGCAGACAGCAGCACAGGGATATGAGAGAAAATATTGATACACAGAAGAAGCTCGTCACTACTGTTTGGGGAGAAGCAAGACCCCATACGCGGGAATAAGGAAAGTGATTTGGTGATGAAGCCAGAGGTCAAACCTCGCGAGACGGAAGCTGTGGATATACCATGTCTTCGAGTTGTAAGGTCATTAGTTTTGGGATGTCTTCTGGTTTGTGCGCTGCATGGAGCATATCAGGCGGTAGTGGTACGTAAGTCTGCTGGCCAACGTGCTCTTGCAATCTCTTTCGACCTACTTTTAGGGATGGAACAAACCAATGTCATTTAATGCCACCAGTTCAAACAGAGAAACAACAACCAACCATTCCGACAACTCCACTGAATCCTGAACTACCTCATCAAGCCGAGCCAGCAACTGATCCAGCTCAGTCATGCAAAGACGAGGAAAACATGGTCCATTATACCAAAAGTATCGACGGGGGGTTAACACCCAAGATGGGATGTTGTGAACTGAACCTATATCAGGCAATCGTGAGGGAGCATACAAAGTATCCACAGTTTGCTGCAGAGCGTTTGCCGAGAACATCGTTAGCTCTTACTAACCCAAATTGCTCAGGGGTCCGGAACCCCCAGAGTAACATTTCCAAAATTCCCTGCGAAAATCTGCATAATATAAACTAGTCTACAACATATGAAATCAAAAGTTCAATTATCATCATGCGCAGTTAAAAAAAAGTGCATGCGTTCGTGATGCATGAGATTCAATTTGCACTCGGTTCCCGATGCTAAGCTTTTGAACGTCTAGACGCTAGATCTCTATAAATCGAGGTGGAAGTAAGAGAAAGAGTGACTTCGCGCTCGGAAGCTTAGCGTCGGAAACCAAACACCTGTGGACACCACTGTGTGCAACACGTCGGCCTCCCCTCACCCCAGATAACCTGATAACCCCTCCTCATTCACTTCCTCACTTCAATCCAATCTACCCTCTTCGCCCTCTGTGTGCTATTTAATTGCCCCGCAAAACGTGTGAAAAACACGATAACAGTTTGTTCATTCTGTTTTGAATATATTACCGCCATATCAATACTAAATGCACGAACAATCACGAATGGTGGCTTAGGAAAGTAAACCTCCACCCAGCTATTGGTTCTACCATATATGTCAGTATGCGGTTACAAATTACATACGATATTTGACATTCTTACACTACCCATTCCCTCTCTGGATCACGTGCCAACCGTATTGATCAGTTGTGTAATCCAGATGCTGCTTCATTTGAAAAGGGGGTGTTCACAATGTCAATAGCCGAGTCTGACAGGGTGGAAGCCTAATTCTGAATTGGTGACGGCCTGTTGTATCGACGTTAATCACTTATCTCCACTCCACCTGTATAAATTCAACTAAAAAGCGGGATATACCGTCTTTGCACTTTTGCAACCTGTAACTATGTTACTTGACTTGTATCTATGCTATTGTATTACGGTTTGATGGGGTGTCTGGTCTATAAAAACAGCGATACATGCCCCATTAAAATCCTCAGTGCAGATTGAAGTACTCCCAAACAGCTGACACCAGATTAATATCTTAGCGCCCCTGATTTCAAAGTGACCCGTGTACCTCTCACACATACGCATACACCCTGCGTTCCACCATATTTACGCTCTGTTGGCTCAAGTTACCCTCTGGCTAGAGAGGAGTAACCGCTGTACCCAACTGCCCTGTTACATTCTTCCAAGGCAAACTATCTCTAAAATGAACACCACTTTGTCCGGTGTGCATAGCATATTATCCCCAACAAAGTGCTTCTCATGAGCAGAATGAAAGTTGATGAGCCCGGCGTAGACGACTGCATGTCACGAGAGCTGTCAAAGCACTTAAGAACCCGTTGTAATGTTATTGAACCTAATTGACTCGCAACCCATATGTAGAAAGTTACAATAATGGCTGCTAATGTAATTAACGCCATCAATTAAGCCCACTTTGCACGGTGTAAAACACGCATATGTGCCGCTATTTGAGTGATATCCTTGTTAAAAAAAATTGCGATCTGAATCGCCTGCCCCAAAAAAGTTTACAAACACACACACACACACACACACACACACACACACACACACACACACACACACACACACACACACACACACACACACACACACACACACACACACACACACACACACACACACACACACAAAACACATACACACACACAAAGGAGACTTACGAACGTAACCTTGCGAAAGCATTCGCCAAGTTAACACGCAAACCCACAATCGGGACTAACGAAGGTAACTTGGCAAAAGCATTCGCCAAGTTAACAAGAATTCAATTTACCAATTGCTTAACTTGGCGACGAGCTAAAACAAAATTACGATACGATCATCGCATTCAAAATAAGCTTTACAACCGCTATGATGACAAAATCTTCCATGAGAACTGTCATAGCCCGGCTCAGGGTGAATCGCTGTGATGAAAAATCATTACCGATTCATCATTTGCTAGAGCAATAATGCGTTCCGTTCCGGAAATGACGTCATATACATACAACCGCTATTTTGACAAAAACTTCCATGAGATCTGTCGATATTTTAGCCTGGCTCTGGTTGAATGGTAATGGTGACAATCATTAGCGATTTCACTGCCGCGGGAACATCAATGCATTCCTTACCGAGAGTAACGTCATCGACATCCTTACAATTTTATGATTCGATTCGCACTGTCCATGAAAGCAATTGACCCAGTTTTTATGACTGTCGATTCAATATTTATGATTTTATAAGCGATTGAAACCATTACTTATACTGTCTATGTGAACACTAGAACATTCGCGCTGTCCATGACAACGACTGAATCCATTTTCTTGACAAAAGACCCAATCTTTAGGATTTTGTAAGCGATTGAAATCTTTAAGATAATTGTAACATCGGGTTTGAACTTTATGAAAAAAATAGAAATTGTTTGAATAATTGCCTCCTGTATAGCCAGCCAACAAAAGTTTGCAAAGAAGCACACAAACCGAGCTACCTTCCGTTAAAACAAAATTACGATGCGATCATCATATGAGTTGTGGCAAAACATTAACTGTTATGATGACAAAACTTTCTATGAGAACTGACAAAATCATAGCGCCCATCGGGACAACTGCAGCCCCCATGGTTACAGCAAATAATTACTTGCAGCTAAATGACAAGGGGTGAAATATCCGGGAAGAAAATTTAACATCCCAGCTTTATTGACAATTCGTAATAGTCGTGTCGATAGACCGTTTCCGTTTCCTCATCCGGTAACTTCTGATCCAGTAAGTTGAGGCGTCTTGAAATTTCGAAACAAAATATCATTAAGATGGTTGAGCCGCTTTGTTTTCAACTACGAGCTCAAGTGGAAGAATAGAAATTATCAAAACAGTTTGTCTATGTGTTGTAAATTTTACTGTATTTGTGGGCGTTCATCGTTAAATACCTGATCTAAGGTGGATATGTCTGAAATTAAGAATTCGTGCCAATCGGTTCTGCCATTCTTTTTTGGCCTTATGTAGTGGAAAATGGTTTTATGAATGACAAGTTTCTACAGTAAAACGTATATTAGATCTCTGCAGATTTGAACAGTGCGTTGAAAGTAGCGCGTGCCAAAAAGTAAATATTCTCAAATAATTCGGTGCTTAAGTGAGCTACATAAAGTAAAGATGTCGGTGGGTAGGCCCTACATAGGATTTGTAATATTGCCGTGCTTCATACTCTCATTCAGTAACAATCCAATTTCGCCTTTACAAATTATGCTGTATTGTTCCCAATACCAAATATATAACCAGGGTCTTGATTGCAGCAGTATGTAGGTATGTGTTTATCTCCCGATAAGCGTCGGACATTTTCATTCGCTGACGCTGTGACCGGGATTTCCGCTAGGTATTTCAACACACCCTACAAAAACCGCTCTCATTAACTGGCAGAGTAGAATTCAGAGGAATCCCGATGACTTCATACTCGGGGATGCCGTATGCACCGCGTCGTTTTCGAATTTTTTAATTCCGTCAATTTGTTACCCTATAAAAAAAAAAATCAAAAATCCATCATTACGGGTGGCAGCCGAACCTCGCCGCAGGCGGCCGCGCTTGTGACGCATACGCGGCTGATCGCTTGGGGTCAAACCAAATCGAATTTCATTCATTTATCAATCTGACCCCTAATATTCATTTATATACGGGGGTAATACAAAGCATAATGGAACACTTAGGTCAAGTTTATTTTCAAATCGATTGAAACCCTTTTGTCGAATTTTGAACTTTAAAATGATCGATCTTGTCATATCCGCGCCGGGAGACCGTATAGCTTACCTTCACATGACCTTAGCAGCATTATGTTATATAAGAAAACTTAATATAATATGGTACTTTTGGGGGTTGTAGATTATAAAAATTATCCATTACAGTCAAGCGATCTGGCCAGAAAGGCAATATGCCGCTTGCGCTGGCGCGTAGAATTCGGCAGTTAGGGTTCACGATGTTGAGCTGCCGACAGTTACTGCGACCGTCGCGCGAGCTGCTCGTCGCCAAGGGCACCGCCCTGAATGAATACATCAAAGAGATTCTTGTAACCACGTTTGGTGTCAGATTCGGTCTGATGCTTCGTTCTTGTGACAATATATGGACGTTTCGGACACCACTTGACAAAAACTGAGAGAGGCCCCAAAGAAGTTGATGAAAGAGTGCCTTGTGACGATTATTGTAGTTCTTGAAACTACTGCTGGAGTTTATATTGACTTAAAGGAGGCCTTTGACACGATTGACCATGATATTCTATATAAAAACCTCGCATGTCAGTCTTCGTGGAATAGTGATAGTATGGATATATTCAACTCAACCGAAACAGCAAATACTATACAGACACTGCATGTCTGATATTTTAGAAATTACCTGTGGAGAACTGCAGGGGTCCATTTTTGGACCTATACTATTTTTATTATATAATAATGATATGTATCCCACATCCCCTCAATTCATATTATAAGCCGTTGGCACCACACTGCATTATACTGGTGCAAATTGCAATAAAGCTGTAGACACAATGTTTCAGTTAAACCTACCAAGAAAAGTCGTTCCTCTAAAAAGAATTCATCGCGTGTCGTAATGAGATAAATCGACTTTATTCCTTAACCTAGTGCAGACGTTTCACTAGATACGGAATTTCAGTGATATGACAATTGCATCCGACGATGACGAGCACAAGCAATTAATCAACAAACAACGAAGAGTATGTAGCACGATGAACTTTCGCATAACTCACTCCTCTGGGCCAACCAGGGGTGAAATTTTCCCCTTATTACAGCTCGCAGTTATTTCATCCAGTTATGCGATAGCTGTGACCGTGTCTAAAAATCACCCTGCAGTCTCTCGATTTGAGAATGTCCTTTACCGAGCACTACAGCTCTAACAAGGCTCGAAAGGAGATTCCTTGATTTTTGCAAAGTGCATGTTTCTGAGGCACAAAACAAATTAAATCTGTAAAACCAGACAGTGCCTCTAGGTCTCCCGGATTACGGAACAAGGTTACATCATGGTCACATGGATGATATGGGGTAAGTGTTTTCCCACCTATCATCCACGTGACCATGCGATAACTAGCATCAGAGGAATTCGTATGGTGGACAAAGGAACCACATTTGTCTGAATAACAAATACTGAGACACGGAGGTTTTTTATTTTTATAGCTGTGCTGTCACGCTTTCAAAAGTTACAAATTACAATGGACTTGTATTACTCATCGTAGTTTATGTCGTTGACTGGGCCTGCACATCTGTGGTGTTAGTTGCCCATATGGGCTCTGCAATATTGGGACACAGATTACAAGGAATCTGAATCCATGCGTTGTGTTCACTATTTACCCTGCAAATATACAAAAACACGAACACATTCGATATTTAAGCGACGAATTAGTGGTATCACCTCTGTGGACGTTTGATGATTTTGAAGTCAATGGCTGTTTTTTTCAACGCAAGGTTTCAGTTCCTCACAGTTAAACCTGCCATATACTTCGCATGATTCGCAAAATACGACCAGCTGTTACTGCTACCGGAAATTATAATAAATGTCTATATACATTGTGGTGAAGACAGCTGGTATGTTTTGAGTAGGTGGGAGACTGAGCAAATGGGTTCCCATTCGCGCACCTGAATGTCCCGATAACCACACATAATTCGATAGGACCATAGCAATATTCGATTGCTGAACAGGTTTAGTGGCGAACCTGACATTTCATCGAGAGTTGCACGTAGAAAGGCCAATCTGATTGTATTATATCAACGCCAGGGAATGCCGCGATCGATTTATGCAACATCACAGCACATAATAAAAACTTTGTATCATCCCCTCGACAATAACGCCACTGCACTTTGACTCCTCTTTAAAGTTTCATCCCAATATCACCTCTTTATTGATATCCTTTTTCATAATATTGTACAAATGTTTGCCCATCCTAATTGCTTATAACAAGCATACTTGGAAACGCCTGTCTTGCAATCTTATACATTTCATGACAATCACCTCATTTCAGCATTTGTTGTATGGCGCATATATCCCATAGCCTGTGTGGTAAAAGTCGCTCTAACTTGCTATCTTTCACTAAAATAAGGAGACTTAATGTGCGGGGCAAGTTGGTGCGATGCTTCGCTTCACGGCACAGCATTGACCAAAAAAGCTAATTTGTGAGTTTTGGACTGTCCGCTGCTAAGCGAAGAGCAAAACTGAAAGGCTTTTAAGGCATGCATGCTCATAAATAGAACCACTGTCTTATTGAATGCGACCAGTAGAATTGCTGAGTCATTCTCGGATCATTCATGTGACCCCTGCTCACCGCGTTTGTCTTCTGTGCGGAGACTCACGATATAATAATTTGCTTTTTGGTTCCTATCTCGCCTTTTCCATGACTAATGCACGTTCTACCTCAACCATAATACCCATCTTTCCAAGACGTAACTTTTGAGAATGTATAAACAGCTATATATCTGCATGTCGCATGTCTATGTGTAAGTCTGAACATGCCACAACCTCGCTTTTTATTCAACGACATTCAGCTGATGCTTGTTGCCCTATGATGCTGCTTGACACTGCACCATGGAGTCTTATACTCATCACCTGTCGATATATATGGTAACCCCAAACGCTACGTCATTCCCTCGAGATAAAGTAAAATGTGATGTGGTTCTTTTGTTTAATGTAGTTTTTCTGATGATCAAGCTTTATTTGTTTTATGGATGTCTTACAAATAGGTAGTAATTGTATTTAAACTATCGTTAAAAACTATGCGTCTGGGACATAGTGTAAATAACAGTTATGCGACAATTGATGACTGTGATATTTCGATTTTTGAGTGCAGCATACTTCGTAACGATTACGAACCTATCAGCGATAAGAACCCGGATCCTACATCCGGCACCCTAGCCACAACAACCAGCGTATGTAGGTAAACATCCCCACCCATCTTCATTGTGTCAGGCTAGCCTACATATTGCATAGATCACCCGTAACTCAATACATTGCAGAATGCATTTATTTGGTGTTCCATACAGAACACGTATGCAGCCACGTATGCAGCCGCGTTATTCATGGTAACAAAAGACCAGCCGGTTACATCACTACCTTGGTTTACAAAGTTTATGTAACATAGTCAGCATTCTATTCAAGCGCGAGGCATGGCACCAACTACCGGAACTCTATAAGACAAGGGTGGTAAACTCCATATTACGTTGCTGTCTTTTGGTGTCCATAGATCACATGGTTCCTGTAAAGAATAGTGTTCCTTTATATCAAACAGCTCTCTTCACTGGTACATCATTCAGGTAGCAGTCATGTTAACGTCAATAAAGGCAATAGAACAGGGCTTAGTTTAGCATTGTCTTATTTGATATATACACTGTTTCAAACAAATATTGGAGACTATCATTACCATTACAGTTTCAATTGACTTATTTAATGAAAGGTTGTCGTTATCATATTTGGTAAGAGGCACAAACATTTCTCAACAATATTCTTTTAACATATCCATAAATCTAGTAGCTGTAAATTTCAGCATTTCTTTATTTGGAAATATACGGTCACTTTTTACTGGACAAAGTCAGTTCTGTAATGTTAAAGGAAGTGTTGAATTAACGACTGCATTAAAACTGCTAGAGAAAGCATCGGATGACAAAAGACAATCGGGGCATACCATAAGCAAATTAAGGCAACAGAGCACGCTAATCTGGCATTTTCGAAATATGATTAAGCTGACCTACTAATGCGATATTTTCCACTGCGCCACCTCTGTCATCCAAGCATAACAGGAAAACTACATATGTTATTAGGGAGTGTTTGTACCGCTTTAGTTACACTTGGTGGATATCAATCTAGTCAGAACGCAATACCACCGACAATCATTGTCCGCGTGAGCAGACACTTATGATAACTGTGGACATCAGCAAATAAATCATGGATCAGTCATCGATGTTTGACTGGCGCACGGAGATATTGAGACCACCAACACCGTATCAGATATACCAATTGTTATAATACTATTTTGGCTCATACGTTCTTAAAAAGCCTCCACCTTTGATTATCAGCACGAGAGCCCGGGTTACACCACACCACTCTTTGGGAGGGGTGTTACCCTGATTGTAGCAATCATACACCCTCCAAGTGGACTCGTCCTGTCACTCGGGGATTGTTTTATCCTGGCCTATTGTGTGGACCATTTATAAGGACCACAGATGGAAGTCACAGAGATCATTTAGTCAGGGACAAAATTCAGACCGAGATTCCCAGGGAGCTTCATTGTTGAAACTGAAATAAACCGAATAAGCAACCCTACTCCAGGACTCGCGTTATATTTCTCTGGCTAGTCCCCACTCCAGCAACTACAGGCAGTGAGTAACTTTACTATAACGAAGAGCGTGCATAAGCAAGAAAAGTTTAGAAATTCTAGTGAATACCACCATGGTGGACTTTACATTCATACCGGCAGTGTGGAAGATGCTATGATTTGGGGGCATTCCAACAACAGGTTCGCAGGCAATCACCCCTTAACGCCCAAATCTTCAGCAGCAATGTCGATAATAATAACAATTCTCGTATTTTTATGTGTGTCAGTTGCTTGAAGGAAAAGTTCATCAATAATAATAATCACGTAGAAATAAATATTTCATCCAATAATTGTTCAAAAATTTTGCAGATTGTTTTAAACAAGGCATGGTATGGTTTTTTTCAATGGTCGATATGACAAATATTTCACCATATGCTGCTTCGGTGCACATATAGTTGCTGATGCATAAAGAGAATTTTCCCTCATCTGAGCTAAGCGGCCAAGTTTCAATTCAGTGTTTGTTAACTGACCTTATATCACCCAAAGCATCGCTGTCTGAATAATATAGTGCAACATATCGAGAATGAACTGAATCTCCAATCTAAATAGAGCAATGATAAAAGTAATTTATGTGCCATCAAGTGTATCTCTTCGTAAAACCTAGGGGAGAGTTATGCTAATGGATCGACCAAGCAGCATCCGTTTGTCATCTCATCTTCACGAAAAAAGTATATGTTTCAGAAATATCAATGCGATAAGCAATCAAATGATTATGCTACTCTGCTATATATATAACATATTCTGTGTTCTTCGCAGAAGATGCATTAACAAACTATGGTCGTTAAAACTAGCTGCGCTGCAAATATATCTTTATTAAGAAATAAGGAACTAATTTAAAAGCGAAAATTGCTGTGAGGAACAGGCAATTTGAGAAGGACCACACAAAGCGCTTTGTACTTTGATAGAGTGGAAATACTGCTCAGCGTGTGAATCACAAATGCATTGTCATTCGCCTCTGAATGCTCAATTCCGAAACCTAAGGCAGTATCAGATATTTGCCCAGCACCAACATTTTTGCGTGGGCCGTACATTTGTAAGGTTACTAGACCGACTGGCCCATTGCGTATGTGAACTTGTGTCTATCTATGACAAAGTGCACCTGATAGATCGTGTATCAAATAGATTTCTGGTTTTGTTTACACAATGCTAACTTTGCCACGAAGACCACAGCTGCGCTGCAGTGAAATGCGCATCTGCGCTGCAGTGAAATGCGATCGGACCCAAATAGGGGGACCTAGATGTGGACCGCAAGGACAGTTCAAGTTTAAGTGTGGTCAGTTCAAGTTAGTGAATTGACAATAGATCAGATAGTCGACTACTGAAATTGTGACCCGACAGTTCGTATATGAGCATATTTCGGTACTCAATTAACGAAGCCGATCTTGAACCTGAACTTGTGGCGGTATCCATTGTCCGAAATAGGCCTCGTGAGCGCGACCTGCAATATAGAGCAGTCATAAGGATGAATCTCATCCAGAGATGACGATGGCATAACCCGTGCATAGTTTAGATACCTTTTATATAAGCGTCATTGTACTCGTTATCAGCTGACAACGGTCAATCGGAATACAAACTAAAATATTCTAGCCAAGGGATCACCCTAAAAAATTACAGAGGTTTGCAGTGTGAATAGAAAGACTTGTGCTATTAACAATTGAAGTAATCTATGGTGCTATACAGTACATCGCATTTTGGTGAAAACGAGAAATATGTCGTTAATTGTAACCATTTACATAACAAGCAACATGAAGTATCTTATGGCGACATAACATTGAATACATTTCCTTCATCTACGAATCACTAGATTTTGATTCAAGGGCACGCTAGATATTAAACGTGACAGCATATCATGGCCCAGGATTGATTAAATTACAACTCAAACATACGTAATATGAAGTGTTTGCTTAAAGGAATAGTTGCACAAATCAAACTCAAGACGCTCCTTGAACGCGAAAAGAAAACGATAGGGCGAGAGGGGAGGGGGATGCAAGAAGATTTAAAGTAGGCATTTGGACAACCACATTGAATGAGATCAAAGTGGGCTGAATAAATTGAAAACCGGATTTTCGGGACAATAATAGTGCACCAGTAATTGATCCTTATGATTTCTATATGATGTCACGTCAGTTTGCTTATGCAAATTGCATTAACCAATCACGTCAATGCTGAAAAGCTTTGCAAGCACATAATTCCTCCATTTATCTCTGAAATACAGGAACCACCATATTAACTCTATAATTACATACCTGGCAATATAAATGTACTTCCTATGCTCAAGGCCACGCGTG
The DNA here is from genome assembly GCA_034190875.2 of Urechis unicinctus. Lineage (NCBI taxonomy): Eukaryota > Metazoa > Annelida > Polychaeta > Xenopneusta > Urechidae > Urechis > Urechis unicinctus. Next base: position 55,424,851 of record CM067356.1, on the reverse strand, counting down.
GACGTTGCCTCTGTGAGAAATATAAGCAAAGCAAAGTGCGCAATGAAATAACCAAACATAGTTTATTAGCCAGAATCCCCACAGAGCTAGCAGAATCTAATTTGCTCACACGCCATCAATATTCCTAACTTCACATATTTATATTCGCAGGAGCATGAGTGGTTTCATTGTGATTTTTTTTACCACGCCTTTCCTGGTTTCATTGTGTTATGTGACCACGCCTTTCATGGTTTCATCGTATTATTTGACCACGCCTTACATTGTTTCATTGTGCTATTTGACCACGAGTGCGTATGTTGGTGTGGGTATGACATCCTTGACTATCCATCTGTTTGTGCCAAGAGGGAAGGGCAATACCTTGTTAATGTGCTCCGATTGCAGCACGTCCATCCTGTGGTGGATGGTCGTCTGTTGATTGATCAGCTCCTTTTCCTGATTGTGGCGGATCTGCATCTTAACGATTTACACCGTTGGCCACCTTTAGTTTCTTTCCCCAAGCCTCGAGATATGAGTGCATTTTGTGTCGAAGGCCAACATGTTCGGCAAAGGGACGTCCAGCATACTCATCGTTCATCTTAATAAACGCCCTACTTGTGACAATTACTTAACAGTGGGTGCTGTTTTTAGTAAGCTGACGTGTCATTTATTTCCTGGCCCTTGGTCATGTGCAAGTACACGTCCTCCGTCTGTGTCAGTGTAGAGGAGTGATCCCAGATCCCCGTTCCTGGTCCTTGGCCTTACATCAAACGTTTGAATCGGTTTAATAGCATTCCAACGTTAACAGGCCGATTGAGCACAAGTCGAATCCTGTGAACCTGGATTTCAGTCCGATCAAAATGAAGATCAATATCGAATGTATTGGCCCGTAGCTAGACTGGCGATAAGGCACCGTAATGCTCTCCTCACTAGGGCGCGCGAGCCTAACATTAACACGCTTTCTGAGGATCGCCATCTGGTTTCTCCCCAGCCTGGAATTGTGTAGAATGTAGGGCTTCATTCAGGGTCTGGGGTCAAAGCGAAGGGGCTGGTTGACCATGCTTGATGCCACCTGTTGGCAGCGCCTGGCTCATTGCTCAGCCATAGAGCCTGTTGGCGTCAAGGAAGAGGATGCGTCTCGAAGGCTTGGAAGGATCGTTGCCCCCAACAAGGCGATTGTTGGCTAGATATTAATCAATATAATTACAAATAAAAAGGAAACGAATATGGGAGAACCCAATTTTAATTAATATTATTTCCAATCTGCTTATCCAGTAGATTAAAATCTTACAGTGATGCGGTATATGATTGAGTCAGGTATGCGTGTAAACTTCACAACTACCTTGGCCAAGGAATTATTGCGACCCGATTATTCAAGATGGAACCACCTATCACAGGATCTGTTATAACCCCATAGAGTGATTACGTGTCAACATTACGATTTAATTGGTTTTGACAAACAAGATAGCCGTGCATTGTGCTAAAATGGAAAGGCTGGGATATTACAGCCACACATAGCACATTTTTACAGCAACCAAACTGTTATGGCGGGAGTCGCTCACAACTAAGTGGACTCATTCCAGTCCCCTGTGCATAACCGTTATGTTGTTGCTGGTCTATTGACGGTCGATCAATCAGCCTTCATAGCTATTCAATGCAACGGCATATCATTATTTACGAACACAACTTCACAACGTATGATCATGTCTTAACAGGTAGTTGCCGATATGTTCGCAATGCTCATGCGTTGTAGCGCTCGTTGATATCCATTTATATATGATTCCAGCAGCAACAAATGTGACCAATATCCCGGAAAATGATAAAAGAAAATAAGAATAATATTGCAGTAAGACAACCAATGAAGGTATTTGTTATCACTTCTGTTCAATATTATATAATTCCCCATTGTGGTTAAAATTACTATTAATGGGGGACAGAAGGACCCATCACATCTGGCTTCACGGTGAGCTGTTTGTGTTCACAAAACAAACCGCTCTTGGCTTACATGGACCCCGAATAAAGTATTCCATTGCCTAACATAACAATTCACAGTTTTTGCTGAATATACTATCTCTGCTTCCGTGGTGGCAATCTTGCGCCTCCTTAAATCTTGTGTAACACGAAGTACGTCATTATTGGCAGAGGTTACGCATTTGATTGTTAGGCCATAGACATAATTAGATAAATGCCATCTCGTTCCGATCGGGGGTAGACCTATCGCAAGCAGTCCAAGCCGTTTACTATTCTCGATACGTCATCAAAGAGAACGCCTCAGAAGTGATGACGTAGACACTGTAGCAGCTTCAGGACCTCAGCAATACATGTATGAGCCACCATCAAAAGCGGGTGAGGAAAATAACATGACAGTCTACCCCTTGACATTAGCTGAATAAATACCGGAATGCCTGAACAACACAAACAATACCAACTGAGCAGTGCCGTAAGATTATATAATGCTAAAAATGACACGCCCTGTATAATTAGATAATAAGTTATTCATTGAACATGGTTATAATGACAGTTGATTGTTTGCAAAAGTCCTTTAAATTACCGCTGAGACCAAGCAGTGAGGTATTAGTCGGGATGGAATCGTGGGGTGTTGAACGTATGATGCAACGCAATCCAGGAAGATGGATCTGCCTTGTTCTGGCATTTGCTGTACACGGTAAACTCCCTTTAGATAATCTGCCGATGTATTTCCTGTGAATATTTCAGTTATGTTGTTTCATGTGCTTTTCTTAATTTGAACCGTTTTATATTCTACTGTAATAAAACTGACGCTTTGAAATACTAATGGTTCATGACCATGCTGGTTGATAGTGTACACGTGTGTCTGCGAGTGTGTTTGGTTGTATGTAATTGTACGTGTGATGGGACGGAACGAGGATGGAGGTACGCGTATCTGAGCGCCCTAACATTAGTATTTAACGTATCCAATCGTGTTTTGATTACATGCAGTGATTTTTGCGACATGTTCATGACAATAGGCATTTCAAATATAAATAAGTTAACAGGACGGCTTGAGCATTAAAGCTGACTATTTCATCAACAACTTTTCAATGCAAGTATTGTTTGTGACAGCTACAAGCATGAAGTCATCATGTCCCGGGCAAATAGCCTCTGTCGACTACTCCACATCAATGAAGCTAAACTCGACTCATTCCCTTATACCAACCCGCATTGAATCAGTCAACGGTATTGAATCTGTCGTATGTGCTACCAATTGTACTCATTGCCTTCTCAAACACGATTCTGCTTGTCGATGCGACGAATTTTGTCACCTACGACGCGATTGTTGCATCCACCATGAAGCCAACTGCAGCGAAGGCGACATTAGTAGACGAGGAGCCGCGAATCAAGTGAATGACACAGACTCTTGTGTCACACATGGTATGTCTTACGTCCACTTTCAAAGACGATTAGACGAGTCTCATCTCAAAACGCAATGCGTAGTCTATCCAATTGATAGCTCCAAAATACTTTTTCTCAGTACGATAGTTTCTTGCATGATGGTCAATTCTGGAGCTGAGAGTGAATTTAAAGTTGACTTCGAAACTAAGGACAACGATATAATGCAAATTGTACCAGTACGTTATCTAATCTATTATTCCGTAATGTTTTTTGTGCTTATTGCAATTTCTATGACTCCAAATGACCATGTATTTGTTCCGTACATATTTACTGAATTGAAATCGCAGAAGGTACTCCTACGTCTTATCCACGATATTGACGCGGTCCTGTCTGGTTTTGGCATTTCGGAGGCTGAGATAGAGCTTGCAAGCGGCGATATGAGAAAGGGTGTCTATTGTAGCGACAGTACGCGACCGAGTTTGAAAAACGATCCAATATTAATCATGAGTCAGGACGCCACTGATAGTTTTCACAACCGGAAGTCCAATGACTACTTTTATTTAGACGAAAGTGATATATCCATCCTCGTTGAGAAATCGGGTCATCAAATCATATTTAATTATGTGGAAGCTATTGTAATAAAACATGTAGCCATTCATGACAACAAAATAAGCAAATCTAGTGAAGTAGCTATTATTTCTTATTATCTTATGGTGATGGTGGTCAGCGGCGTAGCAACCACCGTGACCTGGCTATGTCAGATAATGACAGTAGTTCAGCATGTAGCTTGGCTGAGTGCGTTATCGTGGATGTGTTTGATTGCAATAACCACAGCTAAAACTTTCTCACATATGAGAAAGCCCGATGAACGACAGCAAACGATGGGGAGGAAGTATACACTGGTTGCAGGCTGGCCGTGGTTAGTTGTTGGTGTCTGTTTAGTTCTTGATTATATTCCTGAAATCCCGTTTTCGTACTGGCGAGAGGACGGAGTCTGTTGGCTAAATCCAAACAGTGCACTTTTATATGGATTTGCCGTTCCCGTTGGGTGCATGATAAACAACGACAAATTTTCAGGGCCAAAACCTGTCCGATGTGAATATCGTTAAGATAAATTGTAAGCTATTGTCATTGATGGGACTAACTTGAATATTTGGATTTCTTGCAAATGTGCAAGCTCTGTATTATGTAAGTTATTTGTTTGTTTGTTGCATTCAATTCTATGCAAGTTGTATTCATATGCGTTTGCTTTGTTTGTACTAAGAAAGTGATGTTCTTGTACAAGAAGATGTTTCAACCAGAACCCAACGAAATGTGTGTTTCAAATGACACAAAAAAGTCGTCTGTACGACAAACCTAATCAATATGATATTTTACGCTTGTCCCTAGTTTATTCAATCATACACTTAGGTCAATTGAGAAGATGACCTCAATTATTTCAGTTGTTATCAATGTAGTAGAAACAAAAATAACCTTAACCGGGAAACAACTCGCAATTGCTCTACAGTGGATATTGTTAGCCTTCGTATTTGCTGACTTTAAAACAAAGTAGTTTATTAGTTGGTGCGTGTGTTGTATAAAGTGTTCCTTGTCGCTGGTGATATCAACACTCAGACTATACAAATCACTGATATTTTCCATTGCCATCTGTTATGCTGTTGTAAATTGTTCGTTCATTGGGGTTGGATTTGTCAAATAATGAATAAACCTCGTTTTGTTTCCTTGAGAGCATTTACATTTCATCAATATTACCTTCACTGCACAATTATCATTAGAATGCCTGGCGCTCTTTAGCGTGCTATGCAGGATAATCTAAGGGCACACGATTATTTTGCTCATTTGTTTATTCATTATAAAACGAGACTATTTAACGCTTCAATCAGAGATAAATATTTTCATATGGAGAGAGTATGCCATGCGGAGAATGTTTATTTTTACATACTTGTTAAGAATAACATTGATCTGCATACATCTTTGCGGGGCGAGTAATCCAAGTTAGCTAGACATTCCTGCAATCACATGCGCACAGTTAAGAGCGCCTTTCTGGGATACATCGGTTTTCTATGTTATTAGATCATCCAAATCATTTAGTTTTTATTTGATACACGATGACATAAATCACTATAACTTATCATCATTCCTTACATAAATATTTTGCGCCAATCATTCATCGGGAGCATAGCATTGATGAAGTCATTTTACCATTATTCGACTGTGGTCGATGGATCTATACTGAGATGGTAATTTAATGTTTGTTGGCATCCAATTACCCATTACTCTGGATGCAGCATTATGGGTGGGCAAATAAGTTATTGTTTCTAAAAATATCAATGAAGAGGGTCATTAATTGTCAATGGACCTGATATAAAGTAGTCCATTGAGATCTGCAAAATGGTAGCATTTGTTGGTTCAGTCTTTTTTCCAAATATGGCAACCACTTTCTAATAACTGTCAACTTGGTGTGGCACACATAATAGCGCTCATCCTGTTAATTGGGCTGCTAAGCATGAAAATTAGCTTAATTTGTATTAGTAGCTCAAACTAAACAATAAAAATTAGAATCTTTCTTAAATTATGGTGTCATAATTGCGATATTAGCAACAGAAAAATGAGTATTATCTTATAATCAGGCACTCATTTACACCAATACATGGCAATAGATTTATGGAATACTTTTCTATAGTATGCCGTTAGTCAACCTAAAAAGAATTTTTAGCAATTTCATTGTTTTCAATATCTTAAGAATTTTGATGTGCTCTTTCGCCTGAATGGTCAATATCTTCACCTCTTTTACTAGGACTATGAAATGTTTTTATAGCTTTTGGCATCGACGATGCGATTCCTGAGACTCTAATGCGATAATAATACTACTTGCTTATTAAATTGGACTTGTTAAATCAAGTTGACATCTTGAAGGTAAGGTCTTATCATCGAATTTTCTACATTGGAAATGCCATCTTCGAGAACCAAGAGGGAGCGCAAGCTCTACAAAAGAGCTATGTAGATAGGGTTATTGCACTCACCATTTCTGATGTCTTCGTGTTTTGACGATGATGTGTTAAAATGTTGGTGACCTTGACATGCAAATAAATAGATCCCATATGACCAAAGAACGCTGCCAACCAAATATATGCTGATGGGCGGCGCAGACAGCAGCACAGGGATATGAGAGAAAATATTGATACACAGAAGAAGCTCGTCACTACTGTTTGGGGAGAAGCAAGACCCCATACGCGGGAATAAGGAAAGTGATTTGGTGATGAAGCCAGAGGTCAAACCTCGCGAGACGGAAGCTGTGGATATACCATGTCTTCGAGTTGTAAGGTCATTAGTTTTGGGATGTCTTCTGGTTTGTGCGCTGCATGGAGCATATCAGGCGGTAGTGGTACGTAAGTCTGCTGGCCAACGTGCTCTTGCAGTCTCTTTCGACCTACTTTTAGGGATGGAACAAACCAATGTCATTTAATGCCACCAGTTCAAACAGAGAAACAACAACCAACCATTCCGACAACTCCACTGAATCCTGAACTACCTCATCAAGCCGAGCCAGCAACTGATCCAGCTCAGTCATGCAAAGACGAGGAAAACATGGTCCATTATACCAAAAGTATCGACGGGGGGTTAACACCCAAGATGGGATGTTGTGAACTGAACCAATATCAGGCAATCGTGAGGGAGCATACAAAGTATCCACAGTTTGCTGCAGAGCGTTTGCCGAGAACATCGTTAGCTCTTACTAACCCAAATTGCTCAGGGGTCCGGAACCCCCAGAGTAACATTTCCAAAATTCCCTGCGAAAATCTGCATAATATAAACTGGTCTACAACATATGAAATCAAAAGTTCAATTATCATCATGCGCAGTTAAAAAAAAGTGCATGCGTTCATGATGCATGAGATTCAATTTGCGCTCGGTTCCCGATGCTAAGCTTTTGAACGTCTAGACGCTAGATCTCTATAAATCGAGGTGGAAGTAAGAGAAAGAGTGACTTCGCGCTCGGAAGCTTAGCGTCGGAAACCAAACACCTGTGGACACCACTGTGTGCAACACGTCGGCCTCCCCTCACCCCAGATAACCTGATAACCCCTCCTCATTCACTTCCTCACTTCAATCCAATCTACCCTCTTCGACCTCTGTGTGCTATTTAATTGCCCCGCAAAACGTGTGAAAAACACGATAACAGTTTGTTCATTCTGTTTTGAATATATTACCGCCATATCAATACTAAATGCACGAACAATCACGAATGGTGGCTTAGGAAAGTAAACCTCCACCCAGCTATTGGTTCTACCATATATGTCAGTATGCGGTTACAAATTACATACGATATTTGACATTCTTACACTACCCATTCCCCTCTCTGGATCAGTGCCAACCGTATTGATCAGTTGTGTAATCCAGATGCTGCTTCATTGGAAAAGGGGGTGTTCACAATGTCAATAGCCGAGTCTGACAGGGTGGAAGCCTAATTCTGAATTGGTGACGGCCTGTTGTATCGACGTTAATCATCTCCACTCCACCTGTATAAATTCAACTAAAAAGCGGGATATACCGTCTTTGCACTTTTGCAACCTGTAACTATGTTACTTGACTTGCATTTATGCTATTGTATTACGGTTTGATGGGGTGTCTGGTCTATAAAAACAGCGATACATGCCCCATTAAAATCCTCAGTGCAGATTGAAGTACTCCCAAACAGCTGATACCAGATTAATATCTTAGCGCCCCTGATTTCAAAGTGACCCGTGTACCTCTCACACATACGCATACACCCTGCGTTCCACCATATTTACGCTCTGTCGGCTCAAGTTACCCTCTGGCTAGAGAGGAGTAACCGCTGTACCCAACTGCCCTGTTACATTCTTCCAAGGCAAACTATCTCTAAAATGAACACCACTTTGTCCGGTGTGCATAGCATATTATCCCCAACAAAGTGCTTCTCATGAGCAGAATGAAAGTTGATGAGCCCGGCGTAGACGACTGCATGTCACGAGAGCTGTCAAAGCACTTAAGAACCCGTTGTAATGATATTGAACCTAATTGACTCGCAACCCATATGTAGAAAGTTACAATAATGGCTGCTAATGTAATTAACGCCTTCAATTAAGCCCACTTTGCACGGTGTAAAACACGCATATGTGCCGCTATTTGAGTGATATCCTTATTAAAAAAAATTGCGATCTGAATCGCCTGCCCCAAAAAAGTTTACAAACACACACACACATACACACACACACACACACACACACACAGAGACACACAAAACACATACACACACACAAAGGAGACTTACGAACGTAACCTTGCGAAAGCATTCGCCAAGTTAACACGCAAACCCACAATCGGGACTAACGAAGGTAACTTGGCGAAAGCATTCGCCAAGTTAACAAGAATTCAATTTACCAATTGATGAACTTGGCGACGAGCTAAAACAAAATTACGATACGATCATCGCATTCAAAATAAACTTTACAACCGCTATGATGACAAAATCTACCATGAGAACTGTCATAGCCCGGCTCAGGGTGAATCGCTGTGATGAAAAATCATTACCGATTCATCATTTGCTAGAGCAATAATGCGTTCCGTTCCGGAAATGACGTCATATACATACAACCGCTATTTTGACAAAAACTTCCATGAGATCTGTCGATATTTTAGCCTGGCTCTTGTTGAATGGTAATGGTGACAATCATTAGCGATTTCACTGCCGCGGGAACATCAATGCATTCCTTACCGAGAGTAACGTCATCGACATCCTTACAATTTTATGATTCGATTCGCACTGTCCATGAAAGCAATTGACCCAGTTTTTATGACTGTCGATTCAATATTTATGATTTTATAAGCGATTGAAACCATTACTTATACTGTCTATGTGAACACTAGAACATTCGCGCTGTCCATGACAACGACTGAATCCATTTTCTTGACAAAAGACCCAATCTTTAGGATTTTGTAAGCGATTGAAATCTTTAAGATAATTGTAACATCGGGTCTGAACTTTATGAAAAAAATAGAAATTGTTTGAATAATTGCCTCCTGTATAGCCAGCCAACAAAAGTTTGCAAAGAAGCACACAAACCGAGCTACCTTCCGTTAAAACAAAATTACGATACGATCATCATATGAGTTGTGGCAAAACATTAACTGTTATGATGACAAAACTTTCTATGAGAACTGACAAAATCATAGCGCCCATCGGGACAACTGCAGCCCCCATGGTTACAGCAAATAATTACTTGCAGCTAAATGACAAGAGGTGAAATATCCGGGAAGAAAATTTAACATCCCAGCTTTATTGACAATTCGTAATAGTTGTGTCGATAGACCTTTTTCGTTTCCTCATCCGGTAACTTCTGATCCAGTAAGTTGAGGCGTCTTGAAATTTCGAAACAAAATATCATTAAGATGGTTGAGCCGCTTTGTTTTCAACTACGAGCTCAAGTGGAAGAATAGAAATTATCAAAACAGTTTGTCTATGTGTTGTAAATTTTACTGTATTTGTGGGCGTTCATCGTTAAATACCTGATCTAAGGTGGATATGTCTGAAATTAAGAATTCGTGCCAATCGGTTCTGCCATTCTTTTTTGGCCTTATGTAGTGGAAAATGGTTTTATGAATGACAAGTTTCTACAGTAAAACGTATATTAGATCTCTGAAGATTTGTACAGTGCGTTGAAAGTAGCGCGTGCCAAAAAGAAAATATTCTCAAATAATTCGGTGCTTAAGTGAGCTACATAAAGTAAAGATGTCGGTGGTACCCATCTTGGACAATACGTGCTGGAAAGTGATTCACGGGTAGGCCCTACATAGGATTTGTAATATTGCCGTGTTTCATACTCTCATTCAGTAACAATCCAATTTCGCCTTTACAAATAATGCTGTATTGTTCCCAATACCAAATATATAACCAGGGTCTTGATTGCAGCAGTATGTAGGTATGTGTTTATCTCCCGATAAGCGTCGGACATTTTCCTTCGCTGACGCTGTGACTGGGATTTCCGCTTGGTATTTCAACACACCCTACAAAAACTGCTCTCATTAACTGTCAGAGTAGAATTCTGAGGAATCCCGATGACTTCATACTCGGGGATGCCGTATGCACCGCGTCGTTTTCGAATTTTTTAATTCCGTCAATTTGTTACCCTATAAAAAAATCGGCAAAAATCCATCATTACGGGTGGCAGCCGAACCTCGCCGCAGGCGGCCGCGCTTGTGACGCATACGCGGCTGATCGCTTGGGGTCAAACCAAATCGAATTTCATTCATTTATCAATCTGACCCCTAATATTCATTTATATACGGGGGTAATACAAAGCATAATGGAACACTTAGGTCAAGTTTATTTTCAAATCGATTGAAACCCTTTTGTCGAATTTTGAACTTTAAAATGATCGATCTTGTCATATCCGCGCCGGGAGACCGTATAGCTTACCTTCACATGACCTTAGCAGCATTATGTTATATAAGAAAACTTAATATCATATGGTACTTTTTGGGGTTGTAGATTATAAAAATTATCCATTACAGTCAAGCGATCTGGCCAGAAAGGCAATATGCCGCTTGCGCTGGCGCGTAGAATTCGGCAGTTAGGGTTCACGATGATGAGCTGCCGACAGTTACTGCGACCGTCGCGCGAGCTGCTCGTCGCCAAGGCAAGGGCACCGCCCTGAATGAATACATCAAAGAGATTCTTGTAACCACCTATGGTGTCAGATTCGGTCTGATGCTTCGTTCTTGTGACAATATATGGACGTTTCGGACACCACTTGACAAAAACTGAGAGAGGCCCCAAAGAAGTTGATGAGTGCCTTGTGACGATTGTTGTAGTTCTTGAAACTACTGCTGGAGTTTATATTGACTTAAAGGAGGCTATTGACACGATTGACCATGATATTCTATATAAAAACCTCGCATGTCATGGTCTTCGTGGAATAGTGATAGTATGGATAAAAATATATTCAACTCAACCGAAACAGCAAATACTATACAGACACTGCATGTCTGATATTTTAGAAATTACCTGTGGAGAACTGCAAGGGTCCATTTTTGGACCTATACTATTTTTATTATATAATAATGATATGTATCCCACATCCCCTCAATTCATATTATAAGCCGTTGACACCACACTGCATTATACTGGTGCAAATTGCAATAAAGCTGTAGACACAATGTTGCAGTTAAACCTACCAAGAAAAGTCGTTCCTCTAAAAAGAATTCATCGCGTGTCGTAATGAGATAAATCGACTTTATTCCTTAACCTAGTGCAGACGTTTCACTAGATACGGAATTTCAGTGATATGACAATTGCATCCGACGATGACGAGCACAAGCAATTAATCAACAAACAACGAAGAGTATGTAGCACGATGAACTTTCGCATAACACACTCCTCTGGGCCAACCAGGGGTGATATTTTCCCCTTATTACAGCTCGCAGTTATCGCATCCAGTTATGCGATAGCTGTGACCGTGTCTAACAATCACCCTGCAGTCTCTCGATTTGAGAATGGCCTTCACCGAGCACTACAGCTCTAACAAGGCTCGAAAGGAGATTCCTTGATTTTTGCAAAGTGCATGTTTCTGAGGCACAAAACAAATTAAATCTGTAAAACCAGACAGTCTCCCGGATTACAGAACAAGGTTACATCATGGTCACATGGATGATATGGGGTAAGTGTTTTCCCACATATCATCCACGTGACCATGCGATAACTAGCATCAGAGGAATTCGTATGGTGGACAAAGGAACCACATTTGTCTGAATAACAAATACTGAGACATTGAGGTTTTTATTTTTATAGCTGTGCTGTCACGCTTTCAAAAGTTACAAATTACAATGGACTTGTATTACTCATCGTAGTTTATGTCGTTGACTGGGCGTGCACATCTGTGGTGTTAGTTGCCCATATGGGCTCTGCAATATTGGGACACAGATTACAAGGAATCTGAATCCATGCGTTGTGTTCACTATTTACCCTGCAAATATACAAAAACACGAACACATTCGATATTTAAGCGACGAATTAGTGGTATCACCTCTGTGGACGTTTGATGATTTTGAAGTCAATGGCTGTTTTTTTCAACGCAAGGTTTCAGTTCCTCACAGTTAAACCTGCCATATACTTCGCATGATTCGCAAAATACGACCAGCTGTTACTGCTACCGGAAATTATAATAAATGTCTATATACATTGTGGTGAAGACAGCTGGTATGTTTTGAGTAGGTGGGAGACTGAGCAAATGGGTTCCCATTCGCGCACCCGAATGTCCCGATAACCACACATAATTCGATAGGACCATAGCAATATTTGATTGCTGAACAGGTTTAGTGGCGAACCTGACATTTCATCGAGAGTTGCACGTAGAAAGGCCAATCTGATTGTATTATATCAACGCCAGGGAATGCCGCGATCGATTTATGCATGGTGTACAAACCTATGCAACATCACAGCACATAATAAAAACTTTGTATCATCCCCTCGACAATAACGCCACTGCACTTTGACTCCTCTTTAAAGTTTCATCCCAATATCACCTCTTTATTGATATCCTTTTTCATAATATTGTACAAATGTTTGCCCATCCTAATTGCTTTTAACAAGCATACTTGGAAACGCCTGTCTTGGAATCTTATACATTCCATGACAATCACCTCATTTCAGCATTTGTTGTATGGCGCATATATCCCATAGCCTGTGTGGTAAAAGTCGCTCTAACTTGCTATCTTTCACTAAAATAAGGAGACTTTGTGTGCGGGGCAAGTTGGTGCGATGCTTCGCTTCACGGCACAGCATTGACCAAAAAAGCTAATTTGTGAGTTTTGGACTGTCCGCTGCTAAGCGAAGAGCAAAACTGAAAGGCTTTTAAGGCATGCATGCTCATAAATAGAACCACTGTCTTATTGAATGTGACCAGTAGAATTGCTGAGTCATTCTCGGATCATTCATGTGACCCCTGCTCACCTGTTTGTCTTCTGTGCGAAGACTCACGATATAATAATTTGCTGTTTGGTTCCTATCTCGCCTTTTCCATGATTAATGCACGTTCTATCTCAACCATAATACCCATCTTTCCAAGACGTTACTTTTGAGAATATATAAACAGCTACATATCTGCATGTCGCATGTCTATGTGTAAGTCTGAACATGCCACAACCTCGCTTTTTATTCAACGACATTCAGCTGATGCTTGTTGCCCTATGATGCTGCTTGACACTGCACCATGGAGTCTTATACTCATCACCTGTCGATATATATGGTAACCCCAAACGCTACGTCATTCCCTCGAGATAAAGTAAAATGTGATGTGGTTCTTTTGTTTAATGTAGTTTTTCTGATGATCAAGCTTTATTTGTTTTATGGATGTCTTACAAATAGGTAGTAATTGTATTTAAACTATCGTTAAAACTATGCGTCTGGGACATAGTGTAAATAACAGTTATGCGACAATTGATGACTGTGATATTTCGATTTTTGAGTGCGGCATACTTCGTAACGATTACGAACCTATCAGCGATAAGAACCCGGATCCTACATCCGGCACCCTAGCCACAACAACCAGCATATGTAGGTAAACATCCCCACCCATCTTCATTGTGTCAGGCTAGCCTACATATTGCATAGATCACCCGTAACTCAATACATTGCAGAATGCATTTATTTGGTGTTCCATACAGAACACGTATGCAGCCACGTATGCAGCCGCGTTATTCATGGTAACAAAAGACCAGCCGGTTACATTACTACCTTGGTTTACAAAGTTTATGTAACATAGTCAGCATTCTATTCAAGCGCGAGGCATGGCACCAACTACCGGAACTCTATAAGACAAGGGTGGTAAACTCCATATTACGTTGCTGTCTTTTGGTGTCCATAGATCACATGGTTCCCGTAAAGAATAGTGTTCCTTTATATCAAACAGCTTTCTTCACTGGTACATCATTCAGGTAGCAGTCATGTTAAAGTCAATAAAGGCAATAGAACAGGGCTTAGTTTAGTATTGTCTTATTTGATATATACACTGTTTCAAACAAATATTGGAGACTATCATTACAATTACAGTTTCACTTTGACTTATTTAATGAAAGGTTGTCGCTATCATATTTGGTAAGAGGCACAAACATTTCTCAACAATATTCTTTTTACATATCCGTAAAGCTAGTAGTTGTAAATTTCAGCATTTCTTTATTTGGAAATATACGGTCACTTTTTACTGGACAAAGTCAGTTCTGTAATGTTAAAGGAAGTGTTGAATTAACGACTGCATTAAAACTGCTAGAGAAAGCATCGGATGACAGAAGACAATCGGGGCATACCATAAGCAAATTAAGGCAACAGAGCACGCTAATCTGGCATTTTCGAAATATGATTAAGCTGACCTACTAATGCGATATTTTCCACTGCGCCACCTCTGTCATCCAAGCATAACAGGAAAACTACATATGTTATTAGGGAGTGTTTGTACCGCTTTAGTTACACTTGCTGGATATCAATTTAGTCAGAACGCAATGCCACCGACAATCATTGTCCGCGTGAGCAGACACTTATGATAACTGTGGACATCAGCAAATAAATCATGGATCAGTCATCGATGTTTGACTGGCGCACGGAGATATTGAGACCACCAACACCACAAAATTAGCGTCGTGATCAGCTTTCTGGTTTGTAACTTATTTAGCATCGTTAAAGTCAAATATTTGGTGACCGTATCAGATATACCAATTGTTATAATACTATTTTGGCTCATACGTTCTTAAAAAGCCTCCACCTTTGATTATCAGCACGAGAGCCCGGGTTACACCACACCACTCTTTGGGAGGGGTGTTACCCTGATTGTAGCAATCATACAGCAAGGCGAGTCCACCCTCCAAGTGGACTCGTCCTGTCACTCGGGGATTGTTTTATCCTGGCCTATTGTGTGGACCATTTATAAGGACCACAGATGGAACAGTCACAGAGATCATTTAGTCAGGGACAAAATTCAGACCGAGATTCCCAGGGAGCTTCTTTGTTGAAACTGAAATAAACCGAATAAGCAACCCTACTCCAGGACTCGCGTTATATTTCTCTGGCTAGTCCCCACTCCAGCAACTACAGGCAGTGAGTAACTTTACTATAACGAAGAGCGTGCATAAGCTAGAAAAGTTTAGAAATTCTAGTGAATACCACCATGGTGGACTTTACATTCATACCGGCAGTGTGGAAGATGCTATGATTTGGGGGCATTCCAACAACAGGTTCGCAGGCAATCACCTCTTAACGCCCAAATCTTCAGCAGCAATGTCGATAATAATAACAATTCTCGTATTTTTATGTGTGTCAGTTGCTTGAAGGAAAAGTTCATCAATAATAATAATCACGTAGAAATAAATATTTCATCCAATAATTGTTCAAAAATTTTGCAGATTGTTTTAAACAAGGCATGGTATGGTTTTTTTTCAATGGTCGATATGACAAATATTTCACCATATGCTGCTTCGGTGCACATATAGTTGCTGATGCATAAAGAGAATTTTCCCTCATCTGAGCTAAGCGGCCAAGTTTCAATTCAGTGTTTGTTAACTGACCTTATATCATCCAAAGCATCGCTGTCTGAATAATATAGTGCAACATATCGAGAATGAACTGAATCTCCAATCTAAATAGAGCAATGATAAAAGTAATTTATGTGCCATCAAGTGTATCTCTTCGTAAAACCTAGGGGAGAGTTATGCTAATGGATCGACCAAGCAGCATCCGTTTGTCATCTCATCTTCACGAAAAAAGTATATGTTTCAGAAATATCAATGCGATAAGCAATCAAATGATTATGCTACTCTGCTATATATATATAACATATTCTGTGTGTTCTTCGCAGAAGATGCATTAACGAACTATGGTCGTTAAAACTACCTGCGCTGCAAATATATCTTTATTAAGAAATAAGGAACTAATTTAAAAGCGAAAATTGCTGAGGAACAGGCAATTTGAGAAGGACCACACAAAGCGCTTTGTACTTTGATAGAGTGGAAATACTGCTCAGCGTGTGAATCACAAATGCATTGTCATTCGCCTCTGAATGCTCAATTCGGAAACCTAAGGCAGTATCAGATATTTGCCCAGCACCAACATTTTTGCGTGGGCCGTACATTTTTAAGGTTACTAGACCGACTGGCCCATTGCGTATGTGAACTTGTGTCTATCTATGACAAAGTGCACCTGATAGATCGTGTATCAAATAGGTTTCTGGTTTTGTTTACACAATGCTAACTTTGCCACGAAGACCACAGCTGCGCTGCAGTGAAATGCGCATCTGCGCTGCAGTGAAATGCGATCGGACCCGAATAGGGGGACCTAGATGTGGACCGCAAGGACAGTTCAAGTGTGGTCAGTGTCAAGTTAGTGAATTGACAATAGATCAGATAGTCGACTATTGAAATTGTGACCCGACAGTTCGTATATGAGCATATTTCGGTACTCAATTAACGAAGCCGATCTTGAACCTGAACTTGTGGCGGTCTCCATTGTCCGAAATAGGGCTCGTGAGCGCAACCTGCAATATAGAGCAGTCATAAGGATGAATCTCATCCAGAGATGACGATGGCATAACCCGTGCATAGTTTAGATACCTTTTATATAAGTGTCATTGTACTCGTTATCAGCTGACAACGGTCAATCGGAATACAAACTAAAATATTCTAGCCAAGGGATCACCCTAAAAAATTACAGAGGTTTGCAGTGTGAATAGAAAGACTTGTGCTATTAACAATTGAAGTAATCTTTGGTGCTATACAGTACATCGCATTTTGGTGAAAACGAGAAATATGTGGTTAATTGTAACCATTTACATAACAAGCAACATGACGTATCTTATGGCGACATAACATTGAATACATTTCCTTCATCTATGAATCACTAGATTTTGATTCAAGGGCACGCTAGATATTAAACGTGACAGCATATCATGGCCCAGAATTGATTAAATTGCAACTCAAACATACGTAATATGAAGTGTTTGCTTAAAGGAATAGTTGCACAAATCAAACTCAAGACGCTCCTTGAACGCGAAAAGAAAACGATAGGGCGAGGGGGGAGGGGGATGCAAGAAGATTTGAAGTAGGCATTTGGACAACCACATTGAATTAGATCAAAGAGAGCAGAATAAATTGAAAACCGGATTTTCGGGACAATAATAGTGCACCAGCAAAGTGCGCAATGAAATAACCAAACATAGTTTGTTAGCCAGAATCCACACAGAGCAGAATCTAATTTACTTACACTCCATCAATATTCGTGACTTCACATATTTAGATTCGTATGAGCGACCTGGTAGGTGCTGTGAAATGTAAACAATATCTCGTTATATTTGCAATTAGAAGACAGGAAGGTAATCTATCAAGCTTAAAATTCGTTTCAGATCGCTTCCTCATTGTATTTACTATCGCGAAATGCTGAAGCTAACCGCAATACTGACCTAACCCTCAATAGTGTCATGTCGGTAAAAACAAATCGACAACTCCGCATCTAAACCGTCAACAGTTACAATTGATCGTAAATCATCGTTGTGATTTGATCACGCCTCTCATGGTTTCATCGTGTTATTTTACCACGCCTCGAGTGGTTTCATTGTGGGTTTTTTTACCACGCCTTACCTGGTTTCATTGTGTTATTTGACCACGCCTTCTACCCTTTGTCTTTAGCTGAATAATTACCAGAATGCTTGGACAACACAAACAATACCAATTGTGCAGTGCTACAAGATAATATGATAATACAAAAGACACGCCCTGTATAATAAGATCATAAGTTTTTCATTGAACATGGTTATAATGACAGTTGATTGTTTGCAAAAGTCCTATAAATTACCGCTGAGACCAAGCAGTGAGGTATTAGTCGGGATGGAATCGTGGGGTGTTGAACGTATGATGCAACGCCATCCAGGAAGATGGATCTGCCTTGTTCTGGCATTTGCTTTACACGGTAAGGCTCCCTTTACATAATCTGCGGATGTATTTCCTGTGAATATATCAATTACGTTGTTTCATGTACTTGTCTTAATTTAAACCGTTTTTTATTTTCTGTAATAAAACTGACGCTTTGAAATACTAATGGATTATGACCATGCTGGATGTACACGTGTGTCTGCGAGTGTTTTTGGTTGTATGTAATTGTATGTGTGATGGGACGGGATGGAGGTATGCGTATCTGAGCGCCCTAGCATTAGTATTTGACGTATCCAATTTTGTTTGGATTACATGCAGTGCTTTTTGCAACATGTTCATGAAAACAGGCATTTCAAATATTGAATGCCGGCTGACTATTTCATCAACAACTTTTCAGTGCACGTATTTTTTGTGACAGCTACAAGCGTGAAGTCATCATGTCCCGGACAAATAGCTTCTGTCGACTACTCCACAGACACAATAATGCTAAACTCGACGCATTCCCTTATACCAACCCGCATTGAATCAGTCAACGATATAGAATCTGTCGTATGTGCTACCAATTGTACTCATTGCCGTTACAAACACGATTCTAATTGTCGATGCGACGAATTTTGTCACCTACGACGCGATTGTTGCATCCACCATGAAGCCAACTGCAGCGAAGGCGACATTAGTAGACGAGGAGCCGCGAATCAAGTGAATGACACAGACTCTTGTGTCACGCATGGTATGTCTTACGTCCACTTTCAAAGACGATTAGACGAGCCTCATCTCAAAACGCAATGCGTAGTCTATCCAATTGATGGCTCCAAAATACTTTTTCTCAGTACGATAGTTTCTTGCATGATGGTCAATTCTGGAGCTGAGAGTGAATTTAAAGTTGACTGCGAAGCTAAGGACAGCGATATAATGCACATTGTACCAGTACGTTATCGTAATCTATTATTCCGTAATGTTTTTTGTGCTTATTGCAATGCCGACATACTCGGTATATCACTGGACAATCTGGAGAGTGTATCAGTTAACTTTGAATGTCCATCGGATTATCTTAAGTCAAATACATCTTCAATTATACGTACAATACAAAACGGTGAATCGTCTAGGATAGTCAAGCAAATACTTTTGAATTGCAAGAAGTTTTTCTCTGAACTTGATGATAAATTGCACCCATTCGATTCCTGTGTCGAAGGAGTGATTGATAGTTGCGATTTGTCGCTGAAAGACGTCGTACCAAACTTTAGTGTAAGTGAAACTTTATGTCATTCATACCAGTATTTGGTGCACTATATAAGCTCCAATATCACTACATATAAAAACAGCCACTGCGCTGCATGTAACGGCGTCACAGATAAATTGTACTGCTTGGGGACTACCTCCATAATAAAGACACCTGGATTTCCATACACAGCATCATTTTCGGTTCTTTTAGATTTTACCATGGGCCCGCAGGTGCAACTATTCGACCGAACCCTCTGCTTAGATTCAGAATTCTTTGATATCACTAGCGGCAACTGTGTTGATCTGAAATGTAATTTGAGTGACAACGGAGTCTCGCGCAATTGTTTTAACGCAAATATAACCCCAAAATCTCTCTTAAATACGAGTCGTGCCTCCACGGTTCAAATACTTGTGTTTAGTGAAAACGGGATAATGAATAACAGTTTGATTTCTGATCGCTTAGTAAACTTAGCTACATTAACTGTGAATAAGTATATTGAATTACCCACAAATGTTACCATGAATATAACTGCATCTACTGGAATCTATTCACAGTTTAATGCCGTGCGGAATCAAGGAACATTCCAAGATTATATTTGCATTGCAATTTCTATGACTCCAAATGACCATGTATTTGTTCCGTACATATTTACTGAATTGAAATCGCAGAAGGTATTCCTACAACTCATCCACGATATTGACGCTGTTCTGTCTGGTTATGGCATTTCGGAGGCTGAGATAGAGCTTGCAAGCGGCGATATGAGAAAGGGTGTCTATTGTAGTGACAGTACGCGACCGAGTTTGAAAAACGATCCAATATTAATCATGAGTCAGGACGCCACTGATAGTTTTCACAACCGGAAGTCCAATGACTACTTTTATTTAGACGAAAGTGATATATCCATCCTCGTTGAGGAATCGGGTCATCAAATCATATTTAATTATGTGGAAGCTATTGTAATAAAACATGTAGCCATTCATGACAACAAAATAAGCAAAACTAGTGAAGTAGCTATTATTTGTAATCCTTTGCCAGATTCCTGCGATATCACGGAAGTACAAATTCTAAAGAATAGACTAAACGAAGTGAAATATGTTTGCAATGAACCTGACTTACCCCTAATTATTTGTTCTCTTGTTGGCAATTGTTTATCTGTAATAGGACTATTCATAACACTTGTTACTTTCAATTTGTTCAAAACTTTACGCAATACTGCCATGAAGCATATGCTGTGTCTTATCATCTGTCTCACCGTCGCTCAGATAGTGATGGTGGTAAGCGGCGTAGCAACCACCGTGACCTGGCTATGTCAGATAATGACAGTAGTTCAGCATGTAGCTTGGCTGAGTGCGTTCTCGTGGATGTGTCTGATTGCAATAACCACAGCTAAAACTTTCTCACATATGAGAAATCCCGACGAACAACAGCAGACGATGGGTTGGAAGTACACACTGGTTGCAGGCTGGCCGTGGATAGTAGTTGGTGTCTGTTTAGTTCTTGATTATATTCCTGAAATCCCGTTTTCGTACTGGCGAGAGGACGGAGTATGTTGGCTAAATCCAAACAGTGCACTTATACATGGATTTGCCGTTCCCGTTGGGTGCATGATAATTATCAATTGCGTTTGCTTTATCGTAGTAGCTCGGATTGTGTATGCACACGTACGAACGACAAATTTTCAGGGCCAAATCCTGTCCGATGTGAATATCGTAAAGATATATTGTAAGCTATTGTCATTGATGGGACTAACTTGGATATTTGGATTTCTTGCAAATGTGCAAGCTCTGTATTATGTAAGTTATTTGTTTGTTGCATTCAATTCCATGCAAGGTGTGTTCATATGTGTGTGCTTTGTTTGTACTAAGAAAGTGATGTTCTTGTACAAGAAGATGCTTCATCCAGAATCCAACGAAATGTGTGTTTCAAATGACACAGGAAAGTCGTCTGTACGACAAACCTAATCAATATGATGTTTTCACGCTTGCCCCTAGTTTATTCAATCTTACACTTAGGTCAATTGTGAAGATGACCTCAATTATTTCAGTTGTTATCAATGTAGTAGATATAAAAATAACCTTAACCGGTAAACAACTCGTAATTGCTGTACAGTGGATATTGTTAGCCTTCGTATTTGCTGACTTCAAAACAAAGTAGTTTATTAGTTGATGCGTGTGTTGTATAAAGTGTTCCTTGTCGCTGGTGATATCAACACTCAGACTATACAAATCACTGATATTGTCCATTGCCATCTGTTATGCTGTTGTAAATTGTTCGTTCATTGGGGTTGGATTTGTCAAATAATGAATAAACCTCGTTTTGTTTCCTTGAGAGCATTTACATTTCATCAATATTACCTTCACTGCACAATTATCATTAGAATGCCTGGCGCTCTTTAGCGTGCTATGCAGGATAATCTAAGGGCACACGATCTTTTTTGCTCATTTGTTTATTCATTATCAAACGATTTCGAGAAAACCAGACCATTTAACACTTCAATCAGAGATAAATATTTTCATATGGAGAGAGTATGCCATGCGGAGAATGTTTATTTTGACATACTTGTTAAGAATAACATTGATCTGCATACATCTTTGCGGGGCGAGTAATCCAAGTTAGCTAGACATTCCTGCAATCACATGCGCACAGTTAAGAACGCCTTTCTGGGATACATCGGTTTTCTATGTTATTAGATCATAAAAATCATTTAGTTGTTATTTGATAAACGATGACATAAATCACTATAACTTATCATCATTCCTTACATAAATATTTTGAGCCATTCATTCATCGGGAGCATAGCATTGATGAAGTCATTTTACCATTATTCGAATGTGGTCGATAGATCTATACTGAGATGGTAATTTAATGTTTGTTGGCATCCAATTACCCATTTCTCTGGTTGCAGCATTATGGGTGGGCAAATAAGTTATTGTTTCTAAAAATATCAATGAAGAGGGTCATTAATTGTCAATGGACCTGATATAAAATAGTCCATTGAGATCTGCAAAATGGTAGCATTTGTTGGTTCAGTCTTTTTTCCAAATATGGCAACCACTTTCTAATGATTGTCAACTTGGTGTGGCACGCATAATAGCGCTCATCCTGTTAATTGGGCTGCTGAGCATGAAAATTAGCTTAATTTGAATTAGAAGCTCAAACTAAACAATGAAAATTAGAATCTTTCTTAAATTATGGTGTCATAATTGCGATATTAGCAACAGAAAAATGAGTATTATCTTATAATTAGGCACTCATTTACACCAATACATGGCAATAGATCTATGGAATACTTTTCTATAGTATGCCATTAGTTAACCTTTGCATTTTGGAATATCGGGTGCTAATGTTGCTCTCATATATCCGATTTTAGTTAACAAATGTTTGTCACGAGGTTAGTGGGAAATTCCATCGAACACGGACTCATTGGCCCTTCATTTTTTTAAAAGAATTTTTAGCAATTTCATTGTTTTCAATATCTTAAGAATTTTGATGTGCTCTTTCGTCTGAATGGCCAATATCTTCGCCTCTTTTACTGGGACTATGAAATGTTTTTATAGCTTTTAGCATCGACGATGCGATTCCTGAGACTCTAATGCGATAATAATACTGATTGCTTATTAAATTGGACTTGTTAAATCAAGTTGACATCTTGAAGGTAAGGTCTTATCATCGAATTTTCTACATTGGAAATGCCATCTTCGAGAACCAAGAGGGAGCGCAAGCTCTACAAAAGAGTTATGTAGATTGGGTTATTGCACTCACCATTTCTGATGTCTTCGTGTTTTGACGATGAAGTGTTAAAATGTTGGTGACCTTGACATGCAAATAAAGAGATCCCATATCACCAAAGAATTCTGCCAACCAAATATATGCTGATGGGCGGCGCAGACAGCAGCACAGGGATATTAGAGAAAATATTGATACACAGAAGAAGCTCGTCACTACTGTTTGGGGAGAAGCAAGACCCCATACGCGGGAATAAGGAAGGTGATTTGGTGATGAAGCCAGAGGTCAAACCTCGCGAGACGGAAGCTGTGGATATACCATGTCTTCGAGTTGTAAGGTCATTAGTTTTGGGATGTCTTCTGGTTTGTGCGCTGCATGGAGCATATCAGGCGGTAGTGGTAAGTAAGCCTGCTGGCCAACGCGCTCTTGCAATCACTTTCGACCTACTTTTAGGGAAGGAACAAACCAATGTCATTTAATGCCACCAGTTCAAACATAGAAACAACAACCAACCATTCCGACAACTCCACTGTATCCTGAACTACCTCATGAAGCCGAGCCAGCAACTGATCCAGCTCAGTCATGCAAAGACGAGGAAAACATGATCCATTATACCAAAAGTATCGACGGGGGGGGGGGGGGTTAACACCCAAGATGGGATGTTGTGAACTGAACCAATATCAGGCAATCGTGAGGGAGCATACAAAGTATCCACAGTTTGCTGCAGAGCGTTTGCCGAGAATATCGTTAGCTCTTACTAACCCAAATTGCTCAGGGGTCCGGAACCCCCAGAGTAACATTTCCAAAATTCCCTGCGAAAATCTGCATAATATAAACTGGTATACAACATATGAAATCAACAGTTCAATTATCATCATGCGCAGTTAAAAAAAGTGCATGCGTTCGTGATGCATGAGATTCAATTTGCACTCGGTTCCGATGCTAAGCATGAGCAGAATGAAAGTTGATGAGCCCGGCGTGGACGAGAGCATGTCAAGAGAGCTGTCAAAACACCAAAGAACCCGTTGTAATTTTATTGAACCTAATTTACCCGGAACCCATATATAGACAGTTACAATAATGGCTGCTAATGTAATTAACACGTTCAATTAAGCCCTTTTTGCACGGTGTAAAACACGCCTATGCGCCGCTATTTGAGTGAAGAATGTGGTGAATGTTAACTTCACCCACGGTTGATGGAAAGGGACCCTTTCTGGCCGTTTTCGCACCTTTTTGCGGCTGCAAGGTGGGGTCGGATGGGTTTATGACGACATCGCTGTGTAGCCCTATTTTCCTTGGAAACGACAAGCCACTGGAAATCCACATGCAATGCACCTGACGCCAGTCCCGCATCAAGTTTCCGACAAAAACGAATGACGCACATGGTGTGGATGCATCCGAGCCCCCCCCCCCCCCCCCCCCCCACCAGTGACGGCTTTTGGAAACTCGGTACAATATTTCATCCGCAAATTACACAAAAGACCCCCCATGCCCAAATTCCGCCATTTAATTTATCTTTAATTTCCTCAACAGTGTTTGCACAATACGTTTGCTTGTTTTGATCACGGTCCATTATACAAAAGTAAATTTCAATTAAGTAAATTGGCTTCCATTAAAGCACCCTGCCTTATGCCCATAATGTCTTCGTTTACATAAAACTACGATGGTGTCAGTCTATTGACAGATCATCTGTCTTATATATTCAGTATAGGTCAAATTGTCAAATGAGTGTTTGAGACCACGCGTCCTCCAGCGATTGCATTAATTGACGGCTACTTCCCGTGTGAAGCTGCTGCCTTATGGCAATTATCGTTTGCGCGTCACTCAAACTGCACCAATCAACTCCACCAGTCACCACATTTGCGACCTGCATGACAACCGTCGGAGTCAATTTGCCTTCACATATTTTACACGATATTGAAATTGTACTTTGCTTCTGGTGTTTGTCTTTTGACTTGTCCATAATAGGGTCATCTTTCCATTGGCAAAGGAAGCAATTGCTCAATTTGCCGTCACTTATTTTGCATAATATTTTGATATTGTACTTTCGTAGTTCGCTCCTGATGTTTGCCTTCTGACGTGTCAAAAACAGGGTCATCTCGTCATTTTTCAAGAAAGCAATTGTTCCTTGATGTCAGGTAGATTGAAAATTGGGTCAGCTTTATGCAGCTAGGTTCATACAAGTTATTGGCGGGCAGTAAATGGTTTTATAATGTTCGCTATTTGAAGAATATGATTGTCTTACTTGGCCAACATATTCGTGTCAGGGTTTCCAGCTTAAATACCACTATCATGTATGCCCCTTCAAGCTAAAGGCAATGTACCGACGAGTCCCTACAATGTCATTAAGAGACAATGTAAGTAAATTTGTCGCCAGCGGGATATGAATACAGTTAATAACATACGTTAATGCGGCAATCAGCTAATTTTCACTAACGTGCTACGATTATAACGCAATGAAGGCGTGATCCAACACTGCGTCAAAATCGCCCATACCTTGCTGACGTTAAAACAACCAGTTAAGATTGGCATTTTTTGTTGTACGCCATTGTATTCATACCGAGGCTCTGAGGAGTAGAATACGGGTTCGCTTGGCAAAGGCAACAAACTGCCTTCAATGTGAGCACCAGCCCTTGCTGTGACGGAATAGTTACCACGTCTTACTTGCAAGAATTCTCTGTTTTCATGCGTCTGTGTATATTCAGCTCTCGAAAATATCATATATTCACTCCACAACCTGTAGCAAGGCATGTTCCCTTCTTGTATTCAATACATCAACGCGAAATGACAACAATATATTAAAGCTATTTAACACATTAACATTTGAACGTAAATTGATCAAGGTTCTTTGGTAATTTTGATCATAGCCATCACCATCATCATCACCATCATCATCATCATCATCATCATCATCATCACCATCATTATCATTAACAGCATCGGCGACTCGACCAACATGCTATCCCGCTAGCGACGTAATCAGCATTATACTCTTCACAGTGTCATACATTTAGAGATAATGTTACGATATACTTAATGTATCAAAGTACCTCTAATATGTCTTTCAGGTGCATCTGTCCGTGTTTCTGAATATTGCGTTGTACCAATTATTATCGACAGAATGAATGCCACACGTCTGAGCAAACGACTATCATAATTATTTCAGGATAACAAGAATGACAATCAATAATCAAGGTTGTTGAACTAGAGGATAATACCGGAGCTTGACACAGGGGTCACCGATGAATGATCGAGGTGAACCAATAACCTCCTTCAATGAGGTATCGTGTTGAAGTGGAGAAGCATAACTGCGATACGAGACATCCGAGATGACGTAGGACGCGGTAGCTGCGTTTATGTTTGACGCTTAGCAGAATCTGCGTCTAAGAGCTTCATTCCTCATCCAAATATCGTCAACTATGATGTACCGTTTGTGTAAGCATGAATTGCGTGCATATTGGACATCGTGTAGGGAAATGCACGATGTAAACATTGAGTTGAACTGCATGTTGTATTGTCTACATTTCCTTCGTTGAGTGTAAGCAAATCGTATCATATACATACATATGTAGGTGATAGTGAAATTTGCAAGGCTTCCCGGTTGTTTTTGGAAAACCGTGCAGTTAGTAAATGTCTGACTATCTCAACACATTTATGCTATTGGCAGGCCAGCGGTTCGGTTTACTGATGCTCAAGATAGCGGAAGTGGATTTACATTTATAACCAAAATGACCAGAATCATTGTCAAGTATTGCACATAATTTCACCGAATATCCGTGCTTTGCCTCCCAAATTCAACAATAGTCAAGCTGAGTAGTATTCAGTATTGACCAACAGTATCACATGGAATCGCAATGTCAGGCTCACCTAGCGCAGTAACTATGCTGGGATAAAGCTGCAACAACACCAACGGTCCGCCTTAATACCTTCGGTCTTGATCAATGTTGTCTTGAAAACAGATGGTGAAAGAGTCGTGGAATCACCACCTTATTTGTAGGGCACACCATCAATCTTTACCAGCACTAAGCCAAGCCCCGTGCCTTTGTCGCTGCACCTATGTAATACAGATACTATCCGCTGATGATATGACTTTATTATATTGACCTGCCTGCGTTTTGTTCGTAGTTATAGGTAGTTTGGAACAAAAATTAACGTTTGGCATGGAAGATCCTGGATGATCAAGACATCGACAATAATTACACAATAATTACGTTTAATGGTTTTTTTTAATGCTCCTCCAACAAATTGCAGCATGTGTAAATTTGAGTAAAATGAATATACAAGCTCGAATGAGGGTAAAAGCCACTGTGAACATAGATCCGTTATGACTGATATATCAACATAAGAGATATACAGCCAAAATCCCCAGACCTAAATTAATCGTTATGATATGGCATTATGACAGGAAACGTGTAGACGCTGAATGACGCCATAGAAATCTAACTCCAGTGAAAATAACTATACACGATAGCGTTGGCATCCCGGGGGGGGGGGGCACTTAAGTGTATAGAGGTAGTATATATGTGCCGCGCGACGGGGTATGTTTTTTGGGCCTCTCGACTTGTACGACGGGTTTTTGGGCCTCATTCTTGTACGACGGGGTATATTTTACAGGTTCAATGTGTACGACGGGTTACTCATTCGCATAATACCTTGTACGACGGGGGATGCTTTTTGGCCATTTTGACCTTGTACGACGGGTACGGGTTTTTGAGGTCCCGCGGCACACTCCTATCCAGACCCCCCCCCCCCCCGGTGTTGGCATCATATTGAAATATCGCTATGTTGTACAATCGCACACAAAATGCACGTTAAAACTACTCCACAAATGAATCAGATTATTGCTTGATACCACACAAATTTAGACTCAAAATTACCAATTATTGTGAAATAAGTATATTGACAAAGGGGAATACCACGAACATGAAAAATCAATGCAGACCCATGCAGAGTGTTGTTGAAAATTGCAATTCACATTTAAAATTCAATACATCCACATTACTCCACTGATCAAATCAAAAAGACTCAATGCATATGAACATGAAACAGCAGAATGCAGTGTGTTGTGGAAAATTGCAATCACAATTATTCATACATTTATCATATCAAAAAGGCATATGAAAGCAATAATTGTTAACATCTATTATTTCCACCTGTCTAGATTTAAAAGATTACCTAGTGATCCATTTACAGACAGACTACTCTTGGATCATTGTGTGGTCGTCATTAGCAGACGCCACACATAGAACCACCCCAATGGTCACACTCAGAACAGTGTCATGTATTATCAAGAGCAGCCGGTCCAAAACCTTAACAA
This sequence comes from Urechis unicinctus, assembly GCA_034190875.2. Lineage (NCBI taxonomy): Eukaryota > Metazoa > Annelida > Polychaeta > Xenopneusta > Urechidae > Urechis > Urechis unicinctus. The sequence continues at coordinate 55,396,331 of CM067356.1, read as the reverse complement.
CGCCCATCCAAAGCGATGTACCTGCATTCAGATCATAATGCACCGCTGCCGCTGACCCTTGCCTCTTGACAAACCGATCCACTGTTTTATCGTCTGCCGCAATATCTTCGATCTTCCATTTGTCTGCGTTTAATGCGCAATTGCCGACTGCCTTGTTAGCTCTGGGTGAGGAAGTAGCGATGCAGACCACACAACAGACCCAACCTAAGGGGTGAGTTCACCAAGTGCAGGACTGGCCCAGTTGGTGGTACACGATGATAACGAGGACGGTAGAGCAGAGAACGGACGCAGCCAGCACAATGCTGATGATGATAAACACGGCTGTAACGCCCATTAGCATAACACTCCATTTGACCACGGTTCCGTTCAATTAGATGATGTCCGCTATGAAAGACTTGTGTAAAGAAAGTCTTTTCATTAACAGGAACAAGGGTGACTGCGTGATTGCTCAGTTGTTATAACATCATAGATATCTATTTAATACCAAAATATTATAAATAAAAACATCCTTTTAATGCAACCTAGACATGCATGCATTTTGCAAATTCAGAAATCAAGTAAAACACATTAATAATCGAGTATTGCAGGTTATTAGCAAGTGGTTACCGATCTAGTTAACTTTGAAGAATTGATGTACAGGCAGCCAACAAAAGCCAATGTTAGGATAAGTTCATTATTTGCTTCTCTGCTAAATATAAAGACTTTGACCGTGACAATTAGGACACTGTGGCGATGGAAAATAATGATTAGTTCGCAAATGGGTTAGGGGCAAAATGTATTTTGTAAATATGTGCTATTTCTGATGTTAATGTGACTACTCGTATAATGGACAACAACTCATGTATAACAGGGATGACCTCGGTGGTGCGAGGAGTGATGTCCGACGTCATCAACAGTATGACGAAGAAGGAGAGTAGTACTGTGATTCCAAGTGATATCTTGACACAATCACCAATACACATCTGCTGATAAGTCAGCTGTGATAAAAAGGAATCAAGAATACCCCAAATAACATGGCATTCCTCAAGGTTACAAAATTAGACAAAGTTGTGTGAACTGTTGAAGTCTGTTTTGGCATTGAATGGCCTTTCTTTATGGATTATCAACAACCGAAATGTCACCTATTTTTGTATTCCGTATTTCAAATATCACCACCACCAAATACGATGTGAACCCCCAAATAGACGACTTGACACATTATTCCAACTCGTTGAACCTCACCTTTTCCCTCTGCTGCAGGAGGTAAACAAAAGACGAGAAGAGAGAGAAATGATGATGGCTGGCAGAACAAGATTCAGAACAAGAAATAGAGGTTTTCTCTTCATAGCCAGCTGGAAAGCAACCATTGGCAGGGTCATCGGTTGGCCATTATTGTTTCCTACAGCATAATTCCGACAAACTCGCATCGAAATCTATCCACCGCTCGGAGAATGATATTCTAAAGCCACTGCCTCATTTTTTGTGTGTTAGGTTTAATTGTTTCGCTGTGTACACCCAGTTAAGGAACTACACTTCACAGATCTGGATGTCAACCTGTAGATACTTTAACTGTACTTTGCACAACAAGTCTCAAATCTCCTATAAAAACGATGACCGTCTCTAAATGCCAGAACTATCGAATTCTGAGGAGGGCTGCGCGTAGTTCACGTGAAAAGTTGTTAGAAATTCAGCGGAGAAAAGAGAAAATTCTAAACCTGTGGCTGCTAAGAAAAGCAAAACGTTTTCTCTCTCTAGACTCAACCAAAAAATAAAAGAAGGGACTCCCGACTAGCAAAGGCTACAGAAATGTTGAAGTCTACCCCACTTGCTGTTAGTCTTAGGCAAAAACAGATTTGTCATTACTTGGAAGAAGCACAGGGATATAAAAGAATACCACAAGAAGGCAGCAAAGAACTGTTCTCAACTGACACTTCTATTGAAATTGAGGGATTACGGTTTCGACTTAATGCATAAGACACTGAAATAATAATTTTGCAGCATGAAAAACTGGTGTTAGAAGAAAATGTAAATGAGCTTGAGGGCTGCTATAAAAATGACAAAATCTAACGGAAAGGCATATTCTCCAGACACTAGAATTATGGTGTTCGATGGAATCATGAACCAAACTCCTACAGAACACATGCACAATATGATTGAGAAGATGTGATGGTGTTAATTTATCCGACATTCCATCCAGAATCACAGTTGAGGCCATGGCAGGTGCGGAACTCCTTATTGAAAATGAGCCCAGTACTAATAGATTTGATGCCACTACCCAGGAGAGAAATCATGCCAATGAGATTCATTTTTCAAATGAGAGTGTTTGCTTGTCTGCAGCTGTAGATGAGTTACCAGGGGACACTGCCTGACTATCATGACCACATATGTGACACAGTTGATAATCTGGCAAATGTTTATGCACATTTCAATGAAAATAAGGACTATCAGGATTCTAGAAGCAAGATGATATAAAGCATTTCAAATTCACTGACTGATCGCTGCGTACCTAATGATGCTACCATTCGAAATTTGGAGGAAACATGGGATAAGAATGTCAATGAACTGAACTGCCACCTACATCCGTTAGACTCTATTGCTGCAAAAGCAAGAGAAGCCTTGAAATCATATGGAATTAAAGAAAACATACACAAGAAGATTAAGGGATTTGAGTGTTTAGTAGGAGATATTGTGGTTCAGATGAACAAGTTAAGATTCAAGGATTCCAAGGGTGACCCTCAGGGTTTTATAGTAATGCTGGAGGAGAATAAGTTACCAAGGTGAATTTTGCCTCGTTATAGGGGAAACAGATTACATATATTGTTTCTTATCTGATGGTTGAGTAGAACATCCCTTGCGAGGGCCATATCTGCAATATGCCACTTAGGCCCTGATTTCACCTAGACCAGGGGCTGGAATGGCCTGGTCCAGTCAATCGGCTGGTGGCGACTTGCCCTATGATAATCGTTTTTATCTTTTCCCTTTCCATTTTCTTTTATCCTAGAAGGCGGTTGCTTAATCAGGTCAATCTTATCTGTTAACCTTTCTTGGCACTATATAACACATGAGTGTTGGTGTGCCGTTCAACCCCATACATACCTTACCTTAGGTACAATCACTGGGCCATATAGGACTTGAACAAAAGTCTAAACAGATTAATTGTGCTTTTGAAAACTGGAAATCAATAAATATTATGAATCAGATATGTCATGAAGGTCAATTGTTTGACATAGTGATCCAATAGTTCCATGTCAACCTGCACTCGACCCATTGAGACTGTACACCACCCCATGGCAATGTCTCCTAAGAATCCAGCTAGCTCTCAATTGACCTATTCATCAGCACAAGTGTAAGGCAATGTCATGCCTTTTCAGTTCTCGTAGGAGTATAAGCAAACAGAAAACGGCAGAAATATTAGAAAACAAAAGTGATTTTAAGAGGAAATGATTTCATAGATTAGGGACGAATTAACGTATGTGAAAATGTCTGAAGTTCAATTAACACAAATATAATACAACCCTAGCCCAGATGAATAAACCCTCCCCTTGTAGCTTAACACTTGAACATAATTATATATATATATATTCAGTATACCTTGATAGAATGGAAAGATCGATGATATGATATATATATATATATATATATATATATATATATATATATATATATATATATATATATATATATATATATATATATATATATATATATATATATAATATTATTCATTGACAAGGTGTGTTATTTCAATTTATAACTCATGTTAATCAATATTGCCTGGGAAGCGGTAAGTGATTTAGCTAGTATCAAATGGCTGAACTAAGGTAAAATGAATCTAATGAACAGACGCAAACCAGACTTACATCTGTTAAAAGTCATATGGCTGAACTGAGGTCAAATGAATCTATTGAACAGACGCAACCCAGACTTACATCTGTGAAAAGACAAATGGCTGAATTAAGGTCAAATGAATCTATCGAAAAGATAATTCCATCAAATGTTTGTGAACAATTTCCTCGTTTGCCTTCTGAGTTGCACATGATTCCATTGAAACTGAAGCGCATACTGAAGAACAAGTCCCATTACGGCCCACAAAAGTTATGGAAGCTCTGAGATGGCTGAAAGCAAACAATTCCATGTACAGTGATGTTCATATTAATGAATGCTTGTCAGATGAATCGGCCAAACACAATGCAGAATTGTGTGAAGCAATGACACAGCCATGTTCACATCATGTGACTATAGACGTAAGAATGGAAAAGGATGACAGTGAATCAGAATTGGCTGAATTAAATCATTTGACACAAAGCTCAGAGAGAATGGACAGTGATAAGATGAAATCTGAATTGGATAAGTTAAATCCAGTGACATAAGCCACAGAAAAAATGTAAATTGAAGAGGTAGAATCAGAGTTAAATCCAGTGACACAAGACTCAGAGAGAATGGAAATTGATCAGACAGAATCAGAATTTGCTATGAAACAAATTGATTGTGAAACACATGTGTGCAATGAAACTGAGAAGACCATATGGGTATCAAAACGCTGCCAATGGGTTAGTAAGCATGTTGTGGACGCACATACTGATCCAACGGGATTTGTTCTTCAAGATGGCAACTGCTTGTTTACAACTCTCTGTTAGATACAAAGAGAATTGTCACAATAACACCAGTATCATTGAGACAACAAGTGGCAAAAAACATGTCCCACCATTCAGAGAATTACAAAGATTTTGTCTGTGCAAGAATGGAGGCTAATAACCACATGAATGCTGATACAGAACAACCAAGAGAAGTAAATAATAACATTGCCAATGTGGCTGATCACAGAGACAGACAGGAAATACAATGGTTCACCTATCTTGATGATCTGGAAATTGGACATCAATTGGGTGAGCATATAGCATTGCATGCTATGGCAGATTTGTTTTCCATTGAAATACACAGATCAGAGACAAACGAAATATTGATTGTATATTCAAGACATCAATGTGTGCATATATTTCATCTAGCACTGCAGGGGCAGTATCAATATGATGCTCTGGAGCCAGTTACTGTACAACCCACAAGCTCAAACCCAAATGCTGTAATTCAAAGCACAGATATGTAATGTGATGAGTCAGTAACAGAAACGGCAGAGACTGTTGAGAGACAATGCAGTTGCTACTTTCTGAAGGCTACCTTACGAGACCAGTATGGTCATTACAAACCCTGACATGTCATGTAAAGTGATCAATGTTACTCCTGCTGTGTCCGGAAAACCAACGAATCTACTTACTGATCCCAATTTTGAAGAGCTAGCTAATCCTGACAAATATCCTAATGGAGCGAACACTCTGACTACAGAACGATCTGTCAGGTTGCATCCTCGCAAGTACTTAAACCAAAGACTATTGGATTGTCATGGAAGGTTTGCTTAATTAATAGAATATCAGTGCTCAATATGCAGTTGAAAATGCACAAATTCACAGTAACATTAACCACATAGTGTTCCGCAGGGCTAAAAGCACTATCCATGAAGGCAAACCATTAACAGTTGGTGATGTGAAAAGGATGGATACTATTGGTAACTTTATCAAAGATGACCATGGTTATCAAATTTTGAAGAATGTCAGATATACTTTCAATCTCTTTACTATGATGTACTTGCAACTTGGAACTCCAACATGTCTCTGCAGCAGATATGCAATGGCATGATTTGCTACAGAGCATAGCCCGTTAATATGGAAAAGTATTGAGTGACGATGATGTGAAATCACTATCCTTTTAGGAAAGAAGCATGTGGTTACGTACGAAACCTGTTACAGCTGCACGCCACTTTAAGTATAGACTGGAGCTATTATTTAAGAGATGTTCTCTAATCAAAAGCACAGCCTATTGTTGAAATTGTTGATTTTGCTATCAGAATAGAGTTTCAAGCCCGAGGCTCTCTTCACGCAAACACATTGCTGTGGGTCAAAAATGCTCCCAAACTGGATGAAAACTCAGAAAAAGAAATGTGAGTTCATTGATTAGCATATCTCAGTGTCGAATGCCCTCATTAAAAAGACAGACTATGTATCTAAGCTACAAAGTCACAGACACTCAGCCTCTTGTCAATGCATTGAAAGTGTCAGAAAAGGGAACACATATAGTTCTACAACGCAAGCCGAGTGACTCCAATACCCCTCCTTTCAATCCAACTGTCTTGAAAACATTTTTGGCAAATATAGATCTGCAATTTATTGTGGATGCATATGCATGTATCATGTACATTTGTTCTTATGCGACAAAAAGGGTGAGAATGGCATAGGTCATTTGTCGAAACAAGCAGCAAATGAATACAAAGACAGCGATGTGAGGGAAATGTTGAGACATGTTGCATCCACATTTCTAAACCACACAGAATTGAGTGCACAAGAAGCGGTGTCAATGCCCATGAGACGATGGAGCAGAAAGGTTGTTTTCATAGACACTAATCCTCAGATGGAGCGTAATGCAGTTTTGAAACCAAAAAGAGGAAAACAAAGAGGATAGTGTTGAAGATGTCTTCCAAAAAAACATTGTGATAAGATATGCTGCTAGGCCATTGGATCTTGAACATATGTGTCTTGCAGAATGTGCTAGCACCTACACGGTTTCACTCGAGGAAAGAGCTTAATTGCCAAAACACATTGTGCTTGTAAATGGAATGAGTCAAATGCACAGACGCAGATCTCAGGCTGTTATCCGTTTCAGAAAGTACCGTTCAGCAGATGATGCGAGTAATTTCTACAGAAATGATGCTATTTGTACTGTGGCTAGATGAAGACCTTGACTTACTTGTGTTACAATGCTATTCTATTCTAAAGTTCCCCCCTACCACTCACCTTAATTATCGGCACGATATGGCCCGCCAATACTCATATACTAGAGTTTCTAGCTTATGCGCTCTCCTTCGTTCGTTGCTGCCTGTGGTTGCTGAAGCGGGAACTAGCCAGAGGAAAATAAGTCCTGGAGTAGAGTTGCTTATTCGATTTATTTAAGTTTCAACAATGAAGCTCCCTGAAAATCTCGGTCTGAATCTTGTCCCTGACTAGATGGTCTCCCTTAATTCATATGCGTGGACAGATTATATAGTCCCTCGGTTGTTCGATTTCCCAGAGGACTTTGACCTACCCACGGGCCATATCGTGCCGATAATTAAGGTGAGTGGTAGGGGGTAACTTTAGAATAGAAAGGCATTATAATACTTGGCACTTATGCTGACTCCCGCACACACTATTTTGCTCGGAAAGATGAATGCATGGAAATAGAAAACCAGTTCACCAAAAACATGGAATTGATTGATGAAGCTGTTCATGAACATGCAGTCAATGGTCTGCCAGTTCACATGTGGTCAAATATTGCTCCCAAAACAGAACAAGATTTTAATGATCGTGCCGAAGGTGCGGAGTTAGAAAGAGACATAGAACAGGAAGATCTTGGTGCTAATGTTCATCTTATTGAACACACAAATAGTGAACCATCCTCAGACATTGTGGCTCGATATGAATCAGATGTTGATAAAGAAAGAATTTTCCCCCAGAATATAGAGAAATGGTGCGCAGACTGAATACCAAACAGAGACAGATTGTATTCTACCATAGGCAATGGTACAAGAGAGCAGTCGTGTCAATGAAACAGGGCACACGTGACGAACCATACAGAGTATTTCTAAGTGGTCTAGGTGGAGTTGGTAAAAGTCATGTCATAAAACTGATTTGTTCCGACACAAAACGAAGCTGCATTCAATGTAGGAGGTTTGACTATTCCCTCTGCATAACTGCTGACAGCTGGAAGATTTGGTTAAAATGAGTCACTCACATGTGAAAAACTTGATTCTCTACGCATGAAAATGATTTTTTTAGCTTGAAGGTCATCGATGAAGTTTCCATGGTTGGATCAGACATGTTATTAAGCATACAACAGAGACTGAATTAGATCAAAAGGGGTGGGAGGATGAAACCGCGTTGTTTGGTAATGTGTGCATACTGGCGATCTATTCCAAATTGCTTGAGTGAAACAAAGTCACATGTTTGACCCTGTACATGACCCGCTTGCCAGATTACGTGGTTCTCTGTGGAAAGAACACATTCAGCTTCACAAACTTGATGAGATCAGGAAACAGGAAGATGACTCATTCTTTGCGGAATTGCTCTGTAGATTACGAACAGTCTAAAGAGATCAAGCATCATGATGCAAACTACCCCGAAGACATCCTACACGTATTTGCTTTGAATTGGGATGTTGATTATTGGAATGCCGAACGATTGAATGCTCTAGCTCCAAGAAAAGAGGATCGTGTCTTAACCAAAGCAGTTGATGATAACGGAGATAGCACTGGACTGGTTGACTTGGAAAATATTGGTGGATGCAAATCCCGTACTGAAACTAGAGGACTACACACAATATTAGAGGGTTGTATTGGTGTAAAAGAAATGCTTGTATATAACGTGGATACATCAGACGTATTGGTAAATGGTGTCATAGGAACAGTCACTGCTGTTATCGTGGATAATTCACATAAAGTGTTGGTTGTATTAGTTAGATTTGACAATGAGAATGTTGGAAAAAAAGCAATTGCTGCTAGCAAGTGGAAAAGGCAATATCCAGAATCAGTCCAAGGATGAGGTGATGAAGTGCCCTATCACTCCTGGGGAATGGACAACAGTAGCCGAGAAGTTCGAGCGCCGCTGGAACGTCCCTCACGCGTGTGGTGCGCTTGACGGAAAACACGTTGCCATAAGAAAGCCAGCAAACAGTGGGAGCCTGTACCACAACTACAAGGGATTCTTCTCCATCGTGTTAATGGCACTAGTAGATGCTGATTACAACTTTTTGTGGATAGACGTGGGGGGAGATGGCGACATGTCAGATGCTATGATCTACAACGACTCCGAACTGAAAGAGTGCCTCTGTGACGGTTCCATAGGTTTTCCAGTTCCTGCACCTCTGCCATACGACAACCGGGATACGCCATACTTCCTCCTTGACGACGATGCCTTTAGTCTCCGGACTTACATGATGAAGCCCTACGCAGCGCGCAACCTGACGAAGGAACAGCGAATCTACAACTACCGCATCTCCCGAGGCCGAAAAATAGTCGAAAATGCCTTTGGCTTTCTGGCACAGCGTTGGCAGGTTCTACTAGGGACTATGCAACAGCAGCCTGAGACAGCAAGGCTCATTGTGGAGGCTTGTGTTTGCCTCCACAACTTGATGAGGATGCGCTACCCGACCCTACAGAACGGAGCTCTCGACCACGAGGACGTCAACTACGAAGTTGTCCTAGGTTCGTGGAGGAACAACGCGAATATGCACGACGTGGACCGGGCTAAAGGCCCTAACAAAGACAGCACTGCTGCGAAAAAGCAACGTGAATATTTAAAGTTATACTTTAACTCAGCTGTGGATCAGTCCCATGGCAGGACAAGATGATAGAGAGAGAGAGAGAGAGAGAGAGAGAGAGAGAGAGAGAGAGAGAGAGAGAGAGAGAGAGAGAGAGAGAGAGAGAGAGAGAGAGAGAGAGAGAGAGAGAGAGAGAGAGAGAGAGAGAGAGAGAGAGAGAGAGAGAGAGAGAGAGAGAGAGAGAGAGAGAGAGAGAGAGAGAGAGAGAGAGAGAGAGAGAGAGAGAGAGAGAGAGAGAGAGAGAGAGAGAGAGAGAGAGAGAGAGAGAGAGAGAGAGAGAGAGAGAGAGAGAGAGAGAGAGAGAGAGAGAGAGAGAGAGAGAGAGAGAGAGAGAGAGAGAGAGAGAGAGAGAGAGAGAGAGAGAGAGAGAGAGAGAGAGAGAGAGAGAGAGAGAGAGAGAGAGAGAGAGAGAGAGAGAGAGAGAGAGAGAGAGAGAGAGAGAGAGAGAGAGAGAGAGAGAGAGAGAGAGAGAGAGAGAGAGAGAGAGAGAGAGAGAGAGAGAGAGAGAGAGAGAGAGAGAGAGAGAGAGAGAGAGAGAGAGAGAGAGAGAGAGAGAGAGAGAGAGAGAGAGAGAGAGAGAGAGAGAGAGAGAGAGAGAGAGAGAGAGAGAGAGAGAGAGAGAGAGAGAGAGAGAGAGAGAGAGAGAGAGAGAGAGAGAGAGAGAGAGAGAGAGAGAGAGAGAGAGAGAGAGAGAGAGAGAGAGAGAGAGAGAGAGAGAGAGAGAGAGAGAGAGAGAGAGAGAGAGAGAGAGAGAGAGAGAGAGAGAGAGAGAGAGAGAGAGAGAGAGAGAGAGAGAGAGAGAGAGAGAGAGAGAGAGAGAGAGAGAGAGAGAGAGAGAGAGAGAGAGAGAGAGAGAGAGAGAGAGAGAGAGAGAGAGAGAGAGAGAGAGAGAGAGAGAGAGAGAGAGAGAGAGAGAGAGAGAGAGAGAGAGAGAGAGAGAGAGAGAGAGAGAGAGAGAGAGAGAGAGAGAGAGAGAGAGAGAGAGAGAGAGAGAGAGAGAGAGAGAGAGAGAGAGAGAGAGAGAGAGAGAGAGAGAGAGAGAGAGAGAGAGAGAGAGAGAGAGAGAGAGAGAGAGAGAGAGAGAGAGAGAGAGAGAGAGAGAGAGAGAGAGAGAGAGAGAGAGAGAGAGAGAGAGAGAGAGAGAGAGAGAGAGAGAGAGAGAGAGAGAGAGAGAGAGAGAGAGAGAGAGAGAGAGAGAGAGAGAGAGAGAGAGAGAGAGAGAGAGAGAGAGAGAGAGAGAGAGAGAGAGAGAGAGAGAGAGAGAGAGAGAGAGAGAGAGAGAGAGAGAGAGAGAGAGAGAGAGAGAGAGAGAGAGAGAGAGAGAGAGAGAGAGAGAGAGAGAGAGAGAGAGAGAGAGAGAGAGAGAGAGAGAGAGAGAGAGAGAGAGAGAGAGAGAGAGAGAGAGAGAGAGAGAGAGAGAGAGAGAGAGAGAGAGAGAGAGAGAGAGAGAGAGAGAGAGAGAGAGAGAGAGAGAGAGAGAGAGAGAGAGAGAGAGAGAGAGAGAGAGAGAGAGAGAGAGAGAGAGAGAGAGAGAGAGAGAGAGAGAGAGAGAGAGAGAGAGAGAGAGAGAGAGAGAGAGAGAGAGAGAGAGAGAGAGAGAGAGAGAGAGAGAGAGAGAGAGAGAGAGAGAGAGAGAGAGAGAGAGAGAGAGAGAGAGAGAGAGAGAGAGAGAGAGAGAGAGAGAGAGAGAGAGAGAGAGAGAGAGAGAGAGAGAGAGAGAGAGAGAGAGAGAGAGAGAGAGAGAGAGAGAGAGAGAGAGAGAGAGAGAGAGAGAGAGAGAGAGAGAGAGAGAGAGAGAGAGAGAGAGAGAGAGAGAGAGAGAGAGAGAGAGAGAGAGAGAGAGAGAGAGAGAGAGAGAGAGAGAGAGAGAGAGAGAGAGAGAGAGAGAGAGAGAGAGAGAGAGAGAGAGAGAGAGAGAGAGAGAGAGAGAGAGAGAGAGAGAGAGAGAGAGAGAGAGAGAGAGAGAGAGAGAGAGAGAGAGAGAGAGAGAGAGAGAGAGAGAGAGAGAGAGAGAGAGAGAGAGAGAGAGAGAGAGAGAGAGAGAGAGAGAGAGAGAGAGAGAGAGAGAGAGAGAGAGAGAGAGAGAGAGAGAGAGAGAGAGAGAGAGAGAGAGAGAGAGAGAGAGAGAGAGAGAGAGAGAGAGAGAGAGAGAGAGAGAGAGAGAGAGAGAGAGAGAGAGAGAGAGAGAGAGAGAGAGAGAGAGAGAGAGAGAGAGAGAGAGAGAGAGAGAGAGAGAGAGAGAGAGAGAGAGAGAGAGAGAGAGAGAGAGAGAGAGAGAGAGAGAGAGAGAGAGAGAGAGAGAGAGAGAGAGAGAGAGAGAGAGAGAGAGAGAGAGAGAGAGAGAGAGAGAGAGAGAGAGAGAGAGAGAGAGAGAGAGAGAGAGAGAGAGAGAGAGAGAGAGAGAGAGAGAGAGAGAGAGAGAGAGAGAGAGAGAGAGAGAGAGAGAGAGAGAGAGAGAGAGAGAGAGAGAGAGAGAGAGAGAGAGAGAGAGAGAGAGAGAGAGAGAGAGAGAGAGAGAGAGAGAGAGAGAGAGAGAGAGAGAGAGAGAGAGAGAGAGAGAGAGAGAGAGAGAGAGAGAGAGAGAGAGAGAGAGAGAGAGAGAGAGAGAGAGAGAGAGAGAGAGAGAGAGAGAGAGAGAGAGAGAGAGAGAGAGAGAGAGAGAGAGAGAGAGAGAGAGAGAGAGAGAGAGAGAGAGAGAGAGAGAGAGAGAGAGAGAGAGAGAGAGAGAGAGAGAGAGAGAGAGAGAGAGAGAGAGAGAGAGAGAGAGAGAGAGAGAGAGAGAGAGAGAGAGAGAGAGAGAGAGAGAGAGAGAGAGAGAGAGAGAGAGAGAGAGAGAGAGAGAGAGAGAGAGAGAGAGAGAGAGAGAGAGAGAGAGAGAGAGAGAGAGAGAGAGAGAGAGAGAGAGAGAGAGAGAGAGAGAGAGAGAGAGAGAGAGAGAGAGAGAGAGAGAGAGAGAGAGAGAGAGAGAGAGAGAGAGAGAGAGAGAGAGAGAGAGAGAGAGAGAGAGAGAGAGAGAGAGAGAGAGAGAGAGAGAGAGAGAGAGAGAGAGAGAGAGAGAGAGAGAGAGAGAGAGAGAGAGAGAGAGAGAGAGAGAGAGAGAGAGAGAGAGAGAGAGAGAGAGAGAGAGAGAGAGAGAGAGAGAGAGAGAGAGAGAGAGAGAGAGAGAGAGAGAGAGAGAGAGAGAGAGAGAGAGAGAGAGAGAGAGAGAGAGAGAGAGAGAGAGAGAGAGAGAGAGAGAGAGAGAGAGAGAGAGAGAGAGAGAGAGAGAGAGAGAGAGAGAGAGAGAGAGAGAGAGAGAGAGAGAGAGAGAGAGAGAGAGAGAGAGAGAGAGAGAGAGAGAGAGAGAGAGAGAGAGAGAGAGAGAGAGAGAGAGAGAGAGAGAGAGAGAGAGAGAGAGAGAGAGAGAGAGAGAGAGAGAGAGAGAGAGAGAGAGAGAGAGAGAGAGAGAGAGAGAGAGAGAGAGAGAGAGAGAGAGAGAGAGAGAGAGAGAGAGAGAGAGAGAGAGAGAGAGAGAGAGAGAGAGAGAGAGAGAGAGAGAGAGAGAGAGAGAGAGAGAGAGAGAGAGAGAGAGAGAGAGAGAGAGAGAGAGAGAGAGAGAGAGAGAGAGAGAGAGAGAGAGAGAGAGAGAGAGAGAGAGAGAGAGAGAGAGAGAGAGAGAGAGAGAGAGAGAGAGAGAGAGAGAGAGAGAGAGAGAGAGAGAGAGAGAGAGAGAGAGAGAGAGAGAGAGAGAGAGAGAGAGAGAGAGAGAGAGAGAGAGAGAGAGAGAGAGAGAGAGAGAGAGAGAGAGAGAGAGAGAGAGAGAGAGAGAGAGAGAGAGAGAGAGAGAGAGAGAGAGAGAGAGAGAGAGAGAGAGAGAGAGAGAGAGAGAGAGAGAGAGAGAGAGAGAGAGAGAGAGAGAGAGAGAGAGAGAGAGAGAGAGAGAGAGAGAGAGAGAGAGAGAGAGAGAGAGAGAGAGAGAGAGAGAGAGAGAGAGAGAGAGAGAGAGAGAGAGAGAGAGAGAGAGAGAGAGAGAGAGAGAGAGAGAGAGAGAGAGAGAGAGAGAGAGAGAGAGAGAGAGAGAGAGAGAGAGAGAGAGAGAGAGAGAGAGAGAGAGAGAGAGAGAGAGAGAGAGAGAGAGAGAGAGAGAGAGAGAGAGAGAGAGAGAGAGAGAGAGAGAGAGAGAGAGAGAGAGAGAGAGAGAGAGAGAGAGAGAGAGAGAGAGAGAGAGAGAGAGAGAGAGAGAGAGAGAGAGAGAGAGAGAGAGAGAGAGAGAGAGAGAGAGAGAGAGAGAGAGAGAGAGAGAGAGAGAGAGAGAGAGAGAGAGAGAGAGAGAGAGAGAGAGAGAGAGAGAGAGAGAGAGAGAGAGAGAGAGAGAGAGAGAGAGAGAGAGAGAGAGAGAGAGAGAGAGAGAGAGAGAGAGAGAGAGAGAGAGAGAGAGAGAGAGAGAGAGAGAGAGAGAGAGAGAGAGAGAGAGAGAGAGAGAGAGAGAGAGAGAGAGAGAGAGAGAGAGAGAGAGAGAGAGAGAGAGAGAGAGAGAGAGAGAGAGAGAGAGAGAGAGAGAGAGAGAGAGAGAGAGAGAGAGAGAGAGAGAGAGAGAGAGAGAGAGAGAGAGAGAGAGAGAGAGAGAGAGAGAGAGAGAGAGAGAGAGAGAGAGAGAGAGAGAGAGAGAGAGAGAGAGAGAGAGAGAGAGAGAGAGAGAGAGAGAGAGAGAGAGAGAGAGAGAGAGAGAGAGAGAGAGAGAGAGAGAGAGAGAGAGAGAGAGAGAGAGAGAGAGAGAGAGAGAGAGAGAGAGAGAGAGAGAGAGAGAGAGAGAGAGAGAGAGAGAGAGAGAGAGAGAGAGAGAGAGAGAGAGAGAGAGAGAGAGAGAGAGAGAGAGAGAGAGAGAGAGAGAGAGAGAGAGAGAGAGAGAGAGAGAGAGAGAGAGAGAGAGAGAGAGAGAGAGAGAGAGAGAGAGAGAGAGAGAGAGAGAGAGAGAGAGAGAGAGAGAGAGAGAGAGAGAGAGAGAGAGAGAGAGAGAGAGAGAGAGAGAGAGAGAGAGAGAGAGAGAGAGAGAGAGAGAGAGAGAGAGAGAGAGAGAGAGAGAGAGAGAGAGAGAGAGAGAGAGAGAGAGAGAGAGAGAGAGAGAGAGAGAGAGAGAGAGAGAGAGAGAGAGAGAGAGAGAGAGAGAGAGAGAGAGAGAGAGAGAGAGAGAGAGAGAGAGAGAGAGAGAGAGAGAGAGAGAGAGAGAGAGAGAGAGAGAGAGAGAGAGAGAGAGAGAGAGAGAGAGAGAGAGAGAGAGAGAGAGAGAGAGAGAGAGAGAGAGAGAGAGAGAGAGAGAGAGAGAGAGAGAGAGAGAGAGAGAGAGAGAGAGAGAGAGAGAGAGAGAGAGAGAGAGAGAGAGAGAGAGAGAGAGAGAGAGAGAGAGAGAGAGAGAGAGAGAGAGAGAGAGAGAGAGAGAGAGAGAGAGAGAGAGAGAGAGAGAGAGAGAGAGAGAGAGAGAGAGAGAGAGAGAGAGAGAGAGAGAGAGAGAGAGAGAGAGAGAGAGAGAGAGAGAGAGAGAGAGAGAGAGAGAGAAAGATGTTTGCAGAAAAATCATTGTACAACTTAATATAATCTGTCATATTATATCAAAAGTGCATTTCATTAATGAATACACACAGCTTCTGTGGTATTTGCTATAATGCAACAACAAGAAGGTTAAATGATGCTCTGCTAATTTTTTCATGGCAGGTCCCAACGCGCGTTGTAGCGTGTGGTTCACGTTAGGGTTGTGGATGTGTTGTGCCACAGCTTCGAGTAACGGCTGACAGAGATGCTGTTCTGTAGGCCTACCGACCACCACTGAGGTGACGACCGTGGAGGTCGGGGTGGGTACGGAGGGTACGATACCCTGTGTTACGCAAAGAAATACTGACAATGTTAAGTCATCAGGACATACCAGCAATGCCATATTGCCAGGAAATACCAAGTACTGGTCATGTTATGTCATCAGGAAAACCAACAATGTCATGTTGTCAGGATATGCCAACAGCTCTTTTGAACCAAGTGCAGCTTGCGCTCCCTCTTGGTTCTTGAGGTAGGGGTGTCAGCCGAACCTCGCCGCAGGCGGCCACGCTTGTGACTCAAAGTTATTTTGCTATTTTTTTCAACTTGCTCTAACTGGCATTTATATTTAAGATACATGGACGAATGATACATTAAACGAAAGCTAGCGTATTGAATTTCAATGATATTGCCTTACTTTTTGCATTTTACTCCGTTTGAACCATAAAAACTGTGTTTGTTTCTTATAACTATACTTTCTCCTATATAGCTATACACTTGTTATACTTATATTTCTTGGTTATTCGTATTTCTGCGCGCTCCTTCGTATATAGGAATATTGTAGCTGCTTGTAGTTGCTTGATTGGGGACACTAGCCAGAGAAAACACACGAGTCCAGGAGTTGAGTTGTTGTTGGTTTATTCGAGTTTGGCTTATTAGCTTTCTCTGGAATCTCGGGTCAGAATCTTGTTCAGATACTTCGTCTCTTCGCTAGGTAGATCTCCCTGTACTTCCGCGAGGCCAGCTATTTTATCGGGGTTCCGGCATTGGATTACGCTCGGAACCACACCCACAGCATAACAAAGATATTTAACATAGATGGATTATTGATGATGAGATTATTATAATTTTACAAAAAGTGTTTCTCTAAATTTGTAAGCATTATATATATGAATTGTGTAATAGTTATACAATATGGTTATTAATGGTTTACATACTGAAAATTAACTTTTAACATTTATCACATTCCACAGTATTACTCCGCACTAAAACCCAGTTGGAAAAAAGCGATGAGCCTATACTAGACAATCGTGGAATGGTGAAAATAAATTATTTAGCTAATTGAAATTAGGAAGAATTTAACTAATGTTACAGAAATTATTCTATATAATAACAATGCCAGGAAAATGATTTAAGTTGATGAGTATGGCTGATTTGTGGAGATGAGATCTCTGAAGGGCTGCCGTATTGGGTTCGCCAGGTGTCGCTTGAGGTGAGGGGAGATATGCGTTATGACGCTTGGTTGAGCCGTTGGACGTCTTCTGTATCCATGGTCAGGAAGACGTATGCTGTGGCTTGCAAGGCGTTGGCACGTCGGGTGAAGGCGCTATCTCCCTCTTGTATGGCGTAAATATACCTGGGAACAAATGAACTTACGGCAGCGATCAGTGTGCCTTGATAATATGTAAAGTGAATTATACAAAAACGAGAAGCATGAGTGCTCAGTGTGGTTAATGTGCGTGAGTAACTAGGGTGTATATAATATCATGACATCAATGTGTTCAGTGGAGATACATTTAAAAATTATTTATTGTTATTTTGTGTAGGGTGATTGAATGCGTGGCAAAGATTCGATAAGTGGTTCGAGATGGAGGGTGTTGTTTGTCGAGCGTGGTGGGGGTTGGCAAGATTATGGCGTGGATAATTCCGAATTTACGTACGGAGGCGGTTGTGTGGGTTGTGGTATTAGACCTGTATTTATGAAAATTGCGGGTCGATGGCCGATATATGTGCATTTAACGATTAATTACGCGATCTACTTTACAAGTTTTCACCTTTTAAATGTCGTCTATCGCGGTCATATTAAAGAGTCCTCGGGACAGTTTCCCTACGGATCCCAGTAGAGCCCTCATGGGCCTGGCTCGGTCGTTGGTGGGAAGGGGCGTCCAGAAGAGTATCTATGGGGCACTTCTCGGGGTGCATGATGCTAAGGATAATTGCACCTGAAATAATTTATAAACACATATCGCACACGATTACTGTATAACATGTAAGTACGGAAGAACAACGGTGTGACACTTTAATTGTATTTGTTGTACGTGCCGGAGGAAATAAATATAAACATCTCACATATGCGTTGAGAATTAAATGATACAAAATACTTCTCCGTTAATTGTTTTGATGAATGTGCACGTCTTCTCTTAAGCTGCAGATTCCTTCATGAAATGATACCCCGCATATACTTATATAATATAAGATTGCGTTATGGGTAATGTGTATCACGAAGGTTCACTAATTTTACGCGTGTCCACATGATATGAAAGACGGTGCGATAATAGTGTAGTCGACGTAACTTATAGAAAGATTTTGTCTTATAATCTGCAAGCTTAGAGGTAAAAAATTGTTGAATATAATTGATAATATCATAGTGTCTAATTTGCGCTGTTCGGAAGAAGACAATGTAAAAGGCTTCTAATGACTTACCCGTACAAGTTAATTTCGTGCGATAGCGTAGGATCGGTTGAGGTAGGCGACGGAGTGTCGACGTTGACTAGCGTCAGAGGGCGTATGTCGCTATGAAGCGAGATGCAGGGAAGCCGTGTTTTAGGTGGGAGATTGTAAGCGTGGCGTGTTCAAATTTTAAGCCCGCTGCTATCGAGCCTGTGATCGTTGATAAGTGGACCAACTGATCAATGGGCTTACATATGAATGGATGTCAGAGGCGATGTGTCAGATGGTAATTTAAGCGGCTTAGTAAACTTTGATAGCCCAGTGTTGTATACAGGGCCGTAATTAGATGTCTAGAGACGATCTTTAATTGGAGTGGTTGAACTGGAGTCCAAATAAGCCTTTATAAAGCGTACGTGGGTTTAATTGGCGAGGGATTGTTATCTTAACATTTAAGTCTGTGTCAGTTGTCTCGAATTGCAATTAAAATTTTCAACGGTTCGTCGCAGACGGTTTGAAATGCGGGTGAGACAAACAAAGTGTCAATAGCATGGGTTAATGGCAGGTAAATGTTGTCTGATTGGAATAATAGACGAAATATATATACGGTGTGTTAAATAACGGTACAAAAAGGAACATACTTACAATACGAATGTAGACGTCCTGTTTGGGGGTATATAGTACATAGGTATAACAAATAATAACATGACATTAATGGGAATAATTCCTGAAAAGAAAAAACACTCTGACAATGAATAGTTAAATATAAATTGGAAGATGAATAATCTGAAAATGAATAAATGATGAATGAAATATTAATCGGTAGATGGTGCATATATTGGTAAATAGTGTCACAAATCGGTATATGTTGTCATAAATCGGTAATGTGCATCTTTCGCGCCAGAGACTTGGTGGCGCTGTTGATTTTGTCCTCAAAAATCCACTCAGATTGTCCGCCTGCAAACATGACTTTATTTGAAAATCGAGGAACCTTAGATCCAATCAATTTTACTACATCATGTGTCTTCCCATCCTTACGTACGGCTTGTGGCTTGTGGGAAGTCTTGGTTAAGGCGGTCGGTGGTGGGATGTTTTGTTGGGAGGGAGCATTTGCACGTGATGTTCCCAATGATTGTTTGCATGTACGCCGTCCGTCGGGGTAGAAGGCTTGGTGTATTAGCCGTGGAGGGTGTTGAAGGGGTCGCGTGGACAACGCTGGGGGTAGCGAATCTGTCAGCAGTCCGATCGACTCTAGGGCGTAACCCTGCTCTGCGGGGCGCATTGTCAGGCACGTCCGAGTCCGAATCGTCATCTGATGCAGCTTGGTTAAAGCTGTCGCTGGGAAGATCCTCTTCCGATAGATCTCCGAGATCCTCAACATTTAAAGGATCCCATTTGTTGGTCTTTGCCCTTATGTGTCCCTTCTTCAAACGCTTAACATTGACTGTCTTGTCCAAGTGCTTTCCGTCTGATAGGCGTTTTAATTTAACCGTGGTGGGGGTTGCATATCCGACAACGATAAAAGGCCCATGAAAATTTTTCTGCAATTTCTTTTTCGTTTTTCTTACTCGAATTTTCGGTTGGTAAACGTATACTGCGTCACCGGCTTCGATTGGGTTGTCTTTGGTGGTTTTATCATACTGATCCTTCATTTTCATTTGTTGTTCGACTAGATGCTGTTCGGCAAATTTGGAAATTTCCGCTTGTGTTTGTAGCATTTCGACAATGTGATCCTTGTATGTGTTGGGGGATTTGAGGGGGTCTGGAAGATCCATCTCCGCTGGTAACACAGGCATTCTGCCGAATACTAACATATAGCTTGAATAGCCAAGCGGTTGGTTGTCAGAAGTGTTCAGCGCAAATACTAATGGCATTAGGTGCTGGTCCCAGTCTGTTTGCTTAGGACTGACATAATTCCTTAGAAGATTTAGTATGGAGCGCTGACAACGTTCCGTTTGACCTTGACTTTGAGCATGGTACGCCGAACTGAAACTTTGTTTGATTTTGAAAAGGGAGCATAATTCCTGGAATAGGGAGCTAATGAAAGCGGATCCATTATCGGAGAGAAGTCGCTTGGGTGCACCATAGACACAGATGACTCTCTCGTAAAAACCCTTAGCAATTGATTTGGCTGTGATGTCACGAGTCGGCCATGCAATGACATAGCGACTGTATTGGTCCGTGACACACACCATGTGCTCGTTACCGAAGCGCGTTTTCGGTAATGGACCGACTGTGTCGATTGTCATAGTGTGGCACGGTCCTGGGGCAGGCTCACGTATGATAAGTGGGGGACGAATAGAGGCATTGGAACTTTTGGATGCATTGCAGGACTTACATGTGTGAACATATTCGTTTATGTCCCTGATCATCCCGATCCAAGTATAACTCGGCCGCATGACTGAAATCATTCGCGAAGCGCCCAGATGTCCGCCTAGTGGTGCATCGTGATGCATTTTGAGGAAATGTTCCTTGAGGTTTTGAGGGATGACTAACTGTGCCATTGCTTTATTTGGTTTTGGTCCCTGTGATGTTAATATGTGATACAGGAGATCGTCAGCAATAAAATAGTTTTGCTCGCGTTTGAGCAGCACGTCTGCCTCTTGTTTATTGGTGGGAACGGTGCCATACTTGAGGAGTCGTAAAACTATACTGCATTGGGGATCAAGCCTTTGCTGACGTCTTATCTGTTCTCGGCTTAAGGTGATTGAATCCCAATTAGTTTTCGCTTGGTTTGTAAGCCGATGTCGGAGCTCAGCGCGTTGAGTCCGCTTATCAGTTACTGCACATAGGGCTTCTGTTTCATAATTGTCCTCTGAATCTAGATATAGCGAGGCAAGTTTATCGTGATCGCGAAGGAAAGCAGATAACTTGCCCGCTGCAGTGGCGGGAATAGTGCATATAGACTGATGCACGAATTCCTCATCCGATTCACCTGGTTGAGAGTTAAGCGATGGGATCACATATGGCACATCATGAAACTTAACTTGAAGTTTTGCCGTTAACCCATTGTCGGCTTGCTAATTATTTCGGGGTGGTGAATCGCTGTTAACAAGTCGGGCTTGTCCGGTCGCAATTGAGGGGAGCAAAACGGTGGCGTTGTTGTAAGGGGAAGCGGATTAACAGGGGTGACCGTGTCAAGATCGGAAAAACAATCGATGACGTCATCAGCATCGGTGCGGGTGATATCATAGGGGCGTCGGCTTAATGCATCCGGGACAATGTTGTCCTTCCCTTTAACATGACTCACTTCAAATTGAAATTGCTGTATGAATGTGACCCATCTTGCTAGTCTACCCTGAGGCTGCTTTAACCCTAATATCCATTTGAGGGCTGAATGATCAGTATGTAACTGGAATTTCTGTCCCTCAAGATACACTCTGAAGTGTTGAATTCCCCATACTACGGCAAGAAGTTCCTGTTCTGTAGTGGAATAATTTGCTTCAGATTTAGTGAGACCTCTCCCTGCAAACCCTATTGGTCGCAGCTTGCCGTCAATTTCCTGGCTAAGACATGCGCCTAATCCTAGCTTACTAGCATCAGTCGACAATACGAATGGTTTGCTGAAATCGGGAAAGGCTAAAACCTGAGAACTTACCAGCGCCTTTTTCAAGGCGTCAAATGCGGTTTGGCATTCTGGCGACCACGTGAATGATTGATTCTTCTTGGTCAAAGCGTATAGAGGGCGCGCAATAATTGCGTAGCCACTGATGAACCTTCTGAAAAAGCCCGTTAATCCCAGGAAAGCACGTACGTCTTTAAGTTTTGTGGGGGTAGGGTAAGATTCAATTGTTTCTAATTTGTCTGGATTGGGTAATATGCCTTCTGGCTGCAATACATGGCCCAGATACTTTACCTTTTTCACAGCAAACGAACATTTTCTGGGGTGTAGCTTCAGGTTGGCATTGCGTAACCGTACAAATATTTCCCGGAGATGTTTAAGATGCAAGTCAAATGTGGGCGAAAAACAACAGATATCATCGATGTATGCCATGACGTATTTGTATTGTATATTACGCAACAAGGAGTCAATGAGGGATTGAAACACGCTCGGCGCGTTCCGTATGCCCTGGGGCATCGTTCGATACCTGTATTTCCCGGAAGGTGTGATAAACCCAGTTTTATCCCTAGACTCTGGATCTAAGGGGATTTGATGGAACCCTTGAGTGCAATCAAGAACTGAAAAGTACTTGGGTTTGTTCTCACCTACACAATCTAACACTTCATCTAACCTGGGAATTCGAAGGACTTGAGGGATGGTTACCGCATTAAGACCTCTGTAATCAATTACAAGTCTTAGACCACCACCGGCTTTCTTAACTAAAAGGGCCGGTGATGCCCAGGCTCCGTCGTGAGCTTCCTCGATTAGTCCTTGTTGAATTTGTTGATCGATGATTTTGTCCATTTCCTGTCTGCCCTGGGGAGCCATTCTATAGGGATACTTATGAACTGGAGTAGAGCCCGGGAGAATCTCAATTTTGCACGAAGTTTTATCGGTCAACCCTAACTCCTTGGTTATTGGATTGACAAAACAGTCGGCGAATTCTGCTACCAGGTCTTTAAGCTGTTGGCGCTCAATTTCACTTACCTGAGACTGGCTCCAGTCTACATTTGGTACATGGCTAGTATCTTGTGAGGGCAAATGACATGCATTCAATTTGACATACTCACCTTCACTAGCATTCATATAGTCATCAATTTTGTACTGGAAGGTTTCTACATCATTGTCCCAGCGATCAAATGTGGCAATTCTCTCACCCTTGGTAATTAACTTTGCAACGGGGGTAGTGTTAAACAACCTTACTGGCACGCAGTTGTCATTGACGGTTACTGCTGCGCGGGCTAACAAAATACCTTTGGCATTCAAATGCGGGAAAACTGAACATTCCCCTGTTGTTTTGCTTTCAGTTTTACGGAAAAGATTTCCTGCACATATAATTTCAGAAAAGGGATCAATGGTAATATTCTGTGCAGAGTGTACTGGGATATTGGTTGTGAATGAAATGGTACCAGTTCCGAAATTCATTACTGCTGAATGTTTCATTAGAAATGGAACGCCTAAGTACATTGGGGAGTGAGAGTCGCTCAATACCACAAAATCAGCTGATAACCTTTGGTTATGTACATAGAATGGTAAGGTAATGTTACCTAGAGTAGTTACCTGAGTGTTGTTGGCACACACACATTTGCTAATTTTAGACTTAAATCTGTTCCGTAATGTTGGTGGCAATTTGGCCAATACGTCTACAGATAAGAAATTCAGATCAGCTCCTGAGTCGACTTTAGCTTTGTATCGCTTATTTGATAGCGTTATAGTCAACTCACTGTTGTCTAAAATGTGAGTGCCGTACTTACCAGTGGCCGTTGTAGTTCCAATGTTGTCGTCTTGAAGGTCAGGCCCGTTACTCACAGAGTAAGCAACGGGCGATGCTAGTTTCCCTGGAAGCGACAGGTAGAACTAGCATGCCCTAGCTTTCTGCATTTGGAGCAGGAGAGGTTGATGTTAGTGCGGCAATGCTCCTTCTGGTGTCCGACATTATGGCACCTGCGGCAGATTTGCTGCCGGCGGTTCCTCTCGGAGTGCCCTCTTCGGCTGCAGACCGAGCATTGAGTGGCAATCGGACGATTTTCGCGTTCGTGGGAATATTGTCGGCGGTCGCGATTGTGGGGACTATCCCGGACGTAATTTCGGCCTCCGGACGAATACCTGTGGTTGTCGCGGCCGTATGAGGAGGTGTTAACGTAATCACGACGGCTTTCGTGACTTCGACCGTCCGCGCGTCTGCTGCCTCGCTCATCCCATCGGTCATAAGCTGGGTAGCTGTCGCATGAGGGGCTTCGCGATATCTCTTGTCACTACGGTCAGTTGAAGGGGAACGTCCTCTATCATCAAAACTTACCTGTTTCGGGGCCACGGAAAGCTGTAGAAGACGCATTTGTTCTTTGAGGTCGTTTATATCTCGTTCCTGTGGAGAAGGTGGTGGGGGAAGAGATGAGCCTCGCATGATGGTCTCTAATCGCGTAAGCGTGTCCGATTCCGACGGGGTCGATGACTCGAAGCGGCGAGCCACTTGTTCTGCCTCGACGAGGGTTTTGGGGTCAAATCGGTGTACCCATGTACCGATTTCTTTGCGGAGACCCTTTGTGAAAAGCTGCACTCGCACAGCCTCATCCGTAATGGTGTGCGATAAGATATCCGTGAGGTCCTTCGAGTAGTCCTCAACGGATTCTCGTTTACCTTGTTCGCGGTCGAACAATCGAGAGAGATGGTTTCGCTGTTCCTCCTTGACGAAATGTGAGCGCATTGCGGTGGTCAGTCGGCTCACATCTTCCGCGACGTCTGTGGATATAGAACGGTACCAGTTGTACGCCCTTCCCGTGAGTTCGGTGCTGAGGGCAATGCCATGAAGCTCGCGAGGTACCTTATTCAGCTTCATATAAGTCGTGGATCTATGGAGAAAATCCTCCACGTTTTCCGTTGGCTTTCCCTCGTAGGTTATCCGGTCGGGCAGGGAGGGGCTCTTTTCGGATGACTGAAGCTGGTGCAGAGTTGCTTCGTGTGCCGATACCTGGTTGTCGGCAAGAAGGCGGAAGGCTCCGGTAATGACGGCTGCCATGTCTGTAACGGCCGTCGCATCGGGGTTTACCTGTCTCTCCTCTGCGTTTGTTGTCTCGCGGTGTCCGCTATCGCTGCTGCTCTGCGACATGTTTGGATTCGTGCGAATTCTCGGCGTAGCAATTGTCAGCTGTTTTCCTGTAGGAAGGAGCATATAGTAGAGCTCTTTGTACCGGGAAGTTTTTTTTCTGATAACAGTGGAAGTTATCAGATATCCGGACTCTCATACCACTTCTTATAACTATACTTTCTCCTATATAGCTATACACTTGTTATACTTATATTTCTTGGTTATTCGTATTTCTGCGCGCTCCTTCGTATATAGGAATATTGTAGCTGCTTGTAGTTGCTTGAGTGGGGACACTAGCCAGAGAAAACACACGAGTCCAGGAGTTGAGTTGTTGTTGGTTTATTCGAGTTTGGCTTATTAGCTTTCTCTGGAATCTCGGTACCAGCCAGGTCTATTATAGGGTGACACCCCCGTCTTAAGGGCGGAAGTATCCCCGGGCTAGTGAAACATGTCATGCTGACAAGGGAAAAGAGGGGGAGCGTTTCAAAAGTCAAAAGAGCTAGATTGATATCACAACATGTTGAGCAATAAAATTAAATTCTTCGCGAGAATTGTTGACTTTTCGAGAATCATTCCATTTCGAATTCTCTAAATCGGTTCGTATTCGTAACTCATATTACTTTTATTGTTCTGTAGATGACAAGATGACATTCACATGTTCATGGTCATATAAAATCTAAAAAAATTGGCCAACGTGCGAAATGATATGGTGTAAATAAATGTATTATTTTACCAATGTTACCAGAGACCCGCGACATAGGCGCACACTTTTGACAAATTTAAGAATGATGTTACAAATGGGTGAAGTTTTTGTTCATATTAAATGGAACCATTTTGTTGTATTTTGCACTTCAAAATGTCATCCAATCATTATGTGCTTGCCGCGTGAGCCCGTATCCGGGTCAACCTTGCCTTGACTCAACACGGCTATGCACGCTCAACCACAGCTGATCGTGCGTCGTCAAACAGTCTATTTTCGTACATTTTTCAATCTGATCCCTAACATTCATCTATACACGGGGGTAATTCAAGTATAGTGGAACACTTTGGTCAAGTTTATTTTCGAATCAATTGGAACCCTTTTGTCAAATTTTAAACTTTAAAATGTTCGATTTTGTCATGCCTGCGCTGGGAGACCGTGTAGTTTTCCTTATCAGCATTATGTCATTTAGGAAATCATTCGATTCTTGAACTTAATATGGTACGTAATTTATTTATTTGGGGTTGTAGATTCAGAAAATTATCTGTTACAGGCCAGTAACTTCAATGGCAATATGTCGCTTGCACGTGGAATTCGGCAGTTAGGGTTCACGGAGTCGATGTGGATCGCCGACAATTACTGCGACCGTTGTGCGAGCTGCTCGTCGCCAAGGGCACCACCCAGAATCAACACATCAAAGAGATTGTGTTAACCATGTTTTGTGTCAGATTCGTTCACCGAGTACATCCTGAGTTTATCATGAGTTCACCCAGCCTTATATAAGCTGCGTATTGGCGCGCAAATACTCATAACCATTGCGGTTAAACAATTCGCTTTTGAATCTCTCTCTGACAAAAGTTTTGCGTGAAGACGCTAGTGACAGCTGACTTTAAACCATCACTGGTTTAATCGCACCATATATCTCTCATCGTTACCTGCCGCTGTGTATATACATTTCACCAATCTTATAAAGGGTGTGACAAATAAGTTGTACTGCCCTAGTCTGGACCAGACGAATTTTATTGGTCTTGGTAGACAGCTAGGACATTTTATTTGTCTGTTTTTTGTCAAGACTTGCTATTGCTGATAACTATTGGACAATAGTTTACAAGTGTATTTTTGTTTGGGAGTTGGTATGTATATCAAGGCAATAATAGATAAGTGGAAAGAGAAGGGAACTTTCAGTTACCTCAAATCCCTCCAGCCAGCGCTTGAGCCCTTTAGCTTTAATAATTTACGAAAGAGTCTTAATAGCTCGACACAAGAAGTTAAACCAAAAAAAAAGCTCAGCACAAAATATATTGAACGGTATGAGGGTTTTCTTAACTTAGTGTTCAATTTCCCAGTTGTAAAAGCCCCACCCTCTGAACAAAAGCAGTGTTCTGAACTACATCTTCATGTCCAGTGTGGTCATAAGGGGAAGCAGCATCTTTGGAGTTAAGAGGGTGTAGAGAAAGAGAAAGCCTTGGCTTAATCTAACTCTAACGAAGCATTGATGGCCCAAAAATTGGCAAAGGTAAGCAAGGTTATGAAGCGGACCCAAAAGAGGGAATCTTATGTGACTGGGAGGACAAAGTTGGTCTGATTGGACAACGGGAAACACGTTATTAAGGACAATGCATTAGATGATAGGATAAAACGACTGCAAGCGGATTTGGAAGCAAGTAGAAATGAGATCAATGAGCTTCAAACCACAAATGAGCGGATGGAGACAATCTTTAATGATTTTGACAAGAATAATTTGATCTCAACTTACGATGAGGGTTCTATTCAAATGAATGCAAGCTTTGCATATTTGATCTCTTGGACAATGGGGTGTCGCCTGGGAAAATACCAGCAGTCATAGAATCGGTCCTAGGCATGGTCGGAAAGAAGGCTAATAAATTAGCATTGTTTGGCAATTTCAGACAGGTGTCTGGTTGCAATGGATAGTGTTGTCTGGGCATTTCAGACGGGTGTCTGGTTGCAATAGTTTAAGCCTTGTTTGGCAATTTCAGACAGGTATCTAGTTGCAATAGATTAGCATTGTTTGCCAATTTCAGACAGGTGTCTGGTTGCTAGAGTATTAGCATTGTGTGGCAATTTCAAACAGGTATCTGGAAAAGTGCAAAGTGGCTGTCATCCTGTCAATTTTGGCTCAAATACTGACAGTTCCATGAATTTGAATCCTCAATAACTTTTTTAATAATTGACCTACCTTATTAGAATCTTCTAGAATATACAATTCTTGGACATTGTGGTATAATTTCACTATGATATTCTAAATACAAGACATGAAAAGTGACTGCTATCCCTAACCGTAGAATTCTGGCACAAAACCGAGCAATACCATGAAATTTGAAACCTCTGAAATATTTTTTTTACACACCCAATGACTCTCTCAATGTGGATGCGGACAGAGGATTTCCTACGTGACATCTTCTGCAGGGAGTTGATTGTGTCCTTTCGTGAAGATGGGGATGATGAGCTCAGCTCCACAGATCCCCTCAACACACTTTGACGGAAGTTTGGCACATGAGAGCTTAACCTCATCCAAAAGTATTCATCAGTCTTTTGTTGGATGAATGCTCAATGACTCCTTGTAAATAACGTTTCTTTGCGTTCTTGTAACGATTTATGCGTCCATGTTGCTTGTTGCCATCTTCTCTGTCTGTGAATATAGAGGGTATCCAGTCTGGGTGAAGTGGGTCCTTTGTTAACCACCCCTAGAGGAACGAATTGTAATGACTAATTATGTTTCTAACCACAAATGGTACAAACAATATAAGGGGAATATAGAATAGCAAAACTGAAATCACAGTTGAATGGAACAAAACTAGTCCTCATCGACATTACGCATAGTAAAAGCACATGTAAACATGGCGACATGAATTATGAAGATCTGTATTCTTTCTTAACCTTCATGCTAAGTCGTTCAAGCATTGTGAACCGTATTTACTTAAATGTCATCAAATTGGATTAAGAATAAAGTATTGTATTACAGAAATACCACACAAAAATGTAGAACCTACCAGTGATGAAATGATGACCACAAAGAACCAAGTTTTTAGTTAGTCGCCAAAACGAACCGTCTTCGTTATGTCGATTAACAGCAATGATCCACTTTTCCCTTTTCTCCGGGTCTTTGGGAAACTTAAAGAACGACATTATTTCTTTCATCATGTTGTGGTTAGAACAACCGAATGCACAGCAACTTTTCAACATGTTTTTATCGACTTTTATAACCGCAAACTTAACCGATGTTGAAATTAATCCAATACACATCGATTG
This sequence comes from Urechis unicinctus, assembly GCA_034190875.2. Lineage (NCBI taxonomy): Eukaryota > Metazoa > Annelida > Polychaeta > Xenopneusta > Urechidae > Urechis > Urechis unicinctus. Next base: position 55,368,125 of record CM067356.1, on the reverse strand, counting down.
TTTTCACTGCGCTGCGCGCTGCCAGGGTCACCGGGAATTCTGGGAGGTGCAAGATTCCCGGATAACCGAGTTCGGCAATGATATTTTAAGTATGAGACACATAAAGTGGCTGTTAATGCTATCCCTTTCCGTACAATTCCGGCACAAAACCGAGCAATACCATGAAATTTGAAACCTCAATAAAAAAAATTCTCGTTGACTTAAAAAAATGAAACATATCTTTTTAGAATCCTCATGAGTATACCTATTTTCAGGTATAATTTCAACGTGATACAATAAATTTGGGTAAAAATCACTGACACCCCAACTTGAAAAAATGTTTTGGCTTGTGTAGACTAGAGCATCTATTCATCTATTGGGTACCCGCAACAGCGAGTGTTGCGTACCTAAACGTAAATATTTATTATTAAAGAAATTGGAAGCGTAGAAAAATTGTTTGTCGAGTTGTCAATATGTTCGTAATTAATGTGGACGAAATTGCCAGTCGACAATTAAAAGTGTATGTAGCATGTTTGTTTTATTTACAATTGTCCGTCAAGGAATGTGGAACCGTGGTTAGACAATGAAATAATGGCGACAAAAAACAAACACAAAAATACCTGTTTGTGTCAGTAATTATGTGGATGTAAATTATTTTAGCATAAATATATGTCATTCCATGTTGCTGTATCCCTATGTAGTTCCGTCCTGTTCCTCAAAGGAATTCTCAAATGGAAAACCGACAGAGTGAAATTTAATGAATATTGCAATAAACGTAATATCCAGTTCTAATTGGCCATCGATAGATGTTGAAATGAGCTAGTACACAAAATGTTGATCACATTTTTTATTGAACTAGAAAACATGTAGAAAACATGTAGAAATTTCACCCAGAATACAGCAAACAGACTTGTTGTTCGCCAAAGAGATGCATGTGAAAGCAATAATACTATACAAACTAAACTACACAACTAAAGTCACATATACAAACGTAATAACACAAAGAAAGTCGCACATACAAAGTATACATATATCCATAGACATGAAACACTTAACTACTGAGAATGAAACACTTAACTACTGGTGCAGAGGTATGGCTGGTGCAGGCACAACACACTGGCAAACTTTCAAGAACGAGGATGTTGAATGCTTCTTTGCCTCATACTCTTCCCACAGCTGAAACAGTCTGCTGGTCACGACTAGCTTTTCTTTTGCACGATGTCAGTTTGTGTTCACTAACAAGTTGGTGTTGAAGACTGAGGGTTATTGCTACCTTGTGGAGGATAGGAATGCGTAGATGCAGCACGAGGTTGTCCTTAATTGCTCGGAGATTGAGGCGAGTATGCCAGCCTTCAAGGTCATTATTTGTCCTCACAGCTCCTCTTAAAATGCACCAGTTGCTGACTGACCATGTTCTTGCTTTTATCCAAGTGGCTTTAAAGTATTGGAAAAGCGCTGAAAGCTGAGTGGATGTTGCAGCTTCAGCCTTGAGACAATTGAAGGCTTCTACTATTTGTCTCTTTGGCAGATAAGTCAGGGACAATAGCTTTCGTATCAAAATGTACGTGGCTCCTTGCTCCATGTATGCTGTGGCTACACCTAATGACTGGACCTTCCTCCATATGACCTGAGCCCAATGGAAAGTGCAACCGTGAAAGTGCACATTGGAGACTTCACGAATGGAGTTCCACAACGCAGTTTCGAAGTCGAGCACTACTTCTTGAACCTCTGGTTCACATGGCAGAATGTTCTTTACTGCATTAAACACCTCCGTGTAATCTCTATCTTGTCTGCTGCTCATTAGCGCCAAAGGTAGAGGTACTTGCTAGAGGTACTTGGCTGTGCCATCGTTGGCTGTGCCATCGTTGGCTGTGCCATCGTTGGCTGAGGCAACAGGGGTAACCGAGATAAAGAAAAATCTATGCCAATATAATCGCTTATGTTATCATGTACTCAACGTCGTCACAACTCACCATGTGTCACGATGCTGTGATCTTGTACAGGTTGCTCTTGCTTGTAATATATTCTAGAACTGATCTTTAAAGCGAAAGTTGGTACTGTGATGGGACCTACAGTGAGTCGTGAGAGCCTCATTTATTGTGGAGTGTCCATGCTTTTGGTAAGTCAGACGAGTTTTAAAACAGGTCGAAATATCAAAAGTATTAAGCGTGTCCTTCTTATTACCGCAAATGTAAGAAAAGTTGTTCCTTATAACGGAGCAACAGTCTGGAGGGCATTTAAACGTGTGGTTCCTGACGCAAGTTTACGTGGGTGGTTACGTTTATTAATGTGATTGTGTGTGTGTGTGTGTGTGTGTGTGTGTGTGTGTGTGTGTGTGTGTGTGTGTGTGTGTGTGTGTGTGTGTGTGTGTGTGTGTGTGTGTGTGTGTGCAGGAGTGTAGCCAGGGATACGCACATACGCACGTGCGTAACATCAATTTGGTTTGTAGATTTCTTCCCCGTATGTCGTAACGCTATCTTGTCCACGCCGCTAACTTGTCCAAAGCAGAGTACATCATCTCCGTGATACACCGTTCGTGTAAATGCTGGAAAAATGATAAGATCGTATCTATTCGGTCCTTGCAAAAACGTCCCAACATCACTGTATATATGATATGGGAGCTCGCCGCTAACCTGTCCAACTTGACTGAGCCTATATCTGGCTCACTAGGCTTCAACAAACCATCAGGCTCATCTTTCAGACTCATTTCCAGTATGTCTCTGCCTCATTGATGTCCTACAATCACTACATGAAGCCTACGCGATCTCACCAACTTGGACAAGATAGCGTTAAGTGAAGATTCCGCTGCCGCTAACTTGTCCAACTTGACTGAGCCTATATCTGGCTCACTAGGCTTCAACAAACCATCAGGCTCTTTTTTGCAGACTCATTTCCAGTATGTCTCTGCCTCATTGATGTCCTACAATCACTACATGAAGCCTACGCGATCTCACCAACTTGGACAAGATAGCGTTAAGTGAAGATTCCGCTGCCGCTAACTTGTCCAACTTGACTGAGCCTATATCTGGCTCACTAGGCTTCAACAAACCATCAGGCTCATCTTTCAGACTCATTTCCAGTATGTCTCTGCCTCATTGATGTCCTACAATCACTACATGAAGCCTACGCGATCTCACCAACTTGGACAAGATAGCGTTAAAGCTGGAGACTCATAAACGAGGTATCAGGGAGAAAACAAGCTCAATCGTCCAAGATCAAGGGGCGGAATGATAGGGAGAGTATCTGCGTGGCAATAACACTTTGAGAAGCTGCTTGGCAGTCCACCGAAGGTAGACAATGAAGATGACCCCATCTCCCAGGTCTTCCAAGAACTTCCCATACCAGACGGTCCAATCTCCATGGAAGAATACCTGAAGGCCAAGCGCAGCATCAAGTGTGGCAAGGGCTGCTGTGAAGATGGAGTGGCCCCAGAAGTCCTGAAGTTTGTCCAGGTGGATGTTATCGCTCTCAGCTTCATAAAAAGAGCATATGCTACTGGAGCACTACTAGCACTCTGGAGCACCCTTAACATTGTTCCGATCCCCAAGTCCGGTGACCTCACCAAGACGGACAACTATCGAGGCATCAGCCTATGTCCTCTTCTCGCCAAGGCCTACAACAGGATTTTGCTCAACAGATTGAGACCTGTTCTAGATCCTCTGCTCAGAACTTTGCAGAATGGCTTTCGGCATAAGCGCAGGAGAATACTGGAAGGAGTGAAAGAGGAAAGACTACCAGCAGTGCTCACCTTCATCGATTTCCGCAAGGCCTTCAGCACCGTGCATAGGAAAAATAATATCTATTCTTTGTGCCTATGGCATCCCAGAGAAGGTGGTCCAGGCAATTACAGCGGGTTACAGGGGAACTCGAGCAAAGATGCTCTCTCCAGATGGTGAGACCCCGTATTTCGATATACAAGCAGGAGTACTCCAGGGCGACACACTGGCCCCCTTTCTATTTGTTCTAGCCTTTGACTATGCATTGAGGCAGGCAATTGACGGCAAGGAGGAACAACTGGGCTTCACACTCACCCCGAGGAGAAGCCGGCGGGTCGGACCTTGACTATGCTAACGATATTGGCCTCATACCTGACACAGCAGAAAAAGCACAGGTGCTGTTGCTAGCAGTGGAATTAGAGTGCAAGAAGATCGGCCTTCATCTCAATACTAAAGAGAGTAAAGAGCTTGCCTTCAACGTCGAGGACACGAATGTCGTCACTGGCGATGGAGTAGTACTAGAGGTGGTGGAGGACTTTAAGTACCTCGGGGCCTACATCGCCTCGACAGAGAAGGAGCTGTGCGACACACTCAATGAAGAAGGTGTGGAAGGCCAAGCTCAGCGACGACCTCAAGAGGCGACTCATGTGGCAACAGTCGAGTCAGTACTGCTCTACGGCGCTGAAACATGGACCTTAACTGTACAGCAAGAGAAATCCCTTGATGGTGTCTATACCAGGATGCTGCGCATCTGGAAATATCATGTACACAACAATGACCTGTATGGTGACCTTTCAGCGTATCTCAATAAAGATCAGGGAGAGGAGGATGGGTTTCGCAGGCCACTGCATTCGACACCCGGAGCTGGCAGCCCATCACATCATATTGTGGGAGCCAAATCAGGGAAATAGCAGAAGGGAACGGCGGCGAGCCACATTCATCGACTCTTTGTGGCAGGATGTTGGCCTCAGTGACACAGGGGAGATGAGGACCCTAATGCTGGACAGGGAAGAGTGGAGAGCTGCGACCAAGTCCCGAGTTGGTGTAGGATAGGGTTTATGCATGTAGTTCATGGATAAAAGGGGACTGTGAGGTACCTGAACACCTACACAATATGGTTGGAGCCTCTTAATTACACGTTGTTGGTGGATAACGAGGATGCGTTTACCAGCGACGAGTATGGCATTGGGGATACCAGGCTAATCAAGCGAAGGATGAAAAGAACTCCAGAATATTTCACTAGTGAAGACGAGGTCCGCGTAAGGGACATACTGTAGGCTGGGCTCATTCAAGAGTTTACCTCAGAATGGGCCTCTGCACCTATTCTCATATGGCAGAGAGGTGGATCCGTGCGCTGCTGCGTGGATTACGTGGTACTGAATGATGTCACCAACAAGGATGAGTTTCCCGTTCCACTCTTAGATGAGTACCTTTAGCAGGTAAAATCTGCTTCACTAGACTGGATGCCAATTCCGCGTATTGGCTTGTAAAAAATAGAGCCAGAAGACAGGAGGAAAACTGCATTTGCCACCACATATGGCCTATTTGAACATGCTCACGTAGGGTTTGGGTTGTGTAATGCACCCGCTACCTTTGCTGGGGTAATGGACCTAATGTTACGGGGTTAAATTAGAACACCGGTCTAGCGTTCCTTGGTGATATCCTTGTCCTAGGGTCTTGTTATGAAGTAAGTAGGGTTTGAAATTAAAACCAATAAAGTGTGTTTTACCGGAAAGAGAAAATGTCACAACATGACACCCAAGTGGTCAGGGAATGGCCGGAACCCAAGGGACCCAAGGATGTGAAAAGGCTCTTGGGTTTAGCCAATAAGTACAGAGCCTTCACCAAGGAATTCGCCTATCTACCACTGTACCGGGTGATAGGTAAGAAAGATTAATACTGGGGCAATTTATAGCACTGAAAGATACACCAACCACACCGTCCTTCCTCACATTATCCAATAGGACGGTTGACTTCATACTGGACACATATGCATCTAATATGGCTATAAGAGCAGAGCTGTGCCAGTTGCAGAACGAGGAAGAGAGGGTTGTAGCTTATATATATGGGAGCTACGCTCTAACCAAAGAGCAATGCAGGCAATGTACCACGAGGTTGAAGGTACTGGCTGTGGTGAGGTTCACACGGCAGTTTAGACGCTACTTGCAAGGACGACCGTTCACCATACGCACAAATCATGCAAGTTTGATTTGGCTATTGAAGTTTAAAGAGCCACAGGGGAAGCTGGTAAGGTGGATGGAGGAATTGTCACAGCACAACATGATCCTCAAACACTGGGCTGGCGGGAAACATGGCAATGCGGATGCTTTATCTAGGAGGCCCCGAGATCAATAAGGTTGCCATGAGTATGCAGCTGGAGACAAGTTGTGTGATCTGCCCTGTGAAATATGTTCATACTGTTAACGTATGGAGGAGCGCTAGATGAAGCTCAGGGCAATACGGGCAGTAGAGAAGTGTGAGTGAGTGAATAAGTTAATAAGTTTCGGGTTTAACGGCACACCAACACTAATGAGTTATATGGCGCATAGAAAGGTCAATAGATAAATTTTATCTGATTAAGCAGCCGCCTTCTAGGATAAATTGAAAAAAGACAAAAACAGAAGGATACAGGGGGCCTATTCTACCCCCGGACCCACGAGGGATGCAGCAGGGAAGAGGTAGCGTACGGAAAGGCCACGGACAAAATCAGTAAAAAGGCAGTTTACGGAGGGAACTGGAAGTGGAGGTTGGGGAACAGGTCATTAATATGCTCAATGTTCTAGCCCCAAACCGGTGTTCCATGACATGGGAAGGATGAGAGAGCGGTTGGCGAGACAGGAGAGGAGCCACGGCTAGTGTGGGATCCTGGGGGGCTGAATACCTATCTCGTCCACGACCCATCGCCCATTGCTGTTACTCAACAGGGAACAGAGACAGTAATATATCTTGTTACTTTGTAACTGATGTGGATCCTCTGTGCTTGCAGAATCTATCGTGCTGGGGATTCTCCACTGCACATATATGGGCGGCACAAGGAGCCTGTTTTTTGATTAATCAAAGTCGTACTATATGAATAAAGAGCTGATGCATTTCAATGATTGGATTAACTATAAACAGAAGAAACATACACAGGATAATCACCTGGTGGTCCCCAGTAACATGCAAGCACTGGTTTTGGAGTATAAGGTAAGGCATGTATAGGGATTAACGGCACACCAACACTCATGTGTTATATGGTGCCAAGAAAGGTTAATAGATAAGATTGACCTGATTAAGCATCCGCCTTCTAGGATAAATGAAAATGGAGATGGAAAGGATAAAAATGGAAACGATTATCCTAGGGCAAGTCACCACAAGATCCCATTGTCCACCTACACGAGTCGCAACCCACGGCCAACAGGTTGCCCCCTATAAGTCGCCTCCTACGACATGCAGGAGGATACAGTGGGCCTATTGTATCCCCGGAAGTTATGCAGGAATACCATGCTAGAGGCCTGATGGAGCGCGTCCACTGGGCAGGGTAATGAGTACATCCTGATTATGGTAGACCAATTCACGAAGTGGGTTGAGTGTATACCACTACCACCACAAACTGTGAGGTAACCGCAAGAGAAGCAGTGGACCAATTATTTTCAAGGTTCGCTTGCCCATTTCAGCTCATTACAGACCAGAGTCGGAAGTTATTGACGGCAATGTGGGATACTCTCCACATTCATAAGACGCGTACGACATCCCGGTTGTCTGCAAATTGACAAGTTGAGAGATAGAATAGGACCCTTATGGACGCAGTGCATTGTTTCATTGGTAAATCCCAAAATCGTTGTAAACCATGACGGGACCGTAGCCTACCGCAATGGGTACGAGTATGGCTGCGGAATAAAGGCGAGAACATAGGAAGACGATGTAGGTGCCGACGATAAGCTGTACTGTATATACTGTCAACCCTGGCAGGGTAGTGTTATGATCATGAGTGACTTCTGCCAGGAGTGGTACCACAGTACATGCGCTTATGTTACCACAACTGACATACTCGGCGTAGACAAGTTCCGTAGCAGACCCTGCAAACCAAAGTGTTTTATAGATTCCCCTCGGTAGGCGGATCGTTGGGAAAGTGATAAACCAGTGGTATCCTTATGTGATGCATGTGAGTGTAATGTTTGGTATCTATAATATGTTTACAGTGCGTAACAATGGCACAATCTGCACCAGAGATCATGATGGCAAGGGTCACCAGTCCACCCTAGTTATGACTAGGGCCCTAGTGGATGGACTGATCATGATAAGGGGGCCAACAGTGCTCCAATTGTGGAGGCCATCATTCACCAAGTGGGGATCGCCAAGGAAGAGAAAAACCCGCAGTGGTGTAGTTTTGTGGCGGAGAGGGCTGATTCCCTACAGCTTTATAGCGGATCCTGGCTGAGTGAGCCTGTGTGAAACGTGAGTAAGGGTAAGAAAACAGCGGCTGAGGATGGATTCCAAACTTACTCGGGTGGGAATCTGTGGTCCAAGAATCCCTGAGGTGGGCCCTACCTCCATTCATGACGTGCCAGCCTTATCAGAGGAGGGCATGCTGGTGGAGTTGTCCGGCAAGGAGGAGGAATTGAACGCTTCAGGTTCCTCCCCCAAGGCCGTACCCCTCAAGGTCACAGAGCAGATGTACGAACCCCTTCGGTGGCGCCAAGGAAGCCACATAAGAGGCAGATGGCATGGTGTAGGCCCCTACTGCAGATCTTAGGGGCCGATTGTTGGTCCAGCCCATCACCTGTTCGGGGCAATGACACAGAAGTGTGTACCAAAACAGTATATTTATATTTTCAACGGCATTTGAATTTAAGGTTGACTGAATAACCGTATAATGCCTTATAATTATCCTGCCTTGACTCAAAATAATACAAAGATGCAACATATATTGACATAAATGAGAACTAAGCGACGAAGCCTTTATATTATCGTTCAAGATTACGAAATACGGGAATACAAATAACAGAAGTAGTTATAAGTTCAAAATAAACAAACGAATACAAAATAACAAGGCAGTCTTCTACAATTAACATACTGCAGCAGGTCAAATACAATCATATAATGGAAGAGACCAGCGATCTAAAATTTTCTAAACTCATCTAATGGAACAAACAAACTAATTCGCACGACCAAAGAAAGTCGTGTCAATAAAGCGTGTATCACAGAAATATTACCCAGTGCGGTATGCGGTTGGACAAGTTAGCGGTGTGGACAAGATAGCGTTACGACACCCGTATGTGCGTAACAATCCTCAAGCCTGGCTACGCCCATGGTATGTGTGTGTGTATGTGTGTAAATATAAAATGACAGATAGAGACTATGTATAGATAAGTAAATATAATTAACACATTATTATGCTTTCTACATACATTTTGAATGGCTAGATCTTTGTGAAGCTCATATTACTGTACTATAAATTTTGCATTCAATAAATTCATTATTTTAACTGGAATTGATTAAATTTTATACGGTGAACCCCTAAGGATAGATCTGAAAGGTTTGTTATAATAAATCTCCTACTATATAATTACTACTGCTGTATTTTATAAGTCATTCATTTAATTTAATTTTAGTCTTTGCATTAATTGCATGGCCGAATTGACTTAACTCCTGGCCGAGTTGTCTCGTGGCTGGTCCACGGCCGAGTTGGTGTGCGGTAGTTTCGTACACCGGCGTTTCGTACACAGGTCGTTTCGTACACCGATGGTTGTTTCGTACTCAGGACAGGGAGGCGTTTCGTACACACGTCGTTTCGCACACAGATGGGAGTCGTTTCGAACACTGAATACGAGGTGTCTGCTCATATGATTGTTATTGTTATCGTTTTCGAATTATGACGTCGTGTTGTGTAATATCAGTGTCGTAGGTCATTTTTATGCATTTATCATGAGTTATCCAGATGTTTCGTCTTACCTGGCGACCATAAGTTATAAACACCAGAAGCCATAAAAGAAAATAAATATGTGAAATCCTGTCACCATTGACGATATAGGATGGAAAAAGTAAGTGATGATACAATGAAATGTACAGTGATACACAAAACACTGTACAATATGTGATGGATAGTATAGATGATGAGGAAATTTATCAGTTTTTATCTAACCAAATTCCTAACCTAGACTATGGGCCTATTTGTAGATCAATTCCTTGTGAAATAATTCATAACCAATTGTTATACGTGAAAGTAATGGATGGAATTTAAACATGCTTTTGACAAATATTGCCTTTGCCATGCTACAGACATAAGGACCACAACTGTTACCATCCTGTTGCTTAATGAAATGTTTAGTCTGAAAGTAATTTACATGTTGCCATTCCTTTATATTTAATTTTGTACCTGTTGCACCTATATATTCAAATGCTATATAATCAACTAATTGTTTGACTAAGTTATCATGTGTGCCGCAGTAAGAATCGCTTGGTGTTCACAACAAACAGCATCAAACGTAAGTCCGAATTGTAAGGTATCAAAACCCACTCATAATCAAACCAACTGAGCGAACATTGGCTTGACAAGAAATTTAGTAATGGCTTATTATTTTTATCAAACAATCTAAAAACCATCGGAAGAGTCAACAGTGTGAACAGATTTATGTGTGCTTTGATCCTTAATGAGAGCCATATAAAAATCTATGACACTGTTGTTGTACCTGCCATTAATATTGCAGAGAATAATTTGAGTGTTTTAGCCCTTATGATGTGACCACAAAGAGAAATATCTTTCAGTTGACTACCCTTTGGTTTGAAAATCTTAGGAAGTAAAAGTAATTCTTCAGAGGATGTGACTGTGTAACTTTTGTAAGTTTTGATGACTGGAGTTGTGGCTTGATCTACAATATTCTTATTTAAATACAGGATGGCTACTGTAGAACAGGATATATGTCTTATATTTAAAATATGATAATGAAATTATACCACAAGAAATGTATAATTTAGTGGCTTCTTATGAGCTATGTTTCATTTTTTTAAGTCAATTAGTAAAAAAGTTATTGAGGTTTAACTATTGCAACCAGACACCTGTCTGACATTGCCAAACAATACTAATCTGTTGCAACCAGACACCTGTCTGAAATTGCCAAACAATACTAATCTATTGCAACCAGACACTTGTCTCACATTGCCAAACAACACTAATCTATTGCAACCAGACACCTGTCTGAAATTGCCAAACAATACCTTTTATGTCGAGCTATTACTCGATCAAGAGCCAGTCGTAAATTCTTAAAGCTTAAGGGCACAGGCGCTGGCTGGTGGGATTTGAGGTAACTGAAAGTTGCCTCCTTCCCCTCATCTTTCCACTTTTCTATTATTGCCTTGTTATACATAACAACTCCCAAACAAAAATACACTCATAAACTATTGTCCAATAGTTATAAACAATAGCAAGTCTTGACGAAAACAGGCTGATAAAATGTCCTAGCTGCCTACCAAAACCTGGTCCAGACTAGGGCAGTACAACTTATTTGTCACACCCCTTTATAAGATCGTTGAAATATATATATATATAATAGTATATATATATATACATATATATATACATATTATATATATATACATATATATAGATATATAAGTATATATATATATAGATATATATATATATATATATATATATATATATATATATATATATATATATATATATATATATATTAATCTATATATATATATATATATATATATATTTGTATAATATATATGTAAACGTCAGGTAACGAGATAATTGATACGATTAAACCAGTGATGGTTTAAAGTCTGAGCTAGTCACTCGCGTCTTAAAGCAAAAAAGTTGTCAGAGAGAGATTCAAATGCTTTGTTTAACCGCAATGGTTATGAATATTTGTGTGCCATTACGCAGCTTATATAAGGCTGGAGCGAACTCCTGATAAACTCGGCATGTACTCCGTGAACGAATCTGACACAAAACGTGGTTAACATAATCTCTTTGATGTGTTAATTCTGGGTGGTGCCCTTGGCGACGAGACGCTCGCGCAACCGTCACAGTAACTGTTGGCAGCTCAACATCTACTCGGTGAACCCTAACTGCCGAATTCCACGCGCCATCGCAAGCGGCATTTTGCCTTTGAACTTACTGGCCTGTAACGGATAACTTGACCCAAGTGTTCCACTATACTTGAATTATCCCCGTTTATAGATGGATAATCTGAGCCAGATTGATAAATGAACGAAAATCGACTTTCTTTGACGACGCACGATCAGCGGTGGTTGTGAGCGTGCGCAGCCGTGTTGAGTCAAGGCAAGGTTGACCCTGATACGGGCTCACGGGGCGAGTATGCGATGATGGGACAACGTTTTGAAGTGCAAAATACGACAAAACGGCTCCATTTAATAAGTTGATAACTTCACCCATTTGTAACATCATACTTAAATTTGTCAAGAGTGTGTTCCTTTATCGCGAGACTCTGATAAAATTGGGAAAAAAAATACATTTGTTTACACCGTAACATTTCGTACGTAAATTATTTTCCCTTTGGCCATTTTTATTAGATTTTATATGATCCTGAACATTAGAATGTCATCTTGTCATTCACCAAACAATAAAAACGATTACGAACCGATTTAGATAATTCAAAACGGAGTGAGTCTCGAAAAGTCAAAAATACTCGCCAAGAATTTTCACGTATTGCTCCACAAAAACACCTTTTTTATGCCTCAAACGGAGTAAAATGCGGAAAGTAAGGCGATATTATTGAAATTCAATACGTTAGCTCTCGTTTGATGTGTCATTCGTCCATGTATCTTAAATATAAATGCCAGTTAGAGCAAGTTGAAAAAATTGGAATTAACATTGAGGCACAAGCGCGGCCGTCTGCGGCGAGGTTCGGCTGACACCCCAACCAACACGCTTGACAGGAGTCTGGGTCTAGTTCATGTAGTTGGCCAGGTTGATTGGATTGTGATGCCTCCCAAACAGAAAATAACATCGCCGCCACCTTTACCTGCCCTTGAGGTATGTTATTTCTTGATTAATTCACTTAATTATGTAACTTAATTGCAACTGAGTTTCAAAATAAACTTTTGTATATTGTACATATTTCAAATATACCAGGGGAATACAGACCTCATATCATAAACAATGTTTTTTTTATCTCAGACTTTGGAAGATGTTCGTAAACTGAATGCCAAGCAGCTGAATGCAGTACTGAAGCAGCATGGTCAGACCACTAAAGGGAAGAGACAACACAAGCTCTCCCTTCTGCGCAATGCACTTGGATTTAACAGCAGCCCGGGGTCATTCCAGAGTGTTTTAACTGTTGTGAGGAGCACAAACAGCAGATGGACAAAAGATGCCAGGAAGTGCCCCTGTATTACCCTTACTGATGTCACAGACTACCTCCTTCGTGCCCATGACACAATAACTCGCACCAGATCTGGTAACATATAGAAGTTTGACAGTAAGAACTTACGGCGGTACAAAACTCTCCGCAGCTATAACCTCTACATGTCCAAACATGTGCATAGTATGCTCTACCTAGATGTGCCCGACGTACCATACTGTGCTGTGCAGGCCAAGTGCAACCCTTCTTGGGACACATCAGGAACAATGTATGAATGTGTTTGCATTTTTCAAGAAGACAGTGGCAAGCCAATTGGCTCTTGTTGTACCTGTGTGACTGGTCAAGGAGAAGCGTGCACGCATGTAGCTGCTATGCTGTTTGCCCTGGAGGACTTTTCTAGTTTGGGGAACCAAGATTTACCAGATGGCCCTGCTTCAACAGAACTGCTTTGTGGATGGAATGCTCCTCAAAACCCAAAGGTAAAATAGTACACATTCCCAGCCTATTACACATGATAAATCTAACACTACATTGAATTGTACAACAGCAGTGCGATTGTTTTATTATTGAAAAAAAGAGAAGATTCGTGTGCATAATGTTATGCCTGTTAATGGTTTGTATTTGTTATGCATATGTTCTTCACATGCTTATTATTTACTATTCAGGTGGATTTAGATTACCAGAACTTTGCTCCCGGACAAGCAGAGTCGAAGCGTCCATCAAAGCGACTGGCAGACCACAATCCTGTTGCACCATCCAAGCGCAGAGTAAATACAGAGAACTACAAGAGACTAGTTCATGAACTTAGTCTTTGTCAGCCAGACGCTCCATTTCTTACAATCGCTGACGCATTGCGTTGGGAAAAGTCGCCTGACACCCAAGCAAGTGTAGTTGGGTATTCGGCCATTCCTGAGACTATAACTGACAATGAACAATTATTGTTGCCAGCTGCTGAAGAGGTTGTTTCAACAAGTAAACCAGAACCACCAACATTGACTTCCTGTGTGAAAGACTTCATGTCAAGACACCACCAGCAGCATGAACTGACTGACAACTTGGTGCAGGAATTTTTTGAGACGTCCAAAGTCACCAATTCTGAGCAGCAAACAATTGAAAAATTGACTCTTGGCAGTCCAATAACCCCAAATGGAATGCATATAGAAGAGGCATGGTAACAAGCACCAGAATCCACGCTGTGCACACAAGGGTTCAGAACATAAAGAAAAAACCTGCATTGGGTGCAAATGGTATCATCCGGTTGTGCACTGAACCGGGGTCATTTAAAGGCAACAAGAACACTAGGTATGGTTTGAAGAATGAAAAAGTGGCAGCCAATGCTTTCAAACAAAACATGAAACTTAGCCATTCAAACTTCGCTTTGAAAAAATGTGGTCTCTTAGTGAGCAAAGCCAACAGGTTTCTTGGTGCAAGCATTGATGGTGTTGCATCATGTGACTGTCATCCAGAGAGACCAGTTGAGATAAAGTGCCCATCTTCCATGGAGAATAGACTAGCTGGTTCACTGGCTGATCTACCCTTCTTCATGGCCATAGACAATTCCCTTCAGCTAAAAACCAGACCCAAACCTCACCCATACTACACTCAAATTCAGTGTCATATGGCTGTGATGGGTTCTATGACCAGTGAATTTGTTGTATGGTCACCACAGGAGATGATTGTAATCAGTGTTGAATTTGACCCAGCTTATTGGTCATCAGTTCTGACAAATGCCATCTACTTTGCCAAGACATATCTTTTCCCATACATGCTGGCTGAAGCATCGAGAAATCACGAAGCTTCAACTTGCACTGTTTCTCAAGCAGCCCGGGATGATTTCCTCAAGCAGTATGTTTGTGGAAATGTCAGGTGTTGGGGGCTTATACAAGATGCAAGTCTGACCAAGGACAACCAGGAAGCTAGTGTTTTGATGTGACATAAGGACTATCATAGTTGCAGTGTATTATTAGTTTATATGCGGTTCGTTCTTGTTTTCAGACTTGTTGATGTCTTGATGTGACAAATCTGTTGAAGTGTTTGTATACTGTGAAAGTGTCTGTATACTATGGTGTTAGTAGAGATTTTGTCTTGCATGAGGACTATCACAGTTGCAGTGCACATTATTATTAGTTTATTTACAGTACTTTCTTGTTTCAGATGACTGTATGTGTGCCCACTGGCATGTTATAAGTTATACATGTGTATATATCCTTTTTGTCAGAATAAATTGTTACATTGTCAAAGCATAATGGTTTATTTTTTCAAGAAAGCTGGCGTTTGGTTCCACATAGAATATAGCTTAAGACATGCTCCTTATATTACAAAACATAAAGTTTCTGTGCTGATGGTCTTTACATAAAGTATAATCTTTAACTAGTAATTCATGTAGGTTTATTCCTGCAGAACAAGTAAAAGACAAACAATCAGAAGCTTAAAACCCAGCCACAATGTAAAACTAGTTAACATGGTTACAGAACAATAAAAAAACTTGCTCGAGGATACAAGTCATAATCTATAGTGGTGTTACCCAGCAACAATGTAAAACTAGTTATGAAAGCTTCAAGAAAGGTCTTTTGAAATTGACTAGAAATGCACAGGTTTTGAAAATATTCTCATAATTGTTCAGCATTGCCACTTTAACTTCAGTTTCAAGAAGTCTGAATTCTTTAATGGCCCTCATAGCCCGCTCAACATGAATACAAGCAACATAAATCTTTTCGGAATATTCAAGCTGTTCTGCTGTAAACTGGCCAGTTATTTTATTTTTGAAAGGATGTATGAGCAGCTTTACACCTGGTGGCAAATCCCCTGCAATTGTAAAGCCCCGGTCCACCATAACTTGGTCACCTGCCTGTAGAGCCTGCATCAATGAATCAGATTCTGATGTAATTTTTTTGTCTGACGCTCTCCCACCCCACATGTCTGATACATATATAATTGCACCAGTGGGACTCATTCCTACAAGAAACTTTGCAGTACTGTGATGCTTGTAATTTGAATGCTGTTGCTTATGGTTATCTAATGTCCCTGGGGTTTGACTAAACAGCTCTGTACAATCTAACACAATTCTGACATTTGTAAAGTCATTGAAACAGGGTGCTGCTTTTTCATTCATTGCATCTGCAGAAGGCATTGAACATAACATTTCTAACTCCTGTGATAGCAAAATACACCAGGAGTTAAACATATTAGAGAAAGTACTCTCTGCAATCCCAAAGCGTCCTGCACAATCCTTTGAAGGTAACCCAAGCGGAGTCTGACCAGAGTTGCGAAGAATTCCTCAAGTGTCAGTGCTCTTTGTCGGCCAGGTTTGGTTCTGAATTTCGATGAGTGATGATCATTGCCAGACTGTGATACATATTGCATATCTTTTGCCTTCTCCTCTAGATAGTTAAACACTGCTTTAAATGTTTCATATGATGGAATGCCACTGTAATAGGAAAAAAGAATGCAATTATCCTTGACAAGTTCAAGAGTCAATATCTGTCCTTTTTCTACCATAACCAAGTGCTTCTCCTCCACTTCCTTTGCTTGATTATAGTCCTTCATGAAATCACCAAATTTAGAGTGAGTAACAACGAGACTGTCTAGGGTAGAAGATAATCGCCCAGCCCTCTGTGTCTCCATGTAGTCGTGTAGTCCTACCGAGTCGCACAGCAGTCCCTGCAGAAGCAAAACAAAAATTTGCAGATCTGATTAAACTTGATTTTGTAAAAAAAAACAAGACAAAAACAATAAAACCAAAACAGCACGAAAGGAGTTTACAAGTATATTTGCAGCATAATACTATTAATATTTAACATATGTGATGCAGTTCTTGCATGAGGCTGCAAAGCCACTAATTTATATGTGAACTCAGGTAGTTTTCATTTTACAAAAAGATTTTTGTTACTATGATTATTACACGAAATTATTAGACTTTGATAAACAGACAAATGCATTTGATATACTTCGTGTTATAAAAATCAGTAACATAAATATATTCACTTATACTTTGTTTTTGTAAAATGAAATCTACCTGAGTTCACATATAAATTGGTGGCTATGCAGTTCCTGGCATCCTCAGGGTTCTCAGGTAGGTTATCTCTGCAAACTGAAAGCAAAATCATTTGGGCAATTTAGGCTTTGATAAACAGAAAAAAAATGCATTTGAAATCATTTTGGCTTCAGATTTAAAGGAAGTTTACTGCATACTGTGTAGGATTCTGGCCTCTAGGTAATCATACCATTATAGAATTGCACAGCATTATGTACTGACTTACAATATAATCAATCATACATTTGTTGTACTACATATGTTTATGTAGGACGGTACACAATTACAGATAATAATGGAATTTAATATAATATTCAGTACAGGATTATTTTGACTAAGCATTAAGCAGTATCTAAGTTACAAGTTAATAGTTCATCATATATGACTATGCATGAAAGATATCAAGATAGATGTTATTAAAACTCTATAGTTGTACCATTCATCTTATAGATGACATATACATTTCTAATATATTTCTAATCATATATTCCAGAAGATGTGTGGATCCTGTGGTGGCAGATTAAATCTGAAGTGTACAAGCCATTCCAAACGGGACAAGTCCATTTGTTTTTCTTGTCCTGAGTAGTATCAATTCACTATTTCATATTGTTTTGAATTGATGGGGTTTAATCTGTATCTTGTCTAGTGGATTTTTTGGATTATGTGGATAATACATGAAACTGACCTGTTTTCTTGTACTAACAATTTAAGCAGTTTTCTGGTCATCTTCAAACATAGAGGTGTTTGTGATCAGAGAGGCAATCATTTACAAATATACTGAAGATAATGTGGACCAACTCTAAACCCTATGGTACTCCACTTGTGACCCTTGTCCATGAAATTTTTTTACATCATAGGTCTATTCATGGTCTCGTTCCGATCAAGGAAATTGTCTCTCCGCCAGTCTAGGACTTGTCCATGTAAGCTTTTGATTTGGTATAGTTGAAGTTCATGTGGCACTATATAACTCAAAGTTTTATGTTGCAATGCCTCCATCCACATGGTTTATGTTTCAAATAGGTTGGTCACTGTTGATTTGTCTGAATTCATCCCTTGGACATGTTTCGATTGGTTGGCGATCAAGTTGTCCAAATTATATAAAAGGCCTAAAACATCACTTTTCAAGCAAATGTCATATGTAAGCTGCTGTTATCTTTATGCATATAAAAATGGGGATTTGTCAGACTAACCTTTTTGTTTACTTTAACATATCACTTCTTATAGTTATAGTCTCAAACCTCTCTCTTCTCATCTAAACAGCACATGTTTTTATTCTAATGCATGTTTGTTAACTTTATTCAAAGATATTTGCCTATCCCTGATAGTCATGTAGGGTATTGTTGACATCTAATTCTGATATGCCTTCTCATTTCTCAGTTATGTTCTGTTGCATATTAATGCTATTGCTCACTATATAGGTGCGGTTTCTGGTGGACCTGAATATACATAAGAATATGTTAGACACAGCTTAATGAGTTGTACTGATACAGTGATGCTAATCACCTAACTTTGTGATACATGAACAAAGAACTGTAAACCACTATTACTTTAGATGTTTTTATAGTGCAATTTGTGTATTATTGGATATTGTAAGTAATACAAGCTATCAATAAGAGATTTTATAAGCTTCATTAAGTGTCATTACAAATCAAGTCATTTGTAGTAAACACAGAACCCCTGCTTAATACACACGTTAAGTGACATTAATGTCAGTGATTTAGCATTCACTTAGTTTTGTTTCATGTAAATTCTTTGTGAAGTGGGTTGGTGAAAGTTGAAAAAGCAGAGTATTTGAAATCCCCACCTAGGTTGCAGATTCTGATTTGCAAATGGTGATATGTGTAATTGCCTGAGAAAATGATTGTAATACTAAGTATGAAAATGTGTGTTACTGGGTTAGCATCCCATTTTGGAAGTAATTTCGTTTAAGTCAAATAGTGAAATTTACATCTATATTTTGTCGCAAAATTGGAAATTCGACAATAAAATCATCCCATTGGGTCGGCCGACTGCTTCGTTCTATTGAGTTATGGAATACTCCCTGGGTCGACTCATTGCCTCACTCAATAGAGTTATAGATGGGATACTCACTGGGTGGACATACTGCCTCACTCTATTGAGATTTACATGGGGTACCCACTGGGTCGACCTACTGCCTCACTCTATTGAGTTATACATGGGATACCCAATGAGTCGACCTACTGCCTCACTCTATTACATTATACATGGGATACCCACTGGGTCGACCTACTGCCTCAATCTATTGAGTTATACATGGGATACCCACTGGGTCGACCTACTGCCTCAATCTATTGAGTTTTACATGGGATACCCACTGGGTCGACCTACTGCCTCAATCTCAATCTATTGAGTTATACATGGGATACCCACTAGGTCGACCTACTGCCTCAATCTATTGAGTTTTTCATGGGATACCCACTGGGTCGACTCACTGCCTCACTGTTTCGAGTTTATACATGGGATACCCACTGGGTCGACGACTAACTGACTCACTCAATATATCATTACATGGGGTACCCACTGGGTCGACTCATTGCCTCACTCTATAGAGTTTTACATGGGATACCCACTGGGTCGACCTACTGCCTCACTCTATAAAATTATACATGCGGTACCTACTGGGTCCACTCACTGCCTCACTCTATTAAATTATACTTGGGGTACCCACGGGGACGACTCACTGCCTCACTGTATTGAGTTATACATGGGGTACCCACTGGGTCGACCTGCTGCCTCTGTTTATCGAATAATGCATGTGATTCCCACTGGGTTCACTCACTACCTGACTCCGATGCAATAACTGTCCTTTTCAGCAACGTGAACCTAACTACATTGAATAAATACTGTGTCGTTATATTCTGTAGGAAATGATTAATGCTATTCACATTGATTGGAATCGAATCAATATATCCATGATTTATATCGTTTATCCTGCACAGTCTTTCTGAAAATATTGCCTTTTAGAATAACGCCCGCTCCCAATCTCGCTCCAGTCAGGTCGAACTAATGGGCTCCAAAGGTTCAACGTAGAACGTGAGTAGAATTTGTGCGTTACGTTGTGTGGGCCAAGGTATAAACACTTCGTCAATATGGAAGCGAATCAAAATTCATGAATAAAGTGCATAATCGAATATCGTTATGTCTCTGGGATTCAAGTCAGCTGGTAACCACTGCTATGCGGTGGGTTGGGCCCACGAGAGTTTATCAGCGGATTGCAAATTCTATTCCTTTCCCAGCAACCCACACTGGAGAAAGACTTGGAAGATAGCTGTCAACAGGCTTGCTGTTGATGAGCATGGCAGAGAAATTTATGGATAGTTATGGTCAACTAAAAAACATAACAGGCCGTGCTCTTGCCACTTCTCGCAAGCTCCTATCTCCAAAAGAATAATCGGTTATAATCTACCTACTCTAAGAAAGACATCAAAATCCAGGAACATGTCTATCACTGTTTTGCAGCCATCCAAAGCTTATAAAGAAGACATACGACAGGAAAAGGTCTTTTCAATTGTTTTTCATCACAAATAGTCTATGAAACCATAAATTTATATTTAAAAACAAACAGACTTTACATTTACAATGTATCATAATTATCATGATTAATTGACAATATCATATGTGTTTAAGGCAGAAGAATCCATTCAAGAGTTGTCACCAGTTGTGGAATTTGAGGCAGCTGAAGTGGAGCATGAAGACTCTCTAGAACATGTTAGTGTAACGGGCTGTGTTGAAATGAAATACTTTTGCATTAATTTCATTGTTCTTAGAAGCATTTGCTTAAATAATTGTTTATGTTTTAAAATCATGATGGTAAACAATTCGGGAAGATCTGAACATCAAGCATCACATTGGCATTGTTACAGGGACTATTATGTAACAGTGGATTCTGACCATGACTACATGCAAACACTGAGGGCTGGTTAATTGGCTTCTACATTGGACAGCCTCATAGGCACACACCCTCAAATTGAAGATATGACGAAAGAATCCAGAAATGCTAAAAAAGTGGAGGAACTTCACAAGTTGATGGAAGAAAAAGGTCAGATGTTGAGTTTGAAACCTTATCAAGGAAAACTCTTTCCGTTTTCCCTATTACACGGTATTCCATCATATGAAACATTCAGTTTTTTACTGCCTGTAGGATAAGGCAGAGGACATGCAGTATGTGTCACTGACTGGTAGTGATCATCATTCATCAAAATTCAAATCGAAACCTGGTTGACAAAGAGCATTGATTTTTAAAGAGAAACTTTTGGCAACTCTTGTACGCCTTTGTCTAGGTTTGCCTTCGAAAGATCTGGCGCAGCAATTTGAGATTGTGGAAAGTACTTTCTCAAATTTGTTCAATGCTTGGTGTATCTTGATATTCATGGAATTCGAGATAATGTGTTCTATGCCCTCAACCGAGACAATGCGAGAGAAAGCAGCTCAATGACTCGATGACATTACCAACATCCGAAATGTTCTAGATTATACAGACCTGTTTAGTCAGGCATGCTATGAGGGCAATTAAGGAATTCAAAATATTGGAAACTGAAGTGAAAGTTGCAATGCTTAACAATTATGAAAACATTTTCACAGCTTGTCAACTTCAAATAAATGAGCAGATGAGCAGAAAAAACACTGATAGATTTGATAAGCAACAGTCTCCGTTATGATACAGTGTAAACGGTAGTCTATAAGCAGGGGATAAAGGAGCTAAAATTTAATTGGTGTACCATCAGTCGTAGCGCTGCCGATCTGGTAAAAAGTCGGCGATTCTGATTGTTGGTTTATCTGACAAACCGACAAGGATAACGACCATCAGTGAGGAACAATTGAGCGAAAAAAACCTGATTGACCGATTTAGTTGGGCGCAACTAATTCCTGTTCTGTGGTTGGCTGATTAAGTTGCGCGCAACTAATTCCTGTGCTGTGATTGGCTTATTAAGTTGCGCGCAACTAATTCCTGTTCTCTGATTGGCTGATTAACTTGCGCGGAATTAAATGTGTATTTGCGCGCGAGCAGTTGAACGTTATGTCCACCACGGCCAACCATATCAACTCGTACCCAGGTTGACTTGGATGATCAGCGAAAAAAGGAGGCGACCCTACAATCGCAGGTGTGCTGGCTGGGTACCACCCAGCGAGCAAGCACTAGGGAGGTATCACTTTCTCATAAGCATTGCCAAACCAATGATTTGCCACCGAAATAAGTTGTATCATAGTTTTTATTCCTAAAATAAACGAAAATTAAAATAGCTTTAGACAAACAATGTACTAAACGAAAATAATGGCTCATATAACCTACACTAGGTTAAACATCATTAGCAGCAAGCGTCCAACAGGTATATGTAATATGAAGCTGGGAAGGTGACCCAACCAGCAAGTTTTTGAAGCGAGGCATAAGAGGAGACCCGACCAGCAAGTGTATGTTGTGAGGCATGAGAGGAGACTAACCAAAGATCACATATCACAACAGCTGTTCAACAAAAATTTATCACTTACGAATGTGCCATTTTCGTTCCCGCAGTTCTGGCAATATATGTTGTTCAAGTCTACAACTAGAAGGACCAACTGATGCAATATTTAATACACATAAATGGAGATTTGAGAAGTGTGGTTGGGAATGTCTTTGCTGACGTTTAGAAACAATCAAATGTCTCACCAGATTCTTCATATAGTCTCTGTGCGATAAACTTTCGGCAATATAAAGATATGCCTCCCAAAACGCTGCTCCTGTCAGAGGCTATTTGTTGTGGGGCGCGGTTTTGGGACCTCATTTGACAGGGTGGAAATGCCTGAAGAATTAAACTTGCTTGTTCAATATCAGGCAGGAAACTTGGGCTAATCATTTACTATAGGACGTCAGTGTTTGTCCTACACAGTCAACTGCACGCGGATATTGGCTTACTTTTAATTTTAGTACACGGCTATCGTATAATGTATTGAAACCCGATAGGTATTTATTTTCCACAGACAAAGCGTACTTCTTTCACACTAGTGATTTAGAAGCGCTGCGTTTTTTGGTATTTTTACTTATTGTATGCACATTTTCGCCACTGGAGTACAAACATAGCAACAAGAAATGATGCTTCAGCAAGCAGTCTACACATCATTGTTCTAAGTTACTAATCAGTATTTCGCTCTAGCATGGGCGGCTTGGGGCATGGGCGGCTTGATACATGGGCGGCTTGATACATGGGCAGCTTGAGGCATGGGCGGCTTAATACATTGGCGGCTTGATGCATGGGCGGCTTGAGGCATGGGTGGCTTGAGGCATGGGCGGCTTGAGATATAGGCGGCTTGAGGCATGGGCGGCTTGAGGCATGGGCGGCTTGAGATATGGGCGGCTTGAGACATTGGTGGCCCGAGGCATGGGCAGCTTGAGACATGGTCGGCTTGAGATATGGGCGCTTGAGGCATGGGCGGCTGTCTTGACGCATGGGCGGCTTGAGGCGTGGGCGGCTTGAGGCACAATTGGATCTTAATATTTGTTATAATAAAGGAATGCTCGTACGTAACAATGGTACCGAAATGTCAATCACAGTATGTACCGTTTTCAGAAAAGCTAAGACACCACTAAGAACACACAGTAAGTATTGTACTGATTGCAGCCGTGTCGAATAAGCGACCTCATGGAGCGATAAAATTTAATGAAGCGATAAATGATAATGGAGCGATAAATTATTATAGAGCGATAAATGATAATGGAGCGACAAATGATTATGGAGCGATAAATGATAATGGAGCAACATATGATTATGGAGTGATAAATGATTATGGAGCGATAAATGATAATGGAGCAACAAATGATTATGGAGCGATAAATGATTATGGAGCGATAAATGATTATGGAGCGATAAATGATTATGGATTTTGCCTGGCAGAAGCCGTATATGTGTCATATCTTGCTGATAGTTGCGTGCAGACAGGCTTTTATTTCCATTCTTTTAGAACTATCGTAAAACTGAAAGGCTTTTAAGGCATGCATGCTCATAAATAGAACCACTGTCTTATTGAATGTGACCAGCAGAATTGCTGAGTCATTCTCGGATCATTCATGTGACCCCTGCTCACCGTGTTTGTCTTCTGTGCGAGGGGGACTCATAATTTGCTGTTTGGTTCCTATCTCGCCTTTTCCATTATTAATGAACGTTCTACCTCAACCATAATACCCATCTTGCCAAGACGTAACTTTTGAGAATGTATAAACAGCTGTCTATGCATAATTCTAAACATGCCACAACTCCGCTGTTTAGTCTTATATTCATCACCTTTCGATATATATGTTAACCCCTTACGCTACGTCATTCCCTCGAGATAAAGTACAATGTGATGTGGTTCTTTTGTTTAATGTAGTTTTTCTGATGCTCAAGCATTATTTGTTTTATGTATATCTTACAAGTAAGTAGTAATTGTTTTTAAAGGGCAAGTAATGGCTAAAATATGAATTTTTGAGACCATATAGAACGCGTTTTTATCATCAATAACGTAGTAAACAAGAAATAAGCAAATACAAACAACACATTCCGGACGTTCCCGACAACACGCCGAAGATGAACAAAGGCACTGTGACGTCTTATGTCACCAGAAGATGTTGCCACGGACGCCGTTTCTATTTGAGAACTAGCTGTCGCACTTATTTATCGCTATTTATAGACACTCTTCAGCGTTTATTGATCCATGGTCATCCTAACATTTCCCATATGAAAGTCGAGTGTAAACAAACGAGGATATAACCACGCTATCCGGTGCGACAGTGACGTATGACCTCACAAACTCTGGAGCCAATGGCCGTCGTTTTTTGCGCATATGGCAAATCGTTCCGAAAAATCGAGCGAAATACCTTGGTTTACAAAGTTTATGCAACATAATCAGGATCCTATTCAAACGTGCGGCATGGCACCAACACCCGGAACTCTATAAGAAAAGGGTTGTAAACTCCATGCTACGTTGCTGTCTTTTGGTGCCTGTTCCCGTAAAGAATATTGTTTCTTTATATCAAACATCTCCCTTCACTGGTGCATTATTCAGGTAGCTGTCATGTTAAGGTCAATAAAGGCATTAGAACAGGGCTTAATTATGGAATTAGTATAGTATTGTCTTATTTATTAGGTACATAGTTTCAAACAAATATTGGGGACTATCATTACCATTACAGTTTCACTTTGACATATTTGATGAACGGTTGTCTTTATCATAGTTGGTAAGAGGCACAAACAATTCTCAACAATATTCTTTTTACAGATCCGTTAAGCTAGTAGTTGTCAATTTCAGCATGTCTTTACTTGGAAATATACGGTCACTTTGCACTTTTGCAGTTCTGTAATGTCAAAGGAAGTGATGAATTTACGACAGCATTAAAACTGTTGGAGAAAGCATCGGATGACCAACGTGCTTGTCTATTGTCTATTGACAATAGATCAGATAGTCGAGTATTGAAATTGTGACCCAACAGTTCGTATACAAACATATTTCGGAAATCAATTAACGAAGCCATGCCAGAAGATTTGAAGTAGGCATTTGGACAACCACATTGAATTAGATCAAAGTGAGCAGAATAAATTGAAAACCTTATTTTCGGGACAATAATAGTTCAACAGTAATTGTTCCTTGTGATTTCTCTTTGATGTCACGTGAGTTTGCTTATGCAAATTGCATTAACCAATCACGACAATGCTGAAATGCTTTGCAAGCACATAATTCCTCCATTTTTCTCTGAAATACAGCAACCACCATATCAACTCTACGATTACATACCTGGCAATATAAATGTACTTCCTATGCTCAAGGCCACGCGTGGACATTGCCTCTGTGTGAAATATAAGCAAAGTATAGTGCGCGATGAAATAACCAAACATAGTTTATTAGCAAGAATCCCCACAGAGCCAGCAGAATCTAATTTCCTTACACTCCATCAATATTCGTGACTTCACATATTTAGATTCGCATGAGCGCATGAGTAGGAGCTGTGAAATGCAAACAATATCTCGTTACATTTGTAACTAGAAGACAGGAAAGTAATCTAACGTGCTTAAAATTCGTATCAGATCGTTTCCTCATTGTATTTACCGCTTCCTCACTATCGCGAAATGCTGACGCTAACCGCAAAAACTGACCTAACCCTCAATTGTGTCGTGTCGGTAAAAACAAATCGACAATTCCGCATCTAAACCGTCAACAATTGATCGTAAATCATCGTTGATATTTGATCACGCCTTTCATTGTTTCTTCGTGTTATTAGACAACGCCTCAAATGGTTTCATTGTGGGTTTTTTTTTATCACGCCTTTCCTGGTTTCATTGTGTTGTTTGACCACGCCTTTCATGGTTTCATCGTATTATTTGACAACGCCTTACATAGTTTCATCGTGTTATTCGACCACGCCTTTCATGGTTTCATCGTATTATTTGACCACGCCTTACATGGTTTCATCGTGTTATTTGACCACGAGGGCGTATGTTAGTGTGGGTATGACATCTTTGATTATCCATCTGTTTGTGCCAAGAGGGAAGGGCAATACCTTGTTAATGTGCTCCGATTGCAGCACGTCCATCCTGTGGTGGATGGTCGTCTGTTGATTGATCAGCTCCTTTTACTGATTGTGGCGGATATTAACGATTTGCACCGTTGGCCACCTTTAGTTTTTCTCCGCAAGCCTCGAGATATGAGTGCATCTTGTGTCAAAGGCCAACATTTTCGGCATAGGGACGTCCAGCACACTCATCGTTCATCTTAATAAACGCCCTACTTGTGAGAATTACTTTACAGTGGGTGCTGTTGTTGGTAAGCTGATGTGTCATTTATTTCCTGGCCCTTGGTCAAGTGCAAGTACACGTCCTCCGTCAGTGTCAGTGTAGAGGAGTGATCCCAGATCCCCGTTCTTGGCCATACATCAAATGTTTGAATCGGTATAATAGCATTCCAACGTTAACAGCCCGATTGAGCACAAGTCGAACCCTGTGAACCTGGATTTCAGTCCGATCAAAATGAAGATCAATATCGAATGTATTGGCCCATAGCTGGGCTGGCGATAAGGCACCGTAGTGCTCTCCTCACTAGCGCGCGAGCCTGACATTAACACGCTTTCTGAGGATCGCCATCGTGTTTCTCCCCAGCCTGGAATTGTGTAGAATGTAGGGCTTCATTCAGGGGCTGGGGTCAAAGCGAAGGGGCTGGTTGACCATACTTGATGCCGCCTGTTGGCAGTGCCTGGCTCATTGCTCAGCCATAGAGGCTGTTGGCGTCCAGGAAGAGGATGCGTCTCGAAGGCTTGGAAGGATCGTTGCCCCCGACAAGGCAATTGTTCGCTACATATAAATCAATATAATTAACAGTAAAAAGGAAACGAATATGGGAGAACCCAATTTTAGTCAATATTATTTCCAATCTGCTTATCCAGTAGATTAAAATCTTACAGTGATGTAGTATATGATTGAGTCATGTATGCGTGTAATCTTCACAACTACCTTAGCCAAGGAATTATTGCGACCCGATTATTCAAGATGGATCCACCTATCACGCGATCGGTAATAACCAGATCGAGTGATTACGTATCATCATTACGATTTAATTGGTTTTGACAAACAAGATAGCCGTGCATTGTGCTAAAATGGAAAGGCTGGGATATTACAGCCACAACACAGCACATTTTTACCACAACCAAACGAGTTATATTATATAACGAGTTATATTATATATATTATATGTTATATTATATTATACGAGTTAAAACTGACATTGAACGTCATTATTTTAGCCACATAACGTTTGTTTAGCACTAGCATTCGATATGTCATGACACGCTAGGCCATATTTTCGAATTTAATTGGCACCAAATGAGTTAAAAACCACTTAAGATCTATAAACTGTCAATGCGCAAGCTACTTAACTTAAGAACCTAAATTTCTGAGCGAATCTCTTTTTGTAAAAAAGGCTCGCACGCTCTAATATCCGCGGGATTTGATTTCTCTGCTTCCGTTGTGGCAATCTTGCGCCTCATTGGGAGCAGGTGTTATTAGCTTCCTCGATGTCTGTAAGAGACGTGTACGCTGTTGATTTACGTCCCTGTTTCTATCATAATTATTGGTTATATTAAATATAAGGCGTAAATTGATGTCATTAGATATTAAATTTTATGTAACATGAAGCACATTATTGGCAGAGGTTACCCGTTTGATTGTTATATCAGATAAATGCCATCTTGATAAAGTTCCCGGTCTTAATAAATACCGGAATGCCTAGACAACACAAACAATACCAATCGTGCAATGCTACAAGATAATATAATGCTAATAATGACACGCCCTGTATAATAAGATAATAAGTTTTTCATTGAACATGGTTATAATGACAGTTGATTGTTTGCAAAAGTCCTATAAATAACCGTTGAGACCAAGCGGTGAAGTATTAGTCGGGATGGAATCGTGGGCAGTTGTGCGTATGATGCAACGCAATCCAGGAAGATGGAGCTGCCTTGTTCTGGCATTTGCTATACACGGTAAGCTCCCTTTAGATAATCTGCAGATGTATTTCCTGTGAATATTTCAATTATGTTGTTTCATGTGCATGTCTTAATTTGAACCGTTTTATATTCTACTGTCATAAAACTGACGCTTTGAAATACTAATGGTTTATGACCATGCTGGGTGATAGTGTACACGTGTGTCTGCGAGTGTGTTTGGTTGTATGTAATTGAACGTGTAATGGGACGGAACGGGGATGGAGGTACGCGTATCTGAGCGCCCTAACATTAGTATTTAACGTATCCAATCGTGTTTGGATTACATGCAGTGCTTTTTGCGACATGTTCATGACAACAGGCATTTCAGGTATAAATAAGATAACAGGACGACTTGAGCATTAAGGCTGACTATTTCATCAACAACTTTTCAATGCAAGTATTTTTTGTGACAGCTACAAGCGTGAAATCATCATGTCCCGGGCAAATAGCCTCTGTCGACTACTCCACATCAATGATGCTAAACTCGACGCATTCCCTTATACCAACCCGCATTGAATCAGTCAACGGTATTGAATCTGCCGTATGTGCTACCAATTGTACTCGTTGCCTTTTCAAAGACGATTCTACTTGTCGATGCGACGAATTTTGTCACCTACGACGCGATTGCTGCATCCACCATGAAGCCAACTGCAGCGAAGGCGACATTAGTAGACGAGGAGCCGCGAATCAAGTGAATGACACCGACTCTTGTGTCACGCATGGTATGTCTTTTGTCCACTTTCAAAGACGATTAGATGAGCCTCATCTCAAAACGCAATGCGTAGTCTATCCAATTTATAGCTCCAAAATACTTGTTCTCAGTACGATAGTTTCTTGCATGATGGTCAATTCTGGAGCTGAGAGTGAATTTAAAGTTGACTGCGAAACTAAGGACAGCGATATAATGCACATTGTACCAGTACGCTATCGTAATCTATTATTCCGTAATGTTTTTTGTGCTTATTGCAATGCCGACATACTCGGTATATCACTGGACAATCTGGAGAGTGTATCAGTTAACTTTGAATGTCCTTCGGATTATCTTAAGTCAAATACATCTTCAATTATACGTGCAATACAAAACGGTGAATCGTCCAGGATAGTCAAGCAAATACGTTTGAATTGCAAAAAGTTTTTCTCTGAACTTGATGATAAATTGCACCCATTCGATTCCTGTGTCGAAGGAGTGATTGATAGTTGTGATTTGTCGCTGAAAGACGTCGTACCAAACTTTAGTGTAAGTGAAACTTTATGTCATTCATACCAGTATTTGGTGCACTATATAAGCTCCAATATCACTACGTATAAAAACAGCCACTGCGCAGCATGTAACGGTGTCACAGATAAATTGTACTGCTTGGGGACTTTCATCATACCAAAGACACCTGGATTGTCATACACAGCATCATTTTCGGTTCTTTTAGATTTTACCCTGGGCCCGCAGGTGCAATTATTCGACCGAACCCTCTGTTTAGATTCAGAATTCTTTGATATCACTAGCGGCAACTGTGTTGATCTGAAATGTAATTTGAGTGACAACGGAGTCTCGCGCAATTGTTTTAACACCAATATAACCCCAAAATCTCTCTTAAATACGAGCCGTGCCTCCACGGTTCAAATACTCGTGTTTAGTGAAAACGGGCTAATGAATAACAGTTTGATTTCTGATCGCTTAGTAAACATCGCTACATTAACTGTGAATATCGATTTTGAATTACCCACAAATGTTACCATAAATATAACTGCATCTACTGGAATCTACTCACAGTTTAATGCCGTGCGGAATCAAGGAACATTCCAAGATTATATTTGCATTGCAATTTCTATGACTCCAAATGACCATGTATTTGTTCCGTACATATTTACTGAATTGAAATCGCAGAAGGTATTCCTACGTCTCATCCACGATATTGACGCGGTCCTGTCTGGTTATGGCATTTCGGAGGCTGAGATAGAGCTTGCAAGCGGCGATATGATAAAGGGTGTCTATTGTAGCCACAGTACACGACCGAGTTTGAAAAACGATCCAATGTTAATCATGAGTCAGGAAGCCACTGATCGTTTTCACAACCGGAAGTCCAATGACTACTTTTATTTAAACGGAAGTGATATATCCATCCTCGTTGAGGAATCGGGTCATCAAATCATATTTAATTATGTCGAAGCCATTGTAATAAAACATGTAGCCATTTATGACAACAAAATAGGCAAATCTAGTGAAGTAGCTATTATTTGTAATCCATTGCCAGATTCCTGCGATATCACGGAAGTGCAAATTCTAAAGAATAGACTAAACGAAGTAAAATATGTTTGCAATGAACCTGACTTACCCCTAATTATTTGTTCTCTTGTTGGCAATTGTTTATCTGTAATAGGACTGTTCATAACACTTGTTACTTTCAATTTGTTCAAAACTTTACGGAATACTGCAATGAAGCATGTGCTGTGTCTTATCATCTGTCTCATCGTCGCTCAGATAGTGATGGTGGTCAGCGGCGTAGCAACCACCGTGACCTGGCTGTGTCAGATAATGACAGTAGTTCAGCATGTAGCTTGGCTGAGTGCGTTCTCGTGGATGTGTTTGATTGCAATAACCACAGCTAAAACTTTCTCACATATGAGAAAGCCTGACGAACGACAGCAAACGATGGGGAGAAAGTATACACTGGTTGCAGGCTGGCCGTGGTTAGTTGTTGGTGTCTGTTTAGTTCTTGATTATATTCCTGAAATCCCGTTTTCGTACTGGCGAGAGGACGGAGTCTGCTGGCTAAATCCAAACAGTGGACTTATATATGGATTTGCCGTTCCCGTTGGGTGCATGATAATTATCAATTGCGTTTGCTTTATCATAGTTGCTCGGATTGTGTATGCACACGTACGAACGACAAATTTTCAGGGCCAAAACCTGTCCGATGTGAATATCGTTAAGATATATTGTAAGCTATTGTCATTGATGGGACTAACATGGATATTTGGATTTCTGGCAAATGTGAAAGCTCTATCTTATGTAAGTTATTTGTTTGTTGCATTCAATTCTATGCAAGGTGTGTTCATATGCGTGTGCTTTGTTTGTACTAAGAAAGTGATGTTCTTGTACAAGAAGATGTTTCATCCAGAACCCAACGAAATGTGTGTTTCAAATGACACAAAAAAGTCGTCTGTACGACAAACCTAATCAATATGATATTTTACGCTTGCCCCTAGTTTATTGAATCTTACACTTAGGTCATTTGAGAAGATGACCTCAATTATTTCAGTTGTTATCAATGTAGTAGATATAAAAATAACCTTAACCGGGAAACAACTCGTAATTGCTGTACAGTGGATATTGTTAGCCTTCGTATTTGCTGACTTTAAAACAAAGTAGTTTATTAGTTGATGCGTGTGTTGTATAAAGTGTTCCTTGTCGCTGGTGATATCAACACTCAGACTATACAAATCACTGATATTGTCCATTGCCATCTGTTATGCTGTTGTAAATTGTTCGTTCATTGGGGTTGGATTTGTCAAATAATGAATAAACCTCGTTTTGTTTCCTTGAGAGCATTTACATTTCATCAATATTACCTTCACTGCACAATTATCATTAGAATGCCTGGCGCTCTTTAGCGTGCTATGCAGGATAATCTAAGGGCACACGATCTTTTTTGCTCATTTGTTTATTCATTATCAAACGATTTCGAGAAAACCAGACCATTTAACACTTCAATCAGAGATAAATATTTTCATATGGAGAGAGTATGCCATGCGGAGAATGTTTATTTTGACATACTTGTTAAGAATAACATTGATCTGCATACATCTTTGCGGGGCGAGCAATCCAAGTTAGCTAGACATTCCTGCAATCATATGCGCACAGTTAAGAACGCCTTTCTGGAATACATCGGTTTTCTATGTTATTAGATCATCCAAATCATTTAGTTGTTTGATACACGATGACATAAATCACTATAACTTATCATCATTACTCACATAAATATTTTGCGCCATTCATTTATCGGGAGCATAGCATTGATGAAGTCATTTTACCATTATTCGACTGTGGTCGATGGATTTATACTGAGATGGTAATTTAATGTTTGTTGGCATCCAATTACCCATTTCTCTGGATGCAGCATTATGGGTGGGCAAATAAGTTATTGTTTCTAAAAATATCAATGAAGAGGGTCATTAATTGTCAATGGACCTGATATAAAAAAGTCCAATGAGATCTGCAAAATGGTAGCATTTGTTGGTTCAGTCTTTTTTCCAAATATGGCAACCACTTTCTAATGATTGTCAACTTAGTGTGGCACGCATAAGAGCGCTCATCCTGTTAATTGGGCTGCTGAGCATGAATATTAGCTTAATTTGTATTAGTAGCTAAACAATGAAAATTAGAATCTTTCTTAAATTATGGCTTCATAATTGCGATATTAACAACAGAAAAATGAGTATTATCTTATAATTAGGCACTCATGCACACCAATACATGGCAATGGATCTATGGAATACTTTTCTATAGTATGCCATTAGTCAACCTTTGCATTTTGGGAATATCGGGTGCTAATGTTGCTCTCATAAATCCGATTTTAGTTACAAAATGTTTGTCACGAGGTTAGTGGGAAATTCCATCGAACACGGACTCATTGGCCCTTCATTTGTTTTCAATATCTTAAGAATTTTGATGTGCTCTTTCGTTTGAATGGCCTATATCTTCGCCTATTTTACTGGGACTATGAAATGCTTTTATAGCTTTTGGCAGCGACAACTTCAGCCTCACTACTGCTTTCTCTGTGTTCCTCATCTTATGGTATCTTTGTGGACTGAACGATGGCTAATATCTTAAATAGAGGGATCTAAATCGTGCTTTATTGGATCGATGACACAAGGATCATCTGCACCCACCAATTCGTCGTTAATTTCACTGAACCAAATTATCTTACACCAATTTTACTGATCGTCATTACACAAGCTGGCTACGGGTTCCTCCTGATCCAGCCATCACTGACCTTATTAGCTCCGATTTTGCTGACTTCAAGTTTGCCGATAGTTTTCCTTCTCCTTCCCACAACACCATAAACATAGAGGATTTCCGCTAGTGACAGCCCATTAGCAAGGCCTGACAAAAAGTGTCTGTTAAATGTAGCAAGTGTGTTTTGCGTCACTATCAACCACAACAGCAACATGATATAGTTTATCTACTGACAATCGCTGCTAGAGATTAGATTCCTTCAAGTCACCTGATTAAATCGTTATAGTTATATATAAGTAAGCCATGACACCCACGAATCGCTTCTCATTGTTGCTGACGCTGTATCTTCCGTCTTCATCATGTCTTTCATAGATGATATACTCAGTGTCTTTTTCCCAGCCTGGAAAGATATCAGTCTATCATTGTATTGAAGGGGCAGCATGTATGGGCCCGAATATATTTTCCGTACAATTGCCGGCGCGGATGCAGTGTTGTGACTGCGATCAAAAGTGTAAAGAAATTATTGGGTTGGTATAATCGGTTTGCAAGTATTTATTATGATAACGATAGAGATGACGTCGTTGTCCCGGGGACAGCCCAGCTGGCCTTTACAATTACTAACCAAGCTTATATTATGGGGCCCGATGCTGCTAGGTGTTAACCAGACAACACACCCCAGCCGGTCGAGGCACACCAAATGGTCAATTTGACCTGGTTCTGCCATAATTTACCAGGGTTGGAGCTCTAGTATTTGACAAGGGTCACTTTATACACATTCGTTAACCTGTAGTGTTGAAAAAGGTTAGAGAAGTTGACCCGGAACCAACATTTGGTCGTGCTTGGACCTGGGTGATGAGATGTGCAAGCTGCTCAGTCGTTACATTGTCTTGCTGTAGATATAGCCGAACAGACCAACAGTCGATCGGTACTCTCTTGTTCGTCTAATAGGAAAACCCACTTTTATCTGTAGATTGACAAACATGCTTAACTGATCGTCACTTATCACGTTAAAAATACGTACTGAGAATAATTTAGAGCCACCAACGTTGAGGGTATTGACTGAATTTAATAAATATGTTCTTTTTTTTAACAAATCTCCGGTCGAACACTTGATATTCGATTAATTTCTAGCTTTTCGGCGAAATTCCACTCCGAATTCTAGTGGTTGTCAACAACCGGTCTCTTGCATTCCGTTGTCGTAAACGACCGCGCAGAATTTTTATCATACCATTATCTGGTGAGTCAGTTTATACTAGATTTACACCTTATAACTTTCCGACCTAGTTACCTTTTCCTCTCCTTTATCCAGCATAATAACAAGTCCGTTACAATCCGACTTACCTTGCCCAATCTCGCCGCCATATTGGAATTTAGCCGGAAAAGTTAATCGTCTCGCACATTTTAGGCGATTATGCATATTTACAAGTTGTGCGATTCCTGAGACTCTAATGCGATAATAATACTGATTGCTTATTAAATTGGACTTGTTAAATCAAGTTGACATCTTGAAGGTAAGGTCTTATCATCGAATATTCTACATTGGAAATGCCATCTTCGAGAACCAAGAGGGAGCGCAAGCTCTACAAAAGAGTTATGTAGATAGGGTTATTGCACTCACCATTTCTGATGTCTTCGTGTTTTGACGATGAAGTGTTAAAATGTTGGTGACCTTGACATGCAAATAAAGAAATCCCATATCACCAAAGAATTCTGCCAACCAAATATATGCTGATGGGCGGCGCAGACAGCAGCACAGGGATATGAGAGAAAATATTGATACACAGAAGAAGCTCGTCACTACTGTTTGGGGAGAAGCAAGACCCCATACGCGGGAATAAGGACGGTGATTTGGTGATGAAGCCAGAGGTCAAACCCCGCGAGATGGAAGCTGTGGATATACCATGTCTTCGAGTTGTAAGGTCATTAGTATTGGGATGTCTTCTGGTTTGTGCGCTGCATGGAGCATATCAGGCGGTAGTGGTAAGTAAGTCTGCTGGCCAACGCGCTCTTGCAATCACTTTCGACCTACTTTTAGGGATGGAACAAACCAATGTCATTTAATGCCACCAGTTCAAACAGAGAAACAACAACCAACCATTCCGACAACTCCACTGTATCCTGAACTACCTCATGAAGCCGAGCCAGCAACTGATCCAGCTCAGTCATGCAAAGAGGAAAACATGGTCCATTATACCAAAAGTATCGACGGGGGGTTAACACCCAAGATGGGATGTTGTGAACTGAACCAATATCAGGCAATCGTGAGGGAGCATACAAAGTATCCACAGTTTGCTGCAGAGCGTTTGCCGAGAATATCGTTAGCTCTTACTAACCCAAATTGCTCAGGGGTCCGGAACCCCCAGAGTAACATTTCCAAAATTCCCTGCGAAAATCTGCATAATATAATTAGGTGTTCCAAACTGGTCTACAACATATGAAATCAAAAGTTCAATTATCATCATGCGCAGTTAAAAAAAGTGCATGCGTTCGTGATGCATGAGATTCAATTTGCACTCGGTTCCCGATGCTAAGCTTTTGAACGTCTAGACGCTAGATCTCTATAAATCGAGGTGGAAGTAAGAGAAAGAGTGACTTCGCGCTCGGAAGCTTAGCGTCGGAAACCAAACACCTGTGGTCACCACTGTGTGCAACACGTCGGCCTCCCCTCACCCCAGATAACCTTATAACCCCTCCTCACTCACTTCCTCACTTCAATCCAATCTACCCTCTTCGCCCTCTGTGTGCTATTTAATTGCCCCGCAAAACGTGTGAAAAACACGATAACAGTTTATTCATTCTGTTTTGAATATATTACCGCCATATCAATACTAAATGCACGGACAATCACGAATGGTGGCTTAGGAAAGTAAACCTCCACCCAGCTATTGGTTCTACCATATATGTCAGTATACGGTTACAAATTACATACGATATTTGACATTCTTACGCTACCCATTCCCCTCTCTGGATCACGTGCCAACCGTATTGATCAGTTATGTAATCCAGATGCTGCTTCATTGGAAAAGGGGGTGTTCACAATGTCAATAGCCGAGTCTGACAGGGTGGAAGCCTAATTCTGAATTTGTGACAGCCTGTTGTATCTACGTTAATCACTTATTTCCACTCCACCTGTATAAATTAAATCTATGAAAAGCGGGATATACCGTCTTTGCACTTTTGCAACCTGTAACTATGTTACTTGACTTGTATCTATGCTATTGTATTACGGTCTGATGGGGTGTCTGGTCTATAAAAACAGCGATACATGCCCCATTAAAATCCTCAGTGCAGCTTGAAGTACTCCCAAACAGCTGATACCAGATTAATATCTTAGCGCCCCTGATTTCAAAGTGACCCGTGTACCTCTCACACATACGCATACACCCTGCGTTCCACCATATTTACGCTCTGTCGGCTCAAGTTACCCTCTGGCTAGAGAGGAGTAACCGCTGTACCCAACTGCCCTGTTACATTCTTCCAAGGCAAACTATCTCTAAAATGAACACCACTTTATTCGGTGTGCATAGCATATTATCCCCAACAAAGTGCTTCTCATGAGCAGAATGAAAGTTGATGAGCCCGGCGTAGACGACTGCATGTCACAAGAGCTGTCAAAGCACTAAAGAATCCGTTGTAATGTTATTGAACCTAATTGACTCGCAACCCATATGTAGAAAGTTACAATAATGGCTGCTACTGTAATTAACGACTTCAATTAAGCCCACTTTGCACGGTGTAAAACACGCATATGTGCCGCTATTTGAGTGATATCCTTATTAAAAAAAATTGCGATCTGAATCGCCTGCCCCAAAAAAGTTTACAAACACACACACACACACACACACACACACACACACACACACACACACACACACACACACACACACACACACACACACACACACACACACACACACACACACACACACACACACACACACACACACACACACACACACACACACACACACACACACACACACACACACACACAAAGGAGACTTACGAACGTAACCTTGTGAAAGCATTCGCCAAGTTAACACGCAAACCCACAATCGGGACTAACGAAGGTAACTTGGTGAAAGCATTCGCCAAGTTAACAAGAATTCAATTTACCAATTGATGAACTTGGCGACGAGCTAAAACAAAATTACGATACGATCATCGCATTCAAAATAAGCTTTACAACCGCTATGATGACAAAATCTTCCATGAGAACTGTCATAGCCCGGCTCAGGGTGAATCGCTGTGATGAAAAATGATTACCGATTCATCATTTGCTAGAGCAATAATGCGTTCCGTTCCGGAAATGACGTCATATACATACAACCGCTATTTTGACAAATCTTCCATGAGATCTGTCGATATTTTAGCCTTGCTCTGGTTGAATGGTAATGGTGACAATCATTAGCGATTTCACTGCCGCGGGAACATTAATGCATTCCTTACCGAGAGTAACGTCATCGACATCCTTACAATTTTATGATTTGATTCGCACTGTCCATGAAAGCAATTGACCCAGTTTTTATGACTGTCGATTCAATATTTATGATTTTATAAGCGATTGAAACCATTACTTATACTGTCTATGTGAACACTAGAACATTCGCAGTGTCCATGACAACGACTGAATCCATTTTCTTGACAAAAGACCCAATCTTTAGGATTTTGTAAGCGATTGAAATCTTTAAGATAATTGTAACATCGAGTCTGAACTTTATGAAAAAAATAGAAATTGTTTGAATAATTGCCACCTGTATAGCCAGCCAACAAAAGTTTGCAAAGAAGCACACAAACCGAGCTACCTTCCGTTAAAATAAAATTACGATACGATCATCATATGAGTTGTGGCAAAACATTAACTGTTATGATGACAAAACTTTCTATGAGAACTGACAAAATCATAGCGCCCATCGGGACAACTGCAGCCCCCATGGTTACAGCAAATAATTACTTGCAGCTAAATGACAAGGGGTGAAATATCCGGGAAGAAAATTTAACATCCCAGCTTTATTGACAATTCGTAATAGTCGTGTCGATAGACCTTTTCCGTTTCCTCATCCGGTAACTTCTGATCCAGTAAGTTGAGGCGTCTTGAAATTTCGAAACAAAATATCATTAAGATGGTTGAGCCGCTTTGTTTTCAACTACGAGCTCAAGTCGAAGAATAGAAATTATCAAAACAGTTTGTCTATGTGTTGTAAATTTTACTGTATTTGTGGGCGTTCATCGTTAAATACTTGATCTAAGGTGGATATGTCTGAAATTAAGAATTCGTGCCAATCGGTTCTGCCATTCTTATTTGGCCTTATGTAGTGGAAAATGGTTTTATGAATGACAAGTTTCTACAGTAAAACGTATATTAGATCTCTGCAGATTTGAACAGTGCGTTGAAAGTAGCGCGTGCCAAAAAGTAAATATTCTCAAATAATTCGGTGCTTAAGTGAGCTAGATGAAGTAAAGATGTCGGTGGTACCCATCTTGGACAATACGTGATGGAAAGTGATTCACGGGTAGGCCCTACATAGGATTTGTAATATTGCCGTGTTTCATACTCTCATTCAGTAGCAATCCAATTTCGCCTTTACAAATAATGCTGTATTGTTCCCAATACCAAATATATAATCAGGGTCTTGATTGCAGCAGTATGTAGGTATGTGTTTATCTCCCGATAAGCGTCGGACATTTTCCTTCGATGACGCTGTGACTGGGATTTCCGCTAGGTATTTCAACACACCCTACAAAAACCGCTCTCATTAACTGTCAGAGTAGAATTCTGAAGAATCCCGATGACTTCATACTCGGGGATGCCGTATGCACCGCGTCGTTTTCGAATTTTTTAATTCCGTCAATTTGTTACCCTATAAAAAAACGGCAAAAATCCATCATTACGGGTGGCAGCCGAACCTCGCCGCAGGCGGCCGCGCTTGTGACGCATACGCGGCTGATCGGTTGGGGTCAAACCAAATCGAATTTCATTCATTTATCAATCTGACCCCTAATATTCATTTATATACGGGGGTAATACAAAGCATAATGGAACACTTAGGTCAAGTTTATTTTCAAATCGATTGAAACCCTTTTGTCGAATTTTGAACTTTAAAATGATCGATCTTGTCATATCCGCGCCGGAAGACCGTATAGCTTACCTTCACATGACATTAGCAGCATTATGTTATATAAGAAAACTTAATATCATATGGTACTTTTTGGGGTTGTAGATTATAAAAATTATCCATTACAGTCAAGCGATCTGGCCAGAAAGGCAATATGCCGCTTGCGCTGGCGCGTAGAATTCGGCAGTTAGGGTTCACGATGTTGAGCTGCCGACAGTTACTGCGACCGTCGCGCGAGCTGCTCGTCGCCAAGGCAAGGGCACCGCCCTGAATGAATACATCAAAGAGATTCTTGTAACCACGTTTGGTGTCAGATTCGGTCTGATGCTTCGTTCTTGTGACAATATATGGACGTTTCGGACACCACTTGACAAAAACTGAGAGAGGCCCCAAAGAAGTTGATGAGTGCCTTGTGACGATTGTTGTAGTTCTTGAAACTACTGCTGGAGTTTATATTGACTTAAAGGAGGCCTTTGACACGATTGACCATG
This sequence comes from Urechis unicinctus, assembly GCA_034190875.2. Classification (NCBI taxonomy): domain Eukaryota; kingdom Metazoa; phylum Annelida; class Polychaeta; order Xenopneusta; family Urechidae; genus Urechis; species Urechis unicinctus. Next base: position 55,328,010 of record CM067356.1, on the reverse strand, counting down.
ATATTCTATATCAAAACCTCGCATGTCATGGTCTTCGTGGAATAGTGATAGTATGGATAAAAATATATTCAACTCAACCGAAACAGCAAATACTATACAGACACTGCATGTCTGATATTTTAGAAATTACCTGTGGAGAACTGCAAGGGTCCATTTTTGGACCTATACTATTTTTATTATATAATAATGATATGTATCCCACATCCCCTCAATTCATATTATAAGCCGTTGACACCACACTGCATTATACTGGTGCAAATTGCAATAAAGCTGTAGACACAATGTTTCAGTTAAACCTACCAAGAAAAGTCGTTCCTCTAAAAAGAATTCATCGTGTGTCGTAATGAGATAAATCGACTTTATTCCTTAACCTAGTGCAGACGTTTCACTAGATACGGAATTTCAGTGATATGACAATTGCATCCGACGATGACGAGCACAAGCAATTAATCAACAAACAACGAAGAGTATGTAGCACGATGAACTTTCGCATAACACACTCCTCTGGGCCAACCAGGGGTGATATTTTCCCCTTATTACAGCTCGCAGTTATCGCATCCAGTTATGCCATAGCTGTGACCGTGTCTAAAAATCACCCTGCAGTCTCTCGATTTGAGAATGGCCTTCACCGAGCACTACAGCTCTAACAAGGCTCGAAAGGAGATTCCTTGATTTTTGCAAAGTGCATGTTTCTGAGGCACAAAACAAATTAAATCTGTAAAACCAGACAGTCTCCCGGATTACGGAACAAGGTTACATCATGGTCACATGGATGATATGGGGTAAGTGTTTTCCCACCTATCATCCACGTGACCATGCGATAACTAGCATCAGAGGAATTCGTATGGTGGACAAAGGAACCACATTTGTCTGAATAACAAATACTGAGACATTGAGGTTTGTATTTTTATAGCTGTGCTGTCACGCTTTCAAAAGTTACAAATTACAATGGACTTGTATTACTCATCGTAGTTTATGTCGTTGACTGGGCGTGCACATCTGTGGTGTTAGTTGCCCATATGGGCTCTGCAATATTGGGACACAGATTACAAGGAATCTGAATCCATGCGTTGTGTTCACTATTTACCCTGCAAATATACAAAAACACGAACACATTCGATATTTAAGCGACGAATTAGTGGTATCACCTCTGTGGACGTTTGATGATTTTGAAGTCAATGGCTGTTTTTTTTTTCACGCAAGGTTTCAGTTCCTCACAGTTAAACTTGCCATATACTTCGCATGATTCGCAAAATACGACCAGCTGTTACTGCTACCGGAAATTATAATAAATGTCTATATACATTGTGGTGAAGACAGCTGGTATGTTTTGAGTAGGTAGGAGACTGAGCAAATGGGTTCCCATTCGCGCACCCGAATGTCCCGATAACCACACATAATTCGATAGGACCATAGCAATATTCGATTGCTGAACAGGTTTAGTGGCGAACCTGACATTTCATCGAGAGTTGCACGTAGAAAGGCCAATCTGATTGTATTATATCAACGCCAGGGAATGCCGCGATCGATTTATGCAACATCACAGCACATAATAAAAACTTTGTATCATCCCCTCGACAATAACGCCACTGCACTTTGACTCCTCTTTAAAGTTTTATCCAAATATCACCGCTTTATTGATATCCTTTTTCATAATATTGTACAAATGTTTGCCCATCCTAATTGCTTATAACAAGCATACTTGGAAACGCCTGTCTTATACATTCCATGACAATCACCTCATTTCAGCATTTGTTGTATGGCGCATATATCCCATAGCCTTTGTGGTAAAAGTCGCTCTAACTTGCTATCTTTCACTAAAATAAGGAGACTTTGTGTGCGGGCAAGTTGGTGCGATGCTTCGCTTCATGGCACAGCATTGACCAAAAAAGCTAATTTTTGAGTTTTGAACTGTCTGCTATGAACATACCCTAGATTGGATATGCACTAGCACAAAGACATTCTGCGTGTTCGGCTTCACAGAGTGTAGTCCCTGAATTAGACTTTACACTACTGCTAGACTCCGCACCAGAGAGATAGTTGGTAATGAATAACGACAACGCAGCTGGTTGGTCTCTCTGGATTTCCGAATTCCGAATTGATCCTCTCCTCAGTTCTTGAGGTCTTTATATACCATTTCGTTTGGCGTGCGACCAAATGGGCAGACGCCTCATTAATTCATCATGAATCCAATAAGCTATATGTAAGGCGATTCACCTTAAACTTGAATGGCCTTTCAGTTGGCCAAGACATTTACATATAAACATACGATTAACATTACACAGGAGATTACATATAATGTGACTTAAACTGAAATGGCCTTCCATTTGGCCCCAGAACATTAACATACATGCATAAATTAGACTGACCCCCAACAACTATTTCTAAACTTCAAAGGGTTCGGCAACATCAAAGAACACTCGTCACGTGACCTAGCGGAGGTCAACATTATCACTTTAAACCGTTATGACTTTAGATCGCTACATTATGACACATGGTTCTACTCCACAGGGGGAGCCTGGCCTAAGCCGTCTATCATAACACTGTCCGCTGCTAAGCGAAGAGCAAAACTGAAAGGCTTTTAAGGCATGCATGTTCATAAATAGAACCACTGTCTTATTGAATGTGACCAGTAGAATTGCTGAGTCATTCTCGGATCATTCATGTGACCCCTGCTCACCGTGTTTGTCTTCTGTGCGAAGACAGATATAATAATTTGCTTTTTGGTTCCTATCTCGCCTTTTCCATGATTAATGCACGTTCTACCTCAACCATAATACCCATCTTTCCAAGACGTTACTTTTGAGAATGTATAAACAGCTACATATCTGCATGTCGCATGTCTATGTGTAAGTCTGAACATGCCACAACCTCGCTTTTTATTCAACGACATTTAGCTGATGCTTGTTGCCCTATGATGCTGCTTGACACTGCACCATGGAGTCTTATGCTCATCACCTGTCGATATATATGGTAACCCCAAACGCTACGTCATTCCCTCGAGATAAAGTAAAATGTGATGTGGTTCTTTTGTTTAATGTAGTTTTTCTGATGATCAAGCTTTATTTGTTTTATGGATGTCTTACAAATAGGTAGTAATTGTATTTAAACTATCGTTAAAACTATGCGTCTGGGACATAGTGTAAATAACAGTTATGCGACAATTGATGACTGTGATATTTCGATTTTTGAGTGCGGCATACTTCGTAACGATTACGAACCTATCAGCGATAAGAACCCGGATCCTACATCCGGCACCCTAGCCACAACAACCAGCATATGCAGGTAAACATCCCCACCCATCTTCATTCTGTCAGGCTAGCCTACATATTGCATAGATCACCCGTAACTCAATACATTGCAGAATGCATTTATTTGGTGTTCCATACAGAACACGTATGCAGCCACGCATGCAGCCGCGTTATTCATGGTAACAAAAGACCAGCCGGTTACATCACTACCTTGGTTTACAAAGTTTATGTAACATAGTCAGCATTCTATTCAAGCGCGAGGCATGGCACCAACTACCGGAACTCTATAAGACAAGGGTGGTAAACTCCATATTACGTTGCTGTCTTTTGGTGTCCATAGATCACATGGTTCCCGTAAAGAATAGTGTTCCTTTATATCAAACAGCTCTCTTCACTGGTACATCATTCAGGTAGCTGTCATGTTAAGGTCAATAAAGGCAATAGAACAGGGCTTAGTTTAGCATTGTCTTATTTGATATATACACTGTTTCAAACAAATATTGGAGACTATCATTACCATTACAGTTTCACTTTGACTTATTTAATGAAAGGTTGTCGTTATCATATTTGGTAAGAGGCACAAACATTTCTCAACAATATTCTTTTTACATATCCGTAAAGCTAGTAGTTGTAAATTTCAGCATTTCTTTATTTGGAAATATACGGTCACTTTTTACTGGACAGTTCTGTAATGTTAAAGGAAGTGTTGAATTAACGACTGCATTAAAACAGCTAGAGAAAGCATCGGATGACAGAAGACAATCGGGGCATACCATAAGCAAATTAAGGCAACAGAGCACGCTAATCTGGCATTTTCGAAATATGATTAAGCTGACCTACTTATGCGATATTTTCCACTGCGCCACCTCTGTCATCCAAGCATAACAGGAAAACTACATATGTTATTAGGGAGTGTTTGTACCGCTTTAGTTACACTCAGTGGGCTGAATAAATTGAAAACCGGATTTTCGGGACAATAATAGTGCACCAGTAATTGATCCTTGTGATTTCTCTATGATGTCACGTCAGTTTGCTTATGCAAATTGCATTAACCAATCACGACAATGCTGAAAAGCTTTGCAAGCACATAATTCCTCCATTTACCTTTGAAATACAGGAACCACCATATTAACTCTATAATTACATACCTGGCAATATAAATGTACTTCCTATGCTCAAGGCCACGCGTGGACGTTGCCTCTGTGAGAAATATAAGCAAAGCAAAGTGCGCAATGAAATAACCAAACATAGTTTATTAGCCAGAATCCCCACAGAGCCAGCAGAATCTAATTTGCTCACACGCCTTCAATATTCCTAACTTCACATATTTATATTCGCAGGAGCATGAGTGGTTTCATTGCGGGTTTTTTTACCACGCCTTTCCTGGTTTCATTGTGTTATGTGACCACACCTTTCATGGTTTCATCGTATTATTTGACCACGCCTTACATTGTTTCATTGTGCTATTTGACCACGAGGGCGTATGTTGGTGTGGGTATGACATCCTTGACTATCCATCTGTTTGTGCCAAGAGGGAAGGGCAATACCTTGTTAATGTGCTCCGATTGCAACACGTCCATCCTGTGGTAGATGGTCGTCTGTTGATTGATCAGCTCCTTTTACTGATTGTGGCGGATCTGCATCTTAACGATTTACACCGTTGGCCACCTTTAGTTTTTTTCCGCAAGCCTCGAGATATGAGTGCATTTTGTGTCGAAGGCCAACATGTTCGGCAAAGGGACGTCCAGCATACTCATCGTTCATCTTAATAAACGCCCTACTTGTGACAATTACTTAACAGTGGGTGCTGTTTTTAGTAAGCTGACGTGTCATTTATTTCCTGGCCCTTGGTCATGTGCAAGTACACGTCCTCGTCTGTGTCAGTGTAGAGGAGTGATCCCAGATCCCCGTTCCTGGTCCTTGGCCATACATCAAACGTTTGAATCGGTATAATAGCATTCCAACGTTAACAGGCCGATTGAGCACAAGTCGAATCCTGTGAACCTGGATTTCAGTCCGATCAAAATGAAGATCAATATCGAATGTATTGGCCCGTAGCTAGACTGGCGATAAGGCACCGTAATGCTCTCCTCACTAGGGCGCGCGAGCCTAACATTAACACGCTTTCTGAGGATCGCCATCTGGTTTCTCCCCAGCCTGGAATTGTGAAGAATGTAGGGCTTCATTCAGGGTCTGGGGTAAAAGTGAAGGGCCTGGTTGACCATACTTGATGCCGCCTGTTGGCAGCGCCTGGCTCATTGCTCAGCCATAGAGGCTGTTGGCATCAAAGAAGAGGATGCGTCTCGAAGGCTTGGAAGGATCGTTGCCCCCAACAAGGCGATTGTTGGCTAAATATGAATCAATATAATTACAAATAAAAAGGAAACGAATATGGGAGAACCCAATTTTAATTAATATTATTTCCAATCTGCTTATCCAGTAGATTAAAATCTTACAGTGATGCGGTATATGATTGAGTCAGTTATGTGTGTAAACTTCACAACTACCTTGGCCAAGGAATTATTGCGACCCGATAATTCAAGATGGATCCACCTATCACAGGACCTGTTATAACCCCATAGAGTGATTACGTGTCAACATTACGATTTAATTGGTTTTGACAAACAAGATAGCCGTGCATTGTGCTAAAATGGAAAGGCTGGGATATTACAGCCACACATAGCACATTTTTACAGCAACCAAACTGTTATGGCGGGAGTCGCTCACAACTAAGTGGACTCATTCCAGTCCCCTGTGCATAACCGTTATGTTGTTGCTGGTCTATTGACGGTCGATCAATCAGCCTCCTTGGCTATTCAATCCAACGGCATATCATTATTTACGAACACAACTTCACAACGTATGATCATGTCTTAACAGGTAGTTGCCGATATGTTCGCAATGCTCATGCGTTGTAGCGCTCGTTGATATCCATTTATGTATGATTCCAGCAGCAACAAATGTGACCAATATCCCGGAAAATGATAAAATAAAATAAGAATAATATTGCAGTAAGACAACCAATGAAGGTATTTGTTATCACTACTATGTAAGAAGTAGCAATTAGGGTTTAATATTACTTCTGTTCTGTGCTTTGTTTGTACTAAGAAAGTGATGTTCTTGTACAAGAAGATGTTTCATCCAGAACCCAACGAAATGTGTGTTTCAAATGACACAAAAAAGTCGTCTGTACGACAAACCTAATCAATATGATATTTTACGCTTGCCCCTAGTTTATTCAATCTTACACTTAGGTCAATTGAGAAGATGACCTCAATTATTTCATTGTTATCAATATAGTAGAAAGAAAAATAACCTTAACCGGGAAACAACTCGTAATTGCTGTACTGAGGATATTGTTAGCCTTCGTATTTGCTGTCTTCAAAACATAATAGTTCATTAATTGGTGCGTGTGTTGTATAAAGTGTATCTTGTAGCTGGTGAAATCAACTCTCAGACTATACAAATCACTGATATTGTCCATTGCCATCTGTTATGCTGTTGTAAATTGTTCGTTCATTGAGTTGAATTTGTCAAATAATGAATTAACCCCGTTTTGTTTCCTTGTGAGCACTTACATTTCATCAATATTACGTTCACTGCACAATAATCAGAAGCTTGCCTGGCGCTCTTTAGCGTGCCATGCAAGATAATCTAAGGGCACACGATTCTTTTTGCTCATTTGTTTGTGCATTATCAAACGATTCTGAGAAAACCGGACCATTTTACACTTCAATCAAAGATAAATATTTTCATATGGAGAGAGTATGCCATGCGGAGAATGTTTATTTTGAATGTTTATTTACGAACACAACTTCACAACGTATGATCATGTCTTAACAGGTAGTTGCCGATATGTTCGCAATGCTCATGCGTTGTAGCGCTCGTTGATATCCATTTATATATGATTCCAGCAGCAACAAATGTGACCAATATCCCGGAAAATGATAAAATAAAATAAGAATAATATTGCAGTAGGACAGCCAATGAAGGTATTTGTTATCACTACTATGTAAGAAGTAGCAATTAGGGTTTAATATTACTTCTGTTCTGTGCTTTGTTTGTACTAAGAAAGTGATGTTCTTGTACAAGAAGATGTTTCATCCAGAACCCAACGAAATGTGTGTTTCAAATGACACAAAAAAGTCGTCTGTACGACAAACCTAATCAATATGATATTTTACGCTTGCCCCTAGTTTATTCAATCTTACACTTAGGTCAATTGAGAAGATGACCTCAATTATTTCATTGTTATCAATGTAGTAGAAAGAAAAATAACCTTAACCGGGAAACAACTCGTAATTGCTGTACTGAGGATATTGTTAGCCTTCGTATTTGCTGTCTTCAAAACATAATAGTTCATTAATTGGTGCGTGTGTTGTATAAAGTGTATCTTGTAGCTGGTGAAATCAACTCTCAGACTATACAAATCACTGATATTGTCCATTGCCATCTGTTATGTTGTTGTAAATTGTTCGTTCATTGGGTTGAATTTCTCAAATAATGAATAAACCCCGTTTTGTTTCCTTGTGAGCACTTACATTTCATCAATATTACGTTCACTGCACAATAATAAGAAGCTTGCCTGGAGCTCTTTAGCGTGCCATGCAGGATAATCTAAGGGCACACGATTTTTTTTGCTCATTTGTTTGTGCATTATCAAACGATTCTGAGAAAACCGGACCATTTTACAATTCAATCAGAGATAAATATTTTCATATGGAGAGAGTATGCCATGCGGAGAATGTTTATTTTGACATATATGTCATTGATCTGCATACGTCTTTTGTGGGGCGAGTAATCCAAGATAGCTAGATATTCTTGCAATCACATGCGCACACTTAAAAACGCTTTTCTGGGGTACATCGGTTTTATATATTATTAGATCATCCAAATCATTTAACTGTTTGATACACGGTCATACATCAAACGTTTGAATCGTTATAATAGCATTCCAACATTAACAGGCCGATAGAGCACAAGTCGAATCCTGTGAACCTGGATTTTATTCAGATCAAAATGAAGATCAATATCGAATGTATTGGCCCGTAGCTAGACTGGCGATAAGGCACCGTAATGCTCTCCTCACTAGGGCGCGCGAGCCTGACATTAACACGCTTTCTGAGGATCGCCATCGTGTTTCTCCCCAGCCTGGAATTGTGTAGAATGTAGGGCTTCATTCAGGGGCTGGGGTAAAAGCGAAGGGCCTGGTTGACCGTACTTGATGCCGCATGGTGGCAGCGCCTGGCTCATTGCTCAGCCATAGAGGCTGTTGGCGTCCAGGAAGAGGCTGCGTCTCAAAGGCTTGGAAGGATCGTTGCCCCCGACAAGGCAATTGCTGGCTAGATATGAATCAATATAATTAGCAATAAAAAGGAAACAAATATGGGAGAACCCAATTTTAATTAATATTATTTCCAATCTGCTTATCCAGTAGATTAAAATCTTACAGTGATGTGGTATATGAATGAGTCAGGTATGCGTGTAATCTTCACAACTACCTTAGCCAAGGAATTACTGCGACCCGATTATTCAAGATGGATCCTCCTATCACGCGATCTGTAATAACCCAATCGAGTTATTAGGTGTCAACATTACGATTTAATTGGTTTTGACAAACAAGATAGCCGTGCTAAAATGGAATGGCTGGGATATTACAGCTACAACACAACACATTTTTACAGCGACCAAACGAATAATATTAGATGATGTTGTTGATGCTGCTGGGTGTAGAATACACCATGGCAACTGAGAATTATATCACACACAGGTACAGGTAATCATTCTTTCACAAATGGGCAACAGCGCATTTCCTTTTAAAGGCGCTTAATTGCGGGTCAAAATTTATTATGCACTCTTCTCGTGCGTGGATACATATTTTTGGAATAGAAGGGATCATTCAACGACAAGGATATTCTAAAACCGATATTGGCTGAAGTGACGAGGTGATTTTCGTTTATTTCAACTGTTTTGGCGGGAGACGCTCACAACTAAGTGGACTCATTCCAGTCCCCTGGCATAACCGTTATATTGTTGCTGGTCTATTGACGGTCGATCAATCAGACTTCATAGCGATTCAATGCAATGGCATATCATTATTTACGAACACAACTTCACAACGTATGATCATGTCTTAACAGAAAGGTAGTTGCCGATATGTTCGCAATGCCCATGCGTTGTAGCACTCGTTGTAATCCATTTGTACATTTGTATATGATTCCAGCAGCAACATATGTGACCAATATCTCGGAAAATGATATTAAAACTATGAATAATATTATAGTAAGACAACCAATCAAGGTATTTGTTATCACTATTATATAAGTATTAGCAATTAAGGTGCAATATTAGTTCTGTTCAATATTATATATTTTCCCATTGTGGTTCAAATTACTATTAGTCGGGGACAGAAGGCATAAGGATATTCCAGTATACTTTTTATTGTTAATATTATTTATATACACGTGCTGCGAGCGGGCTGTGATTAGATTTGTCCCGCCGCTGACCAGCTTAAGGAGTTTGCTATCCAGATGGAGCGATGACTTGAATTTTAAAATATTGTTGGACTTGGATATCTAACAATCTTAAGGAAAAGGGAAAGAAGCGAGTAATGATCAGAACAAATCAACGAGGGATGTGCCATAAGTTCTTGGTATGCCGAAATGGCTTTTAGTAGGAGATAAGGAGATATGTTCCATTCGCTGGCCTAAAACTGTCCTGAACGTCATTATTTTCGCCACATACCTTTGTTTAACACTAGCATTCGATATGTCATGAAACGCGTGGCCATATTTGCGAATCTAATTGGCACCAAATGAGTTAAAAACCAGGCAAGATCTACAAACTGTCAATGCGCAAAGTACTTAACATATGAACCTAAGTTTCTGAGCGAATCTCTTTTAAAAAAGAAAGCTCGCACGCTCTAATATCCACGTGATTTGATTTCTCTGCTTCCGTTGTGGCAATCTTGCGCCTCATTGGAGCAGGTGTTATTAGCTTTCTCGATGTCTGTAAGAGACGTGTACGCTGTTGATTTTCGTCCCTGTTTCTATCATAATTATTGGTTATATCAAATATATGGCGTAAATTGATGTCATTAGAGATTAAATTTTGTGTAACATGAAGCACGTGATTATTGGCAGAGGTTGCGCGTTTGATCGTTAGATCATAGACATAATTAGATCAATGCCATTTTGATAAAATTTCCGGTCTGGGGTAGACCTATCGCAAATAGTCCACGCCATCAAAAGCGGGTGAGGAAAATAACGTGACAGTCTACCCTTTGTCTTTAGCTGAATAATTACCAGAATGCTTGGACAACACAAACAATACCAATTGTGCAGTGCTACAAGATAATATAATAATACAAATGACACGCCCTGTATAATAAGATAATAAGTTTTTCATTGAACATGGTTATAATGACAGTTGATTGTTTGCAAAAGTCCTATAAATTACCGCTGAGACCAAGCAGTGAGGTATTAGTCGGGATGGAATCGTGGGCAGTTGTGCGTATGATGCAATGCCATCCAGGAGGATGGATCTGCCTTGTTCTGGCATTTGCTTTACACGGTAAGGCTCCCTTTACATGATCTGCGGATGTATTTCCTGTGAATATATCAATTACGTTGTTTCATGTACTTGTCTTAATTTGAACCGTTTTTTATTTTCTGTAATAAAACTGACGCTTTGAAATACTAATGGATTATGACCATGCTGGATGTACACGTGTGTCTGTGAGTGTATTTGGTTGTATGTAATTGTACGTGTGAGGGGACGGGATGGAGGTATGCGTATCTGAGCGCCCTAGCATTAGTTTTTGACGTATCAAATTTTGTTTGGATTACATGCAGTGCTTTTTGCAACATGTTCATGAAAACAGGCATTTCAAATATTGAATGCCGGCTGACTATTTCATCAACAACTTTTCAATGCAAGTATTTTTTGTGACAGCTACAAGCGTGAAGTCATCATGTCCTGGACAAATAGCTTCTGTCGACTACTCCACAGACTCAATAATGTTCATAACACTTGTTACTTTCAATTTGTTCAAAACTTTACGGACTACGGCAATGAAGCATATGCTGTGTCTTATCATCTGTCTCATCGTCACTCAGATAGTGATGGTGGTCAGCGGCGTAGCAACCACCGTGACCTGTCAGATAATGACAGTAGTTCAGCATGTAGCATAGCTGAGTGTGTTCTCGTGGATGTGTTTGATTGCAATAACCACAGCTAAAACTTTCTCACATATGAGAAAGCCCGACGAACGACAGCAAACGATGGGGAGAAAGTATACACTGGTTGCAGGCTGGCCGTGGTTAGTTGTTGGTGTCTGTTTAGTTCTTGATTATATTCCTGAAATCCCGTTTTCGTACTGGCGAGAGGACGGAGTATGTTGGCTAAATCCAAACAGTGCACTTATATATGGATTTGCCGTTCCCGTTGGGTGCATGATAATTATCAATTGCGTTTGCTTTATCGTAGTAGCTCGGATTGTGTATGCACACGTACGAACGACAAATTTTCAGGGCCAAAACCTGTCCGATGTGAATATCGTTAAGATATATTGTAAGCTATTGTCATTGATGGGACTAACTTGGATATTTGGATTTCTTGCAAATGTGCAAGCTCTGTATCATGTAAGTTATTTGTTTGTTGCATTCAATTCTATGCAAGGTGTGTTCATATGTGTGTGCTTTGTTTGTACTAAGAAAGTGATGTTCTTGTACAAGAAGATGCTTCATCCAGAATCCAACGAAATGTGTGTTTCAAATGACACAGAAAAGTCGTCTTTACGAGAAACCTAATCAATATGATGTTTTCACGCTTGCCCCTAGTATATTCAATCATACACTTAGGTCAATTGAGAAGATGACCTCAATTATTTCAGTTGTTATCAATGTAGTAGAAACAAAAATAACATTAACTGGGGAACAACTCGCAATTGCTGTACAGTGGATATTGTTAGCCTTCGTATTTGCTGACTTCAAAACAAAGTGTTCCTTGTCGCTGGTGATATCAACACTCAGACTATACAAATCACTGATATTGTCCATTGCCATCTGTTATGCTGTTGTAAATTGTTCGTTCATTGGGTTGAATTTGTCAAATAATGAATGAACCTCGTTTTGTTTCCTTGAGAGCATTTACATTTCATCAATATTACGTTCACTGCACAATTATCATTAGAATGCCTGGCGCTCTTTAGCGTGCCATGCAGGATAATCTAAGGGCACAAGATCTTTTTTGCTCATTTGTTTATTCATTATCAAACGATTTCGAGAAAACCGGTCCATTTTACGCTTCAATCAGAGATAAATATTTTCATATGGAGAGAGTATGCCATACTTGTTAAGAATAACATTGATCTGCATACATCTTTGCGGGGCGAGTAATCCAAGTTAGCTAGACTTTCCTGCGATCACATGCGCACAGTTAAGAACGCCTTTCTGGGATACATCGGTTTTCTATGTTATTAGATCATCCAAATCATTTAGTTGTTATTTGATACACGATGACATAAATCACTATAACTTATCATCATTCCTTACATAAGAATTTTGCGCCATTCATTCATCGGGAGCATAGCATTGATGAAGTCATTTTACCATTATTCGACTGTGGTCGATGGATCTATACTGAGATGGTAATTTAATGTTTGTTGGCATCCAATTACCCATTATTCTGGATGCAGCATTATGGGTGGGCAAATAAGTTATTGTTTCTAAAATTATCAATGAAGAGGGTCATTAATTGTCAATGGACCTGATATAAAGTAGTCCATTGAGATCTGCAAAATGGTAGCATTTGTTGGTTCAGTCTTTTTTCCTAATATGGCAACCACTTTCTAATAATTGTCAACTTGGTGTGGCACGCATAATAGCGCTTATCCTGTTGATTGGGCTGCTAAGCATGAAAATTAGCTTAATTTGTATTAGAAGCTCAAACTAAACAATGAAAATTAGAATCTTTCTTAAATTCTGGTGTCATAATTGCGATATTAGCAACAGAAAAATGAGTATTATCTTATAATTAGGCACTCATTTACACCAATACATGGCAATAGATTTATGGAATACTTTTCTATAGTATGCCGTTAGTCAACCTAAAAAGAATTTTTAGCAATTTCATTGTTTTCAATATCTTAAGAATTTTGATGTGCTCTTTCGCCTGAATGGCCAATATCTTTACCTCTTTTACTGGGACTATGAAATGTTTTTATAGCTTTTGGCATCGACGATGCGATTCCTGAGACTCTAATGCGATAATAATACTACTTGCTTATTAAATTGGACTTGTTAAATCAAGTTGACATCTTGAAGGTAAGGTCTTATCATCGAATTTTCTACATTGGAAATGCCATCTTTGTGAACCAAGAGGGAGCGCAAGCTCTACAAAAGAGCTGCGTAGATAGGGTTATTGCACTCACCATTTCAGATGTCTTCGTGTTTTGACGATGATGTGTTAAAATGTTGGTGACCTTGGCATGCAAATAAAGAGATCCCATATCACCAAAGAACGCTGCCAACCAAATATATGCTGATGGGCGGCGCAGACAGCAGCACAGGGATATGAGAGAAAATATTGATACACAGAAGAAGCTCGTCACTACTGTTTGGGGAGAAGCAAGACCCCATACGCGGGAATAAGGAAAGTGATTTGGTGATGAAGCCAGAGGTCAGACCTCGCGAGACGGAAGCTGTGGATATACCATGTCTTCGAGTTGTAAGGTCATTAGTTTTGGGATGTCTTCTGGTTTGTGCGCTGCATGGATCATATCAGGCGGTAGTGGTACGTAAGTCTGCTGGCCAACGTGCTCTTGCAATCTCTTTCGACCTACTTTTAGGGATGGAACAAACCAATGTCATTTAATGCCACCAGTTCAAACAGAGAAACAACAACCAACCATTCCGACAACTCCACTGTATCCTGAACTACCTCATGAAGCCGAGCCAGCAACTGATCCAGAAGTATCGACGGGGGGTGAACACCCAAGATAGGATGTTGTGAACTGAACCAATATCAGGCAATCGTGAGGGAGCATACAAAGTATCCACAGTTTGCTGCAGAGCGTTTGCCGAGAATATCGTTAGCTCTTACTAACCCAAATTGCTCAGGGGTCCGGAACCCCCAGAGTAACATTTCCAAAATTCCCTGCGAAAATCTGCATAATATAAACTAGTCTACAACATATGAAATCATAAGTTCAATTATCATCATGTGCAGTTAAAAAAAAGTGCATGCGTTCGTGATGCATGAGATTCAATTTGCACTCGGTTCCCGATGCTAAGCTTTTGAACGTCTAGACGCTAGATCTCTATAAATCGAGGTGGAAGTAAGAGAAAGAGTGACTTCGCGCTCGGAAGCTTAGCGTCGGAAACCAAACACCTGTGGACACCACTGTGTGCAACACGTCGGCCTCCCCTCACCCTAGATAACCTGATAACCCCTCCTCATTCACTTCCTCACTTCAATCCAATCTACCCTCTTCGCCCTATGTGTGCTATTTAATTGCCCCGCAAAACGTGTGAAAAACACGACAACAGTTTATTCATTCTGTTTTGAATATATTACCGCCATATCAATACTAAATGCACGGACAATCACGAATGGTGGCTTAGGAAAGTAAACCTCCACCCAGCTATTGGTTCTACCATATATGTCAGTATGCGGTTACAAATTACATACGATATTTGACATTCTTAAGCTACCCATTAAAATACTCAGTGCAGCTTGAAGTACTCCCAAACAGCTGATACCAGATTAATATCTTAGCGCCCCTGATTTCAAAGTGACCCGTGTACCTCTCACACATACGCATACACCCTGCGTTCCACCATATTTACGCTCTGTCGGCTCAAGTTACCCTCTGGCTAGAGAGGAGTAACCGCTGTACCCAACTGCCCTGTTACATTCTTCCAAAGCAAACTATCTCTAAAATGAATACCACTTTATTCGGTGTGCATAGCATATTATCCCCAACAAAGTGCTTCTCACGAGCAGAATGAAAGTTGATGAGCCCGGCGTAGACGACTGCATGTCACGAGAGCTGTCAAAGCACTAAAGAACCCGTTGTAATGTTATTGAACCTAATTGACTCGCAACCCATATGTAGAAAGTTACAATAATGGCTGCTAATGTAATTAACGCCTTCAATTAAGCCCACTTCGCACGGTGTAAAACACGCATATGTGCCGCTATTTGAGTGATATCCTTATTAAAAAAAATTGAATCGCCTGCCCCACAAAAAGTTTACAAACACACACACACACACACACACACACACACACACACACACACACACACACACACACACACACACACACACACACACACACACACACACACACACACACACACACACACACACACACACACACACACAGACACACAAAACACATACACACACACAAAGGAGACTTACGAACGTAACCTTGCGAAAGCATTCGCCAAGTTAACACGCAAACCCACAATCGGGACTAACGAAGGTAACTTGGTGAAAGCATTCGCCAAGTTAACAAGAATTCAATTTACCAATTGATGAACTTGGCGACGAGCTAAAACAAAATTACGATACGATCATCGCATTCAAAATAAGCTTTACAACCGCTATGATGACAAAATCTTCCATGAGAACTGTCATAGCCCGGATCAGGGTGAATCGCTGTGATGAAAAATGATTACCGATTCATCATTTGCTAGAGCAATAATGCGTTCCGTTCCGGAAATGACGTCATATACATACAACCGCTATTTTGACAAAAACTTCCATGAGATCTGTCGATATTTTAGCCTGGCTCTGGTTGAATGGTAATGGTGACAATCATTAGCGATTTCACTGCCGCGGGAACATCAATGCATTCCTTACCGAGAGTAACGTCATCGACATCCTTAGAATTTTATGATTCGATTCGCACTGTCCATGAAAGCAATTGACCCAGTTTTTATGACTGTCGATTCAATATTTATGATTTTATAAGCGATTGAAACCATTACTTATACTGTCTATGTGAACACTAGAACATTCGCGCTGTCCATGACAATGACTGAATCCATTTTCTTGACAAAAGACCCAATCTTTAGGATTTTGTAAGCGATTGAAATCTTTAAGATAATTGTTACATCGGGTTTGAACTTTATGAAAAAATAGAAATTGTTTGAATAATTGCCTCCTGTATAGCCAGCCAACAAAAGTTTGCAAAGAAGCACACAAACCGAGCTACCTTCCGTTAAAACAAAATTACGATACGATCATCATATGAGTTGTGGCAAAACATTAACTGTTATGATGACAAAACTTTCTATGAGAACTGACAAAATCATAGCGCCCATCGGGACAACTGCAGCCCCCATGGTTACAGCAAATAATTACTTGCAGCTAAATGACAAGAGGTGAAATATCCGGGAAGAAAATTTAACATCCCAGCTTTATTGACAATTCGTAATAGACGTGTCGATAGACCGTTTCCGTTTCCTCATCCGGTAACTTCTGATCCAGTAAGTTGAGGCGTCTTGAAATTTCGAAACAAAATATCATTAAGATGGTTGAGCCGCTTTGTTTTCAACTACGAGCTCAAGTGGAAGAATAGAAATTATCAAAACAGTTTGTCTATGTGTTGTAAATTTTACTGTATTTGTGGGCGTTCATCGTTAAATACCTGATCTAAGGTGGATATGTCTGAAATTAAGAATTCGTGCCAATCGGTTCTGCCATTCTTTTTTGGCCTTATGTAGTGGAAAATGGTTTTATGAATGACAAGTTTCTACAGTAAAACGTATATTAGATCTCTGCAGATTTGAACAGTGCGTTGAAAGTAGCGCGTGCCAAAAAGTAAATATTCTCAAATAATTCGGTGCTTAAGTGAGATACATAAAGTAAAGATGTCGGTGGGTAGGCCCTACATAGGATTTGTAATATTGCCGTGCTTCATACTCTCATTCAGTAACAATCCAATTTCGCCTTTACAAATAATGCTGTATTGTTCCCAATACCAAATATATAACCAGGGTCTTGATTGCAGCAGTATGTAGGTATGTGTTTATCTCCCGATAAGCATCGGACATTTTCATTCGCTGACGCTGTGACCGGGATTTCCGCTAGGTATTTCAACACACCCCTACAAAAAACCGCTCTCATTAACTGGCAGAGTAGAATTCAGAGGAATCCCGATGACTTCATACTCGGGGATGCCGTATGCACCGCGTCGTTTTCGAATTTTTTAATTCCGTCAATTTGTTACCCTAAATAAAAAAAATCGGCAAAAATCCATCATTACGGGTGGCAGCCGAACCTCGCCGCAGGCGGCCGCGCTTGTGAC
Source organism: Urechis unicinctus (assembly GCA_034190875.2). Classification (NCBI taxonomy): domain Eukaryota; kingdom Metazoa; phylum Annelida; class Polychaeta; order Xenopneusta; family Urechidae; genus Urechis; species Urechis unicinctus. Next base: position 55,310,438 of record CM067356.1, on the reverse strand, counting down.
GCATACGCGGCTGATCGCTTGGGGTCAAACCAAATCGAATTTCATTCATTTATCAATCTGACCCCTAATATTCATTTATATACGGGGGTAATACAAAGCATAATGGAACACTTAGGTCAAGTTTATTTTCAAATCGATTGAAACCCTTTTGAACTTTATGAAAAAAATAGAAATTGTTTGAATAATTGCCTCCTGTATAGCCAGCCAACAAAAGTTTGCAAAGAAGCACACAAACCGAGCTACCTTCCGTTAAAACAAAATTACGATACGATCATCATATGAGTTGTGGCAAAACATTAACTGTTATGATGACAAAACTTTCTATGAGAACTGACAAAATCATAGCGCCCATCGGGACAACTGCAGCCCCCATGGTTACAGCAAATAATTACTTGCAGCTAAATGACAAGAGGTGAAATATCCGGGAAGAAAATTTAACATCCCAGCTTTATTGACAATTCGTAATAGTCGTGTCAATAGACCGTTTCCGTTTCCTCATCCGGTAACTTCTGATCCAGTAAGTTGAGGCGTCTTGAAATTTCGAAACAAAATATCATTAAGATGGTTGAGCCGCTTTGTTTTCAACTACGAGCTCAAGTGGAAGAATAGAAATTATCAAAACAGTTTGTCTATGTGTTGTAAATTTTACTGTATTTGTGGGCGTTCATCGTTAAATACCTGATCTAAGGTGGATATGTCTGAAATTAAGAATTCGTGCCAATCGGTTCTGCCATTCTTTTTGGGCTTTATGTAGTGGAAAATGGTTTTATGAATGACAAGTTTCTACAGTAAAACGTATATTAGATCTCTGCAGATTTGAACAGTGCGTTGAAAGTAGCGCGTGCCAAAAAGTAAATATTCTCAAATAATTCGGTGCTTAAGTGAGCTACATAAAGTAAAGATGTCGGTGGGTAGGCCCTACATAGGATTTGTAATATTGCCGTGCTTCATACTCTCATTCAGTAACAATCCAATTTCGCCTTTACAAATTATGCTGTATTGTTCCCAATGCCAAATATATAACCAGGGTCTTGATTGCAGCAGTATGTAGGTATGTGTTTATCTCCCGATAAGCGTCGGACATTTTCATTCGCTGACGCTGTGACCGGGATTTCCGCTAGGTATTTCAACACACCCTACAAAAACCGCTCTCATTAACTGGCAGAGTAGAATTCAGAGGAATCCCGATGACTTCATACTCGGGGATGCCGTATGCACCGCGTCGTTTTCGAATTTTTTAATTCCGTCAATTTGTTACCCTATAAAAAAATCGGCAAAAATCCATCATTACGGGTGGCAGCCGAACCTCGCCGCAGGCGGCCGCGCTTGTGACGCATACGCGGCTGATCGCTTGGGGTCAAACCAAATCGAATTTCATTCATTTATCAATCTGACCCCTAATATTCATTTATATACGGGGGTAATACAAAGCATAATGGAACACTTAGGTCAAGTTTATTTTCAAATCGATTGAAACCCTTTTGTCGAATTTTGAACTTTAAAATGATCGATCTTGTCATATCCGCGCTGGGAGACCGTATAGCTTACCTTCACATGACCTTAGCAGCATTATGTTATATAAGAAAACTTAATATAATATGGTACTTTTGGGGGTTGTAGATTATAAAAATTTATCCATTACAGTCAAGCGATCTGGCCAGAAAGGCAATATGCCGCTTGCGCTGGCGCGTAGAATTCGGCAGTTAGGGTTCACGATGTTGAGCTGCCGACAGTTACTGCGACCGTCGCGCGAGCTGCTCGTCGCCAAGGGCACCGCCCTGAATGAATACATCAAAGAGATTCTTGTAACCACGTTTGGTGTCAGATTCGGTCTGATGCTTCGTTCTTGTGAAAATATATGGACGTTTCGGACACCACTTGACAAAAACTGAGAGAGGCCCCAAAGAAATTGATGAAAGAGTGCCTTGTGACGATTATTGTAGTTCTTGAAACTACTGCTGGAGTTTATATTGACTTAAAGGAGGCCTTTGACACGATTGACCATGATATTCTATATAAAAACCTCGCATGTCATAGTCTTCGTGGAATAGTGATAGTATGGATATATTCAACTCAACCGAAACAGCAAATACTATACAGACACTGCATGTCTGATATTTTAGAAATTACCTGTGGAGAACTGCAGGGGTCCATTCTTGGACCTATACTATTTTTATTATATAATAATGATATGTATCCCACATCCCCTCAATTCATATTATAAGCCGTTGACACCACACTGCATTATACTGGTGCAAATTGCAATAAAGCTGTAGACACAATGTTTCAGTTAAACCTACCAAGAAAAGTCGTTCCTCTAAAAAGAATTCATCGCGTGTCGTAATGAGATAAATCGACTTTATTCCTTAACCTAGTGCAGACGTTTCACTAGATACGGAATTTCAGTGATATGACAATTGCATCCGACGATGACGAGCACAAGCAATTAATCAACAAACAACGAAGAGTATGTAGCACGATGAACTTTCGCATAACACACTCCTCTGGGCCAACCAGGGGTGAAATTTTCCCCTTATTACAGCTCGCAGTTATTTCATCCAGTTATGCGATAGCTGTGACCGTGTCTAAAAATCACCCTGCAGTCTCTCGATTTGAGAATGTCCTTTACCGAGCACTACAGCTCTAACAAGGCTCGAAAGGAGATTCCTTGATTTTTGCATTCTGAGGCACAAAACAAATTAAATCTGTAAAACCAGACAGTGCCTCTAGGTCTCCCGGATTACGGAACAAGGTTACATCATGGTCACATGGATGATATGGGGTAAGTGTTTTCCCACCTATCATCCACGTGACCATGCGATAACTAGCATCAGAGGAATTCGTATGGTGGACAAAGGAACCACTTTTGTCGGAATAACAAATACTGAGACATTGAGGTTTTTATTTTTATAGCTGTGCTGTCACGCTTTGAAAAGTTACAAATTACAATGGACTTGTATTACTCATCGTAGTTTATGTCGTTGACTGGGCGTGCACATCTGTGGTGTTAGTTGCCCATATGGGCTCTGCAATATTGGGACACAGATTACAAGGAATCTGAATCCATGCGTTGTGTTCACTATTTACCCTGCAAATATACAAAAACACGAACAAATTCGATATTTAAGCGACGAATTAGTGGTATCACCTCTGTGGACGTTTGATGATTTTGAAGTCAATGGCTGTTTTTTTTCTACGCAAGGTTTCAGTTCCTCACAGTTAAACCTGCCATATACTTCGCATGATTCGCAAAATACGACCAGCTGTTACTGCTACCGGAAATTATAATAAATGTCTATATACATTGTGGTGAAGACAGCTGGTATGTTTTGAGTAGGTGGGAGACTGAGCAAATGGGTTCCCATTCGCGCACCTGAATGTCCCGATAACCACACATAATTCGATAGGACCATAGCAATATTCGATTGCTGAACAGGTTTAGTGGCGAACCTGACATTTCATCGAGAGTTGCACGTAGAAAGGCCAATCTGATTGTATTATATCAACGCCAGGGAATGCCGCGATCGATTTATGCAACATCACAGCACATAATAAAAACTTTGTATCATCCCCTCGACAATAACGCCACTGCACTTTGACTCCTCTTTAAAGTTTCATCCCAATATCACCTCTTTATTGATATCCTTTTTCATAATATTGTACAAATGTTTGCCCATCCTAATTGCTTATAACAAGCATACTTGGAAACGCCTGTCTTGCAATCTTATACATTTCATGACAATCACCTCATTTCAGCATTTGTTGTATGGCGCATATATCCCATAGCCTGTGTGGTAAAAGTCGCTCTAACTTGCTATCTTTCACTAAAATAAGGAGACTTAATGTGCGGGGCAAGTTGGTGCGATGCTTCGCTTCACGGCACAGCATTGACCAAAAAAGCTAATTTGTGAGTTTTGGACTGTCCGCTGCTAAGCGAAGAGCAAAACTGAAAGGCTTTTAAGGCATGCATGCTCATAAATAGAACAACTGTCTTATTGAATGTGACCAGTAGAATTGCTGAGTCATTCTCGGATCATTCATGTGACCCCTGCTCACCGTGTTTGTCTTCTGTGCGAAGACTCACGATATAATAATTTGCTGTTTGGTTCCTATCTCGCCTTTTCCATGATTAATGCACGTTCTACCTCAACCATAATACCCATCTTTCCAAGACGTAACTTTTGAGAATATATAAACAGCTACATATCTGCATGTCGCATGTCTATGTGTAAGTCTGAACATGCCACAACCTCGCTTTTTATTCAAAGACATTCAGCTGATGCTTGTTGCCCTATGATGCTGCTTGACACTGCACCATGGAGTCTTATACTCATCACCTGTCGATATATATGGTAACCCCAAACGCTACGTCATTCCCTCGAGATAAAGTAAAATGTGATGTGGTTCTTTTGTTTAATGTAGTTTTTCTGATGATCAAGCTTTATTTGTTTTATGGATGTCTTACAAATAGGTAGTAATTGTATTTAAACTATCGTTAAAACTATGCGTCTGGGACATAGTGTAAATAACAGTTATGCGACAATTGATGACTGTGATATTTCGATGTTTGAGTGCGGCATACTTCGTAACGATTACGAACCTATCAGCGATAAGAACCCGGATCCTACATCCGGCACCCTAGCCACAACAACCAGCATATGCAGGTAAACATCCCCACCCATCTTCATTGTGTCAGGCTAGCCTACATATTGCATAGATCACCCGTAACTCAATACATTGCAGAATGCATTTATTTGGTGTTCCATACAGAACACGTATGCAGCCACGCATGCAGCCGCGTTATTCATGGTAACAAAAGACCAGCCGGTTACATCACTACCTTGGTTTACAAAGTTTATGTAACATAGTCAGCATTCTATTCAAGCGCGAGGCATGGCACCAACTACCGGAACTCTATAAGACAAGGGTGGTAAACTCCATATTACGTTGCTGTCTTTTGGTGTCCATAGATCACATGGTTCCCGTAAAGAATAGTGTTCCTTTATATCAAACAGCTCTCTTCACTGGTACATCATTCAGGTAGCTGTCATGTTAAGGTCAATAAAGGCAATAGAACAGGGCTTAGTTTAGCATTGTCTTATTTGATATATACACTGTTTCAAACAAATATTGGAGACTATCATTACCATTACAGTTTCACTTTGACTTATTTAATGAAAGGTTGTCGTTATCATATTTGGTAAGAGGCACAAACATTTCTCAACAATATTCTTTTTACATATCCGTAAAGCTAGTAGTTGTAAATTTCAGCATTTCTTTATTTGGAAATATACGGTCACTTTTTACTGGACAGTTCTGTAATGTTAAAGGAAGTGTTGAATTAACGACTGCATTAAAACAGCTAGAGAAAGCATCGGATGACAGAAGACAATCGGGGCATACCATAAGCAAATTAAGGCAACAGAGCACGCTAATCTGGCATTTTCGAAATATGATTAAGCTGACCTACTTATGCGATATTTTCCACTGCGCCACCTCTGTCATCCAAGCATAACAGGAAAACTACATATGTTATTAGGGAGTGTTTGTACCGCTTTAGTTACACTTGCTGGATATCAATTTAGTCAGAACGCAATGCCACCGACAATCATTGTCCGCGTGAGCAGACACTTATGATAACTGTGGACATCAGCAAATAAATCATGGATCAGTCATCGATGTTTGACTGGCGCACGGAGATATTGAGACCACCAACACCACAAAATTAGCGTCGTGATCAGCTTTCTGGTTTGTAACTTATTTAGCATCGTTAAAGTCAAATATTTGGTGACGTATCAGATATACCAATTGTTATAATACTATTTTGGCTCATACGTTCTTAAAAAGCCTCCACCTTTGATTATCAGCACGAGAGCCCGGGTTACACCACACCACTCTTTGGGAGGGGTGTTACCCTGATTGTAGCAATCATACAGCAAGGCGAGTCCACCCTCCAAGTGGACTCGTCCTGTCACATGGGGATTGTTTTAGCCTGGCCTATTGTGTGGACCATTTATAAGGACCACAGATGGGACAGTCACGGAGATCATTTAGTCAGGGACAAAATTCAGACCGAGATTCCCAGGGAGCTTCTTTGTTTAACTGAAATAAACCGAATAAGCAACCCTACTCCAGGACTCGCGTTATGTTTCTCTGGCTAGTCCCCACTCCAGCAACTACAGGCAGTGAGTAACTTTACTATAACGAAGAGCGTGCATAAGCTAGAAAAGTTTAGAAATTCTAGTGAATACCACCATGGTGGACTTTACATTCATACCGGCAGTGTGGAAGATGCTATGATTTGGGGGCATTCCAACAACAGGTTCGCAGGCAATCACCCCTTTAACGCCCAAATCTTCAGCAGCAATGTCGATAATAATAACAATTCTCGTATTTTTATGTATGTCAGTTGCTTGAAGGAAAAGTTCATCAATAATAATAATCACGTAAGAAATAAATATTTCATCCAATAATTGTTCAAAAATTTTGCAGATTGTTTTAAACAAGGCATGGTATGGTTTTTTTCAATGGTCGATATGACAAATATTTCACCATATGCTGCTTCGGTGCACATATAGTTGCTGATGCATAAAGAGAATTTTCCCTCATCTGAGCTAAGCGGCCAAGTTTCAATTCAGTGTTTGTTAACTGACCTTATATCACCCAAAGCATCGCTGTCTGAATAATATAGTGCAACATATCGAGAATGAACTGAATCTCCAATCTAAATAGAGCAATGATAAAAGTAATTTATGTGCCATCAAGTGTATCTCTTCGTAAAACCTAGGGGAGAGTTATGCTAATGGATCGACCAAGCAGCATCCGTTTGTCATCTCATCTTCACGAAAAAAGTATATGTTTCAGAAATATCAATGCGATAAGCAATCAAATGATTATGCTACTCTGCTATATATATAACATATTCTGTGTTCTTCGCAGAAGATGCATTAACAAACTATGGTCGTTAAAACTACCTGCGCTGCAAATATATCTTTATTAAGAAATAAGGAACTAATTTAAAAGCGAAAATTGCTGAGGAACAGGCAATTTGAGAAGGACCACACAAAGCGCTTTGTACTTTGATAGAGTGGAAATACTGCTCAGCGTGTGAATCACAAATGCATTGTCATTCGCCTCTGAATGCTCAATTCGGAAACCTAAGGCAGTATCAGATATTTGCCCAGCACCAACATTTTTGCGTGGGCCGTACATTTGTAAGGTTACTAGACCGACTGGCCCATTGCGTATGTGAACTTGTGTCTATCTATGACAAAGTGCACCTGATAGATCGTGTATCAAATAGATTTCTGGTTTTGTTTACACAATGCTAACTTTGCCACGAAGACCACAGCTGCGCTGCAGTGAAATGCGCATCTGCGCTGCAGTGAAATGCGATCGGACCCAAATAGGGGGACCTAGATGTGGACCGCAAGGACAGTTCAAGTTCAAGTGTGGTCAGTTCAAGTTAGTGAATTGACAATAGATCAGATAGTCGACTATTGAAATTGTGACCCGACAGTTCGTATATGAGCATATTTCGGTACTCAATTAACGAAGCCGATCTTGAACCTGAACTTGTGGCGGTATCCATTGTCCGAAATAGGCCTCGTGAGCGCGACCTGCAATATAGAGCAGTCATAAGGATGAATCTCATCCAGAGATGACGATGGCATAACCCGTGCATAGTTTAGATACATTTTATATAAGCGTCATTGTACTCGTTATCAGCTGACAACGGTCAATCGGAATACAAACTAAAATATTCTAGCCAAGGGATCACCCTAAAAAATTACAGAGGTTTGCAGTGTGAATAGAAAGACTTGTGCTATTAAACAAATAGAAGTAATCTATGGTGCTATACAGTACATCGCATTTTGGTGAAAACGAGAAATATGTCGTTAATTGTAACCATTTACATAACAAGCAACATGACGTATCTTATGGCGACATAACATTGAATACATTTCCTTCATCTATGAATCACTAGATTTTGATTCAAGGGCACGCTAGATATTAAACGTGACAGCATATCATGGCCCAGGATTGATTAAATTGCAACTCAAACATACGTAATATGAAGTGTTTGCTTAAAGGAATAGTTGCACAAATCAAACTCAAGACGCTCCTTGAACGCGAAAAGAAAACGATAGGGCGAGGGGGGAGGGGGATGCAAGAAGATTTAAAGTAGGCATTTGGACAACCACATTGAGTGAGATCAAAGTGGGCTGAATAAATTGAAAACCGGATTTTCGGGACAATTATAGTGCACCAGTAATTGATCCTTGTGATTTCTCTATGATGTCACGTCAGTTTGCTTATGCAAATTGCATTAACCAATCACGACAATGCTGAAAAGCTTTGCAAGCACATAATTCCTCCATTTATCTCTGAAATACAGGAACCACCATATTAACTCTATACTTACATACCTGGCAATATACATGTACTTCCTATGCTCAAGGCCACGCGTGGACGTTGCCTCTGTGAGAAATATAAGCAAAGCAAAGTGCGCAATGAAATAACCAAAAATAGTTTATTAGCCAGAATCCCCACAGAGCCAGCAGAATCTAATTTGCTCACACGCCATCAATATTCTTAACTTCACATATTTATATTCGCAGGAGCATGAGTGGTTTCATTGCGGTTGTTTTTACCACGCCTTTCCTGGTTTCATTGTGTTATGTGACCACACCTTTCATGGTTTCATCGTATTATTTGACCACGCCTTACATTGTTTCATTGTGCTATTTGACCACGAGGGCGTATGTTGGTGTGGGTATGACATCCTTGACTATCCATCTGTTTGTGCCAAGAGGGAAGGGCAATACCTTGTTAATGTGCTCCGATTGCAACACGTCCATCCTGTGGTAGATGGTCGTCTGTTGATTGATCAGCTCCTTTTACTGATTGTGGCGGATCTGCATCTTAACGATTTACTCGTTGGCCACCTTTAGTTTTTTCCGCAAGCCTCGAGATATGAGTGCATTTTGTGTCGAAGGCCAACATGTTCGGCAAAGGGACGTCCAGCATACTCATCGTTCATCTTAATAAACGCCCTACTTGTGACAATTACTTAACAGTGGGTGCTGTTTTTAGTAAGCTGACGTGTCATTTATTTCCTGGCCCTTGGTCATGTGCAAGTACACGTCCTCCGTCTGTGTCAGTGTAGAGGAGTGATCCCAGATCCCCGTTCCTGGTCCTTGGCCATACATCAAACGTTTGAATCGGTATAATAGCATTCCAACGTTAACAGGCCGATTGAGCACAAGTCGAATCCTGTGAACCTGGATTTCAGTCCGATCAAAATGAAGATCAATATCGAATGTATTGGCCCGTAGCTAGGCTGGCGATAAGGCACCGTAATGCTCTCCTCACTAGGGCGCGCGAGCCTAACATTAACACGCTTTCTGAGGATCGCCATCTGGTTTCTCCCCAGCCTGGAATTGTGAAGAATGTAGGGCTTCATTCAGGGTCTGGGGTCAAAGCGAAGGGGCTGGTTGACCATGCTTGATGCCGCCTGTTGGCAGCGCCTGGCTCATTGCTCAGCCATAGAGGCTGTTGGCGTCAAAGAAGAGGATGCGTCTCGAAGGCTTGGAAGGATCGTTGCCCTCAACAAGGCGATTGTTGGCTAAATATGAATCAATATAATTACAAATAAAAAGGAAACGAATATGGGAGAACCCAATTTTAATTAATATTATTTCCAATCTGCTTATCCAGTAGATTAAAATCTTACAGTGATGTGGTATATGAATGAGTCAGGTATGCGTGTAATCTTCACAACTACCTTAGCCAAGGAATTACTGCGACCCGATTATTCAAGATGGATCCTCCTATCACGCGATCTGTAATAACCCAATCGAGTTATTACGTGTCAACATTACGATTTAATTGGTTTTGACAAACAAGATAGCCGTGCTAAAATGGAATGGCTGGGATATTACAGCTACAACACAACACATTTTTACAGCGACCAAACGAATAATATTAGATGATGTTGTTGATGCTGCTGGGTGTAAATACACCATGGCAACTGAGAATTATATCACACACAGGTACAGGTAATCATTCTTTCACAAATGGGCAACAGCGCATTTCCTTTTAAAGGCGCTTAATTGCGGGTCAAAATTTATTATGCACTCTTCTCGTGCGTGGATACATATTTTTGGAATAGAAGGGATCATTCAACGACAAGGATATTCTAAAACCGATATTGGCTGAAGTGACGAGGTGATTTTCGTTTATTTCAACTGTTTTGGCGGGAGACGCTCACAACTAAGTGGACTCATTCCAGTCCCCTGTGCATAACCGTTATGTTGTTGCTGGTCTATTGACGGTCGATCAATCAGCCTTCATAGCGATTCAATGCAACGGCATATCATTATTTACGAACACAACTTCACAACGTATGATCATGTCTTAACAGAAAGGTAGTTGCCGATATGTTCGCAATGCCCATGCGTTGTAGCACTCGTTGTAATCCATTTGTATATGATTCCAGCAGCAACATATGTGACCAATATCTCGGAAAATGATATTAAAACTATGAATAATATTATAGTAAGACAACCAATCAAGGTATTTGTTTTCACTATTATATAAGTATTAGCAATTAAGGTGCAATATTAGTTCTGTTCAATATTATATATTTTCCCATTGTGGTTCAAATTACTATTAGTCGGGGACAGAAGGCATAAGGATATTTCAGTATACTTTTTATTGTTAATATTATTTATATACACGTGCTGCGTGTATATGCTAGATTTGTCCCGGCGCTGACCAGCTTAAGGAGTTTGCTATCCAGATGGAGCGTTGACTTGAATTTTAAAATATTGTTGGACTTGGATATCTAACAATCTTAAGGAAAAGGGAAAGAAGCGAGTAATGATCAGAACAAATCAACGAGGGATGTGCCATAAGTTCTTGGTATGCCGAAATGGCCTTTAGTAGGAGATAAGGAGATATGTTCCATTCGCTGGCCTAAAACTGTCCTGAACGTCATTATTTTCGCCACATACCGTTGTTTAACACTAGTATTCGATATGTCATGAGACACGTGGCCATATTTGCGAATCTAATTGGCACCAAATGAATTAAAAACCACGCAAGATCTACAAACTATCTATGCGCAAAGTACTTAACATATGAACCTAAGTTTCTAAGCGAATCTCTTTTAAAAAAGAAGGCTCGCACGCTCTAATATCCACATGATTTGATTTGTCTGCTTCCGTTGTGGCAATCTTGTGCCTCATTGGAGCAGGTGTTATTAGCTTCCTCGATGTCTGTAAGAAACGTGTGCGCTGTTGATTTACGTCCTTGTTTCTATCATAATTATTGGTTATATCAAATATATGGTGTAAATCGATGTCATTAGAGATTGAATTTTGTGTAACATGAAGCACGTCATTATTGGCAGAGGTTGCGCGTTTGATTGTTAGATCATAGACATAATTAGATCAATGCCATTTTGATAAAGTTTCCGGTCTGGGGTAGACCTATCGCAAACAGTCCACGCCATCAAAAGCGTCAACACTGAAACACACACGCGTAACAAAAATAAATAAATAAATAAATGACGTATACGTGGTAATTCTATAATTCAGATATAGAAAATAAAATCATACTCACTGCTTTCCATCTCGATTTGTTCTACCACTTTTAACAAGTCCGCATCGCTCATTGGTCTACTGCGTTTGTTCACATCATTGATAGCACCGAGCTGTCTCTTCTCAGCCATGGTTATAACTGAACTCAAATCATCCTAGCCTGTTTATATACACCCTCATCACTTAGCTTAGGTCAGCAGTCGGACAGTTCAATGTATTACCAAGGTCACAAATCTCAGCAACCGGAAACACTTTCCAAAAATAGAATGATGTCATCCAAATGTCGCACCGAATCCGTTGTCAGCGAAAAGAGTCAGCAGAATAAGGGGACGAAACTCACAATGACTAATTTATCAAATCGTTTGACACGAGTCGTTATCTAATGACAATAGAAGCGCGTCATGAATTCGACAATAAGGAAATCACATTACCAACTTGTGTAATTATACCACAGATTCATCGAGTACAATTAATAACACAAAAACCAGTATAACATTTATATATATATTTATTTAAATTTTAAAAAAAATTCTTCTATCTTCATCCTACAAACAAAACAAAATATATTTTAATCTCTAAGAATAAACCAAAATAAAATTCCAGAGAATCTTAAACATTTGCGGTACTCACTGTTTTGTAAAAGATGTTGGGTTCCCTGCAAACAAAGAAATATAGACTTATAACAGATACAAAAGTCAACGAATCTATACAGTCATATAGCGTGTTTTAAGCAAATACTCACAGTACGGGATAGGCCGTTACGAGAGACCCTTCCTTGTTGATGACTTTAACCCACTTGGTGGGGGCCGAGTGATATCCAGGATACGCCCCTGTGACTCCTACTAAGGAAGGGAAAAGTTTGTAAAGAACAGTTTTATTTATTCCAAAACGCTCCTTCAAATCGGGGGTTCTCATTGTTTGGTCGATTAATTCTGGGTAATTTGATTGGTAAAATTTAGATTTTGTCGGGTCCGATGATAAATAATGATTGGCGTAAATGTGCTCCATTCTGAAAAAATATAGATGAAAACTATTTGGAAGTAAAGTCCGCTATTTGTAACCCATAACTCCACCCCCATTTTGAGAAATATCCAATGATCATTTTTTAACCCACCTGTCGTTATATTCTCAATGAGAGTTAGAACACACTTCAAGTTAAATGTATTCAGTATATGATGAAAAGTCTCCTGTCATTTTCCCTCGTATGTAATTGAATACTCATATGCTAGTAAGTTTCATTCACATGAAAACTACCGACATACGACGCAAAGTAGCGTGTGTATAGCAGTTTCACTTGTCAGTGAACTCCAATCTGTCAACAACATGGTCGATTATCACCCCATTACCACCCTAGCGGAAATTAACGGTCATCTACAAACTCTCGAGCACCTGCTGACATGCGGTATTACTTTACTTAGCTTAGGTCAGCAGCCGGAAACACCCTCCAAGAAGAGTTAATATACGATTCAATATATCACCTCATGTCATGGGATAGAGGAAGTTAATAGCTACCAATAACCTCGTAAAGACCGTCTTCATATTAAGAGAAACAGGTGAATACTCACGCCAAGCTATTAAACCATGAAGATACATCCGAAGACATAGTGAAATCACTTTCCAAAAATAGAATGACCTCTTCCAAAATAGCGCGGTCACCAAAACAATAAACAACTCAGGACATAGCCCCCAAATGAACTCACTCGAATACCGTAGATCGTGTGAGCCTGCTAAGGTCACCAAAAGGTGAAAGAAATATCCGGAAGCGATCGTCAGCGAAAAATATATTACGCAATCCACTTCGTCCATCGTTCGACGTCAAAAACGGGGAGGGAAGGGGTACATCTTTTTACTACTAGCATTGACCAAAAAAGCTAATTTGTGAGTTTTGGACTGTCCGCTGCTAAGCGAAGAGCAAAACTGAAAGGCTTTTAAGGCATGCATGCTCATAAATAGAACCACTGTCTTATTGAATGTGACCAGTAGAATTGCTGAGTCATTCTCGGATCATTCATGTGACCCCTGCTCACCGTGTTTGTCTTCTGTGCGAAGACTCACGATATAATAATTTGCTGTTTGGTTCCTCTCTCGCCTTTTCCATGATTAATGCACGTTCTACCTCAACCATAATACCCATCTTTCCAAGACGTAACTTTTGAGAATATATAAACAGCTACATATCTGCATGTCGCATGTCTATGTGTAAGTCTGAAAATGCCACAACCTCGCTTTTTATCCAACGACATTCAGCTGATGCTTGTTGCCCTATGATGCTGCTTGACACTGCACAATGGAGTCTTATTACTCATCACCTGTAGATATATATGGTAAGCCCAAACGCTACGTCATTCCCTCGAGATAAAGTAAAATGTGATGTGGTTCTTTTGTTTAATGTAGTTGTTCTGATGATCAAGCTTTATTTGTTTTATGGATGTCTTACAAATAGGTAGTAATTGTATTTAAACTATCGTTAAAACTATGCGTCTGGGACATAGTGTAAATAACAGTTATGCGACAATTGATGACTGTGATATTTCGATGTTTGGGTGCGGCATACTTCGTAACGATTACGAGCCTATCAGCGATAAGAACCCGGATCCTACATCCGGCACCCTAGCCACAACAACCAGCATATGTAGGTAAACATCCCCACCCATCTTCATTGTGTCAGGCTAGACTACATATTGCATAGATCACACGTAACTCAATACATTGCAGAATGCATTTATTTGATGTTCCAAACAGAACACGTATGCAGCCACGTATGCAGCCACGTTGGGCATATAGTTTTTATTCATGGTAACAAAAGACCAGCCGGTTACATCACTACCTTGGTTTACAAAGTTTATGTAACATAATCAGCATTCTATTCAAGCGCGAGGCATGGCACCAACTACCGGAACTCTATAAGACAAGGGTGGTAAACTCCATATTACGTTGCTGTCTTTTGGTGTCCATAGATCACATGGTTCCCGTAAAGAATAGTGTTTCGTTATATCACTGATGCATCATTCAGGTAGCTGTTATGTTAAGGTCAATAAAGGCAATAGAACAGGGCTAAATTTTGGAATTAGTATAGTATTGTCTTATTTAATATGTACATTGTTTCAAACAAATATTGGAGACTATCATTACAATTGCATTTTCACTTTGACATATTTAATGAACGGTTGTAGTTATCATAGTTGGTAAGAGTCACAAACATTTCTCAACAACATTCTTTTTACATATCCATAAAGCTAGTAGTTGTAAATTGTAAAAGTCTTTATCAGGAAATATACGATCACTTTGCACTGACCAAAGTCAGTTCTGTAATATTAACGGTAGTGTTGAATTAACGACTGCATTAAAACTGTTGGAGAAAGCATCTGATGACCAACGTGCATGTCTATTGGTGAAGAGGTCGTGACAGAAGACAATAGGGGCATACCATAAGCAAATTAAGGCAACAGAGCACGCAAATCCAGCATTTTCGAAATATGATTAAGCTGACCTACTAATGCGATATTTTCCACTGCGTCACCTCTGTCATCCAAGCATAACAGGAAAACTACATATGTTATTAGGGAGTGTTTGTACCGCTTTAGTTACACTTGCTGGATATCAATTTAGTCAGAAAGCAACGCCACATATTTCATCATGTGCTGCTTCTGTGCACATTTAGTTGCTGATGCGTAAGGACCATGTTCCCTCATCTGAGCTAAGTGTCCAAGTTTCAATATAAAGCTTGAAAGCTTACCCCATTTCACCTAAAGCATCGCTGTCTGAATAATATAGGGCAACATATCGAGAATGAACTGGATCTCCAATCTAAATGGAACAATGATCAAAGTAATTTATGTGCCATCAAGTGTATCTCCTCGTAAAACCTAGGGGAGAGTTATGCTAATGGATCGACCAAGCAGCATCCGTTTGTCACCTCATCTTTTACGAAAAAAGTTTGTATCAAAATATCAAAGCGATAAGTAAAGGATTGATCATGCTACTCTGCAATATATAACATATTCTGTATTCTTGGAAGAAGATGCTTTAACGAACTATGGTCGTTAACTAAAACTACCTACGCTGCAAATATATCTTTATAAAGAAATAAGGAACTAATTTAAAAGCGAAAATTTCCGAGGAGCAGGAAATTTGAGAAGGACGACATCAAGCGCTGTGTACTTTGATAGAGTGGAAATACTGCTCAGCGGGTGAAACACAAATGCATTGTCATTCGCCTCTGAATGCTCAATTCGGAAACCTAATGCATTTTCAGATATTTATGCTCGAAAATGCCCAACCCGTAGATTTTTAAG
The DNA here is from genome assembly GCA_034190875.2 of Urechis unicinctus. Taxonomy (NCBI): domain Eukaryota; kingdom Metazoa; phylum Annelida; class Polychaeta; order Xenopneusta; family Urechidae; genus Urechis; species Urechis unicinctus. The sequence goes on along the minus strand of CM067356.1, from coordinate 55,294,537 downwards.
GTAACTAGACCGACTGGCCCATTGCGTATGTGAACTTGTGTCTATCTATGATAAAGTGCACTTGATAGATCGTGTATCAAATAGGTTTCTCGGTTTGTTTACATAATGCTTACCTTGACACGAAGACCACAGCTGCGCTGCAGTGAAATCCGATCGGACCCGAATAGGGGGACCTAGATGTGGACCACAAGGACAGTTCAAGTTCAAGTGTGGGCAGTGAATTGACAATAGATCAGATAGTCGACTATTGAAATTTTTACCCAACAGTTCGTATATGAGCATATTTCGGTACTCAATTAACGAAGCCGATCTTGAACCTGAACTTGTGGCGGTCTCCATTGTCCAAAATAGGGCTCGTGAGCGTGACCTGCAATATAGAGCAGTCAGAAGGATGAATCTCATCCAGAGATGACGATGGCATAACCCGTGCATAGTTTAGATACCTTTTATATAAGTGTCATTGTACTGGTAATCAGCTGACAAAATGGTCAATCGGAATACAAACTAGCATATTCTAGCTACGGGATAACGCTAAAAATTACGGAGGTTTGCAATGAGAATAGAAGGACTTTTAACAATTGAAATATTTCGATCTATGGTGTTATACATTACATCTCATTTTGGTGAAAACGAGAAATATGTCGTTAATTGTAACTATTTGCATAACAAGCAACATGAACGTATCTTATGGCGAGCATCGTAACAAGAGTGGCATTTCCTTCATTTATGAATCACTAGATTTTTATTCAAGGGCACGTTAGATATCAAACGTGACAGCATGGCACTGCCTAGGAATGTATTCAATTGCAACTCAAACATACGAATTATGAAGCTTAAATGAATAGTTGCATAAATTAAACTCTAGACGCTCCTTGAACGCGAAAAGAAAAAAAATCGGGGGGGTGGGGGGTTAGTGGCGATGCAACAAGATTTGAAGTAGGCATTTGGACAACCACATTGAATCAGATCAAAGTGGCTGAATAAATTGAAAACCGGATTTTCGGGACAATAATAGTGCACCAGCAAAGTGCGCAATGAAATAACCAAACATAGTTAGTTAGCCAGAATCCACACAGAGCAGAAT
>CM067356.1:55092241-55293353 GCA_034190875.2 Urechis unicinctus | reverse complement strand
AATCACGGACTCGCGTTCTTCTGAGAGAATTACATGTGCTTCAATGTATGGCAAGAAATGTGATTCTGCTATATTTCGTTATATAGGCTTTACAATCAATACTCGTGACAAAATGTGCTTGCTGTTATTCTGAGATTATTGAATGATTCAATAAAATGGCAGTCAATGCTCACTTGTGATGATGTTTGTATTATTTTCAAATGCTTATTTTGTATTAAAAACGCCCGGTCCAATATACATGAAACCCGATTGTTTTTCATCTTCAGAAGGGGACACGAAATGTTAATCTCCGACATCAGATGGTGGACGATGACAGGTTATATCAATATACCAGCAAATCCCAAATTGTTACCAAATAATCCGCTAAGTGAACTGTTCTGGAAAACGCCCAAAAGGTGGTGTTGACCAGTAATAGAGAAGGATCGTAAGAAAAACTGCACTGCCTAATCATCCATGAGCAGGGCTAACACAGGGGCTTTTAAAGACTCGAGTGCCTTGGCTTTATGACACTACCCCGTTACACTTTTACTGCGAAATAAAGGGTGATACTGAATATGAATCATCCAATCTTATCTTATTTATAAATAAAAAATTGTTATTTTTACATCGAAATTAAATAAGTGAACAACTATGCGATTGCAAGAAGTATATAGTCCATTCAATAACGGAGCTAAAAAGCCGTGACTCAGACTTACTTGCAGCAGGAATTTCTTTGCTGGGCAATTCGTCGTGAGTGGAGCCAACCAGTGGCGAAATATATAATGGGAAAGAGAAGTTTCATTTATCCGAAATATATGCATTCCTTGATATCAATGATCTCAGAGTAAGGGTTGAAAACTCAGGTCAAGGCTTGTTTGTTGCGCTGTTGTCATACTACCAGCAACTCGTAAATAAAAATGGCGCAATATCTATTGTCCACCAACAATTGTTTTCTACTTCCTGACAACCTTGGCAACGTTGTTTGTTAGCTTATAGCTTGCATCGCGCCATCAACATTTACGTATCTCTCCACAATTGTCAACTGAATATCCTCTCCTATTCCATATCTCGAGACTATTTGCATTTGACGCAATGGTTGAGGGTCGGAACTCAAGGAGGAGGTGGAATTTCATCAACTTTCTAGCCTTTCTGGGCTGGAAAAGGCCTTCTGCAAGACGACGACAACCTGAAGATGGTCCACAGCGTCCTCACGAATTGACTCCACCGACAGCTCCAATCGATATTGTGGATGGAGGACAGCTTGTGAGCACCACGTGTGATTCGAGTGGTAAGTTAGCATACGTTGTCTTGAGTAAGACAAGTTGACATATGTATACTGTCTATATCCGTTGCAAACGTTTGTTCCGTCAACAGAAGGCTGTAACATGTTTCTGTTTTCTGTTGCACACTTTAAACAGGTGAAAAAATAACATCGCGGTCAGAATCAGAATTGAAAGCGAACGAGCTTCAGAAGCACACAACCAAGAATGCCTCGTCTACTCCTGAAATAAAGCTGATACCAGTCACTAAATGTAGAAGCGCACCAGCTCTTCCGTTAAGACGCACAAATGCGTCATACGCCCAACTACGCGTCCTGTTGGCCAGGAAGAAATCGCACGCTAACTATGGCGTCCCAGCTTATCTTAGGGAATTACACTCGCTTCCAAGCATTCGTAGGCTTCGTGGTGAGATCGCTACTCCCCTACCTCCACAACAAGTACCCAAGCATTTGTGGCCGTTATTGAAAGCTATGGGTATCCTTCTACCAGAGAGCAACATGTTAGATTGTGAAATCGACGCAAGCGAAATGCGGTGAGCTACCCACTGATATATCCCCTTGTAAATGTCACTTGACATCATCATAGTTTGAATGTCAAATACACTGTTTTCTTCAAAAGATAACTCCCATGCAAATTAATTGATTTAATTGTTTACCGATCTTGCAGTAAGATAAACAAAGACAGCCCAAGTCTTGATCTCACATGGTGAGTGCTTTATATTTGCCCAGTGTATCCAGAATGAGCTGTCCGTCCTTTGCATTTGGTAATGCCATCGTGCGAACATTTTGTATGCAAACATCAATTTGTTTTTGATCCTGCAGGAAAGAATCCCTAGTTTCTGAATTGAAACAATGTAAAGACGATGGTGATGATGAAGAAATTGAGGAACTCAAGCGTTGGTTTTATCGTCATCGATGGCATATGTATAATTAACCAATGCACTGAAAAGATATGCTATAAGAGTATATTTTGCATTATTGGCTTGAACATTGAGTAATAATAAATAATGCGGTCGTGTGGGGGCAACAACTATAACAAACAAACCTGATTCCAATGCGTTTGGTCAATACATACGTTCGTAAATCATGGTTGCTGATATTCTGAGATCATTTTATGGTTCAATAAAAATGACAATCAATGCTCAGGTGTTTAGATGTTTGTATTTGTTTCTTAAACTTATTCAGTATTTGAAAAGGCTATGTCCGACGTCATAGCACGTCGCCAGATTTGGCAGATTTCCTACAAGGTGTGTGAGTTTGGTAGAAAGCGTCGATGCCCAGAGGTTGGCGATAATAAGAGATATCAATACACCAACAATACGCCACATTTAACTAGTTGTATCACAATATGTGATGACCCCGATATGATTTTGTTTTATTTCCTTTACAATGACGGCCGAGTTCAACCTTTTATTGACTGGTTTCTAAACGATCTGGACTAATCACCCACGCGGATTTACCCCTCTGATATATGCCAAAAGGTGGCGCGCTAAGGTGAGAGTGGGGACGGCAAAACAAACTACAACACTTACTCCGACACCGCTTCAACGCAGTAAATCACGCGCATGCACATTCATTATTTGCGAATATATCAATGGCGCAGACATAGGGACTGACTGTCTAGCTTAAGTATAGTCACATGATATACCAACGCATGGCTGATCAAATGAAGGAGGAATTTGACGCAGCGTGGTTCTAGTACAGGAACAATTACAGGTGTAAATTAGGCACTAAATAGTCAACGCCGAAATCGATGTGGGCATATCGTTATTGTTACAGCCATATAATTATTAACAAACGTTGCCAGTAATTAGCTGTTAACATCTATGTAGTCATATTGCTATTGGAAGAAGTATATAATTACTTCCAAACTTCTTGTGAATTTGACAAGTTATTTGGGAGTATTGCTTTTGTAACAGGGTAATCACGGACTCGCGTTCTTCTGAGAGAATTACATGTGCTTCAATGTATGGCAAGAAATGTGATTCTGCTATATTTCGTTATATAGGCTTTACAATCAATACTCGTGACAAAATGTGCTTGCTGTTATTCTGAGATTATTGAATGATTCAATAAAATGGCAGTCAATGCTCACTTGTGATGATGTTTGTATTATTTTTTCAAATGCTTATTTTGTATTAAAAAACGCCCGGTCCAATATACATGAAACCCGATTGTTTTTCATCTTCAGAAGGGGACACGAAATGTTAATCTCCGACATCAGATGGTGGACGATGACAGGTTATATCAATATACCAGCAAATCCCAAATTGTTACCAAATAATCCGCTAAGTGAACTGTTCTGGAAAACGCCCAAAAGGTGGTGTTGACCAGTAATAGAGAAGGATCGTAAGAAAAACTGCACTGCCTAATCATCCATGAGCAGGGCTAACACAGGGGCTTTTAAAGACTCGAGTGCCTTGGCTTTATGACACTACCCCGTTACACTTTTACTGCGAAATAAAGGGTGATACTGAATATGAATCATCCAATCTTATCTTATTTATAAATAAAAAATTGTTATTTTTACATCGAAATTAAATAAGTGAACAACTATGCGATTGCAAGAAGTATATAGTCCATTCAATAACGGAGCTAAAAAGCCGTGACTCAGACTTACTTGCAGCAGGAATTTCTTTGCTGGGCAATTCGTCGTGAGTGGAGCCAACCAGTGGCGAAAAATATATAATGGGAAAGAGAAGTTTCATTTATCCGAAATATATGCATTCCTTGATATCAATGATCTCAGAGTAAGGGTTGAAAACTCAGGTCAAGGCTTGTTTGTTGCGCTGTTGTCATACTACCAGCAACTCGTAAATAAAAATGGCGCAATATCTATTGTCCACCAACAATTGTTTTCTACTTCCTGACAACCTTGGCAACGTTGTTTGTTAGCTTATAGCTTGCATCGCGCCATCAACATTTACGTATCTCTCCACAATTGTCAACTGAATATCCTCTCCTATTCCATATCTCGAGACTATTTGCATTTGACGCAATGGTTGAGGGTCGGAACTCAAGGAGGAGGTGGAATTTCATCAACTTTCTAGCCTTTCTGGGCTGGAAAAGGCCTTCTGCAAGACGACGACAACCTGAAGATGGTCCACAGCGTCCTCACGAATTGACTCCACCGACAGCTCCAATCGATATTGTGGATGGAGGACAGCTTGTGAGCACGACGTGTGATTCGAGTGGTAAGTTAGCATACGTTGTCTTGAGTAAGACAAGTTGACATATGTATACTGTCTATATCCGTTGCAAACGTTTGTTCCGTCAACAGAAGGCTGTAACATGTTTCTGTTTTCTGTTGCACACTTTAAACAGGTGAAAAAATAACATCGCGGTCAGAATCAGAATTGAAAGCGAACGAGCTTCAGAAGCCCACAACCAAGAATGCCTCGTCTACTCCTGAAATAAAGCTGATACCAGTCACTAAATGTAGAAGCGCACCAGCTCTTCCGTTAAGACGCACAAATGCGTCATACGCCCAACTACGAGTCCTGTTGGCCAGGAAGAAATCGCACGCTAACTATGGCGTCCCAGCTTATCTTAGGGAATTACACTCGCTTCCAAGCATTCGTAGGCTTCGTGGTGAGATCGCTACTCCCCTACCTCCACAACAAGTACCCAAGCATTTGTGGCCGTTATTGAAAGCTATGGGTATCCTTCTACCAGAGAGCAACATGTTAGATTGTGAAATCGACGCAAGCGAAATGCGGTGAGCTACCCACTGATATATCCCCTTGTAAATGTCACTTGACATCATCATAGTTTGAATGTCAAATACACTGTTTTCTTCAAAAGATAACTCCCATGCAAATTAATTGATTTAATTGTTTACCGATCTTGCAGTAAGATAAACAAAGACAGCCCAAGTCTTGATCTCACATGGTGAGTGCTTTATATTTGCCCAGTGTATCCAGAATGAGCTGTCCGTCCTTTGCATTTGGTAATGCCATCGTGCGAACATTTTGTATGCAAACATCAATTTGTTTTGATCCTGCAGGAAAGAATCCCTAGTTTCTGAATTGAAACAATGTAAAGACGATGGTGATGATGAAGAAATTGAGGAACTCAAGCGTTGGTTTTATCGTCATCGATGGCATATGTATAATTAACCAATGCACTGAAAAGATATGCTATAAGAGTATATTTTGCATTATTGGCTTGAACATTGAGTAATAATAAATAATGCGGTCGTGTGGGGGCAACAACTATAACAAACAAACCTGATTCCAATGCGTTTGGTCAATACATACGTTCGTAAATCATGGTTGCTGATATTCTGAGATCATTTTATGGTTCAATAAAAATGACAATCAATGCTCAGGTGTTTAGATGTTTGTATTTGTTTCTTAAACTTATTCAGTATTTGAAAAGGCTATGTCCGACGTCATAGCACGTCGCCAGATTTGGCAGATTTCCTACAAGGTGTGTGAGTTTGGTAGAAAGCGTCGATGCCCAGAGGTTGGCGATAATAAGAGATATCAATACACCAACAATACGCCACATTTAACTAGTTGTATCACAATATGTGATGACCCCGATATGATTTTGTTTTATTTCCTTTACAATGACGGCCGAGTTCAACCTTTTATTGACTGGTTTCTAAACGATCTGGACTAATCACCCACGCGGATTTACCCCTCTGATATATGCCAAAAGGTGGCGCGCTAAGGTGAGAGAGTGGGGGACGGCAAAACAAACTACAACACTTACTCCGACACCGCTTCAACGCAGTAAATCACGCGCATGCACATTCATTATTTGCGAATATATCAATGGCGCAGACATAGGGACTGACTGTCTAGCTTAAGTATAGTCACATGATATACCAACGCATGGCTGATCAAATGAAGGAATTTGACGCAGCGTGGTTCTAGTACAGGAACAATTACAGGTGTAAATTAGGCACTAAATAGTCAACGCCGAAATCGATGTGGGCATATCGTTATTGTTACAGCCATATAATTATTAACAAACGTTGCCAGTAATTAGCTGTTAACATCTATGTAGTCATATTGCTATTGGAAGAAGTATATAATTACTTCCAAACTTCTTGTGAATTTGACAAGTTATTTGGGAGTATTGCTTTTGTAACAGGGTAATCACGGACTCGCGTTCTTCTGAGAGAATTACATGTGCTTCAATGTATGGCAAGAAATGTGATTCGGCTATATTTCGTTATATAGGCTTTACAATCAATACTCGTGACAAAATGTGCTTGCTGTTATTCTGAGATTATTGAATGATTCAATAAAATGGCAGTCAATGCTCACTTGTGATGATGTTTGTATTATTTTCAAATGCTTATTTTGTATTAAAAACGCCCGGTCCAATATACATGAAACCCGATTGTTTTTCATCTTCAGAAGGGGACACGAAATGTTAATCTCCGACATCAGATGGTGGACGATGACAGGTTATATCAATATACCAGCAAATCCCAAATTGTTACCAAATAATCCGCTAAGTGAACTGTTCTGGAAAACGCCCAAAAGGTGGTGTTGACCAGTAATAGAGAAGGATCGTAAGAAAAACTGCACTGCCTAATCATCCATGAGCAGGGCTAACACAGGGGCTTTTAAAGACTCGAGTGCCTTGGCTTTATGACACTACCCCCCCGTTACACTTTTACTGCGAAATAAAGGGTGATACTGAATATGAATCATCCAATCTTATCTTATTTATAAATAAAAAATTGTTATTTTTACATCGAAATTAAATAAGTGAACAACTATGCGATTGCAAGAAGTATATAGTCCATTCAATAACGGAGCTAAAAAGCCGTGACTCAGACTTACTTGCAGCAGGAATTTCTTTGCTGGGCAATTCGTCGTGAGTGGAGCCAACCAGTGGCGAAATATATAATGGGAAAGAGAAGTTTCATTTATCCGAAATATATGCATTCCTTGATATCAATGATCTCAGAGTAAGGGTTGAAAACTCAGGTCAAGGCTTGTTTGTTGCGCTGTTGTCATACTACCAGCAACTCGTAAATAAAAATGGCGCAATATCTATTGTCCACCAACAATTGTTTTCTACTTCCTGACAACCTTGGCAACGTTGTTTGTTAGCTTATAGCTTGCATCGCGCCATCAACATTTACGTATCTCTCCACAATTGTCAACTGAATATCCTCTCCTATTCCATATCTCGAGACTATTTGCATTTGACGCAATGGTTGAGGGTCGGAACTCAAGGAGGAGGTGGAATTTCATCAACTTTCTAGCCTTTCTGGGCTGGAAAAGGCCTTCTGCAAGACGACGACAACCTGAAGATGGTCCACAGCGTCCTCACGAATTGACTCCACCGACAGCTCCAATCGATATTGTGGATGGAGGACAGCTTGTGAGCACGACGTGTGATTCGAGTGGTAAGTTAGCATACGTTGTCTTGAGTAAGACAAGTTGACATATGTATACTGTCTATATCCGTTGCAAACGTTTGTTCCGTCAACAGAAGGCTGTAACATGTTTCTGTTTTTTCTGTTGCACACTTTAAACAGGTGAAAAAATAACATCGCGGTCAGAATCAGAATTGAAAGCGAACGAGCTTCAGAAGCCACAACCAAGAATGCCTCGTCTACTCCTGAAATAAAGCTGATACCAGTCACTAAATGTAGAAGCGCACCAGCTCTTCCGTTAAGACGCACAAATGCGTCATACGCCCAACTACGAGTCCTGTTGGCCAGGAAGAAATCGCACGCTAACTATGGCGTCCCAGCTTATCTTAGGGAATTACACTCGCTTCCAAGCATTCGTAGGCTTCGTGGTGAGATCGCTACTCCCCTACCTCCACAACAAGTACCCAAGCATTTGTGGCCGTTATTGAAAGCTATGGGTATCCTTCTACCAGAGAGCAACATGTTAGATTGTGAAATCGACGCAAGCGAAATGCGGTGAGCTACCCACTGATATATCCCCTTGTAAATGTCACTTGACATCATCATAGTTTGAATGTCAAATACACTGTTTTCTTCAAAAGATAACTCCCATGCAAATTAATTGATTTAATTGTTTACCGATCTTGCAGTAAGATAAACAAAGACAGCCCAAGTCTTGATCTCACATGGTGAGTGCTTTATATTTGCCCAGTGTATCCAGAATGAGCTGTCCGTCCTTTGCATTTGGTAATGCCATCGTGCGAACATTTTGTATGCAAACATCAATTTGTTTTGATCCTGCAGGAAGAATCCCCTAGTTTCTGAATTGAAACCCTAGTTTCTGAATTGAAACAATGTAAAGACGATGGTGATGATGAAGAAATTGAGGAACTCAAGCGTTGGTTTTATCGTCATCGATGGCATATGTATAATTAACCAATGCACTGAAAAGATATGCTATAAGAGTATATTTTGCATTATTGGCTTGAACATTGAGTAATAATAAATAATGCGGTCGTGTGGGGGCAACAACTATAACAAACAAACCTGATTCCAATGCGTTTGGTCAATACATACGTTCGTAAATCATGGTTGCTGATATTCTGAGATCATTTTATGGTTCAATAAAAATGACAATCAATGCTCAGGTGTTTAGATGTTTGTATTTGTTTCTTAAACTTATTCAGTATTTGAAAAGGCTATGTCCGACGTCATAGCACGTCGCCAGATTTGGCAGATTTCCTACAAGGTGTGTGAGTTTGGTAGAAAGCGTCGATGCCCAGAGGTTGGCGATAATAAGAGATATCAATACACCAACAATACGCCACATTTAACTAGTTGTATCACAATATGTGATGACCCCGATATGATTTTGTTTTATTTCCTTTACAATGACGGCCGAGTTCAACCTTTTATTGACTGGTTTCTAAACGATCTGAATATGGACACTCGCATGTCACGGCCAGATTATCTAAGCCTCAACCATTTGAGTCATAAAACCCTGGTCCTTGGCTGCCAGTATATATAATTCTATATATATTGGCGAAAGAATATAAAGGCCGTATTCAGACTTGAGTGCCAGAGCTCTCAATAAAGGCTGCGACAACCACTTGGTGAGCCGACAACTGTCAAAAAGCCCGCGGTGTGCGATACCAACGGGTGATGCTGTACTGCGCGTGTACGACCAGTTTTGCAGCATAACAGTGCATCGTTTTATGTGGATATATGTACGCTGCCAGAGAAACAATACGCATCCATAATTCGCAACTGTTAGCATCACTTGCATACTACCGCGGGTTGCATGCGTTTCGAAACAGCATCAGGCGCTCGGATACCATGCAAGATGTAGTATGACATCATGACCTGAGACCCCGTGCAAAACACTCTCCAAACATCACTCTATACCCGCATAGGTTTACTAGCGTCTCCCTCTGTCGGTGTCTGACCCAGATAGAGACTTCCAATCACAGGTAACTCGCCCATTAAGCCAGGTACGTTGTACAAGGTGGGTGTTAGCAGAAGAGTTAAAGCGACGGTTTTATTAGCCATGTGATAATCAACGCCAAATAGCAATGACATAATAATACTGTAACTGTCGCAAATCTCCAATCTGGACTGGTCGATCGCCTCACAACACACCTGACATGGCATAATAGGAAAGAACTATGTCTGATTTGGAAGATAGTGAATTCGTTGTGCCCCCTTCTTTTCCGTCGCTTGAGTTAGCTGTAAGTCTAGAGCAGGCTCGGATTCAGCGCACAAGAGCCCGGATGGACTACTTCTCTGAAATGGACCGCCTCCATAAAACAAGAGACCCATGGTGCCGAGTTCTAGCGTCGCCTTCACGAAATCTCCCACAAGGTGATATCTATTTCGATAAATACATTGTGTAGATGTTTGTACGTTTGTGTGCGCGTGCACGTGAGTGTTGTACGTATTGTGTGTGCATGTGAATGTGTGCAAGTGTTTTTGCGCATGTGTATGAATGTGTGTGTGAATGTGTGTGTGTGTGTGTGTGTGTGTGTGTGAACGCGTGTGTGCAGTGTGTGTGTGTGTGTGTGAATGTGTGTGTGTGTGTGTGAATATATGTGTGTGTAAATTTGTGTGAATATATGTGTTAGTGAATAATTCGATATAATTGATTCCATTGATCGCTGAGTCTGGGTGTAATGACCGGTCATCTGTGTTTCCAGTGGCGGACCCTGCAGTGACTGTACAGTGGATCATCTCCCACATCAAGCGACAGCAGAACGAGAAATCCCTCTCAACAGGGCACGTCCGGGCGTCTCCGCTACCGGACGCGCTGCGCAAGCGTCGCACCATCCCGATCCGGTCGTTACGATCGCACTCTAAGGAACAGTTTGGCGAAGACGAAACTACGTGTGAATCAGGAAGCAATACTGAGCTGGTCACGGGAGACGCGCGTGTTGGTGGAGCTGTCAACACGAGCGACTTGACTGGTCGGGAGGAAGACCAACCCCATTTAGAAAAATTAAATGAGGCCAGTCCCTTTGGATATGTGAAAACAATTGATACAAGAATCGAAGAAAGCACTACCGTCTCGTTGGAATTGACATCTGGACCATCTAATATTATATGTAAGCCAACTACGCATCAAGCGGAAGAGAAATCGAGACCCGAAAGCCAGGGAAAGAAGAAACGAAGTCTATTTGGAGATCTAAGGGATTCCTTTCGAAATTTACGAAAAAAAAGTCGCAAGGAATAATAATCACAATGTAATTATCCGCGATGACAAGTGACATTACCGCGATGACAAGTGACATTACCGCGATGACAAGTGACAGCACCGCGATGACAAGTGACAGCACCATGATGACAAGTGACAATACAGCTATGACAAGTGACAGTACCGCGATAACAAGTGACAGTACCGCTGATTATAGGTATTTAATATCCCCGCCATTTTCAACCTCGTGTATTATTGTAAAAGTAACGAAAACTAGCTAACAACCGTCCTCACTGCCATATCGCCTACGTCACCTATCCATTGTGACATCTGTTTAACTCAACATCCAATGACGGCAACTCCGGTGACGTTAACTTTACCTGATCTGATGTCAACTCCACTCTCCAAGATGTCAACTCCACCATCTGTGACGTCAACTCCGTCAACTACACCATTTGTGACGTCAACTCCACCATCTGTGACGTCAATTCCACCATCTGTGACGTCAACTCCACCATCTGTGACGCCAACTCCATCATCTGTGATGTCAACTCCATCATCTGTGACGTCAATTCCACCATCTGTGACGTCAATTCCACCATCTGTGACGTCAACTCCACCATCTGTGACGCCAACTCCATCATCTGTGATGTCAACTCCACCATCTGTGACGTCAATTCCACCATCTGTGACGTCAACTCCACCATCTGTGACGCCAACTCCATCATCTGTGATGTCAACTCCATCATCTGTGACGTCAATTCCACCATCTGTGACGTCAATTCCACCATCTGTGACGCCAACTCCATCATCTGTGATGTCAACTCCATCATCTGTGACGTCTACGCTATCTTCCAAGATGTCAACTCCACCATCTGTGACGTCAAATCCACCTCCTGTGACGTCAGCTCCACCATTTGTGACGTCAACTCCACCATTTGTGACGTCAACTCCATCATCTGTGACGTCAATTCCACCATCTGTGACGTCAATTCCACCATCTGTGACATCAATTCCACCATTTGTGACGTCAACTCCATCATCTGTGACGTCGCGAGAAGCAAGCTTCAGGAATTATGAAGCTATTTCTACGGTTCACAAATGCACCAGACTGATATAAGCACCACGTCTGTGAATTTTATTTTAGTCATATTTTATTCATAACGATCTCGACTCGGCAGCATTGATTAAGATGGAAATAAACCTGCCCTAAGTTTCATTCTTTCTGAAAGAATAAATTTTGTAACAGCCAGTTCAAGTTGTTTAGCTATATGCTGATTTTGATAATTGACCAAAGAGCTTTGAGCTAGGCAAAGAGAACTCTCTCGTGTCTCTCTGTCCGACAAAAAAGCACACATTAATAACAACTGCCGCATCAATTGATGCCAGGGATGGATGGGTGGGGGTATGGGGCGGGGGGGGGGGGGGGTCTCCTCGGGCTCTTGGGCTTGACCAATAGTATGTCACCATGAAGCTCGATTGCAGTAGTATTAATCAGAAGAGGTCGTTCAAACATTACGCAGTCATGTAATGGGTAGTACACGGGGCAATGACAGTGCACGTTTGCGCGATAGTTAATTGGGGTACACAATTAGGAAATCCCTAAAAGTGGAAATATATTGATATTTGTTGAAGTGTTACGCTTCGCTGGAACAAACAACCCCAACCCCCGTCACGCACCGTCGCCCTATCCCATGTAACCCCACCCCCCCCCAAATACACACATACCCACCCCGCCACCGTAAACGTTATTTTTTAACGGTACCGAAAAATGTAAGTAGGATCATAACGGTCCAGCCCAAGCACCAGCGGGGCTCTCGCTTTATGAAGTGCGCGTAACTCGGACCGAAGTGATTGTGTCCTTAAATAAAGACATCATCCGAATGCAGGTTACACAATATTTCTCAGATAAACCATTGCGATATACTGGCTTAATCGCAGCCAGCTGATTTTAAAAACCCAGCACGACGTTCTTTTCGAAGACAAATGTGTTCCATGACACACTTTTTAAATTGTATATATTTAACGTACCATTTTCTTAACAAGGCGTCTATGGATCGAACAGAGTTTTGCTCTGGCGACCCATCATCCAACAGTCTCAGGGTGGACATCTTTGTGAATCTTCGTAAAGATGCTCTGCAAATTTAAAGCTTGCTTTTATATGACACCACTGTCTAGAGATTCTATTATAAGTGGTCACTATGATCATACGTGTCACCACAAACAAGAACAAGTTTGATCTTTTCTTTTGTTTATTTGAACTTGAATAACAGATAAATAATCACGCGTAAATCTTAAATGATATGCACGGGTTATGTAGACTTTTTGAAGAAGCGTTTTGCTGTGACGTCACCGATGGTCATCTCCTGAAATAAAGATAATCATGATAATTATGATGGAAACAATTGAGGCATATATAAAAAGGGTAAATAAATTTTAAGGCTGATTCAAATTGTCACTATTAGAAACAAAGTACAGAGCTAAAGATATATTATAATTATGTATAGCAATTATGGTAATATCAATCAAGCTTTTCGATAGGGATTTCTTTTGACGACCGAAAGGAAATAATTATTTGAGAGGCCATGTAGTACAGCTTACCATAACTAGGTTTTCGCCATCAAGATATCTGTATTGTTTCTGTGGTTTGGCGGATCCCTCTTTCAATTGGTAGTCGAGCAGCAACCTCTCGCCCTCCCATTTAGGCATAACCTGTCAAACAAGTTGACACAATATAAATCAATATAAATAAAAAGATTAGAATGTGAATCATTGTTTTTTAATTCAAAAATTGATTAGACATCTTATTTCATATGCTAAATGTGAACACAATCAGTCTCTATTTATAAATTGTGAATCAATTTTAGTTTTATATATATCGTAATTTGAATTCAAGGTTATTTTCAAATGATTTGGTATTTTTTACCTTTATTTGTGATACCGTCTGTTCGGCGTAATTGATTTAAATCGACAAAATATATTCATCGACATTTAACCACACTGTACGTTAGTTTGCTTAGCATTCAGTTGTGACTGTCTGTTTCAAAGACGATTACCTACCTCCATCAACGACCCATCATTCATCTTCTCCTCGAAGCTAGTTCCTATTTCTAGATTTTTCTCCACCCCTTTCATGACTGTGGTGATCTTGTTTTCTTCTGGTTGCTTCACTTCCATTTCGCAGCTTGCCTTATTCGCCATTTTTCTGGCAATCCAAGGTGCACCTTAAAACAACCGAATTTGTATTTTTAAGCAAGAGCTGATCAGAATGTTCTATAAATACCATTTAATTATTCACCCATAATCATAACTGAGCCATATGGCAGAAAATAACAAGAATTGAACTCTCTGATTTAATTTTCTCCGTTATAAGTATTTCGTTGATGAAATCATATCCAGAATTTTTATTTACAACATTTACACATCACCAACTAATTGGGCAAAAGAAACTCTTACCGTTAGCTCCAAGAAATTCTTCGAAATTCTCATTCTTAACCAAAGTCCATTTTCCACTCAAATTTGGGGCTGTCATTTTGAATGTGCGTTTGACTAAATATTTCCGTTCGACAGAGAACTATTTCTTTTCCAGCTTCTATTTGTATTGATGCATCGATGAACGAGGCTTTATATAGGAAGTATTCTATGGGCGCCCGTATGAATACCAGATTAATCTTGATAACTGACCAACGCTGGGTGCCAGCGCCTGGTCCATGAGGCGAGGTGCGGGTGTCCTTGAAGTAGAGGTTATGGTGTATTGTTAACGCGGGTTGGTAATGGATAACTAAATATCTCAGGGTCGTACGCGGACCTAACACATGGGTGAAATCACACATTTCTACGCTGCGGGTCTACCAAATGTGACGTCAAATCGCTGAAACCGGTCTCCATTGGCTCTTTCACACCTTGTATTCTCAAGTCCGAGGACCAATACTTCGCTGACCACAAATAACTTAAATATGAATTTTGTATTTTGAATAGTAAATAAGGGAAGGGGGGAGGTGGGGGGTGGGGTGGGGGGTTCCCTTCAGGCTCTTGGGCTTGACCATTGTGAAGTCATCATGAAGCTTGCATGCAGAAGTGAAATAACAGAAGATGTCTTCTTTATAATACTTCTTCATAGGATCATAATGGTCCTGCCCAAGCGCCAGTGGGCCTCTCGCTGTGTGAAGTACATTTTTGAAAGCGCGTGACTCCCGAGCCTGAAAATCTGAACGCGAAAGATATATTCCTGGAGGGAAACACGTATCATGTTTATTGACTTCACTCTAATTAAACAAACGAATGCATTCAAGAAGGACTGGATGGGTCCCGCCGAAATTTGGATGTTTTTAAGTGAGTTTTGAGAAGAAAACACAAGCTCCGTACATGGGCAGCACCATTGTGTACACCACGTGACCATGTTTTTGTCACATGAGGTAAGCGATTGAAAGGAATTGATTTATTGAGATCGGAATACTTGTCCAGTCGTACGCGATCCGGGTTTTCTACAGCGACCCTGTGGACAAGCAAAGCGTTTGTAGTGCGCATCTAAAATGCTCGTCTGGACAGGGGCTTAGTAACTCGTTTTGCGTGCGGTAACGGCGACAACAGTCTAGGATGGTTTTTCTCGTTTTTGTTAGAACGCTTGAGGCTGATTTCACAATCGTAGCCTTTTTTGTGGTGTCACGTGACAGACGCCAACATGCGGACGCGTTGTTTACTCGCAGTGTGTTGTAACTAAGGCTCTGTCTCTGTTTTTTACCGATTTCAGTTCAGGTGTTGCCAGCCAATAAAACACAATTCGGTTTGAAAGCGGTTTCGATGCGAACACAAATTCTTCCGAGAGCTCTGAAAATCACGATTGCGCAAGCGCGAAAGTGACATATTTATTCGGACACGAAAAACGGCGACGACTTGAACCTTAAAGGGAAATGCTACAGTTCACTGCCGCGCATTCACCCAGCGGCCGTCGCGTAACTGCGCGTCCTTCGGCGGGAACCACCTTGACGCGCTGCGCACATTTTCGCGCCCGGTGCGACCGTTCGTCTGCGCCGCAACGAGTTGGTTTCAAAAGAAATTTGTGCGCACATAGCGTCGAATTATTTCCTTTGAGTTTAGTTCAAAGTCATACACCTCATGTACGACACAATCCAAGTTCAAATATAACAGTGACCTAAGGTTCAGAAAGAAAATATACTTCAACTTGGTCTCTGGCCTGTGCGCCGCAACGACGCAAAGATCAAGATGAAATATAAAGGAAACGACACAATTGCCAAGGCGGGGTCGTGCTAATCAGAGAAATATAAACGAAGAGCAGCTGCAGCTCGGATGGTGAATCTAAATAAAGCAGTTATCAGCAGTTGTGAGCATGATCTTCGATCTGATGAATGTGGTGACGATGTGTCGTGTAGTCAACAGACTGACGATCACCATGGGGAAGTTTCACTCACACGGCACAACACAACAGAAACAGAAGGACTCTTAGACAGAAATGTCCCTGACGTTCAGAACATTGCTGATGATTCTTGTCGTGGCTATCAACAATTTGTCACCTACCGTACGAAATACGGCAAATTTGCTAGCAAGACACAAACTGAAAGAAGACAAGCGTCCTCTCATAGTTTGATGGCCTGGCACAAATCACGTTGCAACGGCAACGAAAGTGATTCGAATTTGATGCAGCATATAGTTCAGCAAAGTTCCGGGAAAGAAGCAGATATTATTCCCGAGCCAAGCGATTGTATAGCACTTGAATCTAGGGCAGCTGACGGACAAGAATATACAACTGTGAAACCAAATTGTGACGTTCAAGGAAGAAGAGTGGTTGAACTGCAATTTTTAGCAGAGAAGCTCCAACAAGGATGTATCGTGTGCAAATCAACGCTAAATCTATGCGACATTGTGTCCGAAAAGCTCTACGGATTAGCATCGCTACTGTATATACGTTGTCCTGTTGTAAGCTGTAGGTTTGTGAATAGTGTACCTACTGGAAAGCGCCATCACGACCCCACTAAGAAAAAGACAATGCCTGTGTTCGACATCAACACGAAGGCTGCAGGCGGTATGTTGCTTCTCTATTTAAACAGCTATATGTTCACGCTTCTGTCTGTCTGTCTGTCTATATGAATGTGTATGTAAGATGTTTACAATATATGATTTGGCTACTTTATTCCTGTTATTAAACAATTGTATTGCTTTTATTTCTTCAGCTATGCTTCAAACTGGTCTAGGTGAAACCCACATGAGTAATTTCTTGTCTGCCCTCGAGCTGCCTACACTGCACCACAAGGCATTGAAAGCCAGAGAGAGAGAAATAACGAAGAGTATACATGATGTTGCTCTTGGTAGCTGTTCTGATGCATTGCAGGAAGAGAGCAGAAAGACAATGTATGTGTTCTTATCATCTCTTTCTTCATTTACTTCACATTTATTGTTGTCAATGAACAGTCGTTGGTTGCGTGATGTAAAATGTGCTCATTGCTCATTGTTGTTTTGCAGGGTTGCTCTCTCCAAGTGAAGATGCCCTCACTTTCCAGGACGCAATGAACCTCTTGGAAGAGGAGGATGATAGTGTTGATAACAATGTTTCTGTCCCCCTCACTCTAAAGTATGACATGGGATGGCAAAAGCGCTCATCGGGCAGAAAGTATGATAGTATGTCAGGTCAATTTTTTTTATGGAGGTTCGAATATTGTAATACACCGCACTCAGGGAATACAACCGAAAACCCATTGTGGCTTCCCATAGACTACGTGGACCTATTATTTTTTTAACTTCTGCTCATAGTACATATACCACTGCACAATATTACCAAGTTTAGTTCAAATGTCATTGTTGTTTTGCTGGTCAATTTTTTTTTATGGAGGTTCGAATATTGTAATACAATATTGTAATACGCACTCAGGGAATACAACCGAAAACCCATTGTGGCTTCCCATAGACTACGTGGACCTATTATTTTTTAAACTTCTGCTCATAGTACATATACCACTGCACAATATTACCAAGTTTAGTTCAAATGTCACTGGTCAATTTCTTTTTATGGAGGTTCGAATATTGTAATACACCGCACTCAGGGAATACAACCGAAAACCCATTGCGGCTGTGGACCTTCCTGCTCATACATATACCACTGACTACGTTTAGTTCAACCTGGTCAATTATTTTATTGTAATTCAGGGAATCAACCGAAAACCCACTGCTCATAGTACAACCTATTATTTTTTTAATTTCCTCATAGTACATATACCACTGCACAATATTACCAAGTTTAGTTCAAATGTCACTGATCAATTTTTTTTTTATGGAGGTTCGAATATTGTAATACACCGCACTCAGGGAATACAACCGAAAACCCATTGTGGCTTTCCATAAACTACGTGAACCTATTATTTTTTTAACTTCTGCTCATAGTACATATACCAATGTACAATATTGCCAAGTTTAGTTCAAATGTCACTGGTCAATTTTTTTTATGGAGGTTCGAATATTGTAATACACCGCACTCAGGGAATACAACCGAAAACCCATTGTGGCTTCCCATAGACTACGTGAACCTATTATTTTTTAAATTTCTGCTCATAGTACATATACCACTGCACAATATTACCAAGTTTAGTTCAAATGTCACTGGTCAAATTTTTTTTATGGAGGAAGTACACCATTCTAGAGAAAAAATAACAATAAATTCATAAACAGCTAGCCGTAGGGTGCGGCGAGAAATCATTTTTTTCTTGAATTTAGAACTGTCGCAATTGTCTTTAAGTGTGGTGTTCTAATGCACAACATGAAATTAAGCCTCTTATTCGAGAGAATCTGTGCAAATAAATATATGCGCAACCTTGAGTGCGTGTTCCAACCCAAACTTTATTGTTTATAACAGTTTCTCTCACATTCGCTGTTTCATATACAAGGTCTAGGGGCACATCTTGTGACAAGAAATGAACTATTCAGTGAAATCTTTATGAACCTATGACAAGCGAGTGTCAATCGTAAATTAGTTATTGCTCTGCCAATTTTTCATATTTCATATATTAGCTGTCCACTAAGAAGAAAACACATCAAATGGACACTGGAAAGACAAGAATCAATTATACCTTCTCTGGCGATGTCTCAAGTAAACACAATGATTGTTCATTCAACTTGAAGGAATCATTGACAATTATGAATCATCTGGTCTGTATAGATAGTTTTTGAAACCCACAAACCAATCCAATATATACCATGAATCATGTAATGTATCACAATTTATAATAAACATAAAAATGAAAATTGTCATCCAGGATTTTATCATCGCTGATAGTTAAAGCTGGTATGTAGGCATAACAATAAAGACATGACCATACAAGGTTTTTTTTTCAAATATTGAGTAGACGCTTGCACATGACTCAGGCACGTGAGCGTTGGTCGATGATTTTATAACAGCAATCATCAATTGGAAAATAATAGCGTGTGACTCATCGATGTATATTTAAGTTTTGCTACATAATATAGAATTACATGCAACATAAATGGGTAGCCCCCGCGGGCTATGAAAAAAAGAGAATAATGCTTCACTCAAGCACAGAAATAATTTCCATATTCTTCTGAAGGAGAATAGGGATCCAATAACAAGTGATTTTGTAAGTGTACAACGCAGGGTTGATAGGGTCATTCAATAGGCCCTGACATATGTGTTTAATATTTTCGAGCTATCAGCCTATTCAGCACACTTAACTGTCATCACAAATCAAGCCAATGGAAACCACCACATACATACAAATATGACTATGTTTAAATCTCCCAAAATATAATACACATGAGGCCTAAAAGCAACTGAGACTACAAGCTGATAAGCATAACATATAGTGTATACAGTTACACTCATATAGCAATTATGTGATGATATAACTTGTTCAGGGCTCAGAATCTGACCCTTTATCCTATACTGGGCTGTTGGGATGTCAATCCATTGTAGAGCTGGACAACCACTGCCCGTGCTGGATAAATGATGCTTTTGTTCTGATGAAGTCGGATTTACTGTAAAAGCTGCTACCACAGACATAAGAGAAATTAAGTTCAAACTTTATTCCCATCAATTTTCACTTCAAACGTGGTTACATCTTAAGCAACAATCAAACGACAAATTCATTCGCTCGTATCAAGAGTCGTGTAAACAGCAAATCATATGGGCCTCTGACGTCACTAAAATGTGCGTACCAACAATGCCGCGCCCGATGAAGAGAACGCATACTTTTCCAAAAGTTTATTGATTGATTATGGCTGAATTATGTTCATAAATCAGGTTTATTTCACTCAATCCGACTTACATAATATGGCACAACAATATTGATGGCTGGAGTACCACCGAAGTGAATATGTGTCATTTTATTACACAATATTTCTCAGAATATCATCAGATTTTACAAGCACCTTTCGTCGGTTTAGCGCCCAAGTTAAAGGTGCAATTCATCAAGAAATTACTCGATTTGCTAACTGCAAGAGTATCCTAAATGGTGCTAATATCCGGATTCCCAAGTTGGAATGGCCGAATATATTTCTTGTTGTTCTTAAATAAACTTCCTAATTTTTCAAGTCCCGTCAAAAATAACCCTTATTTGGAAGCTCATGAATAATTAATTCCGGATGCGCAGAACCGTCATCATTCTGTGCTGTTCGCCGCCGGCGGATGTTTAGTTTGCAATATTTTCATTGCTATAACGGACGATCAAAGCAAGAAACGAAGGAAAGGTGGAGAGTGAAAGAAGCTTCAAACAGATTCAACAACCAACAGAAGGAAGCGTGACCGAGACCAGCTGCGGTCTAACACGAGGCTCTCTTTAGGGGCCCAGTTTGCCAGATAGAAAGCGTTCAGGGAAGCGAGGTGTTTGACCAATGAAGAAGCTGCGAATTTTTTGCTGGACATGAAAGTAATCAGGTAATTGTATATTTATGAATGATCCTGCTGTTGAATCGGCTCCTCGAAGTAGACTTGGTGTAAATGTCACCGATTGAATCAAATGTTGGGGCCTATTTTGGACTATTAGGATTTGTTAATTGTAAAGAGACCCGTATACAGGTGAACGGATTTTCATTGGTAGGGTAGTCAATCAAAATTTCAAAATGCTTTTGTCAAATATGCCAATGGTTCCTTTGCAAGGTCTCACTTAGGTCATCTCAAGACTGTTGTTATTTTTGATATTTGTCAGTTAGAAAGTTGTTGCGAATTTTATCATAAAAAATGGCACATAATTAGGACAAGCACTTGACAAACTCCTTGTTTCTCATATGAGGCAGGATTGATTTGCCATTGTATCTATATTACATCATTATTTAGTAATGTTGCATATTAAATGGCAAGTTAGAGGGTGACTTAGATAACTTATAAACACATAACTTTATGGTTAAATTTATTTGAGGTTTTACAGACAAAATGGTATTTGGTTTTTGGTCCATTTTTCTGATTATAGGCCAACTTTGATTACCCATTGCCAGTTAAATTAGAGCACCAAACGGCACAAAAATGGCTTGCCTAAACAAAATCGGTGTGAAGTTTGACCGCCCTAACATTGGCGGCACCATAGTAGCATGGAAGCGTTCTGTAGGGAATATTGACCTGTTTACTCAGTACATGTTTTCGCCAGATGGTAAATTGTTTTATTGAGTTACTTGAGCCAAAAGCCTAAAAAAACTGATAATTGACAGAAACAATTTGTAAATTATACAGATTTAAGGTCATCTCAGACATCTGTCACAACAAAATTTATTCCAGTTATCCGAGGCTTCTACAACACCAGCATAGTGATAAAGTGGACAATTACGGACACACATTCTAAACCATACGTAAAAGTCTCATCGAAGTGGGTTGCAACAAACTTAAAATGCCACAAATCAGAACCAAAACCTCCCCACCCGTCTAC
This sequence comes from Urechis unicinctus, assembly GCA_034190875.2. Classification (NCBI taxonomy): domain Eukaryota; kingdom Metazoa; phylum Annelida; class Polychaeta; order Xenopneusta; family Urechidae; genus Urechis; species Urechis unicinctus. The sequence goes on along the minus strand of CM067356.1, from coordinate 55,271,646 downwards.
TGTCCCTTGTCCCACGCCACCCACACGATGATACATAGTACCACAAACTCCTAGCGCGGATGTTTTAGTTCATTATAACGTAGATGTCCTGAGGGCGACCCCAACCTCTTGATTTATAATACAATTTAACAGTTGGTTCAGGAATATTCAACTGGTTTGCCGTGAAAAAGCACCGATAATTGCATATGAAAAAATCAATCTCCGAACAAGTGTCATCCGCTTTATATTCCAAAACGTGGTAGACTAGACACGGGTGTGACCGACAAATTTTGATACGGTGTAATCGACGATATAGCGTTAAACCAGTCCGCAAAATGGTTTGTATGGCTTCCAAAAGAGTTGTTCTATTAAATGGATAAGAAAAAACGCACAACATTTTTTGGGAAAAAATGCACCTTTAATCGCAGCCAGCTGACATATCTCTTTTAAAACCCTGTTCGACGTTCTTTTCTAAGACAAAGGTTACCAAAAGGAGTTGCATTACCCATTATTTCAATTGTATATATTTAACGTGCCATCTTCTTACAAGGTTATGATCAAAAAACTACATTATGTCACCACAAACAAGAACAAGTTTGATCCTATGGAGACTTTTTGCCGTTTTGCTGGCGTCACCGATATCACCCAAAAACTCAGGTGAAAATCTTTGTAAATCTTCGTAAAAATGCTGTACAACTTTAGAGCTTGTTTTTATATATCTTCACTGTCTTTGGAATCCATCATAAATTGTCATTATGATCAAAAAACTACGTGTCACCACAAACAAGAACAAGTTTGATCTTTTCTTTTGTTTATTTCAACTTGAATAATAATAAAATAACCATACATAATATACACAGGTTATGACTTTTTGAAGAAGCGTTTTGCTGTGACGTCACCGATGGTCATCTCCTGAAACAAAAACAATCATAATAATTAGCATTTTGAAAATTCTGCTGTGACTTACCGTTTCAAAGACGATTAAATGAGCCCACATAAAAAAGGGTTCCAATAATGTTTCTTCCTTTCAACTGGCTGATTTATATTGTCACTATTTAAAAGGTGCACCTTAGCAAAGAATTTGTTATATTAGCAAAAACTGAAAGTTTTTGAATAAGTGTTGTATGAAGACCAATTAATCATCCTCTCAGAATTATAACCGAGCCATCTAGGTAAAAAAAATAATTAGAGAACTGTTAGTTTCCAGCTTTATCAGCCTTCCTTTAAAGAAAATAATTAGAGAAACGTGTTATCATTTGCAAAATGTGTGTACCTCATCAATTAATTGGGCAAAAGAACCTCTTACCGTTAGCTCCAAGAAATTCTTCGAAATTCTCATTCTTAACCAAAGTCCATTTTCCACTCAAATTTGGGGCTGTCATTTTGAATGTGTGTTTGATGAAATATTTCCGTTCGATAGAGAACTATTTCTTTTCCAGCTTCTGCTTGGATGTTGCTTGTATTGATGCATCGATGAATGAGGCTTTATATAGGAAGTATTCTATGGGAGCCCGTATGAATACCAGCACAATCTTAATAACTGACCAACACAGGGTGCCAGCGCCTGGTCCATGAGGCGAGGTGCGGGTGTCCTGAAAGTAGAGGTTATATTGTATTGATATTGCGGGTGGGTGATTGATAGCTAAATATCACGCCACGTCGCTGATAACGGTCTTCACATATTCTTGTATTCAAGTTGTGTCTTGGGAGCGATAGTTCGCTGACAGCCAATAACTTAAATATGAAATTTAAATAGTTATTTAGAAAATAACATGGACTGTAACATACAGCCGGGAATTTGGAATTGTGACGATGACCAATAGCATTAAGATGTATTTAAAGAGGGTGTTCTGGCCCATATCGGGCACCCAAGGATCAATTTATTAATATATAACTATGTTTAACGCAGACATAAATAATGCTTCTTTTAATTTGTGCCGCAAAGTTTACTTGATTGAAAATCATTTTGATAAATTTTCAACATTATTATTTTACTGAAAATATTCATGATGCACTGTGTATTATTTAGTTGTGTGGCTCCATCGATAACGGTGCCTACCTAAAACCATCAACCACACGAATGTCAGCCGTAAATCATTACGCGCTCTATAAATACCTCGCGATCGATGGGTATATATCCGCTTTGGTTACAAAATGTAGATTTCATCAATTCTTCACTCATTAAAGTTGTGGGCATCATTGCGCACAAATGAGACCGACAAGCAGGAAGGGTTATTTCCGACAACATAAATGGCGACAGCCGAAGTAAAGATCTATTTTCCGATTCCGCAGCGTCGCGTTGGACCGAAAGTCTGAAAACGTTAAACTTTTGGTTTACAAGGTGCGGTTGCCAAGCAACTTACTAGGCAACCTTATTACAAATATGGGGCTGAACAGTCTCTTTAAAGCAGATATCTATGGATAAATTTATACATTGCTCTTACGAATAAGCTGGCCAGGTGTATTTCAGCGAGAAGATATAACGTAGACTATATATGTGACCCGCTTTCCTCCAACATTAAGAGACTTGCACTTGATTTCACGCATTATGACATGCTTTCAATATTGTCGACTTGGTCATTACGTCACTGTGTGTCGGCTGGGTGTAACATATGTCTAACCCAGTTACGTGAAATTGGCCACTGACCGGATGTAACATTTTCTTACAAATTCGGGTGCCTTTGTTTACTCCTCCTAAGTTGTTCTATGGACTATGAACAATTGGACTACGTATGGTACATCATACTCACCACATTGAACAATAATCCACTCTGATAATCACCATTGACACACCTAGGCATATTGCCAAACCAGCCACCTGCGTCGCTACTATATCTGTGCTGTACCTATTTGTACGATATTCTTGTATTTTTGCTTAATTTCTTCCCATGATCTTTTCGATTGAGTCAAGTTGCTGAAATAACGTATGAAATAGAGTTAAGGCTTACCCTTTCAATGCCTCCGTCACTTCCAACCAAATTTGGTTTTGGTTGTGATTGAAGGGGAAAATTTTCTTCTCAATAACCTGTTTTCTTTTTTCGACTTCGTTTACTAAAAAGACCTCTTCCTCTGAAATTACGTTTCCTATCCATCGTAGCAGGAAAAATTACAGACAGACGACAACAAATTGGGGAATCGCGGAATTTCCCGGGAAATACCCATAGCAACGAAGAAAAAGGCGCGTAGTTGGCTAACGCATGTGCATGAAGTCGACTACGTAAAATCTTCCTGAAACGCTTTAGTTGACTAAGAACTCAGCCATCTTAACCACTGACACTCAAGTCAAAACCCCCGACCGACGGTGACATTTATAAGTATATATATAAGTCAGGCGAATCCGAACACTACCGACCCTCAAGAACCCATGACAAGCGAGTGTCGATTGTAGATTAGTTATTGCTCTGCCAATTATGTGATGAGTTATCATGTTCAGGGCTCTAAGTCTGACCCTTTATTCATGAATTGGGCTGTGAAGATGTCACTCCATTGTAGGGCTGGACAACAGCTGTCCCTGCAAGATACCCGAAGCTTTTGTTCTGAGGAGGTAGGATTTTCTGTGAAAGCTGCTACCACAGACATAAGAAAAATTAAGTTCAAACTTCATTCCCATCAAATTTCACTCAAACGTGGTTATATCCTAAGTAACAATCAGACGACAAATTCCTTCGCTCGTATCAAGAGTCGTGTAAACAGCAAATCATATGAGCCTCTGACGTCACTAAAATGTGTGCACCAACAAGGCCGCGACCGAAGAAGAGAACGCATACTTTTCCCAAGTTTATTGATTGATGATGCCTCAATTATGTTCATAAATCAGGTTTATTTCACTCAAACCGACTTACATAATATGGCACAGCAATATTGGTGGCTGGAGTACCACTGAAGTTAATATGTGTAATATGATAAAGATATTATCCAGCGAAGATTACACAATATTTCTCAGAATATCATCAGATTTTACAAGATTCTTGTGTCGGTTTAGCGGCCAAGTTAATCGTAGCAAGCTGAAATATCTCTTTTAAAATTGTTCGATGTTCTATTCGAAGACAAAGGTTACCAAACGGTGTTGCATGACACTGTATTTGAATTGTATATATACAATGTGTCATCTTCTTAACAAGGCGCCTATTGATCGAACGGAGTTTTGCCCTGGTGACCTATCATCAAAGTCTCAGGGGGAAAATCTTTGCGAATCTTCGTAAAGATGCTGTACAACTTCATAGCTTGCTTTTATATATCTCCACTGTCTTTGGAATCATCATAAATTGTCAATATGATCATAGATCTATGTGTCACCACAAACAAAGAACAAGTTTGATCTTTCTTTTGTTTATTTCAACTTGAATAAAAAAATAATTAACGATAGATAATATACACAGGTTATGATGACTTTTTGAAGAAGCGTTTTGCTGTGACGTCACCAATGGTCATCTCCTGAAACAAAATCAATCATAATAATTAGCATTTTGAAAATTCTGTCTTACCGTGGAAACAACTGAGGCATATAAAAAAGGGTCAATAAGTCTTAAAGGCTGATTTATATTGTCACTATTTGAAACAAAGTACAGAGCTAAAGCTATAGTTGAATTATGTATAGTAATTATGGTAATACCAATCTAGCTTTTCAGTAGAGAAAGACCGAAGGGATATAATTATGTGAGAGACCATATTGTACAGCTTACCATTACAAGGTTTTCGCCATCAAGATATCTGTATTGTTTCTGTGGTTTGGCGGATCCCTCTTTCAATTGGTAGTCGAGCAGCAACCTCTCGCCCTCCCATTTAGGCATAACCTGTCAAACAATTTGACACAATACAAATGAATATAATTAATAAGATAAGAATGTGAATCATTGTTTTCTAATTTAAAAAAGGATTTGACATTGTATTTCATATGCTAAATGTGAACAATATGTCTCTTTTTATAAAATGTGAATCAATTGTTGTGTTTATATATATATCGTTATTTGAATTCAAAGATATTTTCAAATGATTTGGTGTTTTTTACCTTCATTTGTTATACCGTCTGTTCGGCGTAATTGATATAAATTGACAAAAATATATTCCTCGATATTTAACCACACTGTACGTTTGTTTGATTAGCATTCAGCTGTGACTGTCTGTTTCAAAGACGACTACCCACCTCCATCAACGACCCATCATTCATCTTCTCCTCGAAGCTGGTTCCTATTTGCAGATTTTTCTCCACTCCTTTCATGACTGTGGTGATCTTGTTGTCTTCTGGTTGTTTCACTTCCATTTCGCAGCTTGCTTTATTTGCCATTTTTCTGGCAATCCAAGGTGCACCTTAAAACATCCGAATTTGTTTATATAAGCAAAAACAGAAAAAATAGTTTTTGAATAAGTGTTGAATGAAGAACAATTAATCATCCTCCCAGAACTATAACCGAGCCATATGGTAGAAAATATAATTAGAGAACTGTTAGTTTCCATCTTTTTTAGTATTCCTTTAAAGAAATCATTTGCGAAATGTTTACCTCATTTACAAATTGGGCAAAAGAACCTCTTACCGTTAGCTCCAAGAAATTCTTCGAAATTCTCATTCTTAACCAAAGTCCATTTTCCACTCAAATTTGGGGCTGTCATTTTGAATGTGTGTTTGATGAAATATTTCCGTTCGATAGAGAACTATTTCTTTTCCAGCTTCTGCTTGGATGTGGTTTGTATTGATGCATCGATGAATGTGGCTTTATATAGGAAGTATTCTATGAGAGCCCGTATGAATACCAGCACAATCTTAATAACTGACCAACACAGGGTGCCAGCGCCTGGTCCATGAGGCGAGGTGCGGGTGTCCTGAAAGTAGAGGTTATATTGTATTGATATTGCGGGTGGGTGATGGCTAGCTAAATATCACGCCACGACGCTGATAACGGTCTTCACATATTCTTGTATTCAAGTTGTGTCTTGGGAGCGATAGCTCGCTGACAGCCAATACCTTAAATATGAAATTTAAATAGTTATTTAGAAAATAACATGGACTATAACATACAAATGCCTCATCAGTTAGAATCTTGTATTAAATACCAGGGACCGTATTCATAAATAATCTTAAAGGTGCATTTCATCAAAAATCATCAACATTCTGCTTTGACAATATAATTATCAACCGATTCCCTACTATCAGTACTATGTTTAGTAATGATATTCAAAAAGTCCAATCGGTGTCCAGCTATGTCTGTGGCCTCTGTAAAGTTCGATCTCTTATTTTTGACACATCTGGGCATATTGGCAAAACCAACCACTTGCGTCTCCTTTGTATTTGCGCTGTCGACCCCCGCGTTTAATCCTGAAAGAACTGGCCGCGCTGGTATAACTGGTTGTGTTATAATACTATTCTGGTTCATACGTTCTTAAAAAAGCCTCCCTTTTTAATTATCAGCACAAGAGCCCGGGTTACATCACACCACTCTTTGGGAGGGGTGTAACCCTGATTTCAGCAATCCTCACAGCAAGCGAGTTCACCCTCCAAGTGGACTCGTCGTGTCACGTGGGGATTGTTTAGCCTGGCCTATCATGTGGACTCTTTATAAGGTCCACAGATGGGTCAGTCACGGAGAGATTCATCTAGTCAGAGAAACGATTCGGACCGCGAGATTCCAGGGAGCTTCATTGTTGAAATTTAATAAACCAAATAAGCATCTCTACTCCAGGACTCGCGTTAATTTCCTCTGATTAGTCCCCACTCCAGCAACTACAGGCAGTGAGTAACAGTACTATAACGAAGAGCGTGCATAAGCAAGAAAAGCCAAGAAAGTCTAGCTTTACAGTTGGTAAACACTTAAGTTATTGGAATATATGTAATTAAATACCTGATTGTACGATATTCTTGTATTTTGCCATATCTTCCCATGATCTTTTCGGTTGAGTTGCTTAAATAACGTATGAAATAGAGTTTAGGCTAGATTAACCTGGAAAAATAAATGAATTATCACATACAATTTCTTAATGTATCGCAAATCTTTTATTAAAATCCCGTATTTCTTACCTGTTCAATGCCTCCGTCACTTCCAACCAAGATTGGTTTTGGTTGTGATTGAAGGGGAAAATTTCCTCTCAATAACCAGTTTTCTTTTTTCGACTTCGTTAACTAAAAAGATCTCTTCCTGTGAAATTACGTTTTCTATTCATCGTAACAGAAAAAATTAAAGTGCCACCAACAGGCGACAAAAAATTAGGGAATCGCGGAATTTCCCGGGAAATACCCATAGCAACGAAGAAAAAGGCGTGACGTTTGCTAAGCATGTGCATGAAGTCGACTACGGAAATCCTCCCTGAAACGCTTTAGTCGACTAAGAACTCAGCCGTCTTAACCACTGACACTCGTCAAAATCCCAGACCGACGGTGACATGTTTAAATATATATATAAGTCAGGCGAAACCGAACACTACCGACCGCGCTCGTTGATAGAATTGACTCGAGTGACTGTGGTCTTAACTAAGTCGCCTACGGTAGGATAGCTGGTACGTGAAATAGGCCATATAGGCATAGTAGGAGGCTTAAGATTCTATATTGAATACGATTGAGACGAACGGCTCAGCTTCCGTGTGATTAAACTAGCAAATATACATCTATTGATCCTGAATATACAAACAAAAGCAGCAACTACAAATGGCGAACCCAACCATGTGAGGCACTTTACTGCGGGTCCGTACCTCAAAGAGGTCATCACAGAATGCCACTCTCGCAGCCTCCATAGATCAATTTTGCTCACCGACTGTCCCATCAAAGTCATAACACCCACGATTTCAAACGTCAAAAAGAGGTAATCCAGTGCATTTCTTTATTGTAAGTTTATTTTTTTGTTTAAAGAATGTCATATATAATTTTTTGGTGCTTTTGTAAGTTCAATTTTTTTGTTGAAAAAACTTCAACAAACGTCAACAAAAAAGGTTGTTGAATCTTTGTTGAATTATTGTTGCTAAGCAACAGTATTTCACAGTGTGATTTTTCTGAACAAAATGGACACTGAAGTTAGCGCTTCGCAACTTTTTAATCTATTTGAGACCGTAATCGGCGCTTCCAAAGGTGATTCCTTATATAATCTTTGTAGAAATAATCCTGTTGTACATTAACGCCATAAAAATCATTTACTTCAGGTTTTGTATTTCTTGGAAGAGACAAGCGGTTTTAACTTTCATCAAATCCAATCGGTTACCAGCATGACTCGGAATGAGGCAACGCACAGTCTATTTTAAGTTTCATTAAACAAACCGTTTCTTTATTTTTCAACAAAAGGTGAAAGTTTTGTTTACTCAGGCTAATGTTCCTCTTGGAACTCTGAAAAGCGGGATCTCTTGTCCTGAAGCGTTGAAGCTGACGACGGTAAGGCTTCCTCTTGTGATGTAGACAATACCCTTGTGGGGGGGGGGGGGGCGTTCTCTCCTTGTAAAAGGGTAGGGGTGAGCTGCCATGGGAGACAAAAACCGGACCACATCTATACCAAGACAAAGTGAGAAAAGAGAACCACTTACATACCAAATCCTCAGAAAAAAGACCCATTCATATACAATTTTTTTTTTAAAGGGTCACCAATACATATACCAAAATTAATGACCCCAAATCATATACAGACCACCTCGTGGAGCTACAAGGGACTCCCATTTGCCAAACTAACGATTCAGAATGAAAAAAGTAAGTTTATTAAGCTCCGCAGCTGGAAAAAAAATACTTTGCTGATTCCGTGGTCAGTCCCAACGATGTTTTGGTTCGTAACGGCAAGGCAGTTAATTAAATAGCGGCCACTAAATAAACAGATGTGTGACTCGGGTCCGCAGGCTATCAACGAGCGCCCCAGGACGTCCGGCCCATGAGGTAGACAATATTGCAGGAAACAGTGGAAGGAGAATGTACCGACCTGACCTTTCTGTTTGCTTATCATGCCATAAAACTTGTCTTTGAAACAACGCAACCACGCTGACTGATGGGCCTGGCCACTATTGCCCCAGGGGACTTGAGCAAACACCCAATATTGAGCATCATTCGTTAATTACAGACATATTGCTATGCCTGTCTGTCAAAATACATCACAAAACAAATACCCATTGCTATACCTCGCTGCCAAAAATACGTACCTTTTTGTATACCAGGTCATTGAAAAAACACTGACCCATTGCTATACCTGTCTTTAAGAAAGAACGACCCATTTGTATACCAAACTGCCCAAAAACCTACCCAAATTGGCGGCACATCCCCACTAACCTCCACATAGTGAGAACCCCCTGGGGACAAAACATGTGGTAAAGTCCACCCCGTCCATGGCTGTCTACACACAATAAAGACAAGAGACATGCAGTGTGCCCACGAAATATTGCGCTATTGATGCAGAAAATAACAATTAAAACAGCACCAACAAGATATGTCCACAAACTAATCAAACATCAAAAACAAAAAGACCAATCACTAGCAGAAAACCAACTGGTCCAAATACCGACTGTGCTTATTATAGGCTTCCGAAGACCCTATATCCTCGCACAACAAATTTAGGAGATAAGAGAAAATGTAAGCTGACACGAGACACGACCGCCCGGCGCACCAAATCCACTGCGTCATAACGTTTCTCAGGCAGTTGGCCCAGGGATGAACTCTTCTAGAACGAGGCTAAGCGGAAGTTGTTAAAGAGGACATCGTGATTGCTCGAAAATTTGTAAACAAGCGTCAACTTGGGGAATTTAGTGAACATGGCTGAGCCACAAGGGGTCCAAGACACCTCTTGGCGCACGCCAATATTTAGACAAAAAGTTGTTGCTCAGATGTAAGTCGTTGAATGTTCTGTATGCATTAATAATATATAATGTGGGTTGCGTGGTTTTGCCAAATCGCCGGGTCAATTGAGGCCGGGCCTGGGCTACTGGGTCGTGGTCAGTTGGGACTCCGGCTCTGTCATGTCGATTTGAAGACACACTTGGATGCATATAAGGCTTCAAGATAGTGGGACGTAGATGTTGATTCGTTGAGTACAGTGCCAATTGCTATTGACTTTCAATGCTCGAACACTAGAACAAAATCCTGATGGCGATGCACACATCTAACTTCTAAGATGTCATCGTATTTGAATTGTACTATTTGCGATTTCATTAAATATTTTATGCCTTTAAGTATCAAGTTCAGCACCTTAAAGAATCAATTATTAACCAGTGCAAACTACCCCAAACTTTCTGATGCCCGAATCAAGTGTTAATGGCATGCGGTTGTTTCGTACACAGGTCGTTTCGTACACCGATGGTTGTTTAGTTCATGCAACCAGGAGTCGTTTTGTACACTGAATATGAGGTGTCTGAGACATACTTGATATCTTTTTCGAATTATTATGTCGTTTTGTGTAATTTCAGTGTTGTAGGTAATTTTTATGCATATTTCATGAGTTATCCCGATGTTACGTCTTACCTGGTGAGGATGGACCAGCCTAACCCTACAAGACGTCTGAGTAGACGTATATATATATATTTATATTATTGTTCGACCCTTTCATAACTTGTCATTAACACACTATAGTAATTATATAGTAAGATATTTATTAAAACAATCCTTTCAGATCTCTCATTTGAGTTCGCTGTATAAAATTTAATCGATTCCAGTTAAAATAATGAATTTATTGAATACAAAATTCATGGCACAGTTATTTGAGCGTCACAAAAATGTAACCAACCAAAACGTTCACCGTTGGTAATGTTATGCAGAAAGGAAAATAATGTGTTACTTATATATACTTATCTATAGACAGTCTCTATCTGTCCTTCTTTATTTACACACACACACACACGCACACCACACATTAATATTCGTAACCACCCAAGTAAACTTGATCCAGGATGCACACGTTCAAATGCCCTCCAGACGGTTGCTTAGTTATAAGGAACAAATTTTCTTACATTTGCGGTAATAGGGAGGACATGCTTAATACCGAGGAAAAAGGCCAATGCGACCTGTTTTAAAACTCGCCTGACTTAACAAAAGCATGGACACTCCACAATAAATGATCTCTCGCGACTCCCTGAAAGTCCCATCACAATTCCAGCTTGTCGCTTTAGACAACAGTTCTAGAACATATTACAAGCAAGGGTATCCTGTACAAAATTACAGCAACTTGACACATGGTGAGTTGCAAAGACATTGAGCATATGATAACATAAGCGATTATATTGGCATAGCTTTTACATTGATTTCTCTGTATCTCGGATACCCCTGTTGCCACAGCCAACGATTGCACAGAAATTGACCCCTTTAATCAGTGAAAAAACGTGTGCGTGTACGAAACAACCAATCTCGCATGTACGAAACAACCGTAAGTAGTGAGTACGAAACAACCTGTGTACGAAACTACCTGTAACCGTGTTAACTGGGGTGAGATTTTTAACCACAATGGGTTGACTGTTGTCTATTGGTGAAACTAGGCAAGGCACTCACCCCCGGTGTTTTGATGATCTGATGCCACCTTAGGGGCGAGGGGCCGTATGGCAGAATCTTTAAGTATATAAGACAATACAGACAAGGGACAGTTAAAAAAAATATGCATTTTCATATCCATAAATGTCTTAACATCAATCTTGCCTAGAGCACAACAGCAGTCATACTCCATTGTTAACAGAATCAACAAAATCCAACACCATTTTAATAATTGTTGTCCATCATGGCTAATGTGCGGATCGAAAACGAGACCGATATCACAGAAAAATATCTAGTTGTGTCTGCGGGTCTAGGATGAGTGGAGGAGCCAGCAAGCAACTCTGTAAAACTGACTTGTCACCCGTTGCGTGATTAGGCAAATTCCACTCACTGGGTATTGTTTTCAGTCGCCTATATATATATATATATATATATATATATATATATATATATATATATATATATATATATATATATATATATATATATATATATATATATATATATATATATATATATGGATTGGCTTGAGGTACTGCGATTAGGATCAATGCTTTTACTTCGCCACTCTTTCCCCCAAGATGTCCTTGGTTGACGTCCACACTCAAAAACTAGGGCTACTAAATTTTGGAACACGAATCAAATGCAGACACTCGGCTACACCTGGCATATAATTTACAACCAGTGCTATCTATGTTGTGCTCCACTTTATGCACATCCTGCAATTCATACCCAATATAAAAAAACGCCTCACGCTTACAACCATCCCCATTTAAAAACAACACTTCCTTAAAAACGTTCTTAAACTGAGGTGAAGCTTCTAGAATGTCATTCTGGTCACAACCGAAAACGCATGAAGTCTAACTTCATCAATAAAGATATTTAAAAACATACTAGTAATCCAGTATTGTAGATAAGATTATCCACTACCATGCTTTGATTTTATTGTGATTATCAATGGGCCATGATGAAATATTTCCTTTATAATCTGTTTTGTTTCATATCATTTTGATAGCAATATTTAATCGATGTGTTATTCATTGCATATGGTGGCTTTCGCCTTGACACGCAATGATGCATCAGGGAGCGATCACAGCCAGGGCTATAAAGTGTGACCTCGGGTCTCTTTATTGCATCCTTAACACTTTTTCTCTGTAGCATTCGAGTCACGTCGGGGAGGAAATATTCTCGTGACAACTGATAGGAAAAATATCTAACTTACGTGGATATTTAAATAATCACAGGGGCTGTAAGATATGGATAATTCACCAGCTAGAAACAATTAAGGATAAAATGCAAGGGATCAAAAGTCCTTATCTTTTATAGCATTGCTATAGGGACCCGCTATTGTTTGAGCCTTTATGGCTGTTATCAAACTTTTATGCAGGGGCAACTTGGAATCAGATGGGATTATGACAACATAACTTTGTGGTCCTTTAGTGCTGTTTACGAACCTATTCATTAATATTATCCAATGATGACAATAAGTTCCAGACTCAAATTGGTTGATTGATTAATTGAGTGATGAGCATGTAAACCTGGTGTGGTTGACAGAGATGATGCCATGCGTCAGTCGGGCAACCCCATCACCAAGAGCAGCATGGAGATGGAGAGCCACGTCTTCCAAAAAGCCAGGACACGGGTAAGTCCCGCCTTCGTATCTATAATCTTGATGATGTGATGGGAACCCTAAAGCGTGACGGAGCAGAGGCGCTGGAGTCTTGATATTCCCCTCCTCCCTGGTCACTGATGATTAACTTATATGAATGTGGCAAGAGGTAGGATGTTTTAAAACTCAAGAGTCCGTGAGACGGATTTTCCAACTGGTGAGCATCCAAGCACGATGTCAGCAGTGATTCTCCATTGTAGCAGTCTACAATTTTGAGATTTTCTGCCTCAAATTTATCTTTTATTTAATACCAATGTGATGGACATAAAGCCAATGGAATTTGTGGTATGTATTTCTTTTTTGTATTCTTATATCAGCCAAAAAATCATCAATGGTGGGCACCATAGGCACTCGAGTCTCAGAATGCCCCTCCACTCTGGCAACTGATGCCACAAGAAGTAATCAAGGAGTACAAGAAATTTAAATCAAGTCCTTTGTTATTTCATTGATCAACTCAATTAATGAAATAGCAAATGGTTTAATTTTTGTTTCTTTTACTCCTTGATTACTTTGCATTTTTCGTTTTTGCATTTCCCCCACCATTGAAGGCACTATGGTGGCACTATATAATATATAACACATTAGTGTTGGTGTGTCGTTAAACCCAATACTTACCTTACCTGTGTATCAATGACTGGAGAAGGTGGGGGGCGTTTGAAGACGGGAGGGCTTTTGGTTGTACTGCTGTTGCTTCTCGTGGGTCACTGAATGTATGTTGGTAATAGAGTTGTGTTTGTGTGAAACAGGAGGAGTATCTAGCCATGGTCGCTCTTGATCATCCACGTCCGCGAAAACAGTCAGTATATCATAACGTTGTTAACTGTCGTCCACTGTCATTTGTCCCAAATCTGCAACACATATCTACGATGTTGTCATAACGTACCGCTCAGTTGACGTACATATTTGAGCTACCGAAGTCATGACGCTGCTGATGTCGCAGTGTTGTGCACCATCTCGGCTGTGAATGTAACGCACGTTCTGATGAGATGTGAGAGTGCTGAAGCTGCCGGGGGCTGGAACCATAGGCGCTATTATCTCGTTGTTAGGATTCCGAGCGTGCGGTATTTGAATGCGATAGGTGATGTTATTTTTTCCCCGGGCTGGCGGCAATGTAGCATGGCGTGGGCGTTACAAGCTTACAAGTTTTCACTTCCGAGCGTCTAAGTGCCTGATCAATTTATGATGATATTGTATAGTACCTGCCACATGGCGCTCGGAAGCTGGCCATCGGTATCCGAGCGCCTCTGTCTGTTTATCGGCCAGAACTCGCCGCTGTCATAAAGTTCTCGTTTGATCTGGGTCCGACTGTGATCGCGTTTCCGCACTAATTCTTCAACCCCATCTTCACGCCGAGTCAGTTCCTAGGGAAATACACGAGGGGTCGCTGTGCGAGAGAGTGACCCACTCTCAGGGTAACCTCATGAGGCATTTTAACATTATCCATAGCCATGTCAGGTTCGCAACGAAGAAGGGCATTATCATTGACCAGTGACCTCCAATGACGAGGTAACAACGATCGACCTTGACCGCGCAGATTCTCGGCCCGATCTGACCCTAACCGACCCTCCATAAAACACACCCACTGTCACCTATTAGCGCATCTACTAAAACCCAATAGTCTCCGCGCCGCCGAGGACAAAACTATGCCAAATGTACTATAGGGATTGTGCGGTATTTGAATGCAATAAGTGATGTTATTTTTTTCCCCGGTCTGACGGCGTTGTAGTATGGCGTGGGCGTTATGGTGACCTCGTCTGACTAAGTGACCCAGTGGGCTGGGTCACTGGGGCGAATGTATCCCGTCCTCGTCTCCTCAACTCAGCGTGTTTTCCGCGTCTTATACGGACCTCACGGGGCGTCTGTGGCCAATCCATCAAACCATTTCCCCCCCCTCCCCGGCCCTTACCCCGTTTGTACAGACAGATGGTTAAGGCAACGTAGGTAAGATGGTAGATACACCGGCACTCGAGTCGAGCCGCTGTTGTATGTTATAGGCTATGGAGGTTATAGGATTCCTTCGTCTTGGCGCATCGTCTATATCTGTCTGTCCGTTGATATATATATATATATATATATATATATATATATATATATATATATATATATATATATATATATATATATATATATATATATATATATATATATATTATATACATTTATCTACATTTATATAGAGAGAGAGAGAGAGAGAGAGAGAGAGAGAGAGAGCGAGAGAGAGAGAGAGAGAGAGAGAGAGAGAGAGAGAGAGAGAGAGAGAGAGAGAGAGAGATCAACCTGTGTTAGAATTCATGGCGATGGATTGACAGGGTGGGAATCCTTTTGTCCTTACATCACCGGGTATGGTAAGCGTAGTACCTGCTGTCGATACCGAATCATGTATGCACCCGTTTCAGCCTTATCCTCTGTAGGGTCAACCGGTGCAAACGGCTTCCCTCAGATGCGCATGTTTTTTTGGCGGCGCTCGCAAAACGCGACAATCGCTCCTTGTGGACAAACAAGGCGCGGGGCGCCGTCTGGTAGTGGGTGATATATCACCGGTGCCTATGTCTATGTGGCGTGCGTCCTACCAGCCAGGCAGGGTGCGCCGTGCTGCGTGAGGCGAAGAAACCGGGGTCCAGTGCTTCATGCATTGTTCAAAAACCCCGTCTCAAATAGCCAGATGTCATCCAACACCACTGCCACTCGGTATATACCACCATATTTTTGTTATGGTTTACGCATTATAATGCCGGCGTGGGCCTTAGTTCAGCCATTGACGAATTCGCCTGACATTAGCTGATACAGACCCCAATGGCTGCTTCACTGGCTATCAGACATGGGCTGTGTTTTAAAAGATACCATTTGTCTTGCCGCTGGCCACCCAGCGCAGATGCATCACGACTCATAACGTATCGCTGGCATCCTCCACAGCTACCCCAGCAGCCAGCTCACATAGCCAAGTCCTCCCGGCAATTATACTTTCGCATCATCCATCCGGACTCATTAGCGAGCTAATTATCGTGAAAAAGCTCAAGGACGTTGGTGGTCACTGATTGAATCATAATGTACCGATACCGTGCTGCAGGCAAGGCCTAATTACCGTCTACTGACTCCGCGTCGAGTTGCTGTGCGCGTGGTCGTGCTGTGTATGTGTCATGTGTGTGTGGTTTTGCAGTGGCCAAGAAACAGCAACAGCAGCAGCAGCAACAACAGGGCGTTGGGGGGCAGGTAGGGGTTCCTGGGGGCCAGGACCCCATCAACGCACTGCAGAACCTGACCCGTGGGGGGTTGGGGGTTCCCCCCGGACCTAGCCCCGGGATGATGGGCCAAGCTCCTCAAGGACAAGGTAACAATGTTCTCTTCCTCTAAATGCACATTACTTAGTAATGTTCCGATGACTCATTACGGAGTTAACTCTATTGACTCATTACTGAGTTAACTCTATCGACTCATTACGGAGTTAACTATATTGACTCATTACAGAGTTAACTCTATTGACTCATTACGGAGTTAACTCTATTGACTCATTACGGAGTTACCTGTATTGACTCATTACTGAGTTAACTCTATCGACTCATTACGGAGTTAACTATATTGACTCATTACGGAGTTAACTCTATTGACTCATTACGGAGTTAACTCTATTGACTCATTACGGAGTTAACTCTATCGACTCATCACCAGCTTGACTACACTGATGCACCACTGAGTAAACTCTAGTAACATCTTTCTGCATCTCACTTCAATTAAGCATTACAATGATGGTTAGCCCTCACCGGGCAGGTTAGTTATCACCAGGCAGGTTAGCTCCCACAAGGCAGGTTAGCTCCCACCAGGCAGGTTAGTTATCACCAGGCATGTTATTTATAACCAGGCAGGTTATTTATAACCAGGCAGGTTAGCTCCCACCAGGCAGGTTAGTTATCACCAGGCAGGTTAGCTCCCACAAGGCAGGTTAGCTCCCACAAGGCAGGTTAGCTCCCACAAGGCAGGTTAGTTATCACCAGGCAGGTTAGTTATCACCAGGCAGGTTAGCTCCCACCAGGCAGGTTAGTTATCACCAGGCAGGTTAGTTATCACCAGGCAGGTTAGTTATCAACAGGCAGGTTAGCTATCACCAGGCAGTCTAGCTATCACCATTGCGCCCAGCGTTACATTGCTGTGTAAGACGGGTGTTAAATTGTTGTATGACTGTGTAGCGGTCATCCTACGTACAAGCCCTCCATTCTTCCTCTCGCCTGACACGTGTAGGCTATGATAGGCTCATATTACCGGGGATCGCCCACGATCTATGACCTCCTTAAAGCGGCGTAACCATGGGAGCAGATGCGGTATATTAAACTCCGTTAGTCTGTGATAATCCGATGCAGCAGTGGACATTTGCCGAGGTTTACCCGCCAACCTATCCGACCCTATTACCGCCCACTCGCGACACTCCTCCCCATGTATACATCCAATTGTTGGAGACTTAAAATACTGAACTCTGCACCTCACATTTTACTCCCTCGTAACACAGAAACTCGAGTCTTAAAACACACACACACACACACACACACACACACACACACACACACACACACACACACACACACACACACACACACACACACAAATATATATATATATATATATATATATATATATATATATATATATATATATATATATATATATATATATATATATATATATATATATATATATATATATATATTGCCAGCTTTTTAAGACTCGAGTGACTGTATTAAGGTGCACGTTGATGCTGCATGTGCTGGTAGCCACAGGCACTCGCGTCTTAAAAAACCCCTACTCACTACCCTTTTATACATGTATAGGAGATGCGTTTTAAGACTCGAGCGCCTTGTATGGTAGCTTTCTTTGTGGATACCGATCGTCACATATCGATCTTCCATGCATTATGTATTGTACTACATGGATCCCAAACGATAATCCATACTGTGGTAATATCATCAATAGACTGCTCCCATGAAACTGTCTGGTAATCACTAAATCAAAGCCCCGGATGGCCAATCGCTTCGTTGCACTTACGATATGACCCATTCAGTTAACTTAGATCGCTTCTGTTTGAGACTGCTCGTGCGATATTATTGATGATGAGTGTGTTAAACTGTTACCTTAGCATGAATGAGCGCACCTGTGGTAGTCCTGCCGGTGCTAAATGCGGTCAGTGTGCATCCTTCTCTAATCTGTGGGTTGAAGGAAGCTAACATGGTGAGGTATAAGTCTGCCATGGGGCCATGTGACAGCCTCATTATGTGTAGGTTGATGGAAGCTGACATGGTGAGGAATAAGTCTGTCATGGGGCCATGTGACAGCCTCATTATGTGTAGGTTGATGGAAGCTGACATGGTGAGGAATAAGTCTGTCATGGGGCCATGTGACAGCCTCATTATGTGTAGGTTGATGGAAGCTGACATGGTGAGGAATAAGTCTGCCATGGGGCCATGTGACTTCAGAATGACAGTTCACTCTATGACGTCGTCGTCATTACGTCGTACCGATATAGCCTGAGGTTTTGAGGAAGAGCCGTACTCTCCTTTAGTTGAGTTGCACCTGGACGATGAGGTATCAGATGTCACCCATTTCTCTTCTGGTGATCGATCAAGCTACTATATTGACCGTGAGCGACTCCCGTACTCGGGCACGACCTCCGACCGAACGTGTGTGTCGTACGAGGAAGCCTTGGAGGTTGCGTGCGCGGTGGGCGGCTGCATGTGGTGCTAACTAGGTGTGAGTAGTGTCGGGTCATGCCGAGTCACGTTGGTGTACAACTCTGTAATCAGCAGCTGATCTGCGTCAGGAAGACAGGCAGAGAGACGCGAGCTCCTGGCCAAACATTCCGCTTCTTCATATGGGTGTACAACGCTCAGTTCCATGGGTAAAGCCCGTATCCTTCCCTCTGTATAATGCCCCTCCCTCTTCATAACACCCTTTCCTTTATATAATGGCCGTCCCTCTTCATAACACCCTTCCCTCTGTATAATGCCCTTCCCTCTCCATAACACCCTTCCCTCTATATAATAGCCGTCCCTCTCCATAACACCCTTCCCTCTCCATAACACCCTTCCCTCTGTATAATGCCCATCCCTCTTCATAACACCCGCCCCTCTTCATAATACCCTTCCCTCTATATAATGCCCTTCCCTCTCCATAACACCCTTCCCTCTGTATAATGCCCATCCCTCTTCATAACACCCGCCCCTCTTCATAACACCCGCCCCTCTCCATAACACCCTTCCCTCTGTATAATGCCCGTCCCTCTTCATAATACCATTCCATCCTTATAATGCCCGTCCCTCTTCATAACGGCCTTCCCTCTGTATAATGCATTTCACTCTATAATGTCCGGCCCTCTGTAATTCCCGTGCTATTACATATTCTTCTGTATGTAATAGCACGTCATTTATATAATGACTGTTCCTTTGTTTAATACACGTGTTCCTCTGTTTGTCACCCTTTTTGTGACGACTGCCTCTTTGTTTTATACCTTTGTGATGCCCGCTCTGTAGTGTCGCCACCATTACGCCCCTGCACCATCTACATAATGGTCCTATCTTGAACTCGGCGTCCCCGGACAATGTCTGACGGCAAGGAGATGTTTGTTATTGGTGTGTCGGCAGCGAGCATATCAATGATTGGGTTTGTTGACGTGGTTGTGGGGTGGTAGGATGTACAGATGGAGAGACTCTTATCTAGCCAGGTGCTGCCGCCATTGGAGCGCTCTAGTGATGAGCCCCGCGGCCCCTCCACTCCCTCCCCCCTGCCCGGATTGCATTATCTGGGGCACGGAAGCCCGCGCGAGCTTCCCTTGCCACCCAACATATACGCAAGGTCACTCTTCCGAGATGACTGTCTCATAGTCTAAATAAGGCTTTTTTCCTGTCTGGCTGAAATCCCACATGCAGTCACATCCGTATGTGCGCGATACCGTACAAGCGGATTCTCACAGGCTTACGCTAGAGGCTTATTTTTATGAATCGACTCGATGTGCGAGCTTTGAATTGTATCATTCTCCATAGCGTCTTGAGAGTGAACCGTATGGATGTGTAGCTTGCACGGAATCGTGAGAACCTTGGATATGTAAAGAGTCGATAGCGGGAGAGTTCGTTATCTGATAGGAGACGCAGGCGGAAGTGAAAGGTTGACGATAGCGCCCCCTTGCGAGTAAGAGATGCAGCCAGCTGGTAGTGGAATGGCGCGTGGTAACTGGCGCTGGAATTACCCTCATCCGGGATGGATCCCGCAAGGATCACCTTCAGGTAAAATATACCGTCTTACCAAGCTTTCTTCTACAAAGAACCCGTGTTTGATGCCTCAGCATGTCACTAAAGGTGGTCGGTTTATAAGCCCGCGGGAATCCCGTGTGTTTGTGCAGGTGGTGATAAGGCGGAGCTGGGTTGGTGGGGATCACTATTGGATATTTGATCCGTACGCTATCATTGTCCTTGAAGAAGTCGTCTTGCTGTTCATAAATACCTAATGCAGTCATCATGCTCCCAGCATTAGCTCGATGAGTTGTCTCTAAACAGATTGGCATCTTCGTCTCCGGAGCTGATCGCTAATGGTACTAGTTATGAAACAGTGCCCTTAATGAACGTCCTTACCCCCTAAGTTTACCTCTCGTGTGTTCCTCATGAAATACAAGCTTTGCATCATTAGTGTATCTCGCAGGTACTCGAGTCGTAAATGTACTTCGTTTCCGATCGCTTTTTTTTATCGAAATGTGCATTTATCAGCGGGTCAGGGTGGGGTTGGGGGGCGTTTAATTATTCACCTGTACGGGGTGGATCTCATCCTTTAAACGACCGTCGACAATACGAGAGTTCCTGCTAGTTGTACGAGTAGCAACCCTTTCCGCAGTATTCGCTTGTTACCAGTATTCGCTTGTTAAGTGGTAAAGTCCTTGATATCAGAGCCTCTCGGAATTAATGTCAACTCCCCTCGGTCCAGCCCAGGCTCCCGTGGCGGGCATTTTGAACTCGATTTCATATAAATTACGAAGTTTTGCCATCGTTTGTCGTTCCCTCCTTGTGTCTGGGACATTCAATAGTTCCGTTCCGTGAATTCGCCATCAGTGTCAGAACGAGAGGTGTTCTCGTGTCACCGTGCTGTAATTTAGGGAAGCCCTGTCGCGGTTGACATATACCAATTAGGGACAGCTAATGCCGCCGAGCCAGATTGTATCGCGCTGTACAGAAAGAACGTTTTCATTTGTCATTTGAAACTACATTGTGCAGTGAATATGAATTAGCGGTGCTGTAGAAACGGATGCCAGTTGGCAGGACGGGGAACGGGTTTAGAGGGTGAAGGTCGTAATCCTTTCATGGAGCGCTACCGAGTGTGGAGGTCGAGGGAGGGTGGGGTTAGAAGCCAGGACGGTGTCGATTTCGTGCATATCCTACATCCTGTTTGGGGCCTGCACATCTGAATTTGTATTTCTCAACTCGGAAGTTAGTTGGCCAACAGCACAACCCGGATCTAGCCGGGTCAGAGCCCTTTACTTTGGTCGCTGTTTTATTCAGGATTTTGGGATTCCACAAAACCGATACGTCCGCGGGTTCAGGGTGCTCAGGATCATCTGGGGACGAGGAGTGGTAGGGATCATCTGGGACGAGGAGTGGTAGGGATCATCTGGGGACGAGGAGTGGTAGGGATCATCTGGGGACGAGAAGTGGTAGGGATCATCTGAGGACGAGGAGTGGTAGGGATCATCTGGGGACGAGGTGTGGTAGGGACCATCTGGGGACGAGGAGTGGTAGGGATCATCTGGGGAATGGGAGAGAACATGTTTGGGATCATATGGGAATGGTATGGATCATCCTTGAATTGGGAAGGAATGTATAGGGAATAGTATGGATCATATGCAGAATGGTAGGGATCATATGGGCAATGGTTTGGACCATCTGGGGAATGAGAAGGATCTTATGGGATTGGCATTGTTGCCTGTTCATTATGCATGACAGCTAAGTGACACCTAACATCATGAAGTGACACCTGACATCATGAAGTGACAGACTTAAAGACTAAAGTGATCAATTATAGAGTGGAATTACATCAGTTTTGAGTGAAGTGACAGCGATATAGCGGGAAATGACAGTCATATAGAGTGAAGTGACAGCGATATAGAGGGAAGTGACAGCC
The DNA here is from genome assembly GCA_034190875.2 of Urechis unicinctus. NCBI lineage: Eukaryota > Metazoa > Annelida > Polychaeta > Xenopneusta > Urechidae > Urechis > Urechis unicinctus. The sequence goes on along the minus strand of CM067356.1, from coordinate 55,249,447 downwards.
ATATAGAGTGAAGTGACAGTTATATAGAGTGAAGTGACAGTTATATAGAGTGAAGTGACAGCCATATAGAGTGAAGTGACAGTTATATAGAGTGAAGTGACAGTTATATAGAGTGAAGTGACAGCCATGTAGAGTGAAGTGACAGCCATATAGAGTGAAGTGACAGCCATATAGAGTGAAGTGACAGTCTTATACAATGAAGTGACAGTCAGACGAAGTGAAGTGGCAGCCTTATCGAATGAAGTGACAGTCATACGGAGTGAAATGACATCCATAAAGAATGAAGTGACAGTCATATGGATTGAAGTGACAGCCTTATAGTATGAAGTGACAGTCATACGGAGTGAAGTGACAGCCTTATAGAATGAACTGACATCAATATGGGGTGAAGTGACAGCCATACCTTTGTATTGTCACCTATAATTACCTGTCTATCATCGATGATGCTGACGGACAATCGATGACGTCACTCCTCCCAGGTGTGCCGGCTCACATCTTGAATAATAACAAGCAGACAAATCACTCGTCACACTGATGATCTGTTGTTGCGATCATTCAACAGAAATAGCCGGGTCGTGTATGGCCAAGTAACAATCGGTAGCTGGAAGCACCTGGGCGGTACACCACCGGTATGACGTCACATGATCGCCTACTTGCACAGAAATTTGACACCTCTACCAGGAAGAATTGCTGACCGTATTTAGTATTCGTGATGAGCATTGCTTAGTGTACCAAGTTGACGTTTCATTCCCCGTCTTCCACAAATCCCACCTCAACACACACACACACCCTCTCAGGCTTTTTTCTGATGACGTACCTCAGAAGACAACAGTTGGAATTGGGCCATCGTAGCGCTGTATGTGTTCGCCTCCTTGTAATGTCTAGCCCGACATTAGGCCTGATTCTCATTGACTTTCAGATTCTCAGTAAATCATGCTGGCCAATGGTACATGTCTAAAATAGGCAACCCTAGCCGGTCAGTTTGTCATATTGCTAAACTCTCTGCCACTGGCACTTGAGTCCTAAGACGCCCTCATCCCAACCACTAACTCGTCCTTAACCTACGCCAGCCTCGTATTTTGTTGGCGTTGACACGAGAGGGGACCCCCGTTTTATGAACCGAGCGCCGTTGCTCTGTGCGGGAATGTAGTCCCCTGCCCCCCCCCCCCCCCCCCACCCAACAGGTTAACGAAAGAGGAGAAAAGGTAGTGACGTTTTTATAACGAGCACATGGGAGATATTTAGCTTAGATTATGAAGTGAAAGCGTCTTAAGTTATTCTTGTGGTCGTCTGGTGGAAGACAGCCTTCAATGTAACGTCAGCGCTGATCCACGCATACAAATAACGGCGTACAAAGCTAAGAAAAACAGATTTTGGGGAGTTTTTCCATCCCCTACGACCCGCCAGCCTTTGTATTGGTTGAAATCAAAACGTCATAACTTATTTGTGTATTCGTTGACCATGGGGGTAGTTACAATGTAACGCTTGTGCTGTTTGTGGAAATGTTATTGGCGGCGCGCAAATCTCAGAAAAATAGATTTGAAGAAGGATCTTTTGTAGGCTGCCTCGGGGAAGTCAGCTGCGCTCGGACCCCGCGCCCCCTGTCTCCTGCGATATTGATTGGCTGCGGCATACCTCCAAATAGGCATTTAACAGAGGAAATGAACGAGAGAAAGGCGGTTCGTGCTTGCGGAGGAGAGGCGGGAAACGGGTCAGCACTCGCGATAATCTGACGTATGTTTTCGAGCTAGCGGGTATGGGTTTAGGGTGGAAGTGAAGAGGTTGATGACGATGGTTGGGGGCCGCCCCCGACGCACACAAAAAGGACGTACGGCCTGGACGACGTGGGCGGTGTTAAGTACGGGGGTAGAGGTGTCGTGGATGGGGCACTTGGCGTAGCGTTGCCTGTGCAGCGTGCGAGGGGGGTTTGGGCGGGAGGTGTTGACGGATGATTTAAGGCGCATGTGCAGTGGGGAGTAAACTTAAGCACCGAGATGCGAGATCATGCGCAATATGGCTAATGCTGTTTTTGTTGTTGCTGCATTATATGTAACTGTCCCGCACACGAGTGTCTGTCTGTGTCTATTCCTCTAGGATTGCTATTGTCATCTCTTATGCATTAGGCTCGGCTTTGGTCGCCATGTCTGTATGCTTCCGTGTCTAATTGGATGATCCGGTTGACTTGTGGTTTTATCAGCTGGTTTTATCAGACGGTCATTTCTGCTTTCTATTCATTATATGAACGTTTTTCTACTGAACACCACCGTTAAACTTTTGTTATTTATTCTTCGCCTACTCAACGTTCAGCAGTACCGGCGGTATGACCCAATGTAATCTTGTGTCAGGTATATTTGGGATGACAGGTCAGTCTGTATAATCCGCTGTAATCGTGTGTCATGTATATTTGAGATGACAAGTCTGTCTGTATAACCCGCTGTAATCATGTGTCAGGTATATTGGATATGACAGGTCAGTCTGTATAACACGCAGTAATCGTGTGTCATGTATATTGGATATGACAGGTCAGTCTGTATAACCCGCTGTAATCGTGTGTCAGGTATATTTGGGATGACAAGTCAGTCTGTATTACCCACTGTAATCATTTGTCAGGTATATTGGGGATGGCAAGTCTGTCTGTATAACCCCGTTGTAATCATGTGTCAGGTATATTGGGGATGGCAAGTCTGTCGGTATAACACGCTGTAATCATGTGTCAGGTATATTGGATATGACAGGTCAGTCTGTATAACACGCTGTAATCATGTGTCAGGTATATTTTGGATGACAAGTCTGTTTGTCAGGTATATTGGGGATGGCAGGTCTGTCTGTTTAACCCAATATATTTGTGTGTCAGGTATGATGGGGATGCCTGGTCAGGGCCCCATGGGACCCGGTCAGATGCAGCAGCAGCAGCAGCAGAGAGGTCCCTTCATGAGCTACCAGAACCCCGGCGGTGGCATGCCCCAGCAGGCACAGACCATGAACCAACACCCCGGCGCCTGGCCTCCAGTAAGTATAGTCTCACATGGTCATGCAGAAAGCAAGTATTTCATGTAGGTTATTTTATAAATTACTCCTTATGTTTTAACCAAGTGTACAGTTTACCTGCTCTGAGATACAGTATCACATCTGTGTCCACAAGTGTCTAAAATATAAATGCTGTGTATGGTAGAGGCATATTCAGACTCGAGTGCCTTTGTGTGTGCGCGTGCGTGCATGCGTGTGTGATATTTCACGAGGCTTGGGGAGATATCATTGAGCCTTATGTGTTTGCATGTAGCAGGGGTCCATGGCGGGGATGCCACAAGGCCAGCCTCCGCAGCTACAGCAGCAGGCGCAACCACAGCAGCAGCAGCAGCCTGGGCAACAGAACCCCATGATGGCTGGTGCTATGGCTCCCATCCAACAGCAGCAGCAGCAGCAGCAGGCCCCCACACCCCACACCATGATGCATCCCATCTCACAACAGGTAATCCCTTACTTCTACCCAGATTCTCTCTCTTATGTTTTATTTAACCGACAAACCATGGCATGTTGTATCTTGGAGGCCCTGAACATTGTGTCAGGAAGCCCTTCACACTGTGTCAGGAAGCCCTTGACATTGTGTCAGGAAGCCCTTAACATTGTGTCAGGAAGCCCTGAACATTGTGTCAGGTAGCCCTTCACACTGTGTCAGGAAGCCCTTGACGTTGTGTCAGGAAGCCCTTGACATTGTGTCAGGAAGCCCTGAACATTGTGTCAGGAAGCCCTTCACACTGTGTCAGGAAGCCCTTGACATTGTGTTCGGAAGCCCTTAACACTGTGTCAGGAAGCCCTTGACGTTGTGTCAGGAAGCCCTTAAAATTGTATCAGGAAGCCCTTAACATTGTGTCAGGAATCCCTTGACATTGTGTCAGGAAGCCTTTGACATTGTGTCAGGAAGCCCTTAACATTGTGTCAGGAAGCCTTTCACACTGTGTCAGGAAGCCCTTAACATTGTGTCAGGAAGCCCTTGACATTGTGTCAGGAATCCCTTGACATTGTGTCAGGAAGCCTTTGACATTGTGTCAGGAAGTCCTTGACATTGTGTCAGGAAGTCCTTGACATTGTGTCAGGAAGCCCTTAACATTGTGTCAGGAAGTCCTTGACATTGTGTCAGGAAGCCTTTGACATTGTGTCAGGAAGTCCTTGACATTGTGTCATGAAGGCCTGTGATCAGCCTTGTCAGTACCTTCATTAGATGATTGTACCGCGTTGTCCGCCCCTTTCAGTGGGGTGTATTGCTGGTGCCCATTCACCAGGAAGCCCTGTCGTCCCATCCATGGGGTTTCATTGGATGGCAAGGTCACCCTGAAGTTAATGCTGTGTTAGATGTGGTGGCTTAACTTAAGATTTGCACCTGTAAGGCTGAGGTCTTAGCTAATGCCAATCGCAGGATGTGGGTTGGTTCTACTCTCTGAGCCAAAATGGACATTTGGTAGCGTGTGTCTTCTGTAAAGTCAACATTTATGTGTTAATGTTATTGAAATGTACAATGTGGGCACATATGTGCAGATTTGTTTAAGGTTGTTGTTGGCTCATATATTGATGCAGTTAACTGATGTATTGTACTATTGACTCATAAATGGGTACTGTTGACTCATATGAGTGCTGTTGACTCATATGAGTGCTGTTGACTCATAAATGGGTGCTAAACACATGAGAACATGCATGACTTTCCTTGACTTTGCCTATTATGTCTCCCAGTTATTCTCAATGGAAGTTGTTATGTATTATATTTATTTGTCTTTTCATCATCCCATCTCAGTACGGTGCCCCCCAAGTGTCCCTAGGCAAGCCACAGTTGAGCATGGCGTCTTCCCGGCCCCCTATCATGCAGGGGGCAGCCCCCCAAGGTGGCTATTCCTCCCCTACCGGGGGTCCTGCCATGGGGGCACAAATGTTGTACACCCCACCTGCCAGCCTAGTGAGTATAGCTGACAGTGTACAGGTTTGTCCAATTGCAAGACAGTCTATGTTTGTAGCATCTTCACCATCCACCACCCAACTTTAGCATCAGCAGCCCCCCTGCAACTATTCAATACAACCATTTCCTACACCACAAGCATTTAGCTATTATACGCATATATGTGTGTATATATATATATATATATATATATATATATATATATATATATATATATATATATATATATATATATATATATATATATATATATATATATATATATATATATATATATATATATATATATATATATATATATATATATATATATATATATATATATATATAAACACAGCCATATATGAATATATGTAAATGTATGTATGCATGTATATTTATAAACATATCTGTATATGAATATATATACATATATATATAATATATGTATTTATTATGACTATATATATGTGTGTGTGTGCATATACATATGTATGTATATGTGTGTGTGTGTGTGTGGTGTATATATATATATATATATATATATATATATATATATATATATATATATATATATATATATATATATATATATATATATATATATATATATATATATATATATTCTTGAATGATCACCCTACTTAAGTAGTCATAATATGATAGCCACTATGAAGGTTTAAAGACTGGACTGCCTGTGCACCATCTCACTCATATACCAAACAGAGCTGCATAAACCTACGTCAGAGCAAGTGGACCTTCCTGTCACTCATCTTCCTCCTAACATAGTTTCAAGGTGGTGGCCTAGTAACCAGCCAATCAGCAGCATCATCTTCTCACCCCCTCCATCTGATTGGCCCCTTGTAATATTTGCCCCTCCCCCTCGTACAACCCTTAGTTGATCAACCCAATCTTAACAAGCATGTGCTTTCTTTGTCATTCCTTGTGGTTGGTATTTGTACTTCATTGAGGTTCTTAAATTGCTGGTCCCCAAGAGGTTGTTTTCTTGCATTGAATTCGTGCATTTTGCCTGAGAAATCAAATGATTTTGACTATGTAAGCAACATGTGCTGTAATCAACATGTGCTGTAATCAACATGCGCTGTAATCACCATGTGCTGTAATCAACGTGTGCTCTTGCATGGGAAGAGAAAGATCGATATAAACAATGTCTCTGTAAAATAAATATGTTTTTCATTTTCTTGGTAATGCACATAGCTAAGCTATCACTAATGGAATGGTATGGTATGCGCAAAATTCCACCTTCCCTTCGCTCTGAGGCACCAAGTTAAGACGACTGTGTTAAAGTGAACAGAGAATCAACGGTCAGCTAACTATGTCACCATGTTGGGTTTATACTGTACAGAACCTATCTATGATGGCATGTCAGCCTCTGTGTGTATATGCCACAGATGCTCGGCCTATTATCCACAAGGGTAATGTATTTATCACCAGTGACAATCGATGAAATACGTTAGGGTTATTGTTGATGGGGGTGGGGGGCAGAGGGTTGTGGGTGTGGCTGATATTTGAGTTGCATGCACAGTGTACAAACTAACAACGCCCTTTGAAATTAACAAGATGGGGTCAATGACCTAGAGGTTTAGGGTAGCTTACTCCGGCTTTTTGATTGGCTATTCCTCTTGTGAAAAATTGCATGTGGGTATTGCATGGGATTTGGAAATATCCTCAGATTGGTAAAAGTTGATATTCACAGATTTCAATACATAGTTTTGGTGTTTTAATTTCGAGGATTCCTGTAATGCAGAAGCTTGAGCCATTATTGTCATCTGATAACGATACCACTACAATCTCTTGGTCGGGTAGATACTGTATTGTAAAACCTCTCTGTTTTGTATCCTCTGTATTAACCTATGGCTAGTAGGATCTGGCCATCGTCAAGTTGTTCAAGGAGCTCGTGACAATGGGTTGTGTTCTGTGTGTCACAGGGTCTGGGACAGTCTCTACCCAGCACTGGCAACTCTCCCATGGTCTCCAGGTAAAACTTGATTCTGACTCTTCTACTTCAATATATTTTTTCAACATTTGGTTTATGGTTGTCACCGTTTGGTTTATGATTGTCACCGTTTGGTTTATGATTGTCAACATTTGGTTCTTAACTCTGCATTAAGGGTCTGTATTCCAAACCAGTTTAATTTAGAATTTAAACCTTGATGTGTTGTCATGATCTTTAAACACAGGTGTATATGACAGGTAGATAGTAGGTACCTAAAGGTCACCTGCTGTTGAATGGGATCGCATAATAGTATCATCCATCCGCTAATTAGCTGCTAATTCTGTGTTAATCATAAAGCAGTGCTGGTAGCCTAGGTAACATGATGCCAAGCCCGTCTCCGCAGCCGGGCATAGTGCCCTCTCCAGCCACACGCACCCTCTCTGGGATCCCCTCACCCTCTGTTCCGCTCAACACGCCAGGTGAGTTATACCTGAAATGGCCTTCCCTTGTTAGCTTGATCTACATATGTCTGCGTGAAGTGACCTTCTCTTGTATTATGTGACTACTTCTCTCTTCCACACACAGACACATGCACACACACAGACACATTCACGCACACAGACACATGCACACACACAGACACATGCACACACCGCCACATGCACACACACAGACACATGCAGCACACAGATACATGGACACACACAGACACATGCACGCACACAGACACATGCTATACATACAGCCATAGGCACATACATACAGCTATTCACACATACACACTATGTACACATACATACAGCCTTATACACATGCATACAACCATATACACACATAAACAGCCATACATACACACACCTGCATTACATATACCCACCCACACACATACAGACATACAGCTATATACAAACATATAGGCACAAACATGCATGAACATTAAATAACCCCCCCCCCCCCCCCAAACACACATACACACTACCATTACGCCACAGTCTTTAACCCCAGCATGTACCTTGTACTAGGCAACCCGACGTCAACTGGCCCCGTAGCCAGCCCCGCTGCCGGCAGCACCGAGGAACAGGCCTACCTGGAGAAGTGGAAACAGCTACAGAAGTACATCGAACCCCTGAAGCGGATGATCCATCGAATCGACAAAGATGAAGGTTTGATGCTCTCCGCACATTGTCTACGTGCCATTATTGATCTGGCGGAATGCTGGCTAGCCGGCTGTGTCAGCGCTGAATGTGCTGCTTTATTTGCTCATCTTTGACGGCTTTGCAGACAGGAAGATAGATCTGAAGAAGATGACTAACCTGCTGAACATCTTGTCTGACTCGGGCAAAAGGCAAGATTCTCTGATGTGAATTGTTGCGCATATATGCAAGCACAGTTACATGCTTGCACTTGTCCGTACACTAACACATGCACGCATACATGTTCACCGAAACACACACACACACACACACACACACATGTAGCTAGATGTTACTTCCAATCTTATTTCATCGCGTGTATCTTAAGAAAGTATCACAGTTTCAAGCTTTCTTTAATTGCTCACGACATTGGTGTTTGTGTGATTGGACGTTTTCAGACTGCCTATGGCAACGTTGCTGAAATGTGAACAAGCCTTGGAAAGACTTGATCTACAGAGCAAATCGGTGAGTATTGGGTGAGCATAAATATGTGTGGTTGAGAGTATCTTCCCTCATTGGAGTTACAATGTGACATTATCGGTATTTTCTGGTGACCCAGTTGGTATTTCCTGTTTACCATTGTTGATATATCTTGATGGAGTGACACTGTTGGTGTATCCTGAAAGCATGACATTGTTGGTATATACTGACGGCATGACACTGTTGGTGTATCCTGACGGTATGACACTTGGTATATCCTGATGGCATCACATTGTTGGTATATCCTGATGGCATGACACTGTTGGTATATCCTAATGGCATGACATTGTTGGTATATCCTGATGGCATAACATTGTTGGTATATCCTGACGGCATGACACTGTTGGTGTATCCTGACGGCATGACACTGTTGGTGTATCTTGACGAAATGACATTGTTGGTATATCCTGACGGTATGACATTGTTGGTATATCCTGACGGCATGACATTGTTGTTTTATCCTGAAGGCATCACATTGTTGGCATATCCTGACAGCATGACATTGGCATATCCTGACAAAATGACATTGTTGGTTTTCCTGATGACATGACATACCCAGTACTTGGTATTTCCTGGCAATATGGCATTGTTGGTATGTCCTGATGACTTAACATTGTCAGTATTTCTTTGTGTGACACAGGGTAACGTACCCTCTGTACCCACCCCGACCTCCACGGTCGTCACCTCAGTGGTGGTCGGTAAGCCTACAGAACAGCATCTCTGTCAGCCGTTACTCGACGCTGTGGCTCAACACATCCACAACCCCAACGTAAACCACACGCTACAGCGCACATTCGGACCTGCCATGAAGGCCCTACATGGAACTGACATCTGGTAGGAATCTGCTCTCTCTCTCTATATATATATTAATGTATGATTGTATGTGTGTACATATATATATATATATATATATATACAGGGCATGAAACTATGAAAATTTGCTACCGGCCATCCGGGCTTGTAGTTCCCAAAATCCACCGGCCCAGAGAAAATTCAACCAGCCAAAAAGAATCGACACAACTTGATATGTGTTTACAAATACTTTATTTTTTTACCCATGACCCGCAGAATATAATTCGTAACAAACACGTGCCAAAATCAATCACTTGATATACACCGAACGTAGGGAAGAACGTATAATACACAGCAAAAACGCCCTACTCAACAACAAACCAATGTAAACCAAGTCCTACTCCGGTCCATCCTTATGAATAATAAGATATTGAAATCTAATTTCCTTTTGAATGGTAAAAACATTGACTAAACAGCAGTATTGATTGAAGCTGAACATGTTGTTGTGAAGCGCCCCTGGCCGGCCTGCCAAGCGACAGAAGGTGGAGGAAGCGGAGGTCAGTAATGGTGACCTCTGTGATGTCCTGCAGGGAGAAATATCCCGCCTCGACCAGAAGTTCCGTGCCAAGTTCGACTCGCTCCACAAGAAAGGCTCCAATTGCCTCAGCTTAATATTCAGCATGAGTGAGTGTCGCTATTCTAACAGATATATGTTCCATTTATGACCCTGTATCACACTTTGCAACAAACCAAACACACACATGCACACGTGTACGTACAGACACGTCTGTGCAGATGCAAGCACACATACTTACACGCATACCTTCTATTCTATCTACTTGCCATGATTTTGCGCGATGGACAATAATTAGCTTGCAACAATTCATTTCCAGTGGTGATATTATCAAGACACTGGTTTAAATTTCAACAATATACATTTGAAATTGCATGTTATTCCCTCATGTGTTGTAATTGATTGATCTCCTTTTGGGTCGTGTTACCTCAGGTGACAAGTTCCTCCCCAGCGTACCTCCTCTAGAGATTGAGGTTCCTGAGGACTACCCTGTATCGAGCCCTATTTGCCGGACGTCCGACCATGCTTACGGTGAGTCCTCTCCTCCAGCCAGCCGCTACATCATAATGACCTCTGCATCTACATCATAACGTGGTACAAAGTCATGAGACGTGGATGATCACATTAAGTGGCTGTCCCATCTCTGAAAAAGGATGTATGCATCCGAGTGGATGTATGGTATTTTGCTAGACTTGTTTCCAAATGGCAGGGGTTTGCATTGAGTTGTGGACAATCATTCTCTTCCTTCATCATCAATGAGTTGTGGACAATCTTTCTCAACGAGTTGTGGACGATCATTCTCTTTCTTCATCATCAACGAGTTGTGGACAATCATTCCTTCATCCTCATGATATTACCTCATTGTTGAAAGTGATGTCAAACGGCAATATTTCATTTTTAATGATATTTCAATGGTTTCAGAGGCAACCGATTTTCTACAGAAGGTGAAATCCATTCTAGAATCACAGGTTGAGCACATGCCCGACACTTACTCCATTACAGCCTTATTGGATGTGTGGGTAGGTGAGATAGGCCTTACTCTCAGAGCAAGTTTTAGACAGATATTTGGTTTGTTGTTAGAATCATCTCCATCATGACATGATGACAACTATGGAATATTGACAGAATCTTCCTGAATTTAATACTGCAGATTTAAGGATTTAATTTACCAAGCCATTATAGAAAGGAGCTCGATTTAATCTATATATATTATATATATATATATATATATATATATTGATTTATATATAAGGCATTAATAATTGTTTCTCCAAGGCATTAAAAGTGTCTGGAAATTCGTTTTATTATAAGTTGAAAACATTTCTCCATCACAACATGATGCAAAAACACTTTAGTCGTGAAACACCCCTTCCTCACAAATATATAAAGACTTTTAAAGACTATGTAATTGATAGGTTGGTGTATGTTTCCTGTCCACAGGAGATGAGCGTCAGAAAGGCTTGTGAACCTGTCAACAATGATTGACAGGTGTTGCCTGTGAGAATCTCCTGCCATTCGGACTGATTGATGGAGTGCTGGCCTCACTCGAGCTGCTTCTCCTGTATCATAGGGTGCTTCTGTTATGTTATATATATATATATATATATATATATATATATATATATATATATATATATATATATATATATATATATATATATATATATATATATATATATATATCTGTGTGTGTGTGTCTGTATATATATGTATATATTTGTATATATATATATATATATATATATATATATCTATATATATATATCTATGCATAATATATTGGATGGAGCGTAGTGAATCGTCTTATGTAGGAAACATATGTCCACATATGACAACCTTTTCTGTTAGTGCTTGTTCACTCCCTCCAATCACGACCTACTTTCTTTCATATACACTGGTACAAATGGTGTTCTATTTATTGTTCAGTGCCCCCCATTTATCAGTTGTAGAAATCGTATCAGGCGTAACAACTTCCTATCCAATAAATCATTGAGATGCTGTCAACTCAGGGAATGGTTTTTATTGCTCATACTAGTTTTTTATCATCTGATAAAACTATAAGTTGAGGTGTTGTGAAACTTGAACATGTGTGGTATGAACGGGACTTGTTAGGTGTCCGGGTGAGGAACTGTTAACATCATAGCGCCGTCTCGGTAGTGTTCATCATAACGTTAACCCCTCATGCATGATATGATTGTGAAAAATATAAATAATCATATGTGAAAAATAAGAAATAAATATTAGCTGTACTCTGGTACTGCTTGTCATGTGGCCAAGGAAGGTATGATTAGAATGTGTTGGGACGAGACAATATTAATGTGTATTTCCACGAGAAATGTCCCTTAGCCCCAGGATAAAGCAAACATTTATACATGTTTTGGTTAATTTTGTCACTATTATATTTGCTATGTGTTATGTTGTGATCATATTGAAATAACTCGAGTGCATCATAACGTCAAGTACCATATTCAACATTGTTACAACAGCATGCATGGGTCTTGTCAGCAGATATTATATCATACCTATGGTATGGTGAAAAATAAAATCCTGCTAAGATATAAGGGAATTTCAGCTTGTGAGGTCAAATGGTGTTCTGGTCGAATCCCAGAAATTGGTTGTATAACAACAGATCCCCATTTACAACGTGAATAATGTTTGATCGAAAATACTATATCAATTTCTTAGTATGAATTTAAGTGACAACAAATCACAGTTTTATGTGAATGGTATGACATATAACAGAAACATGCAATTGTTACCATGGTGATGTGTCATCTAAGTGTTGGTAAATGCAGCCCATGTGGTTCATCAAACCCTGTATGAATGGAAGTATGTTCTATATTTATACAGCTTATTTGTAAATGTAAATACACAAGAATAAAATGTATGAAAATTGTTATGTTTTGTGGTCTGTTGTCAGAATCAATACAGTCAATAACTTCAATGTTGCAGTTGATTATGAGATAAGCTGGGACGATCCAAAAAATCATATCAGCAGATATTACAAATGGAAACATCCCGTGTTTCTATGTTTAGCGTAGGAGGTGACCACTTTTAACTTATACATGGATAAATTATCTATGACTCATACAGGCATTTGTTAAGCTTGGTATGCTGCACCCAAGCAAACATTATCTATCTGCCACTGATGGCTGGGGAATGGAGGTTGTAAGAGTGAATTTCTCTGGGAGAGGGATTTTTTTACAATTTAAGAGGTAAATTATACTGTCAATACTAAGTATCTTCAGTATCTGGCAAGATGATGCCCTTGAGGAAATATTTGTATTAAAATTTAATTATAATACCCTTTATTGTTAGGGAATACATGACTTATGGAAATTAAGTCCTTGTTATGTGGAATGGGAGTACTTAATTCAAATGCTGGTGAAAATATACCCCAAGGGTTCCACATTGACACCTACCTGTATTAATATAGGTATTTACAGTATTCCAAGAACCTGTAATGAAATCTTGTCTGGACCCCTAAACCACATAAGATGTGAAATTACAGCTCTACTGATGCACTACAAATGAATAGTGACAAAAATTATTGTATAACATTTTGGCAAATGACCTTTCCAGTCAGTAGAGCATCATCATTAAAGAAAAGGCACATTCCAATATTGTTAAAGCTGTTGCATAACGCAGGATTCAGACGAATGTCAATATTTCTGTCAGACAAAAGGCCACCAATGATAGCAACCCATTGTAACAGTTTATTTATATTAATAACATTTATAAATTACCAATTCAGTCAACATGACACGTCACCATCAGTGACAAGAGAATACAAAGATTTTAAGCTAAAAATTTGAGATTCAAATAAATACTTAGATCATTTTAAAGGTGCATTTGATCACAAATAATAACAATAGTGACGGAACATGAATCATTAACAAACTATGGCACAATTTAAAGATTTGACGGTGAAAACAGGTAGAGTTTGATTGATGATACAAGAAAACAACGGTATTGCACATGTGTAGTTACTTGATACTAATGCTACTGATAAACATATTTTTGTAAACAAAGTTTGGGGACGATTTTCAATGCCCTGATAAATCATCAATTTATGGAAGCCCCAATACAAAGAAAGGATAACAATAATATCTGGAGCTGTACAGGCAAAGTAATTAAATTATAAAACACCCACCACCAACAAACACCATCTTTAACAGCAACAATGGGAAAGACTAAGGTTACAAAGTTAATTCCTGAAACATTGTTCATGCAATGCATAACATTATGCACATCCATGTTACTGACCATCAGCACAAATATTGAGAAAGGCACAATGGCATTCACCGGTGATACAGTTGGTGTACAACACACAGAATAATGACGTATATACATCAGTCTGCAATAAAGGCGTTCGTCTCCCCCCTCCCCACCAATACTCGGATGCTGTGTGATATGCCAGTGAGATATCATTGATATATTCTATAATATGGTCAAACTGTATCTAAAATATAGTTAATAATAAATGCACTTCCGAAGTTAATAAAGATTAGTACATTTACTCAAATGCTGGGTTCTGAGATATGATATATTCTATAATATGGAAGGATTGATATTTTTCCAGATTCTATTGACTTCATATGAAGGTAATTTTTGTGGGTTAAACAACTACATGAAGTGTCACAACCTATAGTCATTAGAATTTGTGCAGGTGCTTCAGACACCATCCTTAACCCCAGCTGCCCCCCCATCCCCACACACAAACCCTTAAAAAACACTAGTGGGTAAACTCTACAAAACCACCAAGTTCTAAATGTCACCAAACAACTGTATGTATATCATAAATGTGAAATCATTTAAAATTAAGTTCAACTGCAGCAAATTCAAAAGTGACTATCATGTAACATATAACATAACCTTTCCAGTCAGTAGAGCATCATCAATAAAGAAAAGGCACATTCCAATATTGTTAAAGCTGTTGCATAACGCAGGATTCAGACGAATGTCAATATTTCTGTCAGACAAAAGGCCACTAATGATAGCAACCCATTGTAACAGTTTATGTATATTAATAAAATTTACCAATTCAGTCAACATGACACGTTACCATCAGTGACAAGAGAATACAAAGATTTTAAGGTAAAAATTTGAGATTCAAATAAACAACGGTATTGCACGTGTGTAGTTACTTGATACTAATGCTACTCATCAACATATTTTTGTAAACAAAGAACAATGGCACAAAGGAATTTGATAAGAAGATTGACACATTCAATACCAATAACGTAATAGCGCTGGAACATTTCCCATGTTAGCACTTAGACGGACCAGATGGAAGCTTGGACATTATTGAGGTGATGGGAAACAAAAATGTAAGCTCCTCCTCCTAAAACATGTAAATAATTTATAGCACACTAAAGATCACAAGTCTCATCATTGACTTTGGCAGGCTGCAGGATATTAATGTCGACTAGCATATCTAATAGAAAACCAAAATGTTCATCTGAGGAAGTTGACTAACATTCAGGCAGCATCCTGTATCACAACCCCATAGGGAATCTCAGGTAAGCAAGGTCTCACAGTGTAGCGATGACTTCTAGCAACCATCCTTAAACACACAAAAAACATAACATAACAGACACCTAAGCACCTAAGTACGAAAGATAAGTGTACAGAACGGAGAGACTTCCTCACCCCCACCAGAGCTTCTTAAATTCAATATTTCACACAATTTTCATTCATACAGGTTTCCATTTATATACAGTAAACACGGTTAACACTGCTATACCAGATAAATAGTCAGCTAATGTCATCGGCCATTCTGAGCATCCCATCAGCAGGGGACAGAAATGACCCGGCACCATCTACCATCTCCAAACGGGACGAGTGGATGACAGACATGGAGGAGCCAGAGTCGACAAGACAATCTACCTCTCTACCTCCTACTTCGGCAACCAAGTAGAGGCTTTCTATAAACATCTTTTGAGGTCCAGGTTTTAACTCTGCTGGGATCTGGACCGTGACCCCAGCTGGTTTTCCGTTTCCCAAGCTAGATTCAGACTTGGATTGGTCTCTCTTCATCTTCAGACATGATGAGCGCCAATGACCCTCCTTACCACAGTAGTGACAATTACCCTTACTCTTGGGTGGGCGGGCATCGGATTGGTTGGCCACCACCTGGGTTAGTTGGCTAACAAGTTTGTCAAGGGTTCTTTCAGATACCCTTGGCTCGGCTTCCAAAGCCCGAACTGGAGTACTATGCCCAACAGCCCCTGAAGCGACAACCCCTTGTCGCTGCCTGCCAACCTGGAATGCCTCATATTCTAACGCTGTTTGCACAGCATTGTAAAGGCATCTTGGCTTGCCCTGATACACAGCCCACTCAAGCTGGGCATTGTGTAGGCTGTCAGCAAAGCTGTATAAAGCCAGACGCTCGCGGAGGTCTAAAGGGACATTAGGATACGCCTTTCTCACAAGGCGCTTGATGTCATGCGCCAGTTCAGTGAGGGGTTCATGACGCCTGCGGACCCGCCCTTTTAGCTGTGCCCGGAAAACCTCAGACTGATTGTCAGGCTCAAACTTGGTGGCCAGCGCAGCTACCAATCTAGGGAAATTTCTCCTGTGCTCAGGTTCCAAATCTGTTAGAACCCCCTGAGCCTGCCCCCTCAAACTGGTAGCCAGTTCCAAAGCCCTAGTGGTGGCATCCCATCGGTTAAGGTCAGCCACCATGTCGAACTGGACTAGGTAGTCCTTCCAGCTAGTCTTACCATCATTAGTGGCCGGTGCCTTAGGCTTCCTAAGCCAACCTTGATCAGTTGAACGCTCCATGGAGAGGCGTGGCCCAGAGAGGAAAACCGATTCCCCTGTTGGGGACAGTGGAGAAGTCCATCAGATGGTTGACTCCTTACAGGGACAGGCCTAGCAAGCTGGACAAAGTGATCATCAGGAGTGTAGGCCCTCCTTAGAGGGGAAGGTGGCAACCAGCCAACATGCCCTTGTGGCTTGACAGCAGCATAAACACTGCCCGTCCTAGACATACGACCATCCTCCTGTCTACAACCAATGTCCTGCCTCGCAGGGTGATGGAGAAAACCGCCTGTCTGGTGGCTAATCGGATTCACCAGGTGTGGACTGGGGATTCAATTATATCCAGGCTGAGGAGTATCAAGGACAACGGTCGGGTCTCTACCATAACCCAAACCTTGCAAGGCCCCATTCCACCCACTCCTTATACCATACTGACCCAAAGGGGGCACCCCTTAGTCTATCTCATATGTAGGATAGGTATTGACACGATCCCGCACAACCCCACCCCGAACATCAGTTGAAACAAACCGAGGCACAAAATCAGTGTCTCCTCTACGAAGAGGATAGCTCCCCGTTGACACAACTGATTGACATGCACTGGAGGCAGTGACCACAGTGGCCACAGTACATGGCATTGACTGACTGACACTTGAATTGGTTGGAGTAGGAGACCTCCACACGGGGGAACAGAAGGAGCAGGCATTGCACCATATCTGGTGCTCTGGTGTGGGAGAGATTGTAAGAACGAGCCTTCTTTGTGCAACGGACTCATCATCCCACTCAAGTTGAAGAAAACCTCACTATCCGACATATTGATGCTGAGGCTAGGAACACAATAGTTGAACAACGACTGACAATTGAACCCTTTATGGTTAGAACTTTGACAGCAACTAACCTTCTAAAAGAAGTTTTTTTTTTTGTTTAGAACTGTTAACCAATAAAAGTTAACCGTTTAGATTTAACCTATTAAAGAATAAGGTTTTAGAACTTTTTAAAATAGTTTATACTTTGACCGTTTACAAGTAAATCATTAAATAAAAATTTAGCAACTATTTAAAAGGTAACCGGTTAGATTTAACCTTTTAAAGAAGAGATTTAAGAGCAACGTAAAAGGTGACCGTTTACAAATATTTCACCAGTTTGAACCAGTTTAAGCGACAAAAAAAATATATCAGGTATTGGGAGTTAGGCCTAGGGGATTCAAATTGTAACGATATTATGATTCGCTTCCAGCTGATCAAGGTTCGTACCACTGGATTGTGCTCAACGAATAACACAATCCCACTTCTGACACCATTTAACTGTAACGCCCCAGGGGTTTAATATAACATGAAACCTGGGCGTTACTGAGTTAGCAGCAGTTACCTTCAGCTGGAATGAGACAAACGAAATTGTAAGAGGGAAAACTATAGAAGTAATTTATTATATAAAACAAAATACAAAAGAGACAGAACCTTAACTATTTTCAACACCAGACAGCAAAGACACCGAAATCGGGACACCAACCGATACACCAGAAATGATATGGCACAACTAAAGATCACAAGTCTTCATCAAATGACTTTGGCAGGCTGCCAGGATATTAATCTTGTTCCACTAGCATAGTGCTAATAGAAAAAAACAAAAATGTTCATCTTCTAGGAAGACTTGACTAAGGTGGGAAATACTTCAGGCAATGAAAACATCCATGTATCACAAGACCCCATAGGGAATGGCTCACCGGTATAGCAAGGTCTCATCAGTGTAGCAATGACTTTTAGCGCCCATCCTTAAACAACATCACACAAAAAAAGCACCTCAAATAAAACATAAACTCTCTAACAGACACCTAAGTACGAAAAATAACTGTACAGAATGGAGACTTCCTCACTCCCACCAAAGCTTCCTAAATTCAATATTTCACACAATTTTCGTTCATACAGGTTTCCATTTATATACAGTAAACACGGTTAACACTGCAATACCAGGTTAAACATTACAATAATCAACCTCAGCAGGGTTCAAATAGATAGATTGTTAATGGAGATGTTGAGCACCTGCCTAATGCTGCAGGCTCTCTTTATACGATTCCAGGATTTTTTTTTTCCTCCTGCAACTTCACGATCTCTCCCTCCAGGTAACGCGTTTCTTTTTTCAAAGCATCTGCTTCCACAGGAGAGGAGGAGAATACAGGAAATTCCAATGGTTCAAGTCTGAAAATAAACAAATACCAGGTAACTTCAGTGAATGTTTCACAAGAATGAAACATGGATGCTTGCTTGAATATGTTCGCAAATGAGTAGCAATGATTGAATTCAATAAAAGATGCAGAGTGTTATGAAAGCTACCTGGATTTTCCAACTCCTCTTGAATTCTCAAATTTGTTGATGTGATTATTTGACAAGACGTTTTATTTCCATGGAGAGGAGATAACGTGACCAGACACATTTAATATGACGACTTCTTAGGTTGAAGATGATCAAATCTTGATTACCATGGGGGCTTTGTCTGTTCAGGAAAGCCCAGGCTGCTATTTCTCTCTGTGAGCAACAGAGAGATGTATCACAACACCAACATATCAATCAGTTCTCCTGTCCGTTGTATCAAGGCATACAGACAACAGGAGGAAGACAGCTAGCGGTGCAAATACCACAAATTCAAGTGATGAATCCATCTTCAGATTAGGGCTGCTGAATGATTCAATTTTGTGCCGGTTTAAATCGACCATCACATCCTCCAAGCGGGGTCATTTCCTGGGATGTTTCACAGAACACTTCAGCCATTGACATATTTGGCGTTAGCTCATGATTCTAGCTTCCTCTTCTGTGAGCCCTGCTATCCAGAGTGATGTTTAAGCTGGGGCATGGACACCCTTCTTTCTCCTTCTGACAGATCAACAATTACCAGTCAATACTTCATCGAGGCAGTTACCTTCTGATTCCTAACAGGAGGAAGAGGGCATACATATATTCAGTATACCTAAGGTGACCTTTTTTTAAGGCACTGAATATGGGATCCCATGGCAATCCCAAGATAATTAATCTAGGATTTTTCACTCATATTTAACCCTAGCCCTGGTCGGACAGCGATGAATCATATACCGTTCTCATCGTAATTTGTTTTGAATGTCACGGGGGATTTAATATCTAGAAGACATCATATATCAAGAGCCTGTGAAAAAATATGCATTCATGCGGTGCTTTTATTAATGCCATTTATTTAAATCAAACTGTCATTTGTTTGAAATAACCCGAACTGCGCATGTGCACAGGGACTGCCGCCTCGTTGTAAAGATAAAGATGTTGACATGTGCTCCTTGATAATGCTACTACGACAAAGTTCTTTCGAACTAAGTACGGATAGTGCTGCATGCACTCCCTCTCGATAAATATAACCTGACGTTGGTCTTTTGGGCTACTACGACAGCTATCGTAATGGTAGTCCATGTCAACTGAATACATCAGTGTTTGTGTGCTTAAAGTGTGCAAATTGTTCATTACCATCAAAACATGCAATGAAACCAAATAACCCGTCATGTTTTATACATTCAAATTTCAAGGTGTCTGATCGGAATTGTGGATTTGTGCATTGCGTTGGGATCGAACATCTTAGGACGTCTAATCAGACCCCAGGTTGCACAGTCTAGCAGTGATAGCTCTTACGAACCAAGTGGAGCTTGCGCTCCCTCTTGGTTCTCGAAGTGCGCATTACCTAAGTAAAAAATTGCATGATAAAACCTTACCTTCACGATGTCAACTATATTTAACAAGTCCAATTTAATAAGCAATCAGTATTATGCATCGCGTTGGATTCTCAGGAATCGTCACAACTTGTTAATATGAATAATTGCCTAAAATGTGCGAGACTTGTACATGTAGGGCTAGGCTAAGCTGTGATGATGATGATGCAATCGTACAAGAAGTTGTAAGTCATCTAAATATATATCGCTCCAGGGTATGGGCGCAAATGGTTCATTATCTTTAGCGAACAAACTATAGAGGCCAGAATACGGTTTGCCCCAAGACAGTACAGACAACCCACAATTCTTTGACGATTCAGCGCTGAGATAGCAGACAACCCAGTGGGTGATGCTTGTCTGCCAGGCACCACCTAACGAGCAAGCCCCAA
Source organism: Urechis unicinctus (assembly GCA_034190875.2). Taxonomy (NCBI): domain Eukaryota; kingdom Metazoa; phylum Annelida; class Polychaeta; order Xenopneusta; family Urechidae; genus Urechis; species Urechis unicinctus. The sequence continues at coordinate 55,228,655 of CM067356.1, read as the reverse complement.
TTGCGCATGCGCTAAACTAGGGGAGCATTGTTATTTCAGTTGCTACAGCTGTTTAAAGGTCAACTTCAACGATTTTCATCATTTCTTTATTTTTTGTTTCAAAATGAAGATTAATAACTCATTAACCAACGGGTACTCATAATTCATTGCACCGCCATGCATAACTACTAAAAATCCACCGATAAGGTTCCACTCGGAAGAAAATACGAAGCCATCTTCTCGATGCCATTTTGCCTCAGTTGGCCGCTAGGGGCAGGTTGCGTGACGTCATTCCTGCTGCGCGGCCTCAAAGAGAATTTGACAGCGAGCGAAGCGAAAAGCGATTGTTTGGATTTTAGGATTTCACTGTTTTTAAATTAAGCCACGTCATCTTCTGATGAAAATAACGAGGCCCCATAGCATAAAATTGGGGCAAATTATGTCCATGACTATTTATTTGAGCCAATACGGACGGGAGTTGAAAAATCGAAGTCACACTTCGAAATGACACCGGGAACTCAAGGGTCCGCTTCGGATGAAGAATCCACTTAAGATTTCGACGAATGGTGAGGTACGGGAGTATGCACTCCCTCTTAGTTCTGGCGTCCAATGATAATTCCCGACATAAGTCAACGGAATTATCAAGAGTTCCGCTGCTTTACCTAGTTTTAGCTAATAAAATCAACTCACCAAACATTTATAGAGACAGAAGCTGAATTTCAGCAACAACAGTATCTTGTGAATAAGTATTTTGGCCTAAAACACACCAAACGGTAATATCTGAGCCCGACTTGGCAACATGGCGGCGAGGGGGCGGAAACTAACCAGCGGGAGGATACACCAATTGGAACATAGGCGAAACAGCTCACAAGACGCGGGTTCACAGGGACCATTTGTGGCACGAAGCTAAAAGCTAAAATGACCTTGTCTAACATGTAGAAAAGGCCATTAACATTCACTGTCGCACAAATATCACACCGAATCACGAAGAAAGCAACGAAAACCTGGGGAAAAGGCGACAGGAATTATCAGCAATAGTTTTTGCCTATGTTCTCACCGCCTTATTTACATCGGAAGTTTCTGGGGCTGTCTGGGATATCGTCCTCCGCGCTTGTATTTCGGAAGAAAATATCACCGGTAAACTTGGAAAGTTATCGAAAATATAGTTTTCCGCAGACGATAGGAATATGAAACATTATCTCGAACCGAATTAGATAATAACTTTCGACACTGATCGCCCGAAACTCGTCAGAACATGCATATTTCGTGAAAAAAAGTGACGAGTTCTGGGTTGATCGAATGCATCGACCAAAAAATTTAGCTCTATCTGTTGGACCGACACAGGTAGAACTTGGCTAGTGAATGTAGCTTTGCCATTGTACCCTCAGCACATTAAATATTTTGGACAGATGATTACGTGCAGTATATAAAGTATTTTCCTTTTATATTCATTCATTGTACCACAAATATAAATTTACAATAACTCTTTAATTATTTCTCTAAGTTAGGTGTAGCTGTCAGCACTGCATCCCAATGGACAAAGCCAGAGTGTGCAGCAGAAGTTTGGAGAGAGTGATGGATATAACGGAGGAATGGACATGCATCTGATCACCATGCATCCAAGATTCCTGGCAAACTGCCTGAATAAAAATGTACTATAGAAGCTTCCAAACTTGAATATATTCAAATGGATGGACCTGTTGAAGATGATGTCTCTACAATGAGTAAGTTAGCCATTATTGCTACCAAAAAGGACGGTTTGAAGTTGAACAATCATATTTATTGCTAAGGGAACATCAATCCCGCTGTGTAAAATATTCAGTGTTCATATTGATAAACTATTATATATTTCACATAGCCAAGAATAAATAAAACCAGTAACATGAAATCCAGAGGCAGAGCTTACAATAAAATTACAAAGTGAGGGAATGGTTGACAAATGACAATTGTTTTTTTAACTATACAACTTATTTCATAACCATAGACAACTTATTGACATATTGCTTCGGATTATTCAGGTATCTAGCCTACCACCAGTTTACATTATTGATATGGCACAGACTGGCCAAAAGAAACAGGAAAGTGATGACAGCCTGTGTGGTAACAGTTGTTAGAGAATCCTTCCCTCACATGGGCGGCAAATATACAGGTTATCTACAATGGAGCGGAAGGTTACTTGGTCAGGTTAAATCGACACCTATGAGCATCTATGAGAAGATCCTTTTCAGGTTTCTCGTACTGGGAGGCAATAGGTGGTGGAACATTCCTTTCCTCTTCAAAGACCTCTGCCAGTCTGTAGCTTGGGTATTTTTGCCTGAGATCAAGCACCTCAGCAATGAACTGATGTACACAGTCTGAAGCAAATCAATGATATTCATATTTTATGATAGTCATAAAGTAAGTTAGTTATAAAATATGCCCATTTGAATTGGGTTACAATGTTTGTGCATATGAAACTTATTTAGGTTTCGGTAATAAATGTCAAAATAACATGTTTCATTTTAGATTAATGCATGTACACACCAAAAGAAATTGGTACTTTGACCGGCTTGACAACTGGGTCTCCTGGTCTGGCTTTGGGGTAAGACACTCCATTGGGACTGACCTCCTTCAGTGATGGCTTGAACTCTGTTCGAGTTTTCATTGAAGTGAATTACTGCTAGGAGCAATCTGGATATATATATATATATAGCAGGTTGATAACATATTGCTAAGTAAGAATTGAAACTTGAGCACATAATTATACAAAGAACATTACAGCTGTCACTACACAAATGTGCTAAACTTCCATACAACAAATATACACAACCGAATTTCAAACTGTTATTTCATTGGTATTACCTGGCCTCTATGGTGGCATAGGGATAGTGGACACTCTGGTGCGAAGAATATGACCACTTTGTGATACGATTCTAGGCTTGATGTCTGCTCTGATGGGGAAAGCCTGCCAATGTCATTTAGGAGATGCTTGCTGGAGACTATCAACTCCAACTCTTTGTGTGGCTTCGATCCTATTTATGGTTAACACTATATCAATACAGATTACATTTCTTTGGTAAAGTAGTACCACAGGGACATGGATTTTACCATTACGACTCATTTAATTACACTACCACTGAAGTAAATATTTCTAGATAAACTTATATGATTAAAAACTAATACCGACCCTTCAGTATCCACTTCCTGTCCTCTAGTAGTGCATGCTCACATTCCGGGTACAGATCCCCATGCCCCGCGTGCTCATTGACGACATGCTTAGTGACAGAGAGCCGCTGTCAGAGGCGAAGTGCCTAGGTCTGTGATTCACCACTGTCACTTGATTTATCTTTCTGCTCAGCTGCCAATACCATTTCATTTACTACCTGCATGACAAGAAACAGCTGGATTGATAAACTGGCAACTTGGTGATAAATTCATTAACATCTAAATAAGTATACGTCAACATAGCAGGACTAGCCTAAAGGTTCAAGCCAACAGATCTCACCTGTTGTCGTTGCCTTTTCTCCGAGGCACTCCGTCGCTTACTTTGACTGTCATCAACTCCAACGTGACTAAAGAGAGTCGGTATGGCTTCTTTTCGGAGCCTAGGTTTCTTACGAAATCCTAGACTTTTGAGCAGCTCTGAGTCAGTATCATAAGCACCATTCTCGAAATGATCAGAACATAGAACTGTCGTAAGGGTAGGACACCAGTGTTTACGTTTGACTTTCGACACCGATATGCGGCGCATTTTGCTGTATTTTGGAAACAGAAAAAAACTCACGCCTGTCTTCTTATTGTTCCGACAACCAAACGCACAACAATAAGGCATAATCCACACCGAGATACGCACCAGACCGTGATGAAAGACGAGTAAGTCACACGCTGCTCACTAGGCTTCAACAAACCATCAGGCTCATCTTTCAGACTCATTTCCAGTATGTCTCTGCCTCATTGATGTCCTACAATCACTACATGAAGCCTACGCGATCTCACCAACTTGGACAAGATAGCGTTAAGTGAAGATTCCGCTGCCGCTAACTTGTCCAACTTGACTGAGCCTATATCTGGCTCACTAGGCTTCAACAAACCATCAGGCTCATCTTTCAGACTCATTTCCAGTATGTCTCTGCCTCATTGATGTCCTACAATCACTACATGAAGCCTACGCGATCTCACCAACTTGGACAAGATAGCGTTAAGTGAAGATTCCGCTGCCGCTAACTTGTCCAACTTGACTGAGCCTATATCTGGCTCACTAGGCTTCAACAAACCATCAGGCTCATCTTTCAGACTCATTTCCAGTATGTCTCTGCCTCATTGATGTCCTACAATCACTACATGAAGCCTACGCGATCTCACCAACTTGGACAAGATAGCGTTAAGTGAAGATTCCGCTGCCGCTAACTTGTCCAACTTGACTGAGCCTATATCTGGCTCACTAGGCTTCAACAAACCATCAGGCTCATCTTTCAGACTCATTTCCAGTATGTCTCTGCCTCATTGATGTCCTACAATCACTACATGAAGCCTACGCGATCTCACCAACTTGGACAAGATAGCGTTAAGTGAAGATTCCGCTGCCGCTAACTTGTCCAACTTGACTGAGCCTATATCTGGCTCACTAGGCTTCAACAAACCATCAGGCTCATCTTTCAGACTCATTTCCAGTATGTCTCTGCCTCATTGATGTCCTACAATCACTACATGAAGCCTACGCGATCTCACCAACTTGGACAAGATAGCGTTAAGTGAAGATTCCGCTGCCGCTAACTTGTCCAACTTGACTGAGCCTATATCTGGCTCACTAGGCTTCAACAAACCATCAGGCTCATCTTTCAGACTCATTTCCAGTATGTCTCTGCCTCATTGATGTCCTACAATCACTACATGAAGCCTACGCGATCTCACCAACTTGGACAAGATAGCGTTAAGTGAAGATTCCGCTGCCGCTAACTTGTCCAACTTGACTGAGCCTATATCTGGCTCACTAGGCTGTCATGGGTTCGTTTTCAACAATAATATAAAATGGCTCAGATTATTTGATACAGTGACTTTGATGAAAAAGAACACAGATAGGCTTAAGCAGCCATTTCGTTTTTTATTTCGAATAGGGAAAATATGCCGAGGTTTGAAGACTGTCTGGAAATCGGGAGGATAGAGCGATCTGGAAAAAAAATTGTTTGCGTTTTTTAATGTTCAACACTGTGACATCTATCTTTAAGACATTAGACAACTGATAAACAATTTAAACAATGAAAGTAAACCCTACCACTTTGTATGCAACACGCTCTCTAATGCAGCACCGAGACGATCAGCCTCTACGTACAAAATGTCCTTGATGCACATTAGTGTGGCAATGACCGTCTCTTTCAAGACCACTTAGTAGTGGCCGACGAATACCCTACACACACAGAAAAACCAATCGAGCTCGGCGATTTAAAAACAAGTTTAAGTGGTCTGTCTCAAAAAATGAGGCATTGGATGATCGTGTTATTCTCAACATAGAAGCAGCTCAGAACCTACCCCCGATGCTCCTCAATAGCTCGCTGTAAGTCGGAGGGAGGAATATATTGATGTAACCGACCTTGAAAGCAGCAATGAACACATTTCTATACTTATCTAGATACTTTCTCGACACGATAAATGATAAACGATGCTAAAATATTAAATAACAATCGAAATCAGCCATGAGAGAGGCTAACCTTTGTTTTCGCTTCAGGTAAATGTCCACTAATCTATCAGATAGGGACGAGAAATCCTAAGACAATAAGAATGGTTTAATGTCTTACATCGAAATAATGCAAGGTAATATACATAACAATAGAATACAGAGAGCTGATTTGCAGTCTTATGTAAAATCCAAAAGGTTATTGATTAGCAACTCTTTTGAAAAGAACGCCAGCGCATTAACCTCCATAGTCCTTGGATAGTCGTGCAGGAATTGCAGGTGCCTCGATCAGTACGAACTCAGTACGAACTTAGCATTGCAACAACAAATTATCCATGCTAACACTTGCTGATCGCAAAACGTTGAATATTTATTTATTAGACGATGTTGTACTACATGCTTGACTGGTCACTGCAATTACAATTTTAAATATTCCAAAATACGAGATGATGTTTACTATTCTACAATCACCGGCTGTTTAATGTCAAACTAGAGTGTTTCCCGCTCTCCATTGTACTGCTGGGTGCCATAATTCCCGGGGCAGAGGGGATCAACTTGGGTAGGAGAGCGTGGTAATGTAAGGTGGACATGAGTCTGTTGGCATCATGGAACGTGAGGGTAAGGCCAGAAAACTCCGCGAACCACTTGGAAACAGGTTTTCCTTACGGTCGGGGAGTGAACTAACTGGAGGGGGCAGCGAACTAACCCAAGGCGACTCCTGCCCTAAGGAAATAGGCAGATGTAAGAGAAAGGAGGTCGAGGAACGGTAACTGAGTTGCAGGATAGGTAGGGTCAGTTAGCGTGAGGAACCCAGGGTAAGAGGGCTATCTTCTCCCTATGGTGTTCATCTTTTTGCCTCGAGCAAGGGGCATCAAGGACCCGAGGGAAAGGGGGATAGCTTACCGGAAGGCCTTTAACGCACTAAACCACAAAAATCGCCCCCTAGTCAGGTTTGGAAGCCAGTTAATGTTCCCCTGCAGGTGCCTCCCAGCCAGCCCCTCGTACTATGAAGAAAATCACACCGGAGTGAGTGAGGGGGTGAGTATAGGGTAAAGAAGGTAAACTACAATGGAGCCAGCTGGCGAAGGTCCCTAAGCTGCAGCAGCAGTATGTACTGGAGATCAGGAACAGGTTCCAAATACTGCAGGAGGACAAGGATATCTCTGTAGATTACACGCGCTTAGCCGAGGTCAACCAAACAGTTGCGGAGGCATGTCTGGCACAAGTCCCGAGGGTACGACGGAAGGAGCAGTGTTTGGACCATTGGGTCGTGAAGGCAAGGGAGGAGATGAGGACCTCGTACAAGAGTTACCTGGCAAATCGCAAGGTAGAGGAGCGGAGAGAGACCTACAAGCTGAGGAAAGAAGAGCTGTACCAAGTTTATGTAGAAATACAACAGCAAGAACTGACCCAGAAGATCAAAGGCGTGGAGGAGGCACATATGAACCACAGGCCCGGACAAAGCTGGAGACTCATAAACGAGGTATCAGGGAGAAAACCAGCTCAATCGTCCAAGATCAAGGGGCAGAATGATAGGGAGAGAGTATCTGCGTGGCAATAACACTTTGAGAAGCTGCTTGGCAGTCCACCGAAGGTAGACAATGAAGATGACCCCATCTCCCAGGTCTTCCTAGAACTTCCCATACCAGACGGTCCAATCTCCATGGAAGAATACCTGAAGGCCAAGCGCAGCATCAAGTGTGGCAAGGGCTGCTGCGAAGATGGAGTGGCCCCAGAAGTCCTGAAGTTTGTCCAGGTGGATGATATCGCTCTCAGCTTCATAAAAAGAGCATATGCTACTGGAGCACTACCAGCACTCTGGAGCACCCTTAACATTGTTCCGATCCCCAAGTCACCACCAAGACGGACAACTATCGAGGCATCAGCCTATGTCCTCTTCTCGCCAAGACCTACAACAGGATTCTGCTCAACAGATTGAGACCTATTCTAGATCCTCTGCTCAGAACTTCGCAGAATGGCTTTCGGCATAAGCGAATAACTGTCGCAGGAGATAATTGCGCTCAGGAGAATACTGGAAGGAGTGAAAGAGGAAAGACTACCAGCAATGCTCACCTTCATCGATTTCGCAAGGCCTTCGGCACCGTGCATAGGAAAAATAATATCTATTCTTCGTGCCTATGGCATCCCAGAGAAGGTGGTCCAGGCAATTACAGCGGGTTACAGGGGAACTCGAGCAAAGATGCTCTCTCCAGATGGTGAGACCCCGTATTTCGATATACAAGCAGGAGTACTCCAGGGCGGCACACTGGCCCCCTTTCTATTGTTCTAGCCCTTGACTATGCATTGAGGCAGGCAATGACGGCAAGGAGGAACAACTGGGCTTCACACTCACCCCCAGGAGAAGCCGGGGTCGGATCAGGGTGACTCACCTTGACTATGCTAACGATATTGGCCTCATACCTGATACAGCAGAAAAAGCACAGTGCTGTTGCTAGCAGTGGAATCAGAGTGCAAGAAGATCGGCCTTCATCTCAATACTAAAGAGAGTAAAGTGCTTGCCTTCAACGTCGAGGACACGCATGTCGTCACTGGCGATGGAGCAGTGCTAGAGGTGGTACCTCGGGGCCTACATCGCCTCGACAGAGAAGGAGCTGTGCGACACACTCAATGAAGAAGGTGTGGAAGGCCAAGCTCAGCGACGACCTCAAGAGGCGACTCATGTGGCAACAGTCGAGTCAGTACTGCTCTACGGCGCTGAAACATGGACCTTAACTGTACAGCAAGAGAAATCCCTTGATGGTGTCTATACCAGGATGCTGCGCATGGCACTTGACGTTATCTGGAAATACCATACCATGTACACAACAATGACCTGTATGGTGACCTTTCAGCGTATCTCAATAAAGATCAGGGAGAGGAGGATGGGTCTCGCAGGCCACTGCATTCGACACCCAGAGCTGGCAGCCCATCACACCATGTTGTGGGAGCCAAATCAGGGAACTAGCAGAAGGGGACGGCGGCGAGCCACATTCATCGATTCTTTGCGGCAGGATGTTGGCCTTAGTGACACAGGGGAGATGAGGACCCTAATGCTGGACAGGGAAGAGTGGAGAGCTGCGACCAAGTCCCGAGTTGGTGTAGGATAGGGTTTATGCATGTAGTTCATGGATAAAAGGGGAATGTGAGGTACCTGAACACCTACACAATATGGTTGAAGCCTCTTAATTACACGTTGTTGGTGGATTACGAGGATGCGTTTACCAGCGACGAGTATGACATTGGGAATACCAGGCCAATCAAGCGAAGGATGAAAAGAACTCCAGAATATTTCACAAGTGAAGAAGAGGTCCGCGTAAGGGACATACTGGAGGCCGGGGTCATTCAAGAGTTTACCTCAAAATGGGCCTCTGCGCCTGTTCTCATATGGCAGAGAGGTGGATCCGTGCGCTGCTGCGTGGATTACGTGGTACTGAATGATGTCACCAACAAGGATGAGTTTCCCCTTCCACTCTTAGATGAGTGCCTGGACACCTTAGCAGGTAAAATCTGCTTCACCAGACTGGATGCCAATTCCGCGTATTGGCTTGTAAAAAATAGAGGCAGAAGACAGGAGGAAAACTGCATTTGCCACCACATATGGCCTATTTGAACATGCTCAAGTAGGGTTTGGGTTGTGTAATGCACCCGCTACCTTTGCTGGGGTAATGGACCTAATGTTACGGGGTTAAATTAGAACACCGGTCTAGCGTTCCTTGGTGATATCCTTGTCCTAGGGTCTTGTTATGAAGTAAGTAGGGTTTGAAATTAAAACCATAAAGTGTGTTTTACCGGAAAGAGAAAATGTCACAACATGACACCCAAGTGGTCAGGGAATGGCCGGAACCAAGGGACCTATGGATGTGAAAAGGCTCTTGGGTTTAGCCAATAAGTACAGAGCCTTCATCAAGGAATTCGCCTATCTACCACAGTACCGGGTGATAGGTAAGAAGGATTAATACTGGGGCAATTTATAGCACTGAAAGATACACTAACCACACCGCCCTTCATCACATTATCCAATAGGACGGTTGACTTCATACTGGACACATATGCATCTAATATGGCTATAAGAGCAGAGCTGTGCCAGTTGCAGAACGAGGAAGAGAGGGTTGTAGCTTATATATATGGGAGCTACGCTCTAACCAAAGAGCAATGCAGGCATTGTACCACGAGGTTGAAGGTACTGGCTGTGGTGAGGTTCACACGGCAGTTTAGACGCTACCTGCAAGGACGACCGTTCACCATACGCACAGATCATGCAAGTTTGATTTGGCTATTGAAGTTTAAAGAGCCACAGGGGAAGCTGGTAAGGTGGATGGAGGAATTGCCACAGTACAACATGATCCTCAAACACTGTGCTGGTGGGAAACATGGCAATGTGGAAGCTTTATCTAGGAGGCCCCGAGAACAATAAGGTTGTCATGAGTATGCGGCTGGAGCCAAGTTGTGTGATCTGCCCTGCGAAATATGTTCATACTGTTAACGTATCGAGGAGCGCTGGTGAGGTTTTGTCCACGATTTGAATGGGGCAGCGCCTCTGACAATTCTGGCTTGCAGTGAGCTGCCGGGGTACTGAGTAGACGGTAGATGAAGCTCAGGACAATACGGGCAGCAGAGAAGTGTGAGTGAGTGAATGAGTTTCGGGTTTAACGGCACACCAACACTAATGAGTTATATGGCGCCTAGAAAGGTCAATAGATAAGTTTAACCTGATTAAGCAGCCGCCTTCTAGGATAAATTGAAAAAAGACGGAAAACAGAAGGATACAGGGGGCCTATTCTACCCCCGGACCCACGAGGGATGCAGCAGGGAAGAGGTAGAGTACGGAAAGGCCACGGACAAAATCAGTAAAAAGGCAGTTTACGGAGGGAACTGGAAGTGGAGGTTGGGGAATAGGTCATTAATATGCTCAATGTTCTAGCCCCAAACCTGTGTGCAAGGACATGGGAAGGATGAGAGAGCGGTTGGCGAGACAGGAGAGGAGCCACGGCTAGTGTGGGATCCTGGGGGGCTGAATACCTATCTCGTCCACGACCCATCGCCCATTGCTGTTACTCAACAGGGAACAGAGACAGTAATATCTTGTTACTTTGTAACTGATGCGGATCCTCTGTGCTTGCAGAATCCATCGTGCTGGGGATTCTCCTCTGCACATATATGGGCGGCACAAGGAGCCTGTTTTTTGATTAATCAAAGTCGTACTAGATGAATAAAGAGCTGATGCATTTCAATGATTGAATTAACTATAAACAGAAGAAAGATACACAGGATAATCACCTGGTGGTGCCCAGTAACATGCGAGCACTGGTTTTAGAGTATAAGGTAAGGTATGTATAGGGTTTAACGGCACACCAACACTCATGTGTTATATGGTGAAAAAAGGTTAATAGATAAGATTGACCTGATTAAGCAGCCGCCTTCTAGGATAAATGAAAATGGAGATGGAAAGGATAAAAATGGAAACGATTATCCTAGGGCAAGTCACCACCAGCAGATTGACTGAACCAGGCCATTCCAGCCTCTCGTCTAGGCGAAATCCGGGCCAGAGTAGTGTGTTGCAGATATGGCCCTCAAAAGGACCGCTCCACTCAACCACTTGGATCCCATTGTCCACCGACACGAGTCGCAACCCACGGCCAACAGGTTGCCCCCTATTAGTCGTCTCTTACGACATGCAGAAGGATACAGTGGACCTATTCTTCCCCGGACCCTCGGGGGGAGTATAACTATGACATTCCATCAGCAGGCCACCAGGGGGTTGAAAGAACGAAGGGTCATATTCAAGGGAAGTTTAACTGGTATGGGATGACAGCCGACATTACCTGGTATGTAGCCTCGTGCATCACTTGCAACCAGAACAAGAAATAGGTGCGCCAGGATAATGGGGTTATGCAGGTAAGATAAGTATATGTTTGAACGGCACACTAACACTAGTGTGTTATATGATGCCTATAAATGTGAATAGATAAGATTGACCTGATTAAGCTAAATGCTAATATTATCCTAGGGCAAGTCACCACAAGCTGATTGACTGAACCAGGCCATTCCAGCCTCTCGTATCGGGGAAATCCGGGCCAGAGTAGTGCGTTGCAAATATGACTCTCAAAAGGACCGCTCCACTCAACCACTTGGATCCCATTGTCCACCGACACGAGTCGCAACCCACGGCCAACAGGTTGCCCCTATAAGTCGCCTCCTACGACATGCAGGAGGATAGAGTGGGCCTATTGTATCCCCGGAGGTTATGCAGGAATACCATGCTAGAGGCCTGATGGAGCGCGTCCACTGGGCAGGGTAATGAGTACATCCTGATTATGGTAGACCAATTCACAAAGTGGGTTGAGTGTATACCACTACCACCACAAACTGCAGAGGTAACCGTAGCCTACAGCAATGGGTAAGAGTATGGCTGCGGAATAAAGGCGAGAACATGGGAAGACGATGTAGGTGCCAACGATAAGCTGTACTGCATATACTGTCAACCCTGGCAGGGTAGTGTTATGATCATGAGTGACTTCTGCCAGGAGTGGTAACCACAGTACATGCGCTTATGTTACCACAACTGACATACTCAGCATAGACAAGTTCCGTAGCAGACCCTGCAAACCAAAGTGTTTCATAGATTCCCCTCGGTAGGCGGATCGTTGGATCCTTATGTGATATATGTGAGTGTAATGTTTGGTGTCTAATATATGTTTACAGTGCGTACCAATGGCACAATCTGCACCAGAGATCATGATGGCAAGGGTCACCAGTCCACCCTAGTGCTGACTAGGGCTCTAGTGGATGGACTGATCATGATAAGGGGGCCAACGGTGCTCCAATTGTGGAGGCCATCATTCACCAAGTGGGGATCGCCAAGGAAGAGAAAAACTCGCAGTGGTGTAGTTTTGCGGCGGAGAGGGCTGATTCCCTACAGCTCTATAGCGGATCCTGGCTGAGTGAGCCTGTGTGAAACGTGGGTAAGGGTAAGAAAACAGCGGCTGAGGATGGCTTCCAAACTTACTCGAGTGGAAGTGAATGAGGGAATCTGTGGTCCAAGAATCCCTGAGGTGGGCCCTACCTCCATTCATGACGTGCCAGCCTTATCAGAGGAGGCCAAGCTGGTGGAGTTGTCCAGCAAGGAGGAGGAATTGAACGCTTCAGGTTCCTCCCCCGAGGCCGTACCCCTCAAGGTCACAGAGCAGATGTACGAACCCCTTCGGTGGCGCCAAGGAAACCACATAAGAGGCCAGGAGGCATGGTGTAGGTCCCTACTGCAGATCTTAGGGGCCGATTGTTGGTCCAGCCCATCACCTGTCCGGGGCAATGACACAGAAGTGTGTACCAAAACAGTATATTTATATTTTCAACGGCATTTGAATTTAAGGTTGACTGAATAACCGTATAATGCCTTATAATTATCCTGCCTTGACTCAAAATAATACAAAGATGCAACACATATTGACATAAATGAGAACTAAGCGACGAAGCCTTTATATTATCGTTCAAGACTACGAAATACGGGAATACAAATAACAGAAGTAGTTATAAGTTCAAAATAAACAAACGAATACAAAATAACAAGGCAGTCTTCTATAATTACCATACTGCAGCAGGTCAAATACAATCATAGAATGGAAGAGACCAGCGAACTAAAATTTTCTAAACTCATCTAATGGAACAAACAAACTAAATCGCACGACCAAAGAAAGTCGTGTCAATAAAGCGTGTATCACAGAAATATTACCCAGCGCGGTATGCGGTTGGACAAGTTAGCGGCGTGGACAAGCCTCAGCTCTAACTTGCTGGTTGGGTCATGTTTGCATTGTTGACACACCTCAGCCCTAAAAGTTGCTGGTTGGGTCATGTTGGGAAAGACGACACACATCAGCTCTAACTTGCTGGTTGGGTCATTGTGGGATAGCTGACACATCTCAGCACTAACTTGCTGGTTAGGTCATGTTGGCATAACTGACGCACCTCAGCTCTAACTTGCTGGTTAGGTCATATCGGGATAGCTGACACACCTCAGCTCTAACTTGCTGGTTGGGTCATTTTGGGATAGCTGACACACCTCAGCTCTAACTTGCTGGTTAGGTCATGTTGGGAGAGAAGACACCCCTCAGTTCTAACTTGCTGGTTAGGTCATGTTGGCATAGCTGACGCACCTCAGCTCTAACTTGCTGGTTAGGTCATATCGGGATAGCTGACACACCTCAGCTCTAACTTGCTGGTTGGATCATATTGGGATGGCTGACACACCTCAGCTCTAACTTGCTGGTTAGGTCATGTTGGCATAGCTGACGTACCTCAGCTCTAACTTGCTGGTTGGGTCATTTTGGGATGGCTGACATACCTAAGCTCTAACTTGCTGGTTAGGTCATGTTCGGATAGCTGATACACCTCAGCTCTAACTTGCTGGTTAGGTCATGTTGGGATAGCTGACACACCTAAGCTCTAACTTGCTGGTTAGGTCATGTTCGGATAGCTGACACACCTCAGCTCTAATAGTTGCTGGTTAAGTCATGTTTGGAAAGACGACACACATCAGCTCTAACTTGCTGGTTAGGTCATGTTGGCATAGCTGACGCACCTCAGCTCTAACTTGCTGGTTAGGTCATGCATGGAAAGACGACACACATCAGCTCTAACCTGCTGGTTAGGTCATGTTGGCATAGATGACACACCTCAGCTCTAACATGCTGGTTAGGTCATGTTCGGATAGCTGACACACCTCAGCTCTACCTTGCTGGTTTGGTCATGTTAAGAAAGATGACGCACCTCAGCTCTAACTTGCTGGTTAGGTCATGTTTGCATAGCTGACGCACCTCAGCTCTAACTTGCTGGTTAATTCATGTCGGGATAGCTGACACACCTCAGCTCTAACTTGCTGGTTAGGTCATGACGGGATAGCTGACACACCTAAGCTCTAACTTGCTGGTTGGGTCATTTTGGGATAGCTGACACACCTCAGCTCTAACTTGCTGGTTAGGTCATGTTGGGATAGCTGACACACCTAAGCTCTAACTTGCTGGTTAGGTCATGTTGGGATAGCTGACACACCTAAGCTCTAACTTGCTGGTTGGCTCATGTTGAGAAAGATGACGCACCTCAGCTCTAACATGCTGGTTAGATCATGTTTGCATTGTTGACACACCTCAGCTCCACCATGCTGGTTTGGTCATGTTGAGAAAGATGACGCACCTCAGCTCTAAAAGTTGCTGGTTGGGTCATGTTGGGAAAGACGACACACATCAGCTCTAACTTGCTGGTTAGGTCATGTTCCGATAGCCGACACATCTCAGCTCTAACTTGCTGGTAAGGTATTGTTGTAGCCAACATACATTCAATGCATATAGTATTTGAGCAAGGCCTATGTGATAATTTTAAAGAGGGGTAAAAGGTGACATAATGTACCAATAAATTTTCTGACCCTATTCCGAATATAAATAAGCATTTGTTGTGCATATGATATGGAAAACTATGAATCAAAAATAAAACCATTGCATGAATAAAATTTACTTTGTTCATGTTAAAATATGACATGTATGGTTTCAATAAATGCTGCATCAATAGCCATGGGAACAAATGTTACTAACATCCATTTACTATGTATGCAATTCACTCGACACATGAATATTCTTCACAGAAGCAAGAAAACTATTGTTAATTATGACAATTATAACAGACAATATACGAGACATAACAAAAATAACATGAAAATGGAATGGCAGTTACTGTAGAGTATGATATCCAGAAGCATAGTTTCTAGTTAATTCATTATTGTCCAGGCTCAGAGACATTTAAATGCATTTATATGAATTATTAGGTGGCGTTTTCGTTATACATTTGCAACTAGACTAATTTGAAGTTGGACTAGTGCTAGTAGCTGCAATGCAGTGCTGCTAGAATAGTGCGCGTACACTCATGTATTACCACAAATGCAGAAAGAGGTAGCTTTATAGGTATAAGGAAAATTTAAGTGGAACATGTCTTTTGTGGAAAAAAGAAATAAAACATTAAAATCCACAATTCCACTATGACAATATACGCTCAGTTTGGACACACAAAACATATAGTCTTGCTTCGCTTGCCCTCACTGGTGCACTGGAGATGGAACTTGGAACAGCACACTGAGCATGTTACCTGTAGAACAAAAACAAATTGATATTTTTTCAATGTACAGCAATTACATTTTTTGCACTGATAAATTGATATATTGATGCATGACTTGACCACATCTTATGCAGTATATATCACTCAAATCTGAAACCATCAGATATTCAAATCAGCTTTCAATACTTAGTCTAAAATGAAATCAATATATACGCCACTAATTCATATATATCCAAAAACTTATCCAGAAATACCTGAATTGTCATACAAGCTATTTGCAATGAACCTGCGCCCATCATCAGGAGATGGCATGGGCAGAATATCTCCGGATAGCTGGTCGTGTATGAACTGCACAAGTAAGCAAGCCATTTTTATGCATGTAAGTTTGATCAAACTTACCAATGCAAATACAAGTTAAATATATTTAAAGATTGTGGTAATAGCTTTTTTCAAAAAGGTGATTGCACTACCTTCAAAGCATATATGCCACAATTGAAGCTATCTTTCTGTCGATGAGGGTACTTGGATGCAACTGCCCTATAGGAAACATCACCCCCGTCAAGACCAGCAGATATTCTTCCATCGATGAATTTTCTTACAAAACCAACAGGCAAAGAACACGCAATCAAATGTTTGCTTTCTCAAGAACAAAATCCAAATGCACACAATGGCCTCTCTTTACCTAAATTCCCAAAAAGGATTAATACGTCAAATCGATTACACAAATAATTCATGTTTAACTTCTTTTTGGATGAGGTGATTAAACATGGGAAGGCTACGATTGTAACAGAAAGTAAGAAACATGAATACTGCACCATGTTCATTATATATATCAATGCTAAAACAAATTTTGTTGGACAAAAAGCCATGCATAATGAACAAAACTGTATTCTTAATGAATATCAACAACATACTAATACATGCTTCTACTGTATAGTCTACGTGGGGATGAAACAAAAAGTACCAATCACCAATAAAAGCAAATACTTTTATTTTCCAGATTACTTCAAAGGCATTGGCAAGAATTGGCAAACATTTCGCAATCAGGTTCATTTTCTTTCATGCTGCCTTGTTACGTAGTCATGATTAGGAGAGAGTCGACTAATATATAGTATGTTATTTGTACTAACGAAACTTCAATAAAACTGTGGGAATAACTAATTTCAAACATTCTTAATATTAAATCAACCTCCAGTTCCTGGTGATTGTTTCAATCATAACTTGCTTTTCTCCGTATGAATCATAATACAATAATAATCCACTTTCAGCCGACACAACCTTCGCCAACAGAAGTACAAAATTGTTAACTACAATGCTAAATGTTTGAATTTTATATGCAAAGCTCAAAACTGAAACTGTTATTGTTACATTGCCTCCAACAACAATGAATAACATACCACAGCAGTCCAGTGGGCACCTCCTTGGAGAAATATACCAGCTACACAACTGAAGTCTTTCAGGTTGACCTAAATTCACCACAACAGAGTGCCTTAATAGCAATGAATGGATCATGTACTGTATTGATTAGTGACATGTTTTCTTTTCCCACAAACAATATCTTAAGAATATTATGTAGTTAAAAAATATATCATGTTTTCTATGTACCAAATTCTGCTTTTACATATCTTCTCAATTGACATTATATTTTAATAGTTTACCTAACATGTTTCAGTCACCATCTTGGAAAATTTTTGTGAATATAATAAACAATTATTTTTATACCCGAATTGAGTTAGTTCTCAATCTGACACAAAAATGGCCGAGTCAAAGCCATTTTTGTCACTAAGGCTGCAAAATTTATGTTGTACATTTGTTGATCATGTGCCAGTATGTTATTATTTACTGTTTGTTAGTGTTTATCTCCCTGTGTACAATGAACCCTCTTCTTGCTGATTGATTAAGCAATTGAAAATAATCACATGAAACCATAATGTTTATGCATTATCCCATGTTGCTGCATTATTTTGGGGATCACTAGCAAAAATACATACAGGAACCATTTACCTGACGGAGAAGAGGAGGTCGGTTTTCCACCAATATTGCAGTCATAGTTTGTGTAGGTAAATGAAGTACAGCTTCACCTGCCTTCTTGCAAATCATGTGTAAGTAGGCATCGATCACCTGTAAGTAATAACAGTTAGGCAGTATTAACCAAAGCTTAATTTCATCATCACAGTCAATTTGAAGGTCATCACCTAACAATGTGGGCAGGGCTAAAACAATGCAATCACTAACTTCATCAGTCAGCCATGCAGATCCTCTTAAACTGAGAAAGTCGGAAGATGTCAGGGTGTACGGACCATGGCGGGCAAGTACAACATCCTGTGGAGCCGCAGATGAAATATCCCATATAATTGGGTCACTTGGGATGCCAGCTGAAGACAACACATCATATTGAATATTTAAGTTCCCTGACTTCTTAATTTCTGCATTACTTTAAATTTAAGAAAAAACTTAAATGAAAACAGTGTGCTTCATTTGATATCCGTACCAAAGTGCACATGCTTGCGTTTTTTAGGCTGTTTGTTAAAGCCATCCACTGCAGCACTTTTTAGTGGGGTTTGGGGTGCTGCACTTGTTGGTGGGGCTTTAGGTGCTGCATTTGTTGGTGGGGCTTTGGGTGCTGCGCTTGTTGGTGGGGCTTTGGGTGCTGCACTTGTTGGTGGGGTTTTAGGTGCTGCATTTGTTGGTGGGGCTTTGGGTGCTGCATTTGTTGGTGGGGCTTTGGGTGCTGCACTTGTTGGTGGGGCTTTAGGTGCTGCATTTGTTGGTGGGGCTTTGGGTGCTGCACTTGTTGGTGGGGCTTGGGGTGCTGCATTTGTTGGTGGGGCTTTGGGTACTGCACTTGTTGGTGGGGCTTTGGGTGCTGCATTTGTTGGTGGGGCTTTGGGTGCTGCACTTGTTGGTGGGGCTTGGGGTGCTGCATTTGTTGGTGGGGCTTTGGGTGCTGCATTTGTTGGTGGGGCTTTGGGTACTGCACTTGTTGGTGGGGCTTTGGGTGCTGCACTTGTTGGTGGGGCTTGGGGTGCTGCATTTGTTGGTGAGGCTTTGGGTGCTGCACTTGTTGGTGGGGCTTTGGGTGCTGCACTTGTTGGTGGGGCTTTAGGTGCTGCATTTGTTGGTGGGGCTTTGGGTGCTGCGCTTGTTGGTGGGGCTTTGGGTGCTGCACTTGTTGGTGGGGCTTTAGGTGCTGCATTTGTTGGTGGGGCTTTGGGTGCTGCATTTGTTGGTGGGGCTTTGGGTACTGCACTTGTTGGTGGGGCTTTGGGTGCTAAATTTGTTGGTGGGGCTTTAGGTGCTGCACTTGTTGGTGGGGCTTTGGGTGCTGCACTTGTTGGTGGGGCTTTAGGTGCTGCATTTGTTGGTGGGGCTTTGGGTGCTGCACTTGTTGGTGGGGCTTGGGGTGCTGCATTTGTTGGTGGGGCTTTAGGTGCTGCACTTGTTGGTGGGGCTTGGGGTGCTGCATTTGTTGGTGGGGCTTTAGGTGCTGCACTTGTTGGTGGGGCTTGGGGTGCTGCATTTGTTGGTGGGGCTTTGGGTGCTGCACTTGTTGGTGGGGCTTTGGGTGCTGCACTTGTTGGTGGGGCTTTAGGTGCTGCATTTGTTGGTGGGACCTGGGGTGCTGCATTTGTTGGTGGGGCTTTAGGTGCTGCATTTGTTGGTGGGGCTTTGGGTGCTGCACTTGTTGGTGGGACCTGGGGTGCTTGTTGGGATGGGTTCCCTTGAAACACAAACAATGATTTAACACAAATTTGAAAATATGTATAGATAAATTACAACAACACTGGTAAATTATGCCAATTAGTGAATAAATGTCTACATTTTTTACATTTTATTAATCATCCAGTTTAACAGATACTAAATGAAGGAATATTATAAAAACAGTTTTTTTGCAACCTGAAACTTGGATCCTCTTATCTAGACTAAAAGATAAGACACATCCAGGTAGTTAAGTGGCCATTTTGTTCTTGATGTTTTGGAGCTTTGTTGAGTTTCTATTTTCATTCCTGAGGTGGAGCAGTAGACGGACGAGAAAAATATGATGCACCGAATCCATTTGAGTGAGGAAGTACCTTGCCTTCTGCAAATGGCTGAAGAGTTCTTCAACTACCTGGCTATTTATGTCACCTCTGAGCTGCTGCACATTGTCCAGTCTTCGAAGAACATCAACCTCAAGAGTTGAATTTCCCTCATGAAAACGGTCAAATGCACAAAAATGTGAAGCAGTACCTGTGACTGGATGTACAGATCCATGGATGTAAGCGTGGTCCTCTGAGGAAGCAATGAATTGCCGCTTGCATAAGTCTAAATCTTGAATGTCCAATTTAAGCTTTCCAGATATAGCTTCTTCAATGTTTTGGTCTGTGGCTTTGCAAAATCTTCCTTCAAATGGGTGGTACATTTCCTTTATCCTATTGTTGCCATGGCGAGCAACAAAATTGGGTATGTCACATATGTGTAAGGTTGGCTGGTGTCTCATTGACAGTATGAAGTCCACATGATCACGTGGGCTTTCTCCTCTGAGCAGGAATTTTATGCCATAGACTATGCCATGAGGGCAGCATGCTGCAAGAACACCACTTGGAAGGAATACCCATCACAGACATAAGGCAAAAACTGCTTTGTCAACATAAGTCAAGATTTCCTATGTCTGAAACATCTTAACCATTCATTTCAGGTGAAGAATAACCATTAAATACTTGCAAACATGCAAACAGTATTTTTCTTTCCCCAGTTACTTTTTAAAATAAGCACCATAACTTAAAATACAAAAAAAATAATTAACTATCAAACTTACTCACCAGAACAACCTGCAAACTTGATAAAAACTTTGTTGTAGCAAGCCCTGTCTGCAATTTTCTCCTCGATTCTTTGGAGGCACTCAGACCTCTATTGGACAGATCCAAGGGGTTAACATAAGTAACATGAAAGACTCCATCATACCTTATATCATCTTGAATGAAGATTACATTACAGTTGCATATTAATTGCAGCTGAGCTCCAGAGAAACACTAGAGACATTAAAAGAGGCCATAACCACAAAAGAGGACTGGGTTCTAAATATAGTGATTTTTGTCAAATGCATCATGAAAAATTATTGCTCTGGGGCCAATATTAACTCTGAGCTTCCAAGGGTGGCCATTCATTTCACTATTGGGTTCACAGTTTGATCTTTTAATATTGATTTTCAGATAAATAAGTAATGAGGCCTTATTGAATTACTTACTGAACTTTTGAAACAAGGAGTTATACGTATTTGGAGCAAACAGCCTAAGGTCGCACAATTTCATTTTTGGTCTCAATCTAAATTATGGACCACAGTTTCATGGCTGCACATATTGATGTTTACCGTCTTTTCACTCATCAGCTCGATAAGCAGATCTTCAGATAGTTCACCCTCACAAGACTCAGGTTGTGACTTATCTGAGCAAGCCATGCCACCTTTTTGCCACTCTGTGTTAAAGGCCATGTCTCCACTTCTTGCATCTCCTATGTATGGAGCCCAGGGGTGATATGATGGCTTTACAGTGGTCTGTGGTATGCCTATGGAAATGGATATAATGTCAACTATTATCTGATAATGTACAGCAACTATTCCCAATATTGTTATAACTAATGTGTATAACGATGGTTACAAAAATTAATAACAAATACTTATCAGCAGCCAAAATATTAGAAGTTATATGATCTTGTATAATGTATAATTACTTGTTAATCCACCAGAAATCATTTGCTTCTCAACCTGTAGCCAGAACTCTGATTGATTGAGTTCACTTGGAGCCTGCCATCACTGAGGTCTTCTACTGTTTTTCAAATAAACATTTGAGGTCATGCATGCCAATTCAATTATGATATTCACACAAATGGCAGTTGGAACATTGCGAGCATTACACAGCAAATATGAGTTTTCCCATATCTAATAATTAAATCAATAACATGTATTTCTATAGCACCTTCATATTTCCAAAAATAACTGTAACATATACTGCAATATGAAACCAACTTGAATAAATCTTCCTGATCATCACAAAGTGGAAAACCATTCAAACAAATTCACTGAAGGCTACAAAAAAGGGGTATTAATCCATTGTATAAAAGTTTCAATACGTACCACTTAGCTTGAAACACACCTTCTTGTTCACATCTGTGATGATAGTAGGTGGAAAATGGCCACATTCAATGCATACAAAATCATAGGTGTGGTGACACAAGGCTTCATAGTGAAAGTAGGCATCTATCAGTGTCTTATGAGCAGGAAACTTCAGTCCAGAATACATCTCCAGTTTCTCAATTTCCCTTGAAATAGCTGTGTGGTTCTGTTTAATATTGGATACAGTGATGAAAAAGCACATGCTCAAGTCAAATTTTGAATGCAACAAAACAGAATTAAAGACATCCAAAATAATCCAAAATGTCATAATTACTAAATATAGAATTTGAAATAACAGGAAAGTTGATACACAAATTGAGCTGATTCTTAATTTCAAAAGGTGAAAATAATGAACAGCCGACATATTTGTTTGTCAAAGTGGAACGATATTTTACAGACATAACTTTTTACGACATCACAAGATCCAAAAAAAGTACCTGAATGCAGCATCGAAGCCACCTACAGAAACGCAAAGTAACCAGGGTGCTGTTGTTGAAGTCGTGAATTCCATCTTTTGGAGTATGGTAATGTACCAAAATGTCCACAAGAACATCCCTTTGAGTAAAGACGAACACCTGAAGCATACACCAGTGTGCACAGCTAGACGACTTTCCAGTTATGTTGTCAGAATAAAGCCAATTGCCTTTTGTGATAATAACAATTGATTTGGTTTTGTAAGTTCTGCTTACCATGTTTTACAAATTGATGGTCCACAATTACAGCATTGTCTGTAACCAGAAGCAGATCCATTAGCAGCCCACACCACGGGCATTCCACCTCTTCAGGGATAAGACAGCCAAATTCTACAGATTCTGAGAAGTCGATGTAGCTTTGTGGATCAATTTGTTTTGTGGCTAGGTAGTTCAGCCAATCTCTGTGAATGTCATCTGCCTTGGTCGCTTCCTCCTGGCAATTGTTATCTCATGTATCTGGTACCTCTACAGGGGAACAAGGTCTGTGAACAGAGGCGTCTGTAGAGGTTACCCAACGTATTATTCCCTTGTGAACACAATTGTACTTGGAACCTACACAAGGACAGTACAACCCTTCTGTTTTGATGGTTACAAGCACCCTCTCTAAGGGACTCCATGCCTTTATGGTCCCAGTGAAGACGGAGAAATGTTGTCTGGTTGGGGAGCTATGTGGCCACTTGACAACAACAGCTGCACCTTTCAAGTCAGCCTTTCTTTTGATTTTCATGCATCTCTGTTTCATCTCTGGTGACATCAATATATCGAGTGAAGGCACATGCTCTGGTAAAACATCGTTTGTTATATTGATCGTTGCAGATAGATGCTCACACAAAAAGCTCAGTTTTCCCCTAATAGCAGGGTGAAGCACATCCTGGCAATCAGGCTGAGTGCACTTAAGTCCTTCTTTGGCACCATAGGGTTTGAATTTCACATGTAGTGGGTTCCCCTGTGCTGATGAATTCTTTACTAGAAATATGCCTTCTTCATAATCAACACAACAGACATTGGAGGTGAACTCTTTTTTAGTTTTGTGAGTTCTAGCATGCCTGCTTGTGTTTACCTTCGAAATGAACTTCTTGCAGACACAGCATTTGGTAGTTGGGTGTTTCCTTACAGGAAGTAGCCAAGGAATTGCAGGGGTGCTGTTTACTTGTGTCTCTTCCGGTGTCTCGTTTTCTACTCCCAAAGAATCTAAACATGACTCATTGTCAGGTAATTTTACATCACAGCAGGATTCTAATGGTTTTGGTTTGTCTTCCGTTCGGATATTTTCTACCCCATTCAAAGCTGCACATTTCTGACAGTACCTAATTGCGGCAGACTTAAGTCTTGTTACAAATCCACAAAGACAATGGTAATGTGCACCACATTTTCCTCTCTGTCGACATTCAAGTCGGCATATTACAAATTTCTTTCCTGCAGTGAACAATAAGGCATATTGATGGTGTTACCTTGCATGAATGATTGCAGAATTGTAACAACAACAACAAAACTTCCATTGAGAAATTAGGGTCATGACAGGGCTGAGGGTCTCAGAGGTGACTGAATAACAGGATGGGAGGATTGAATGTAGAATGGCAATGGAATGGTTCAGAAGGATGCACACTCTACATATATTCATAAAGAGGACAGATATACAAATGACTAGTTCTAGTTGAACCTTATAACAAACAAAAATACAATATTTTTTAACAATAATGGGCCCTAGTCGTTAGTGAGTGGACATTCACTGGGACAAAATGGTCCGTGTTTTATACACATTGGATTACAATAAGCTATTTATATATAATATATTCACTGATAAGTTATTACCTACCTCTGCATGTAAAACTATGCTTGTCGTGAAAGCGCTTCATATGCCACCGCATTTGACATGGTTTAGTAGCTGCATATTTGCTCAAGGGACACTGCGGGCACGGTGCAGTTGAAGAGGATATCAAACTGGCACTGGATGTTGTTTCTGGTAATACACTCCATACCTTTCCTAAAACAATAAGTAATTTGATTAAGTCCAATATGCATTCCTTGAACATGAAATATATATTCTACATATATAGAAATGAAATTATCCGTTTGTGAAGGCAGGCGGGTTTTTGTGTGCAATCATATAAAGGTGTAATCGATTTACATAATGCATGACATCATTCGGTTATATCATAATTAATTTGACCTGGGTCAGCAACCTTCTGTAACCAGGTCAGGTCATGTTATGGTTTCAGTCAATTACACGTGTCTTCCTCTTCTGAAAAAATGTTGAAGCATGCTTAGCTAAAAGCCCAACCCCTTTTTTCCCCACCCTTGATAATTGGTTTTAAATGGCTTCAACACTTATCCGTTTATTTTGGAATATATCCAAACATTTTCTATTTGGGAAACCTCTTTTAGTCCTCATTGTCTGTTAGTAGTAATATTACACCTCAAACATGGTCATAATATGGTATATGCTATCAATTAGAGACTCAATGGTATGCACACATATAGTTGACATTTGTTTATAGACATTTTTGTTAGTTAAAAGGTACCATTGTAACTTATTGCATATGGTCATGAAAGTTATTGTTGTTTGGTCTTATGCATCTTTTCCTAATATGGGCTAAAATTTTATTTTACCCATCAACAACTCTTTACCTAATAATGTAAGGGTATAGTTCAAATGTCACTATCACTATATGACTGAGATCACATGTATTATATGTTCTACTATCTATACCTGTTTACTAGAATATGCTATGAGACCACGTTGTTATATAGCAAATTCTTTAACTCCAATGCAAGCACTGTTTACCATATTTACAGTGCTGAATAAATACTATATTTTAAGCCATAGATTGACTTGATGATCACAAAAATAACATGTGCCAGCAAATTTCAATGAAACACTTGGTCAAGGTAAATCAACCTGTCTAGCAGCATTTCTTTAGTGCAATGCTGCCTCATATACTTATATACAAAAAACATAACACTTTTCTTAGTCTGACAATTTGGTATCCCTCATGAAATTACCTATGAAAGAAATGTTCTGATGGACACTACAGCTGTTGGATGAATCTCACAAAAGATAAATTAACAATTAAGGGTTGTGAGAAGAAAGTATACTCATTTACAATATGAATCGTGTTTCATACTGGACTTACTCTTGTGGTAAGCCGGGGATTCACGCTTCTCCCTCAAGGCAAGTTCAATACTCATTTCACGCCATGAATATTCCAAGTCTAGAAAAGTGAAAGAATTCTTTACACAATAGTAACTGAAAAGTATGCAATTCATTTCATATGCAGGCAAATTTTATATCTATTCCCCAAAAGAACATTACACTTTTTGTGGATTACACAAACTGGCATAGCTGATGGCTTAACTTATACGAAAGAAAAGCAGATACCCACTATCAAACAACAGATATTTTTTTAACTGTTTAACAAACCTTTAAGATGATTGGTGATGAGCTGCCTAGGTCCAGAGCTCTCTGTATCACCATCTACATCCATCGCTAATAAAACGCAACAAAAGAAAGTTAAAACATATGAAGATTATTTAATGACACGTCACATCAGATGTGAATGAAACATGATTTATGTGAAGGTCGGATGCCCTCTCTTAACTCCCTCCTATAAATATCTATTACATAACGTAGATCTTAGTTGGGAACGCCCACATGACCCGTCTGGACCAATAACAGATGATAAGCCGTAACATCTTGCTGCTAGCTCTTTTTCACGTTGCCTTCATCGCGGTCACATCTAAAATTTTCCACCACCTCCCTCACCACCACCTCCTTTTCAAGTTATTTCGTCGGCAGGAGCAGTTACAGGCTCTGGTTATGGCCCCTACCTTGCAGCCAACCTCACTTGCCAAAGATTCCACCCATTGTACTTAGTTTAAGGAATCTTTAAATATGTCATATGGTGATTTGTATGTTGATACAGTTATGTACTAGTAATGTACACGTTTCAATTAAATAATTTTAATTAATTAATAATCCTTGCCTAATTAGTCTATGTGTGTTGGTTGGGTCTCCTCCTTGCCTCAGTAGTCTATGTGTGGTGCTTGGGTCTCCTCCTTGCCTCATTAGTCTATGTGTGGTGCTTGGGTCTCCTCCTTGCCTCATTAGTCTGTGTGTGGTGGTTGGGTCTCCTCCTTGCCTCATTTGTCTATGTGTAGTGCTTGGGTCTCCTCCTTGCCTCAGTAGTCTGTGTGTGGTGGTTGGGTCTCCTCCTTGCCTCAGTAGTCTATGTGTGTTGGTTGGGTCTCCTCCTTGCCTCATTAGTCAATGTGTGGCTGTTGGGTCTCCTCCTTGCCTCAGTAGTCTATGTGTGGTGGTTGGGTCTCCTCCTTGCCTCAGTAGTCTATGTGTGGTGGTTGGGTCTCCTCCTTGCCTCATTAGTCTATGTGTGGTGCTTGGGTCTCCTCCTTGCCTCATTAGTCTATGTGTGGTGCTTGGGTCTCCTCCTTGCCTCATTAGTCTATGTGTGGTGCTTGGGTCTCCTCCTTGCCTCATTAGTCTATGTGTGGTGGTTGGGTCTCCTCCTTGCCTCATTAGTCTATGTGTGGTGGTTGGGTCTCCTCCTTGCCTCATTAGCCTATGTGTGGTGGTTGGGTCTCCTCCTTGCCTCATTAGCCTATGTGTGGTGGTTGGGTCTCCTCCTTGCCTCATTAGTCTATGTGTGGTGGTTGGGTCTCCTCCTTGCCTCAGTAGTCTATGTGTGGTGGTTGGGTCTCCTCCTTGCCTCAGTTGTCTATGTGTGTTGGTTGGGTCTCCTCCTTCCCTCAGTTGTCTATTTGTGCTGGCTAGGTCTTGTTGTATATATTTATGATCGTATATTTATATTACCGTCTGACAATGGCTAATTACGGAGTGTAAATACCCTATTAAAATTGACTTGTTGTATCTGTTTTTAATTTTTGGGGGATATAAAAAAGATAACTAGAATTCCCACTAGTCAAGCGTACGATATTGATACACTTGTGTATGATAGTCGATGTTTTGTCTGAAACTGGCTAGTTAGAATACTTGAGGCTACCCCTATATAAGGTAACAAGTTAACACATTATAATTGAATGTACTGGCCAATACTATGATATTATTGGTCAATATTTCTACCACAGATGCTTTCATTTTATCTGGTTGATTTGAGTGCTGAAGCCATGTACCATATTCAAAAAGAATACCTGTGAAATTGTATGCAACATTACAACCCCCAATTAACTTTATCTATATAACAAACATGTTGGTAACGAATATAAGAAATGTATCATATATATGAAAATATTTAATAAATTGTAATTTATTTAAACGACATTTACCTTAACAACTATCCATGGACTGATTTCTCTGATTTAGCTTTATAACTATCCATCAACTGGTTTCTCTGATTGAGATATGAGTTAGCAACTAAATGCCAACAGCATACTGTAGGCGCGAATTCGGAGCAAACGTTATAATTGCTAAAGGCAAATTACCATGATTTACGATTAACGTTATGATAAAAAAAAGCTGAAAAAATGTATGATGCCCGGCATATTCGTTGGGTCTGCCCCAGTGAGCACGGTCGTGTTAGTTGGGTCGCCTCATCTCTTCGCTGAACTCACTCTTGCTCAGAGGCGCAAAAACAACAACTTATTTTTAACTAGGATATTTTAATACATCAAAGGACATGCATAGCTTCTCCATTATTCAGATAAAAATGCAACAGTATAAATACAGTCGTGTGTTATATATATATATATATATATATATATATATATATATATATATATATATATATATATATATATATATATATCTATATATATATATATATATATATATATATATAGTGAGATATATATAAATAAATATATATATATATACTGATATATATATATATATATATCATCTATATATATATATTTCTTTATATATATATACATATGTATATATCTACATATATATCTCTCTATATATATATATATCTCTCTCTATATATATATATCTCTCTATCTATATATATCTATATATATATATATATCTCTATATATATCTCTGTGTGTGTGTGTGTTGTTTGTGTGTGTGTGTGTTTGTGTGTGTGAGGTCGGGTGTGCTCTTAAGAGATCGGGTGTGCTCGTAAGAGATCGTGTGTCTCCGCCGTTGTTTCCGTGTTGTTGTTGGTTTTCCCGTGATCCTTTGCGGCGGGAATTCCAGACCAGTACAAAAAGCGAAGCTCACAAGGTCTTAGGCATAGCCGTACATGGCCTCTGTTGCCAAAAACGGCTCAAAGCTTGAAAGAAGAAGAAGAAGAAGGCTTCGGCGTTTACGCTGCGAGGATCCCGGAGGAACAAGTACATCACAGGCGGAACACTGATAGTCATAGCCACTCGACCACGAGAATTC
Organism: Urechis unicinctus; assembly: GCA_034190875.2. Taxonomy (NCBI): domain Eukaryota; kingdom Metazoa; phylum Annelida; class Polychaeta; order Xenopneusta; family Urechidae; genus Urechis; species Urechis unicinctus. The sequence continues at coordinate 55,199,937 of CM067356.1, read as the reverse complement.
CCGGTGGGTTTTAAATCGTATATGGATGTGCATTATGAGTGTGTTATCTTTGTTATATTAAGTCGTCAGAGCTGTAAAGTAACCGCATATCAGCGTGTGTGAGACATGTGTTTTTTGTATCGCGCCCGTTAGTTTTGGGCCAAATGGGAACTTTCTACCACGTGTTGTATTTGTATGACAATGCATAATTGCTGATATGTAGCCTGTAGTTTTTAGCATAGTTATATTGCGTTGAATAGTTAGTAGGCGTTGTAATGCCGTAGGCTGTTTCAATTTGAATTACCGGAAGCGCGGCAGTAATAAGTTAGTAGGGGTGGCAGTGGTTTTTTTTTCAAATTCATTGTATCTCGTTGAAATTTTACATGAAGATAGGTATACCCATGAGGATTCTAAAAAGGTATGTTTCATTTTTTTAAGTCAATTATATAAAAAGTTATTGAGGTTTCAAATTTCATGGTATTGCTCGGTTTGTGCCAGAATTGTACGGTAAGGGATAACAGCCGCTTTATATGTCTTATATTTAAAATATGATAATGAAATTATACCACAAGAAATGTATAATCTAGAGGCTTCTTATGAGCTATGTTTCAATTTTTTAAGTCAATTAGTAACAAAGTTATTGAGGTTTCAAATTTCATGGTATTTCTCGGTTTTGTGCCAGAATTGTACGGTAAGGGATAACAGATTGTCTCCATCCACTCATTTGTGGTTTGAAGGTCATTCTTCTCATTTCTACATGCTTCCAAATCCGCTTGCAGTCGTTTTATTCTATCATCTAATGCATTGTCCTTAATAACGGGTTTCTCTGGGTCCAAGCAGACCAACTTTGCCCTCACATAAGATTCCCTCTTTTTGGTCCGCTTTATAACCTTGCTTGCCCTTGTCAATGCATCGTTATAGTTATATTGAGCCAAGGCTTTGTCTTTCTCTACACCCTCTAACTCCAAAGTGCGATTTCTCTCCTCTACAAGGGCTAAATCCACAGCCAAAGATGATGCTGCCCCCTCATGACCACACTGGACATGAGGATGTAGTTCAGAAAACTGCTTTGGTACAGAGGGTGAGGCTTTTACAACTGGAAAATTGAACACTGAGTTAAGAAAACCATCATACCGTTCAATTCCTTTTGCGCTGACCCTATTGTTGTTTAACTTTTTATGTCGAGCTATAACTCGATCAAGAGTCAGTCGTAAATTCTTAAAGCTTAAGGGCACAGGCGCTGGCTGGTGGGATTTGAGGTAACTGAAAGTTGCCTCCTTCCCCTCCTCTTTCCACTTTTCTATTATTGCCTTGTTATACATACCAACTCCCAAACAAAAATACATTCATAAACTATTGTCCAATAGTTATAAGCAATAGCAAGTCTTGACGAAAACAGGCTGATAAAATGTACTAGCTGCCTACCAAAACCTGGTCCAGACTAGGGCAGTACAACTTATTTGTCACACCCTTTATAAGATCGTTGAAATATATATATATATATATATATATATATATATATATATATATATATATATATATATATATATATATATATATATATATATAGATATATATATATATATATATATATATATGTATATATATATGTATATATGTATATATGTATATATATATCTATATCTATAATATATATATATATATATATGTCTATATCTCTGTATATATCTCTGTCTATCTATGTATATATCTCTGTATCTCTATCTATGTCTATCTGTATATCTCTATATATATCTCTGTGTCTCTCTCTCTCTCTCTGTCTATCTCTCTCTCTGTCTCTCTCTATCTGTCTTCTATCTCTATGTCTCTCTCTCTATATATCTCGCTATGTCTCTCTATATGTATCTCTCTGTCTCTATATGTCTTATCTCCTCTATCCATATATATCCCCCCTCTCCCTCTCTCTCTCTATCTCTCTATCTCTCTATCTATCTCTCTCTATATATATCTCTCTATCTCTATCTATATATATATATATATATATATATATATATATATATACTGGCCTGTAACGGATAATTTTTTGAATCTACAACCCCAAATAAATAAATCAGGTACCATATTAAGTTCAAGAATCGAATGACATAATACTGATAAGCCAAGCTATGCGCTCTCCCGGTGCGGGCATGACAAAATCTAACATTTTAAAGTCTAAAATACGACCGAACGGCCCATTCAATAAGAAAATAAACTTGACCCAAGTGTTCCACCATACTTCAATTATCCCCGTATTTAAATGGATAATCTGAGCCAGATTGATAAATGAACGAAAATCGACTTTGTTTGACGACGCACGATCAGCGGTGGTTGTGAGTGTGCGCAGCCGTGTTGAGTCAAGGCAAGGTTGATCCTGATACGGGCTCACGGGGCGAGCATGCGATGATTGGACAACGTTTTGAAGTGCAAAATACGACAAAACGGCTCCATTTAATAAGAAAGTAACTTCACCCATTTGTAACATACTTGAATTTGTCAAAAGTGTGTTCCTTTATCGCGAGACTCTGATAAAATTGGGAAAAAAATACATTTGTTTACACCGTACATTTCGTACGTAAATTTCGTACGTAAATAATATTATTTTCCCTTTGGCCAATATTTTTAGATTTTATATGATCGTGAACATTAGAATGTCATCTTGTCATTCACCAAACGATAAAAACGATGCGAGTATCGATTACGAACCGATTTAGATAATTCAAAACGGAGTGAGTCACGAAAAGTCAAAAATACTCGCCAAGAATTTTCACGTATTGCTCCACAAAAACACCTTTTTTATGCCTTAAACGGAGTAAAATGCGGAAAGTAAGGCGATATTATTGAAATTCAACAGGTTAGCTCTCGTTTGATGTGTCATTCGTCCATGTATCTTACATATAAATGCCAGTTAGAGCAAGTTGAAAAAAATTGAAATTAACATTGAGGCACAAGCGCGGCCGTCTGCGGCGAGGTTCGGCTGACACCCCTACCGTTAGATTTGAATATTCCCGCGATTTGTTTGTGTAATGCATGCGAGGAAATAGCCTTGGATAAAGTTTGAATAGTATATAGGCATTCAAACTTTTGAGGCTTAACCTGGATACCAGCCGGTAAACTTATTAAGACGCGTTACGAGTATGTATATTTTCCTGAACTGTTTATTATTTATGTGTTCCAGGGTCATTTTTCGGTTGAATAAAGAATCATATAAAGCAAGGGAGCACCGTGTTGTGGGTCATTATGTAACCACCCCCTCACCCCCCATGTAACATTTGGCGCAGCCGACAGGGTTCGGATCCTTGCAGCAGGAACCGATGCTACGAACGGTGACCCGGAGGAGACACGATTTAGTTTTGACATCGGTTGGGCAGCGTTCACCATAGGATATGTCATCTATGGAGGAACTGATCAAGCAGGTGGAGGAGTTGCGCAGACAACAGCAGAAGTCGCAGGAGACGATAGAGAAGCTGCCTGCGGCTGACAAGGCGCCCTCTCAGCCACAGCTGGTGTATGTCCCCCGTGAGAGGGCGATGGCAAGGTTCACTGGTGAGGAGGATTACGACTCCCCAGTTGAGACTTTATATTTGCACTCATAGCGGATGGTAACTTTACTTCCAAAATAGTTTTCATCTGAAATATTTCCAAATAGCAACAATGGAGCACATTTATAAAAATCATTATTTAACATCGGACCCGACGGACAATCGGACAATTTTACGAATCCAGCTATTACGAATTAATCGACCAAACAATGAGAACCCCCGATTTGGAGGAGCGGTGGGGGATAAACAAAAAAGTGTATTACAAACTTTTCCCTTCCTTAGTAGGAGTCACAGGGGAGTACCCGGGATATCACTCGGCCCCACCAAGTGGGTTAAAGTGATTACGAAGGGAGGGTGCATCGTAACAGCATATCCTATACTGTGAGTATTCGCTTAAAACACGCTATATGGCTGTATAGATTCGTTGACTTTTGTATCTGTTATAAGTATATATTTATTTTTATGCAGGGAACCCAAACATCTATTACGAGATAACCGTGAGTACCAAAAAAAAAAAGGTTTAAGATTCTCTTGAATTTTGTTTTTGTTTAAGAGATTAAAACAAAAATAATTTGTTTTGTTTGTAGGATGAAGATAGAAGACTCGTTAATTAGTTATAAATAAATATATATATAAATTTTATACTGTTGTTAGTGTTATTAATTGCACTTGATGAATTTGTGGTATAATTACACAATTGGGTATTGTGATTTCCTTATTATCGAATTCATGACGCGCTTCTATGGTCATTAGATAACGACTCGTGTCAAACCAATCGAGTCATTGTGAGTTTCGTCCCCTTATTCTGCTGACGCTTTCCGCTGACAACGGATTCGGTGCGATATTTTGATGACATCATTCTATTTTTGGAAAGTGTTTCCGGCTGCTAAGCTTTGCGACCTTGGTAATACATTGAGCTGTGCGCTATTTGGATGACATCATTCTATTTTTGGAAAGTGTTTCCGACTGCTGACCTAAGCTAAGTGAAGTGATCAGGGTGTATATAAACAGGCTAGGATGATCTGAGTTCAGTTATAACCATGGCTGAGAAGAGACAGCTGGAAGCTTTCAATGATGTGAACAAACGCAGTAGACAGATGAGCGATGTGGACTTGTTAAAAGCCGTGGAACAAATCGAGATGGAAAGCAGTAAGAATGATTTTATTTTCTATACCTGAATTATAGAATTACCACGTATACGTCATACATGACTGACAGTTTTTTTGTTACGCATGTGTGTTTCAGTGTTGACGGGAGACGAAGATATTTTACACGCCGCCATGGACACTTATGCAATTGAACAGGTCAATACAGTGCTGGATTTGTTAAACAACGCTCAACACACACCCCCGACACAAACTGGAAATGGCGCTGCAGTCGACAATGCTAAGGGTAGGTCTATTACAGGGTAGAATTGAGGAATGACGTAATGGAAAGCTTTATGACTTTGGGTGATATTTATATTGACAGATTATCGATGATTATGTCGACAGAAGCTGTGTTGGCTGCTAATGAAAGACCTATTCGGACTCATACGCGATTTGGAAGCCTGCAAACTGTTTACAATTATAGTTTATCTGAAGATGTGCCCAACCTCAACCAGAATATATTTGAGGAATGCGATTCAGCCTTTAAAATCAACGGGAGTTATGGATTCTTATTACGCCACAAAGAAACAGATGAATTGCGGTACTTTCACTCATCTGTCAATAACCATCGAATGCTACCAACCCCTCTAGTCGTACGGAATGTCGATGATTTTGACAGGGCTATAGATGAAATAACACAAACAGACATTTTAACCTACGCCCAGAACCAACGACCGGATTCGAAATGGAGTGTAGAGGAAGTGACTAATTTGACCATCTTTGTGAACCCAATCGAAGATCACGTGATCGGCTACCCACCACCCGTTATGCCGGAACATCTGAAAACAAACAGAGCCATCAACTTGTTAGAGCGAGGTCTAAAAATGGGTAAACCGTATCAAGACCGATTGTGCTTTTTCAGGGCACTGGCCTTACACAGAGGAGCGAAGATCAGGAGTCAAGAGAACGCAGCAAAAACATTGTTAAAGACTGCTTACCCCTAGTCAAGGTCCCCTAGCCTGATGGCTGCGGGCGCTGTTTACATGTTACTGATATTCAATAGTCTCGCCTTCAGGTCTAGGAGACCATAGTAGATTGAACTGGACGGGCATCCCAGATTTGGGATGCTCCAATCACAAGCCGTGTCTCTCGGTCACTCTCGGTACTTTTGAGTCGCTGTCTCTCATTGGTCTATTGAAGAACTTGTCCAACCGGCCGAGTGATTTTTATGAGCCGGGCACACATTCTACATCACTCCGATTTGTTGTTTCACGCTGAGTGGCACCGTTTATCAAACAGTCGACGAGGAAGCAGACACACAGCTGGTTCTTTTTAACTGACTATCACGTAAACATACTATCGTGCAGCTACGCGATAAAAGCGCTGGTTGTAGTTCCAATTTGAACTTTTGAGACGCCGATAGTTCCAGAAGACCTTCAATGTGTTCTCATTGGATGCAGACCACTACAATGTCCATGACGTCACATGGAACCGAAGGGTGCGTATCACAAGCCAGTTTCATGAGCCAGGTGCAATTAAGGTCAATCCGGGTCACAACCTTTGTGTTGATTGGTCACGAATATCAACGAACGTGTCTAATGAATATTCGGACGCGCCACTTTTAGACCTTGTCTGGCCGTAGACTCTAGGGCGAGAAGCGTAGCGGAACCCCTAGAGTCTGGGACGCAGACTAGCTTACCCCAAACAAAAGAAGAAAAAAAAATTGCGGGTGTACCTCTTGAAGACGTCAAAAGACTAGCAAAACAATTCGAAGCGAATGTCACAGTGTATACCCTAGACGAGAATCAAGTAAGTGTGTCTTGTAGTGATTAAACAGAAGTAACAACATAAACGATGTAATCATTTGATATCGAAATGGAAATATGAGATATGATCGTTTTGTTATATGTGTTTCAGGTAGCTACTTTGGTCAAGCGAACACTACAAAATTCGCCTCGACCTTGAAATTGAACCTGCACGAAAATCACTTTAGTTACATAAAAAACTTTGAACTTGATAGCAAATCATATATTTGTGGTACCTGTCAGAAGCTGTGGAAAAGTGAGAAAAAACTACATCGCCACGAAAACAAATGTACTGTGGAAACGAAATACAAGTAACCAGGCTGTGTTTTTCATCTACCACCCACTATCTTTGAAGCGTTACGGGACGAAGGAATCGAAATAGAAGACGGTATTTACCCTTACAGAGCCACCTATGATTTTGAAAGTTATTTTGGAGAAGACAACCTACCCGTCAATTCACCCAAAGTCACCTGGGACCAAAAGCACGTACCGTTATCAGTGAGTGTATGCAGCAATGTACCTGATTATACAGAACCAAAATGCTTTGTAAGGAAGGAAACGCACAAACATTGATTGACAGGATGATATATAGAGGAGATATCAAACGCCGCCTATCTACTGATGCTTGCTCAATACGAAGCTGCCCTAGCCCAGTTACAAGAGAAAATCGATGAAGCGTATCAACGGGAGCCGCTCGTCAAGGGAGAACACCCATTGCAGAAATTACAGAGCAAATTCGACAACTATTTACATGTATTACCGTTAGTCGGATTCAACTCACCGAATTATGACCTCAACGTTGTGAAAATACCGTTGCCAACTTACCTGCAAGAACATTCATCAATCAAGTATACCATCAAACGAAATAATTCATTCATGTGCATTGAAACGGACAATGTACGGTTTTTGGATATCACGAACTTTATTGCACCTGGATACACATACGACAAATACCTACGAGCCTTTCAATGGTAACAGAAAAAGGGATATTTCCCGTATGAATGGGTGACACTCGATCATTTGAACAACACAGAATTACCACACCATGCAGCTTTTTACAGTGCGTTAAAACAAGAAAACATTACAGCAGACCAATACGCTGAATGTCAAGAAGCGTGGGAAGCAGGTCATATGCAGACTTTTAAAGACTTTTTGATACATTACAACAATTTAGATGTCGAACCTTTTCTGGAAGCCATAGAGAAACAGAGTCGTTTTTACAGTGAGAGAGGTATAAATATGTTGAAGGATGGAATATCAGTGCCCGGATTAACCATGCGATATTTATTTCAAGACTTGGAAGATTATTTTACCTTACCAGACGAACAAAACAGCGACATCTATTGGTTGATAAAAATGGAATAGTGGGCGGACCCTCAATCATCTTTCATCGTTACCACTTACATCAGACGTGAACAGAATGGAAATGAAGCGAAGTTGTGTGAAGGAATCGTGGGTTACGATGCCAATGCGCTGTATCTGTGGGCCTTGTCTCAACCCATGCCAGCCAACTTTCCGACCCGACGTCACGCGCCTGAGTTTAAACCAATTCAGACCCGAAAAGGCGGAATAGCGGACGAATGGTTGGCTTGGATAGCACACAGCTCACAAAATCAAATACAACACCGTCTAAACAGAGGGGAAAAAAGAATAGGTGCCCGGCGATTACCCGTAGACGGTTGGTGCAAAGAAACGCAAACAGTATATCAGTTTCACGGATGTGTATGGCATGGTTGTCCGTGTCTAAAATTGACCCATAGCCCCATCAGTGGAAAACTAATGAGTGATTTATGTGCCGAAACAGAAAGAAATACCCAGTATTTGAGAGGATTAGGATATAATGTCGTAGCTGAGTGGGAATGTGAATGGAAGAAAAAACGGAAAACAGACCCTCACATCAAAGCGTTCACATACAGTCGACCTCAACCACCACGAGCTCCTTTGACGGAAAAACAGCTCATAGCCAATATACGTGACGGAACCTTTTTTGGAATGGCTGAAGTAGATACACGTACCAGAAACTCTTAAAGACTATTTTAGTGAGATGACTCCTATATTCAAAAACATTGAACTGACCCGAGATGAAATCGGACCCTTTATGCGAGACTATGCTGAACAACGGGGCATTATGAAAGTGAGTACACAAGGTGACAAGGGGCGTGGGGATCATAAGGAATTTTGTTGCGATCATTATGATGTCATAGCGATTTTTATTATTTATTTTCATATAGACGGAATGGCGGACGTTGATAGGGAGCTACAAAGGTGTGAAAATATTGCTTTCTAGCCCACTACTGAAATGGTACTTGGAACATGGTCTGGTGATCACAAAAATACACCAAACACTGGAGTACAAACCCACAGCCTGTTTCAAACGATTTGCCGAGACCGTATCAGACGCCAGGTATGTACGAATACACGAATGGAGTTATATGACCGGTTGCTCTCCAGTGTTCGCGTCGGGATGTGATGAGGTGCCAGATACAATTATTCGTTGGTCGCCGACGTTGTAGGTAGCTGAGGGTTGATGTCCTGCTAGAAATACCCGAGACTTTATACGAATTTCTATTTTCTTTATTCGTCTCTGCTGACTGGCACGTTCGGGTTCTTGTTCGGTTTCTTATTGTCGTATGAATATGTCGGATTGAGAATATCTGCTTTGTGGAATTGTCTGCAATAATTGTGAGTCTGATGCTGTCGTATTTATAGTGAAAGATGCGGGTGGGTTGATGTGGTGAGCTGTGATTGGTTAATCCGGGGCTCGGAGCTTTAATTGGAGATCAAACGGGTCTAAGTTAATTGTTAAGGGAATTGACGGGACTTGGATGTTTTTTTGGTTAAGGACTATATAATTTGGAAACTGACCCGTACGGAACTTAAAAGGGATTCTAAAGGTTTATGTAAATTGGGCAACAATTAATCTGGTACGAATGAAAAGGGATGAATTTCATTCGCCTAAATTGGTTTAGTGTTCATGTCTCGAGTGGCCGAAAGGTTGTAAATCTAACTTTAACTTTTGGGGTGTTGCGGGGTGGGGGGAGGGGGGGGGTGTTGGGAAATGAGAGGTGGTGTGTGTATGTGTTTGCAAGTGCATGCGTGCATGTATGCGTTTGTTGGGGGGTGAAAGTTATATGTTATACTCTTTCAAGCGTTGTATTTTATTTTTGATAATGTTCTTGTTTGTGTGTAGACGTGGGGGTGATGTCGACCCGAGTCGGACCGTTATAGCCGAAACTTTTAAGCTACTTGGAAATTCGGCCTATGGTAAACATACCAAAATGTATAATTGTATAATATATTTATTTAATTGTTATTTTCAAATTTTTTCAAATTTATGATTTGAAAAAGAAAGAATATATATATATATATATATTTTTTTTTTTTTTATATATATATATATATATATATATATATATATATATATATATATATATATATATATATATATATATATATATATATATATATATATATATATAAAATACCCCATCAAGTGCTGTTGATTTATACTAATTTGTCTATGTTTGTAGGTAAATGCGTCACGGATTAAACTAAACACCGTGATGTCAGATACGCCGACTACCGAGAGGGTCAGAAATTGATCAACGACAAAAGATTCAGAGCCTTGAACGAATTAACCCCCAACCTGTTTGAAATCGACATGGCCAAAACCATCATTAATCTAAACTTACCCCAACAAATAGGCTATTTTGTTTATCAATACGCCAAATTAAGAATGCTTGAATTTTACTATGATTGTATTGACAAGTATGTTGCGAGATCTGATTTTGCCTATGTACAGATGGACACTGATAGTAGTTATATTGCCCTTAGTAGTAGTCATCTAACAGATGTCATCAAACCCAACATGAAAGAACAATTTTACCGAGATTACCCTCAGTAGTTGCCAGCTGTAGCGTTTGATGATCACACCAACGACTTTATACAGTGTAAAACGAACGGAACCCCGTGGGTACCTCAACCGTGCTGTGTGACCCGCCAAAAATATGATAAACGTACCCCAGGGTTATTTAAAGTGGAGTGGAGATGGTTTTATCGGACTGTGCAGTAAAACCTATTACTGTTATGGAACTACGGATAAAGCCTCGTGTAAAGGACTCAATAAGCGTCAAACGACCTGAACAAGGAGAAATATATGAATGTGCTGAGAGAACAAAAATCAGGTCGCGGTGTGAACCGTGGCTTTCGGTTAACAATAACACAATGTATTCGTATACGCAAATTATAGATGGATTAAGTTATTTTTACACCAAGAGAATTGTGAGTGCAGATGGTGTAAGCACTAAACCGTTAGATGTGTGATACGTTAATATGCTATTTAAGAAATTGATATGTGTTATTATGCTATAAATTGAAGTTAAGGTATTATGTAAGAAATTGATGTTTAAATGCTGCGTGAGAAACCAAGAATAAAAACATCGTTTATTTGCACACGCGTTGTTTATTTGCCTTGAATTAAACATGTCACCAGCTTATCGTTGGTTGAATAATCGTCGGTAAATACATCCAGCAATTGGTTCAAACTTATTCCACGACATCGTCTCTTTAAATAATACAAACAATAAAGTCCACAGGTATTGGAATTGAAGTCTTGTAATGGCTTAGAAAGTCCAGCTCACACAATGTTTGTTCATGTACTTCACAAATACGATATGAATAGGAGGTAGTCCATAAGAATCAAAATATTCGCCTCTTTCATTATGATCAATGAAAATAGCCACAGTGGTTGCCTTTTTTGGAAGTGGGATCGGTGTTACAAACGAAGCCGCTGGGGTAGTTGACATGGCGGGGTAATTTATTCCGCGCACAGTACCTCGAGTGAAAGTGTCTTTTTGTAAGAGCTGTGTTATTGTCTGGTATCCATTGTTAGGCAGCGTAATCAAACAGAACGTTACGGTTTCGGTCAATTTGGATCATATTTTCAAATTCGGCATACACAATGACATTAATGGTACGTTCTAGGGCCGCACCAAAACGCATTTCCAAGCGCACGTTTCCTTATTTCAACATATTAAAAGGAGTGCTGCTATCAGCCAGGTCGGGGGTCAGATCAAAATCGAATAGTGTGCAGCCGTTGGGATAATGCTCCAACTTATGGCGTTGCCTTCGTCTTGGTAGAGTTGTCCAGTGCTAATGAATAAATTAGCATAACTGCGGGTGTATATATGATGATTGAAGTCGGGCTGTAATGGTTTTGCGGGCACTTGTTGCCCGTCAACGTACAGAGCTAAAAATGTGAGGTCGTTATGCTTAAAGTTGAAGGGGTTCTGAGTGTAATCACCGTTGAACGCCCTATTATCAACACTTCCGACAACGATTCGTTTGGGTAACTGTCCCAAAAATAAATTTTCTTGATTGATCGTCATAGCTCCTTGAGATGCAGAAAACACTTTGGTTTCTATGCGTCTTATGGGGTATTTAGCTGGGCTTCGTTCTAAAGCCTTTATGTGGGCTAGTTGCACAGTGGGGTTCAACTTTATTTTGCGTATGAATAAGGTCACGGATTGCAGGACGATTTTAGGGGCAAATCCATCTGCAGGATTGGCCATAAGGGCAAAGCTGTCACTACTGCGTACTAATCGCAACTTCAAATCCACACCGTTTAATAAAAAGCGTTCTTGACTAAATAAATCAAAATGTAATTTGCCCATCATATCCACAATGCGACTCTATTGAGCTCGTTCCTTTCTAGCTATCATCCCCTGGTTGTGAGTACCACCCACGGCGTCCATGTGTTTTGGGGTGTCTTTGTACCATAAACTAGCTGTTAACTGAGAGTTTTTGGCTTCCGAACCATAGCTAAATAGCGTTTCCATATAAGCGCGATACGGATAGGTGTTTGTGGAGGAGGAGACGAGTTTCTCGTTGAGAGAGACATCGACTTGAGAAAAGAGTGAGTGTAACCATAGGTTAACGGGTGCTACAGCACTGTCAGCCTCCAAAACCTCCCCATCCTTTTTCACTACTTTGGCATTCACTTGTAAATACGTGTCGTTCAGATCGATATAATCATCACCCGAACCGCTGATGTAGAATTCGACTGGACCCGAACCTAAAGCAGCTACCGGATGGAATTCGATCCACGATCCATGCTCGACACTGCTTTGAGTTGGGGGAATTGAAAATAGGTCTAATTCATTACCAGTGCCATGATCTAACCGAAAATATCCTTTGACAACCTCCGAGTTGTTCCACGGCGACGGCGTGAACTACTGCTCCTACCTCGTGCGAGTCGTTTTATAGAGACGGGTGGTTGGCGACGCGGTTGTTTGGGTTGAACTATTTGATCAAACACTTCCTCTCCGGTTTGTAACATTCGTTTCTTAGCCGATTTTTTCAGAGACTTCCCTCCCAACAAATCTCCAACCACCCTCACTCCTGTTTTCAAGGCGTGTTTTTTAACGACAGGTAAAACTTTTCGAACCAGCGGTAACGCCATTTTAGCCAGACCCCCAAGAACACTTCCAAGCCCATGTCCACGCTGACTCCTGGCACCGAAAAACACTTAACTTCTCCATGACGTCCAATTTTGTGTAACAGGCTCCTCCTCACCAGGTCTTTTATCTATTTGCATCGCACCCTGTCGGATATAGTTCCATCGATCGGGGTGACCTACTAAATCTTGGGGAATGTTGGAGTCTCGGAACGCTTTGGCAAATCTTTTCCAACCCTCTGGTTCAAAGTGTTTACGTCGTCTCAACAAATCGTTAACTAAATCCGCCACGTTAGTTCCACTAACAGCTTGTCCTTTAATCGTTAATTCCCCTCGTTCATACCAACCCACGTCTGGGTTTTTTCGAAGGCATTCTAATAACAAACGCCCTTTTTTCTGAAATTTATCAGGGATGGTTTCTACAACTTCCGCAATAGACACATCTTCTTGTTTGGGTGTGTGGGGCGGGGTATTAGCTAAGGTCGTGAGAGGTGTCGGTGTTCTGTGCTGGCGGTTATACTCGCGGTGTTTTGTTAAAATCTGGTTATAAGATTCTACTTTAGCCTCCTCCGATAAATCACTACGATTCAGGACATCCCTCATCTCAGCATCCAAGTTGGATAACACGTCGACAGTGGGAGCTTGATCATAACGTGTACTTGACAACACCCGGGGATCAACCAACATCATTTTCTTAGCCATAATTAGCCGAACAGTTTGCCCAACAACGGACCAGCGATACCTAAAATAGGTCCTAATAACGCCGGGAGAAAACCGCCAGTTTGTAATACTCTTTTCTTTTTCTTGACGTTAGTTTTAGGTGAGATCAAAGCGCGCAGACCTTGTTTGTGTCGAGTTAATTTACGCTTCTGAACTGAAGTCAAGGATACGTTTCCTTTTAAAACATTGAGGGCACATTCAGATAGACAATTCATCAATTCTTTGTCAGCCGTGTGAATCAAAGCCCTATTGACAGAGGGTTTGGCTTTAGCCATTACTCGTAATGTATCAGCGTGTTTTCTGAGACGCTCTGCCATGGTCTATGTCTAACGATAAGAATGGCGGTCGCCCGATGATCGACGGTATTTATTTCTGTAGGTATACAACTTGATTGGGTCGTAGTATGTCAGTTCGTAACCGTAAGTGATCTGGCGTTTCTTGCTTCAAATCGATAAACAAATAACCGTGGGGTTGTGAAGTAGCATCCAAAAAGGCTTCTTGTACATAGTTGATGTTTCGCGGGTACATTTGTTTGGCTAAATGCATGATTTGTGAAGTGTCCCGAGGGTTCTTAAATACAACTAAATAATGAGCGTTCAAACTGATTGTTCGATGTTCTTTATTCTTTCCGAATAAATTTTGTACTAAATACAACACGCTAAGATTGCCATGGTGACTCCCTTTGGTGAATAGGCGAGTGACGCGTTCGTCTGTTTCTTGCATCAAATTATCGATGATCAACAAGGTTCTTTGTTGGGGGTCTGTCTCAAAATTCAACCCCTCTACAAATTCCACGTAAGGTAGTTGAGTGTACATTGCTTGCCACTCTCCGAAACATTACTCAATGTGACTACCTTTGATTAACTCACTCACAAAGTAAGTTTTTCCACAGCCGCTCGGACCAGCCATCACGCAACTAAAGGGGTGTTTCAAAGCTCGATCCATTCTCATACTAAGTTATCATTCACAGTTCCCTGCTCTTTTTATAGATAGGATAGTTAGATGGTGTCGTGATAAGTCAAACTCAAAAAGAAATTCAACTCAAGTACATTATTACCATTTTATTCAATCACCAATCATATATATTCATGCGTCTAATAATGTTGTTATATTTACAGTCATACGGTTCCCCCATTAAGACTTTAGACCAGTGTTCGGCGGTCACACAAAAACCTAACATATTACGCCGATATTCTCTAGAGAGCCAAAGGCATAGTTCAGTCATATTGTGTTGCTCACACAACAAGCGCCATAATAAATAGACGTGATTTTCATCCACCTTATCCAAGGCTCTTCCAACGCAATGTGAATACAATTTTTGTTGGTTCCCGGCTTGACATACCCCGTTCCACATTCTTCGCATGGTTCTTGAGCTATGTCAGATAGCATCGGTTTCATCAAACCACTGTAAAGGCTGATTATCATATCCCACCCATCGTGTGACGTTCCTTGGTCATCCATCTTTTGTCTGCGGGCTGTTAGTTCTTAGTAAGCTTTTATGAGCTGCCACCAATTGAAACTATCAAAGCGCATGGTCACGCTTTCACAGGTAATTTCAACTAGGGCTTTCACTCGACCAATCGCATTGTCAAACACTGTGACCTCCATATCGACGTCTGATTGGCCAGCTTCCACGTCAATCAATGATACGGTGAGCGATGTAAGAGCCGTCCCGCTTCTGAGAAAGGCATTTGTGGGTAATTTTATTTTATGTCCGCTCCATCGATCGCGAATGTGTAAATCATTGATCAAATCATCTGGGTTACTAAACCACTGTGTGATTTGAAAGCGACCACTACGGCGACTGGTATACAACGGTCCATCAATGTAATCATACTCCTCGCTGTTCTCCTCACCCATTCTGAATGAAACAAAAATCGATCCGTGTTCGCTTATTTATCCCCTGATGGAGCTAATGTCAGCGCTTTTTTCATGATCACGTGATGAATTAATTTCAGATCCGGTAAATCACACGCACACCAGGTTGTGGGGTTCTTCGAGCATGGAAGTTAAGCTTTCCGATTACGTCACAACTTTCCTCTGTTTTGTTGTGCCTGTTGTTTTCCTTAAGTTTCGATTGTATATGTAGAGCTTATAATTACAGAGATATTTCAAGTGTTTGGTCAAAAGCGCCTTCGTTACAAACCCACATTGACACAGAGGACAACGCCGTAACCTCAGGGTTCTGTGTTTACCCTGAGCAAGTGTCTTGGGTCTATATGGTTGTTGGGTCTCAGCGACTCTCTGACATTCGTCACATTCTACACAAGTATCCATGTCATCGCTTTAAAGATTCAAACTCTACTGCAAATAAACTTGTTGTTAACCGATATTTATAATTAGATATTTATAATTACTTTAATCGAGCCGACCTCGTCAACGGCTGAGGACTCGCTTCAGGGCTGGCGATCCCATCACTTGTTGGGAGTGCGGTGAAGTGGGACACGTGGCCAAACTGTGTCCCAAGCCGACGAACGCATCGACCGCCCGTGGTTCCATTCAGTCGGGAAACTAGCTCCCCGCACCGTCATGAGCCAGATGGTGAAAGCTGGGGAGTCAGGCTCGAAGGAAAATGGCCGCACCAATTTCCTTAGCAAAGCTGTAGGGGAGTGTCCCGAGGTGGAAGTGGAGATAGGTGGTGTGGTGACAAAAGCTTTGTTGGACACTGGCAGCGAAGTGAGTACAATGACAGAGACCTTCTACCAACAGCATTTCGGGGGGAGCCCGCTGCAGGAAACTAGGGGTGGGTTGAAGCTGACAGCGGCCAACGGATTGGACATCCCCTACGTGGGTTATTTGGAGCTCGACATGCGCTGCCAGGGACACCTCGTAGCCGGAAGGGGAATTCTAGTCGTAAAAGATCCAGCCGGCGCTCTGTAACACCAACAGAAGGCGGTTACACCAGTGCTCCTCGGGATGAACGTCCTGAAAAAGTGTCAGGAAGTGTTGCGGTCAGAGCTAGAACGGTTTTTCTATGGCGCATCGAAGCTGGTTGGCGGGTAGCTCTGGGAAAAAACTGCCAAGGACAACGTCTCCGCATGCGCATTCGCCCGCGTGGTGGGTAGAGACATGGTGAGAGTACCAGCTGGAGCCATGTCGACGGTGAAAGTAACGGGCAGGGGCACAGGCCAAGAGACTTGCGATGGCTTGCTGGTCGAGCCACTTCGTCAGCCCCTTCCAGGACATCTATTGCTAATGAACACACTGACACAATCTCATGGCAACAACTTGTATGTGCGGGTTGCCAACCTAAGTGAGCGAGACGTGTATCTGCGGCCACGGACCAGGATCGGTGTCGTTCACGACGTTCAACTAAAGACAGCTGAGCCGGAGGTCCAATTTGAACGTGTTTCGGTGAGAGAGGAGCGTGTGTCGTTGACAAATGGAGTTGGCGCTGACCTCAGTGATGATCTGCCCGTGCCAGGCCTGGACAATGTGGCAAAAGACGTCACAGAGGAGCAGTTAGCAAGTTTGAAATCACATCTGCGCTGTTTCAGTGACCTATTTGCCAATGACGAGGAAGATCTGGGGTACACAGACAAAGTTACCCATCGCATTACCTGTACTGATCAGCAGCCAGTGAAGCAGCCCTACCGCCGCATTCCGCCGTCGCAGTACAACGAAGTCAGGCAGCACATCGCCTAACTGCTCCCTAAAGGGGTAGTGCAGGAGAGCGCGAGCCCTTTCTCCTCACCAATAGTGGTGGTAAGGAAACGCAACGGAGATCTTCGTTTGTGTTGACTACCGTCAACTAAACGCCAAAACTGTGAAGGACTCATATCCGTTGCCGCGCATAGAGGAGTCCTGGGACGCCTTAGGAGGAGCCACGTTATTTTCTACCCTGGACCTGGCGTTGGGGTACCACCAGGTGGCAATGGAAGACAGTGACCGGCACAAGACAGCATTTACTACTCCTTTCGGGTTGTTTGAATACAACCGCATGCCGTTTGGTCTGTGCAACGCGCCTGCCACCTTCCAACGCTTGATGCACGCCACAATGTTTGTGTACCTTGACGACCTGCTTGTTTTCTCAGACACTTTCGAGGCCCATCTGCAACGGCTGGAACAGGTTTTCATCCGGCTTTGGGAGGCGGGACTGAAGCTACAGCCTAACAAGTGCCGGTTGGCCCGTTCGGAGGCTGAGTTCTTGGGACACGTGGTGTCAAAGGAAGGTATTGCAACTGAACCTGAGAAGACGTCCGCCGTAAGTGACTGGCAGGTCCCAACGTCAGTCAAAGAGCTCCGGTCATTCCTCGGGTTTTGCTCCTACTATCGTCGGTATGTCCCCCCATTTTGCCAAGGTCGCTGGCCCTCTACACGACTTGGTAAACGAGTGTAACGTGGACAAAAGCTCCAAGAAGAGCCAGTCGACAACTCTCGAAGGCAAGTGGAGCCAGCGGCACCAGGAGGCCTATGATGGGCTGAAGGAGCGGTTGGTCACCCCTCCCATCCTGGGGTACGCCGATTACAGCCTGCCATTCGTGGTCGAGGTCGATGCATCAAAGGAAGGCCTAGGTGCTGTGCTGTCGCAAGACCAGAATGGCCGACGACGTGTGACCACCCCCTTACCCACCAAGTAACATATATATATATATATATATATATATATATATATATATATATATAGATATATATATATATATATATAGAGATATATAGATATATATATAGATATCTATCTATATATATATAGATATATATATATAGATAGATATATATATATATACAATATATATATACATATATACAATATATATATACATATATATATACAATATATATATACACATATATATATACAATATATATACAATATATATATATATATATATATATATATATATATATATATAGATATATATATACTTCAATAGAAGTGTCAGCTATCCCGACATGACCCAACCAGCAAGTTAGAGCTGATGTGTATCAGCTATACCGACATGACCCAACCAGCAAGTTAGAGCTGAGGTGTATCAGCTATCCGAGCATGACCTAACCAGCAAGTTAGAGCTAAGGTGTGTCAGCTATCCGAACATGAACTAACCAGCAAGTTAGAGCTGAGGTATGTCAGCTATCCCGACATGACCCAACCAGCAAGTTAGAGCTGAGGTGTGTCAGCTATCCCGACATGACCCAACCAGCAAGAGTATGTTGTGAGGCTATATAGGAGACCCAGCCAGCAAGTGTATGTAATGAGGCTATATAGGAGACCCAACCAACAAGTGTATGTAATGAGGCTATATAGGAGACCAAACCAGCAAGTGTATGTAATGAGGCTATATAGGAGACCCAGCCAGCAAGTGTATGTAATGAGGCTATATAGGAGACCCAACCAACAAGTGTATGTAATGAGGCTATATAGGAGACCAAACCAGGAAGTGTATGTAATGAGGCTATATAGGAGACCCAGCCAGCAAGTGTATGTAATGAGGCTATATAGGAGACCCAACCAACAAGTGTATGTAATGAGACTATATAGGAGACCCAGCCAGCAAGTGTATGTAATGAGGCTATATAGGAGACCCAACCAACGAGTGTATGTAATGAGGCTATATAGGAGACCCAGCCAGCAAGGTATGTTATGAGGCTATATAGGAGACCAAACCAACAAGTGTATGTTATGAGGCTATATAGGGGACCCAACCAACAAGTGTATGTTATGAGGCTATATAGGGGACCCAACCAACAAGTGTATGTAATGAGGCTATATAGGAGACCCAACCAACAAGTGTACGTAATGAGGCTATACAGGAGACCAAACCAGCACGTGTACATTGGTTATATCAGTCAATATGTTGCAGCCAACATGTCCCTTTACATGACTTTCATATTGTATCCAATGCAGACTCAGAGCAGACAAATAATCAAATGCTCTGTTTTTTTAACTCTGCTGTGCGTTGGAGCGATTGTCGGGAAGAAGACAACCGGCATGGGTCGTTTTATTAACATATTCAAATCACCATTAAATAACACCAACAAAGACGAAAACGGTGTAAAATGAAGAACCTTTTCTTCTTTTATAATGTGTCACAAGAAACAAATGTATCATTGCACCATTTGCTGTCAGTGGTCATTTAATTGAGACTACCGAAGGGCCTAAAAACTGTCCAGATCGGCGCGCGTTTGACCAAATTTAATTATATTAACATGGTATCGTGTCCGTTTAATACAATGTACAGGCATTTTGGCTGTAGCTGATGAGTCAAGAGCATGAAAATAACGAATTGAACCCATAATGAGACAAGGGAGTTCCCTGTATCCACAGCATTACCTTAGAAGCGAGCCTCGTTGAGAGATGATACTTAAAACAAGCCGGTAATGATATCCACCCCAAATGTCAACTTATTCCTGTTGTGTGATTGGCTGATTAAGTTGCGCGCAACTAATTCCAGTTCTGTGATTGGCTGATTAAGTTGCGCACAACTAATTTCTGTGCTGTGATTGGCTGATTTAGTTGCGCGCAACTAATTCCCGTGCTGTGATTGACTAATTAAGTTACGCCTAAGTAATTCCTATATAGATATATATATGTATATATATATATATATATATATATATATATATATATATATATATATATATATATATATATATATATATATATAAATATATATATATATACATATATATATGTATATACATATATATATATAAATATATATATATATATACATATATATAAATATGTATATTTTATATATATATATATCAATATATATACATATATATATATGTGTGTGTGTGTACATACATATATATATAAATATATATATATATATATATATATATATACATGCACATATATTATCTCCAGGATGTTGGCTTATTTTAACACATTGTATTCGCCTGATGGACAATCCGTATCAATTAGAGGCACAGACATGATGACAATAATAATATTTCATCAAGAAATTGCAATGACCAAATCTTGTTATGTGTAGTTTACTGTTTAAACATACCTGTATCAACAGGTCTAAGAAAACATAGGTAAGTTAAGTAAGTAATAAGATTTTAGCTTTTAAGATCAAAACCATGACTGCTCTGCTAACACAAGCATTATATGTGTGGGATACCTATCCATATAACTGGAAGCTTAACATTACTTTACTAGTGAAAATCATGGGTTTGAAGTTCACAACTAGGACTAATAATGATATCCAAGAAGCACTAGTCTGCGTCCCAGACTCTAGGGGTTCCGCTACGCTTCTCGCCCTAGAGTCTACGGCCAGACAAGGTCTAAAAGTGGCGCGTCCGAATATTCATTAGACACGTTCGTTGATCTTCGTGACCAATCAACACAAAGGTTGTGACCCGGATTGACCTTAATTGCGCCTGGCTCATGAAACTGGCTTGTGATACGCACCCTTCGGTTCCATGTGACGTCATGGACATTGTAGTGGTCTGCATCCAATGAGAACACATTGAAGGACTTCTGGAACTATCGGCGTCTCAAAAGTTCAAATTGGAACTACAACCAGCGCTTTTATGGCGTAGCTGCACGATAGTATGTTTACGTGATAGTCAGTTAAAAAGAACCAGCTGTGTGTCTGCTTCCTCGTCCACTGTGTGATAAACGGTGCCACTCAGCGTGAAACAACAAATCGGAGTGTTGTAGAATGTGTGCCCGGCTCATAAAAATCACTCGGCCGGTTGGACAAGTTCTTCGGAACTTGTAGAATAGACCAATGAGAGACAACGACTCAAAAGAACCGAGAGTGACCGAGAGACACGGCTTGTGATTGGAGCATCCCAAATCTGGGATGCCCGTCCAGTTCAATCTACTATGGTCCCCTAGACCTGAAGGCGAGACTATTGAATATCAGTAACATGTAAACAGCGCCCGCAGCCATCAGGCTAGGGGACCTTGACTAAAGAAGCACAGTATTTTCGCTTTTCAGACCTTTGATTGGTGGTGAAAATTTTAGCTTTTTATCGCAATTTTCAAATTTTTTATGCAATTTGTTCATGAACATTACCGTATGTGACAATTTGGACAAAAGAGCTTTTTTGCTAAACACAAAACAAAATAAAATCTTATATTTGTCATTCTTCTTTTCTACTTATCATAACATAGGTTGGGGCCGCATTTTGTGCAGAGTCGAATTTGTAAACGTTATCGCTTAAGTCCTTATCTTTCCTCCTTGGAAGGGAAGAGGCTCTGTTCCGAACATCGTACTACCAGTTTTCTACCTCACTCCGCAACACCGTTTTTCAATCTCAACCTCGTCAACATATCAAGTTGCAACCAACCATTCCTCCAGTCATCATATAACCCGATCAGGTGATTTTATTCACATTTCTCCTTATCGCTTTTCGATTCCGCGTTTTCACTCGCAGGATTCATTGTTAGGTTTTTTGTAAATCAATTCACCTTTGTCACAATTGCGATGTGTTTTATTTTCAAAGTTCAGCACCCGCTCATTCCCTCATTTAACTTTTTCTCTTGCACCAGTATAATCTATCACTTAACATGAAACCAGTTGGTCTGATCCTGGGACACAGCTTTGTGTCTGATCTCAGCGACCACATCAGAAATCAACCTAGCAGCCAATCACTTCCACAGAATTTTTCTTTTCAGCTCAGCGTCAGCGACAAGGTCCACAGCGTCACATTAGCTGGCACCAGGGGCCTGCAAGCCACTGAATTTACTCTACTTTCTGCCCTGTTACTTGATCTTAATACTGATTTTGTTATTATTGATCTTGGCTCAAATGATTTAGCCGCTGCTTAACTGACAAGGCCAAAACCCTTCTAGCAGACCACCATGTCAAACATGTCGCAATATGTTCCATTTTATACAGGCACAATGCCCGGGGGGGGGGCACTTGGCCTTATTCTGGATAGGGGTGTGCCGCGGGACCTCGAAAACCCGTACCCGTCGTACAAGGTCAAAATGGCCAAAAGCATACCCCGTCGTACAAGGTATTATGCGAATGTATAACCCCTCGTACAGATTGAAGCTGAAAAACATACCCCGTCGTACAAGTATGAGGCCAAAAAACCCGTCGTACAAGTCAAGAGGCCGAAAAAACATACCCCGTCGCGCGGCACATATGTACTACCTCTATACCATTAAGTGCCTCCCCCCCCCCAAACGATAGTCAACAACTGTAACCGCTACTTCAAGCAACTTCTTCAAGGAAAACCCCAAATCTATAGGGCGAAAAAAGAGCCATTTATAAAATGTTACCTTTCTAATAGGTCGCGCACTCCTACACACGGTTTCAATCTTTACAGTCTACACCAACAGTCAATATCTCTCTAGCATTGCTTGACCGTCCTACTATCTTGCCCAATGTATTTATTTTGCACTGCAGTTGCCCATTGTATTATATTTAGCACGGCAGTTGCCCATGTTATCTATCTTGCACGGCAGTTGCCCATTTTATTGTATTTGGCACGGCAGCTGCACATTGTTTTTATTGGCACGGCAGTTGCCCATTGTATCATATTTGGCACGGCAGTTGCCCATTATTTTTGTTGGCACGGCAGTTGCCCATTGTATTATTTTGGCACGGCAGTTCCGACAATTCTGAAAATTGCTCTCCGGATGGAAGTTTTGTATTTGGTTCTGCCGATGGAAGTGTTTGGGTGGACACCGTCTCGAGACCATTGTTGCACTGAGGCAGCCCAGAAATCCCTGTGTGTGTGATATGTGGCATTTGGATGGACACTAATAAACTGCTGGAGGTAGTGGTTGGATTTGTCAACCAATGCATTGAATGTGTCTGTCGAGTTGGTTCCGGTGTTGTTAGTGCGGTGAAGAATTGAGCAAACGATGACATGCTTGACGCTGTGGTTCAGTAACAGGGTGTCAGCTATATCTGTCCTGACAATATGCCTCAGACCATGGTGCTACAGAAGACTGAGAAACCAGAGGAAGATGCAGCCCCAATATAATTTGCGGAGAATATTCCTGTTACCAACAGCATCTATACTTTTTGTCGGTCCAGCTCCTGTGTTGGCCTGTCACTGGTTTCTTAGTAGGACAGGTGGAGGAGATCTTGAAGGCTGAGCGGAAAGTGTCATTTCTGAGGGCAGTAGAACACAGTTGCTTACCCCAGTATCCCCTACATATTCCATGTTCTGGCTGAGGAGGGAGGAGTGCCCCAGCTATATGCTAGTGGGAAATACCATTTTAAACACTCTATAAGCATTACAAAGTCGATTCAAGAGATCTTGACAAGCTTGAAGGTCTTAATAAATAAATTTTAACTACAAATTTAGACACTGCATAGCAGGTAATAATTTGTTCTACTCTATGACTGCCTATGGAGGTCTGTCTGGCAATAGTCGTTAAGAAAGTATTAAGCGGGCACAAAATGTCATTTGT
The DNA here is from genome assembly GCA_034190875.2 of Urechis unicinctus. Classification (NCBI taxonomy): domain Eukaryota; kingdom Metazoa; phylum Annelida; class Polychaeta; order Xenopneusta; family Urechidae; genus Urechis; species Urechis unicinctus. Next base: position 55,176,019 of record CM067356.1, on the reverse strand, counting down.
TCAGTTTTTTTCTCTACAAATATATATATAAAAATGCATTGACTGTTTTATTCGTTAGTTATAAAAAAAATCTAGTTCATCATAATGTTAGTACACACTGCATTTTAATCAACAGTGGACAAAAAACAAGATGCACTCAAAGTGAAATCAAATGCAGTTTTTGTTCTGATTACTCACACCTACTTATGTGGTCTCATATGTGTCCCATCTGAAACATGATTTTTTTTCATATCCAACCTCCAAAATCATGGGCCAAGTAGATAATTTGTATTAATAAAATGTAGAACACTCATTGTTCGATATGTAAATGAACAAATAACCATAATTATTTATGCTGGCTATTATTTACTTTTCCTGTATTGCTTGTCCCATTTATGACAAAACATTACTGAGGAATGACCGGCTTCGCTCACATAATTACTCTTTTTATTTTTGTGTGAGACTGTGACGCAATGCAGGGCATGAAACTAAGAAAATTTGCCACCGGCCATTCGGGCTGGTAGCTCCCAAAATCCACCGGCCCAGAAAAAATTCAGCCAGCCAAAAGAAATGTACAACAACTTGATGTGAGTTTACAAATATTTTATTGTGTTACCCATGACCTGCAGAATATAATACCAACAAACACATGCCAAAATCAATCACTTGACATACACAGAATGAAAAACATATTGACACATGGGGAAGAACATATTATACACAACAAAAACACCATGCTCAACAACAAACCAACGTAAACGAATTACTACTCTCGTCCATCATGCTCCTCACTTTCACATTGAATGTTGCCTTGGTAAACAGGATCTTTATCAAACACTAACAACATTGGACCTGCCCTAAATGAAGCAAATGATCCAATTTAGTATATGTATATATATATATATACCATTGATTGAAGTTAGGTATGGAGTGGGAGGGGATATGCTGGTCTGCATCTGGGTGGAGAGGTTGGCCACTGTACATTGTGTATGAAGAGGCAGCTGAAAATAAAGCATCCACAAAAGTTCATTAAAACCTTGTTCACAAATTCCAATTATATTCAAGAGTGTGAACCATACAGCGTAAAGGCGACGTTTTAAACTTTATTTACCATGCCATCACTTGCTCGTGAAAGCGATAAATACTTACCGGACCATCATTGATTGAAGTTTGGTATGGGAAGATGATGCTGGTCTGCATCTGGGTGGAGAGGTTGGCCACGATAAATGTATATTGTGTATGAAGAGGCGGCTGAAAATAAAGCATCCACAAAAGTTCATTAAAACCTTGTTCACAAATTCCAATTATATTCAAGAGTGTGAACCATACAGCGTAAAGGCGACGTTTTAAACTTTATTTACCATGCCATCACTTGCTCGTGAAAGCGATAAATACTTACCGGACCATCATTGATTGAAGTTTGGTATGGGGATATGCTGGTCTGCATCTGGGTGGAGAGGTTGGCCACTGTATATTGTGTATGAAGAGGCGGCTGAAAAAATAAAGCATCCACAAAAGTTCATTAAAACCTTGTTCACAAATTCCAATTATATTCAAGAGTGTGAACCATACAGCGTAAAGGCGACGTTTTAAACTTTATTTACCATGCCATCACTTGCTCGTGAAAGCGATAAATACTTACCGGACCATCATTGATTGAAGTTTGGTATGGGGATATGCTGGTCTGCATCTGGGTGGAGAGGTTGGCCACTGTATATTGTGTATGAAGAGGCGGCTGAAAATAAAGCATCCACAAAAGTTCATTAAAACCTTGTTCACAAATTCCAATTATATTCAAGAGTGTGAACCATACAGCGTAAAGGCGACGTTTTAAACTTTATTTACCATGCCATCACTTGCTCGTGAAAGCGATAAATACTTACCGGACCATCATTGATTGAAGTTTGGTATGTATGGGATATGCTGGTCTGCATCTGGGTGGAGAGGTTGGCCACTGTATATTGTGTATGAAGAGGCGGCTGAAAATAAAGCATCCACAAAAGTTCATTAAAACCTTGTTCACAAATTCCAATTATATTCAAGAGTGTGAACCATACAGCGTAAAGGCGACGTTTTAAACTTTATTTACCATGCCATCACTTGCTCGTGAAAGCGATAAATACTTACCGGACCATCATTGATTGAAGTTTGGTATGGGGATATGCTGGTCTGCATCTGGGTGGAGAGGTTGGCCACTGTATATTGTGTATGAAGAGGCGGCTGAAAATAAAGCATCCACAAAAGTTCATTAAAACCTTGTTCACAAATTCCAATTATATTCAAGAGTGTGAACCATACAGCGTAAAGGCGACGTTTTAAACTTTATTTACCATGCCATCACTTGCTCGTGAAAGCGATAAATACTTACCGGACCATCATTGATTGAAGTTTGGTATGGGGATATGCTGGTCTGCATCTGGGTGGAGATGTTGGCCACTGGGGTTGACTTTACTGTACATTGTGTATGAAGAGGCAGCTGAAAATAAAGCATCCACAAAAGTTCATTAAAACCTTGTTCACAAATTCCAATTATATTCAAGAGTGTGAACCATACAGCGTAAAGGCGACGTTTTAAACTTTATTTACCATGCCATCACTTGCTCGTGAAAGCGATAAATACTTACCGGACCATCATTGATTGAAGTTTGGTATGGGGTGGGAGGGGATATGCTGGACTGCATCTGGGTGGAGAGCGTGAACTGTATTAACCATGCCATCACTTACTCGTGAGAGTTAAATACTAACCGGTAATTTGTTCTTGGTTTTTCAAAACTTGAATCAAGTTACTGATCAGTAAATCAGCAAACATGTGACATGACATTACCTTCACTTGTCCCACTAGAGCAGACTGCCAATGTTGATGTATTCTTTGAATAAGTTCATACTTCGTTGCTGGAAGATTGACATACACCCCTTCCTTCCTCAAGTAATGAAATAATAGAGCTTTGTTTATTTTTCGCCGATTCAGTAGACCACCCACAGTTGAGTGGTTAATAATGGCCGCATGTTGTTCTGCAACAAACATTCATCTAAGTGTTAGAACCAACAAGTACCCGATCGACTGTTGGTCTGTTGGGCTAGTTTAACGTAGCGGAATTACCTTGTCGATTGAGCAGCGGAGGCATCGTAAGGGGTGTAAACACAGTTTTTACCAGAGAATCGATTTCATCATCTGAAAGCATATCTAATAGCATCTCGGCTCCTTGTGAATATGTGGCCATATTCATTTTCGTATTATAGATATCTCAAACTGGCTCAGGAAGTCGGTTCGCCACCGGTGTGAAGTTGGCGCAAAATAGTAGAACAAATAAGAACCCAACGGGACGAGATATTTCTGACACAGCTAAGCGTCAAATAACTTTAGCATGTAATCACTGATCAGATAATCGCTCGGCTGCAACCAAATATAGGATTTAAAGCTTATTTAGACAGATTAATCCACTAAAGGCGAGTATAATATATTGTATTTCAGTTCTAACATCGAAAATAAACTATAATCAAGCATCGTTGGTCATCAGAAATCCCCTCAAGTGAGCTTTTCCACAATAACACATCAAGTTAAATTTTATCTAGAACCATTTAGTGGAAATTATGTATATTAAGTAAACATTAGGCCTATAATAACATATTTTGGCCCAGAAAACAAAAGAGCTGGGAAGGGAACCCCATTCAGTATAGCCCCATCGACCAAATAACTACCCAAAACCACTTAGTCCATATTATGTACATTGCAGTGTCGGGATATTAGAATTTCGCAATTTGGGCATTCCATAAGTCCAAAACTTGGAAGGAACCCACCCTAGGTCTTCTGATTCACTAATCTACAACCCTTGGCCTATACCTAGGTGCATTCAGTATACCCCCATCGACCAAATAACTACCCAAAACCACTTAGTCCATATTATGTACATTGCAGTGTCGGGATATGAGAATTTCTCAATTTGGGCAGTCCATTCCATAATGTATATATGTATGTATGTATGTATGTATGTATGTATGTATGTATGTATGTATGTATGTATGTATGTATGTATGTATGTATATGTATGTATGTATGTATGTATGTATGTATGTATGTATGTATGTATGTATGTATGTATGTATGTATGTATGTATGTATGTATGTATGTATGTATGTATGTATGTATGCGTGTGTGTGTGTGTGTGTGTGTGTGTGTGTGTGTGTGTATGTGTGTATGTATGCATGCATGCATGTGTGTAGTGTACATACATTACATACATGCATGCATGCATGCATGTAATGTGTGTTATGTATGTATGTAATATAATTTATGTATGTATGTTATGTATGTATGCAGACCATGCTGTTCATTAACCATATATGAGACAAGCACAACCAATAAGGTAAAGCATGAACAGTTTATTGAGTCCAAAGCATTGATTTTTTACCCAATGTTAACTCAGTATACATAACTTCCACTAAATGGTTCTAGATAGTTATAACGCTGATGGGGGTATACTGAATACAGTTTTGGGTAGCCTAGTGACAAGACAAGAGTTATCTTTGAGGTTCCCCTCCCAGATAGTTGGTTACAGTGGGCCCAAAGTGAGATTTTCGGCTTAACGTTTAAATGTTTCTTAAATAGTTATAAAGATTGAAGTGGAATAGTGAATAAATATAGGGGTAGCTCAATGGATGTATTGTACAAAATAATGACCAGCTTAGGGGCTCCCATAATACATTTTTGTTTCAGTAGGTCCAATATGAGATTTTATAAGTAAAAGTAGGTATATCAGGGGTGGTCCCCCGCCCGCAAATGGCAACTGAAAACGATTTGGGGTGAGTTGAATTCGCCTTATCATGTGCCCGGGTGTCGAGACAGTTTTTGCACTCTCTCTGGGTTCATTACTTTCTAGCGACTTTGCCAAACATCAAAAGCAAGCTTGTTTGTCTCCGTTTTTTGTCCGCACAATTATCAACAAGCTATAGATCAGGTATTCATAAAGTCAGGTTTTTGAAAGGGTATATAAGCTGAGTTGGCTGTCTCAGCTGTATTCAAACCAAAAAAAATTGCCGTTGGGTCGACTGGAACTCAGTCGTTGGTCTTTATGAATGCAATCTGAGATCGCAGAATCAGACGAGTCAAGTTAAGATTTTTTATGAATACGGCCCCTGATAAGCGCAGTTCATCAACGATAAAATAAGATATATGATAGGTAGCACAACCAACCAACTTCATGGTTTATTACAACAACTCCTGTACTTGGTTTAATAGCGCTGATCAGTTTAAGCTGGCCCTGAGTGAATTGTATGCTAGTGAAAGAGTGCTCAAATATTTTGTATTGGTTGACCTGATACTAACAATTTGTTCATCTTTTACAGAATGTGAAGGAGGCTTCAATGTGATGGGCCAAACCAAGAGTGACTGGCGGTTAAGTATATGCCACTCCACATTAGTCAACCTCATGATTGTTCTTCTTTAGTATCCTTGATATTCACAACTTCGATCTTGACAGTGAGACTGAATCATTAGATACTATGTGTGTGGGTGCTGACAGACTGCTTGACGTCGCAAGCAAAGATAATTGATGAGTGTTTGCAGTTAAGGCGTGCCTAGTGTTCATTTCTATCTGTCTATGTTATGTTTTTGGCCGGTAAAATTTGTATTGGGCCGGTACCTGTTGAACGTTACCAGCCCTAATGGCTGGTAGCTAAATTTGTTAGTTTCCACCTCTGGTATATACATATCATCATCATCATCATATCCAGATTTGTATTTAGGGTGCTGCACTTGTCCCATTCAATGGTGTTGGCAACACCAGGTAACGTCACACGACAGCTTTCCATGCGCCTCTGTCTTGCGGGTCAATGCCAGACAGGCCACATTCACTCGCATCTTTCCTGACACATTCTAGCCAGGTCTTCCTAGGCCTTCCTCGCCCTCTGATGCCGGGGATTGCACATGTCCAGACCATCTTAGGCGCCGGCTGTGCAGGACTGCTATGATGTCATCAATATATAGTTTCTGGAGAAGTATAGACGACAGAGTTTCTTCTTGGTCTTTGGTGCCACTGATCCAACGAATCATGGAGCGGTCGTTACGGCGGAGCCGCTGAAGGTCGGATGCGTTCGTTGCCCACGTCTCGCAACCGTGGAGCATAGTTGATCTGACACAGGCAGTGTATACCTTGCCGCGCACCTTAGACGAGAGGTGCCTGGTGGTGAGGATGGGCAGGAGGTTCCTGAACTTTCCCCAGGCCACACAACACCTGGCGGCAATCGATGGGGCGGGCCTCACCCAGACATCTCGGACAGACATAGGCTGGGTCAGCTGCCAGTGGCCCAGTGGTGCCGCTACACTTCTTGTGGACCCAGAGCTTGCACTGCGAGCACATAATGGAGTTCACGCCAACACCACTTCGACAGACAGCACAGGGGAACTTGCCTGAGTTCTTGAGAACGTCAAGACCCACACCAGAGACCAGGAACTTTGTCTTATTCATGTTGACACGAAGACCCTTGCCCTCCATGCCTGCCTTCCAGGCCTTAAGCTTGGAAACACACTCCATCAATGAGTCCGCAATGACAACCAGATCATCAGCGTAGAGGAGCTCCCATGGCAAGCCAGTGCGAAACTCGCGTGAAAGCGTCTCAAGCATCAGAATGAAGAGCAGCGGACTGAGGACGGAACCCTGATGCAAGCAAACTCCCACACCAAACTCATCGCTGCACTGGCCATTGACCCGTACACGACTCCGGGCATTGAAGTACATGCCCTGGATGACACGCACAACCCACTCCTCAACACCGAGACTCCTCAAGGCCCACCAGAGGACCTTCCTAGGCACACGATCGAAAGCCTTCTCCAGATCAACGAAGGCGAAGTAGAGTAATTTATTGGCGGCAATGTACTTCTCTTGCAGCTGGCGGACAATGAAGAAGGCACCAGTGGTGCCTCTGCCAGGCACAAAGCCAAACTGCATCTCATTGATGTTCACCATATTGCGGATGTAGGAGTCCAGCACTCGTTCCAGCAGCTTCATAACTTGGTCCTTGAGCTTGAGACCGCGGTAGTTGCCACGGTCAAGGGCACCACCCTTGCCCATGTAGAGGTTCAGCATGAAGCTCTCCTCCCAGTCCGCTTGGATCTCACCACTGCTGAACACCGCCTCCGCCATTTGCCTTGTCAGCTCAACTCCCTCCTCACCGGCAGCTTTCAGCATCTCAGCTATGATACCAGACGGGCCAGCCGCCTTTCCGCGTTTCATCTGGCTGAGTGCTTAGCGGATTAGTGCCGCAGACACCCTTGGGAGTGGGCCAGCAGTAGGAGCGACCTCGGGGAGCTCGTCATACGGCCACTCAAACTCGATGTTGAGCAACCTAGTATAGGGCTCAACCCAAGCCTTCATCTTGTTATTATCACTGAGTGCATGCTCACCATCGTCATTGCGCACACACTTTTCACCAATGATGTCCTGATTTGTGCGATCCATCTGTTTGGCGATACGGAAGACACCATCTCCGTTTGGGAATACTTTAGCAAATTCCTCTTTCTCCGCCTCAAACTTCGCCAGCCAGACGGCACGTTTAGCCAAGCGCTTGGCGTCGATGTAGGCAGTTTTTTTGCCTCCCTGGCCTCTGCTGTCTTTTCTTCCTTCCTCAGCGTGTTGTAGAGCTTGAAACAAGCCCACTTCTCCTGCACAGCGTCTTCCACCTGGTCATCCCACCACCAGGTTACAGGTCTCAACTTGTGGTTTTTTGGACAGGCCGCAGACTTCAGTGGCAGCATCCAGCAGAGGTCCCTTCAGTTTCAACCACACAGACTCTACTTCACTAGCAGGGGCACCAGCTGCACCAGAAGCTGCAACGGCAGCAACAGTCATCACTTTCTCCTTGAAGGCCTCCTGGAACTGGCTGGCAGTAGCCGGGTCCCTGAGCTTCCCGGCACGGATGCGAGGCGTGAACTTGCGTTTCTTCACATGGGGAATGCGAACAGCGAAGTCACACACTACCAGATGGTGCTGTTGGACGCACTCTTCATTGGGAATGACTTTTACATCGCTGACGGCGCCGCTGAAACTCCTGCGATAGAGTATGTAGTCTAGCTGGAACTTTGGAGACAACGCTTTGCAGCTGGTCATAGAAGTGCTCTTTGACAGCTTCAGGAAGTCCTGCTTGAGGGGCATACACGGAAAGCAAGGTGAAAACCGCCTTGCCGATGATCAGCTTCAGCAAAAGAATCCTGTCGGAGATGCGCTGGACTTCAAAGACTTTGTCCACCCAGCTCTCGGCCAACAGCATGCCAGTTCCACCTTGGCCTGACTCATGTGAGCAATAGAAGAACTTGTACTGGTAGTCCTTGCCTTTGAGTGTGCGAACCTGGCTGGCCGCAAGACTGCCCTTCCACCTGTGCTCCTGTACACTGCAGAAGTCGACTCTACATAATTTCAACCTTTAAAATCTGTATCGTTGTAACGCCAGTATGGGTAGTGGAAATAATTTTTTACGGCCCAAGGTTGTTTTTGTGTGTGGCAATATCAACTTTTGGGTTTAGATTTGATTCTATTGGCAAATATGAGAAAGAATTTTATGACCTAAAATAGACTCCTACAGGACAAGTTGGTTAGAAACCTTAGTGTCGAACCCTGATCACTATTTGGTGACAGCATTAGACAATGGAATGACATACTCAAACACGTTAGCTCTTTAAAACTGCTTTCTACAGAGAGAACAAATTAACATCATTTAGCAATCGTTATGAACCAGTTTTTGTATCATATTATACCTGATTATATTATCTATGTGTTCAAATTCATTGATTTACATTTAGGTTGTCCTATTATGGACTTGATTGCACAAAAACCCTTTCATTATCGCTCAAACCTAAAGTTTTCATATCATTTTCTCCCGCAAGAGGCCGCTTCCTGTCCCTTACAGAGTGCCAGAGAGCGCGCCACATTTCGGGCGAAAATGGAAGGCATCACATTGTTGGCATATCCTGACAGCATGACATTGTTGGTATATTCTGATGGCATGACACTGTTGGTGTATCCTGACGGCATCACATTGTTGGTATATCCTGACGGTATGACATTGTTGGCATATCCTAACAAAATGACATTGTTGGTTTTCCTGATGACATGACATACCCAGTACTTGGTATTTCCTGACAATATGGCATTGTTGGTATACCATGATGACTTAACATTGTCAGTATTTCTTTGCGTGACACAGGGTAACGTACCCTCTGTACCCACCCCTCAGTGGTGGTCGGTAAGCCTACAGAACAGCATCTCTGTCAGCCGTTACTCGACGCTGTGGCTCAACACATCCACAACCCCAACGTAAACCACACGCTACAGCGCACATTCGGACCTGCCATGAAGGCCCTACATGGAACTGACATCTGGTAGGAATATGCTCTCTCTCTCTCTCTATATATATATGTATGATGGTATGTGTGTGTATATATATATATATATATATATATATATATATATATATATATATATATATATATATATATATATATATATATATATATATATATATATATATATATATATATATATATATAAATATATATATACATATATCAGATCCTTGTGAATAGTAAGATATTGAAAGCATCATCAATAAAGAAAAGGCACATTCCAATATTGTTAAAGCTGTTGCATAACGCAGGATTCAGACGAATGTCAATATTTCTGTCAGACAAAAGGCCACCAATGATAGCAACCCATTGTAACAGTTTATGTATATTAATAAAATTTACAAATTACCAATTCAGTCAACATGACACGTTACCATCAGTGACAAGAGAATACAAAGATTTTAAGCTAAAAATTTTCAAATAAATAAGAGATTCAAATAAATACTTAAGATCATTTTAAAGGTGCATTTGATCACAAATAATAACAATTTTGACAGAACATGAATCGATTTAGAGATTTGAAGGTGAAAACAGGCAGAGTTTGATTGATGATACAAGAAAGCAACGGTATAGCACATGCCAAATACAAAGAAAGGATAACATTAACATCTAGAGCTATACATGCAAAGAAATATATTAAGTTCAATGGTTACGAAGTTAATTCCTGAAACATTGTTCATGTAATGCATAACAGCACAAATATTGAGAAAGGCACAATGGCATTCACCAGAGATGCAGTTGGTGTACAACACACAGAATAATGACGTATATTAATCAGTCTGCAATAAAGGAGTTTGTCTCCCCCCTCCCCCTCAATACTCAGATGCTGTGTGATATGCCAGTGAGATATCATTGATATATTCTATAATATGGTCATGTATCTAAAATATAGTTATGAAATGCCTTTCGATTAGTACATTTTTTGGGTTCTATTGATTTCATATGGAGGTAATTTCCAAGGGTTAGAACAACTACATGAAGTGTCACAAACCAAAGTCATCAGAATTTGTGCAGGTGCTTAAGACACCATCCTTAACCCCAGCCCCACCCCTCCCCTACACACAACCCCCCCCCCCCAAAAAAAAAACACACCAGTTAGTGCCATGCTTAGATTACTTTAAAGGTGCATTTGATCACAAATAATAGCAATTTGGACGGAACATGAATTATGAACAAACTATGGCACAAGTTAGAGATCTGAAGGTGAAAACAGGCAGAGTTTAAGTGATGATACAAGAAAACAACGGTATTGCAAAATGCTATATGATATGTGAGTGAGATATACCTGATATATTCTATAATATGGTCATGTATCATAAAATACAGTTACAGTTATGGAATGCTTTTTGATGAGTACATTTTCCGGGTTCCATTGACTTCATATGAAGGTAATTTCCATGGGTTAAAACGACTACATAGGGTGTCACCAGCTATATTCATTAGACACACACAAACGCTAATGAAACATCCATCCATATCCATATTTGTATTTAGGCTGCTGCCCTTGTCTCATTCAATGGGGTTGGCAACACCAGACAACGTTGCACGCCAGCTTTCCATGCGCCTCTGTCTTGCGGATCAAAGCCAGACAGGCCACATTCACTAACATCTTTCTTGACACATTCCAGCCACGTCTTCCTAGGCCTTCCTATATAAATCTGTGACAGATTAGATACAGGACGTGGCACGCTGTACATGTCCAGACCATCTGAGGCGCCGGCTGCGCAGGACTGCTGTGATGTCATCAATGCCAAGTTTCTGGAGAAGTGTAGCCGACAGAGTTTCTTCTTGGTCATTGGTGCCACAAATCCAACGAATCATGGAGCGGTCGTTAAGCGGAGCCGCTGAAGGTCGGACGCATTTCCTGAACTTTCCCCAGGCCACACAACACCTGGCTGCAATGGCACTATCACAGCCCCCACCGGCACACAACATGTCGCCCAGGTAGCAGAAAGAGGCCTCCACATCGAGCATGGTTCCGTTGATGTCCACCTGGGTCACTGGTCTGCCATCGATGGGGCGAGCCTTACCCTGACATCTCGGACAGACATAGACTGGGTCAGCTGCCAGTGGCCCAGTGGTGCCGCTACACTTCTTGTGAACCTAGAGCCTGCACGGTGAGCACATGATGGAGTTCACGCCAACACCACTTCGACAAACAGCACAGGGGAACTTGCCGGAGTTCTTGAGAACGTCAAGACCAACACCAACACCAGTGGGTAAACTCTACAAATTCAGGCAGCATCCTGTATCACAACCCGATAGGGAATCTCAGGTAAGCAAGGTCTCAGTGTAGCAATGACTTTTAGCGCCCATCCTTAAACAACAACACACAAAAAACACCTCAAATAAACATCTCTTAACAGACACCTAAGTACGAAAAATAACTGTACAGAATGGAGACTTCCTCACTCCCACCAAAGCTTCCTAAATTCAATATTTCACACAATTTTCGTTCATACAGGTTTCCATTTATATACAGTTAACACGGTTAACACTGCTATAGCCTATACCAGAGAAATAGTCAGCTAATGTCTGCTGAAGACAGGTTTAAAACATTACAACAATCAACCTCAGCAGGGTTCAAATAGATAGATTGTTAATGGAGATGTTGAGCACCTGTCTATACTGCAGGCTCTCTTTATACGATTCCAGATTTTTTTTTTCTCCTCCTGCAAATTCACATGATCTACTCCCTCCAGGTATCGTGTTTCTTTTTCTCAAAGCATCTGCTTCCACAGGAGAGGAGGAGGAGGGAAACAGCCAATGCCAATGTTCTTCAAGTCTGAAAAACAACAAATGCCAGGTAACTTAGTGAATGTTTCACAAGAATGAAACATGGATGCTTGCTTGAATATGTTCGCAAATGAGTAGCAAGGATTGAATTCAATAAAAGATGCAGAGTGTTATGAAAGCTACCTGGATTTTCCAACTCCTCTTGAATTCTCAAATTTGTTGATGTTCAAGACAAGACGTTTTATTTCCATGGAGAGGAGATAATGTGACCAGACACATTTAATATGACGACTTCTTAGGTAGAAGATGATCAAATCTTGATTACATGGATTTGCTGTTAGAGCCCAGGCTGCTATTTCTCTCTCAACAGCAGTATCATGATGCTGTATAACTGTCCGTTGATTGCATATCAGACAGCGGAGTTGACAGCTAGCAGTGCAAATACCACAAAAATGATGTCCATCTTCACAGTCTTTTGTGCCGGTTCGACCATCACATGAAGCGGCATTTCAGGGTGTTCACAGAGGAAAGCGGATGGTGCGTTAGCCATGATTCGGTCAGTTCTGTGAGCACAGATACGATAAGATATATGTACACAGAGGTAGATAAGATGTACACAACATCCACATATACATCAGTTCTCCTTTGACTTATCAACTACCAGTCAACTTATCGAGGCATACGTTAACAGGAGGAAGAGGGCATACATATTCAACCTTGACCTTATTTAGGGCACTGTAATCATGGCAACAGCCAACACCACCATATTTTATTCAAGTGGTGAATCCCACTCAGGTTAGGGCTGCTGAATGATTCAATTTTGTCAAATGCCCTCATAATTCTTATATACCTCCCCCAGAAACCCCAAGGGATTCCTCTATCCTCCGAACTTGCTGTTTTATGGGTCCGACATTTCCTGGATTTATGATATGCTTAACAGCTTTCAAAACACTTCAGACCATTGACATATTTGGCCTTTACAAAGCTCTAACAAGACTCTAGCTTCCTCTCTGGATAGGTCACCCCTGCTATCCAGAAGTGACTGCTTTACCTGAGCTGGGGCATGTACAGCACCCTTGTTCATATTTTTCTGCAGAGATCAACATATCCCACCATACCGTTTCAGTTTCAAGGAAATTAACTTGTGATAATCATATTTGATCCACAATACACAATAAGGTGACCTTTTTTAAAGTTACCCCGGGCCAAAAAATATGGGATCAAAAGCCCATGGTGTTCCAAAGATACTTGATCTAGGATTTGTTCACTCACATGAAACAGGTAACCCTAGCCCCGGTCGGACAGTGATATACTAATATGACGTCCAGGACCGTCCTTTAGCACGTCAGAGAGTAATTTGTTTTGAATGTCACGGGGGATTTAGTATCTAGAAAGCAACATATATCAAGAGTCTGTTAAAAATATGCAGCAACAGGACAAAAGCTTATCCCCTATTCATGCGGTTCTTTTATAAATGTCATTTATTGAACACCCACCATGCTATTCAATCTGTCATTTGTTTGAAATATTGGGCTATCTGTAGGTAGGGCTGTCAGTGATTTTTTTCAAATTCATTGTAACTTGTTGAAATTATACATGAACATAGGTATACTCATGAGGATTATAAAAAGCTATGTTTCATTTTTTTAAGTCAATTAGAAAAAAAGTTATTGAGGTTTCAATTTCCATGGAATTGCTCGGTTTTGTGCCAGAATTCTACGGTAAGGGATAACAAACACTTTTCATGTCTTATATTTTGAATATTATAGTGAAATTAAACCACAAGAAATGTACAATGTAGAGGATTCTAAAAAGCTATGTTTCATTTTTTTAAATCAATTAGTAAAAAAGTTAACGAGGTTTCAAATTCCATGGAATTATGACCGGTTGGGTCACTGTGTTTTCGTCGAGATGTGATGAGGTACCAGATACGATTATTTGTAGGTCGTCGACGTGATTGCAGGTAGCTGAGGGTTGAAGTCCTGCTAGATAATACCCGAGACTTTGTACGAATTTCTATTTTCTTTATTTGGTCGCGGCTGACTGGCACGTTCGGGTTCTACTTCGGGTTCTTGTGGGATGAATATGTCGAGTTGAGGAATATCTTGTGGTTGTGATGTCATTGTGTCTGATGCTGTCGTATTTATAGTGAAGGTGCGGGTGGCTTGATGTGGTGAGCTGTGATTGGTTAAACCGGGGCTTGGGGTCATTCGGAGCTTTAATTGGAGATCAAACGGGTCTAAATTAATTGTTAAGGGAATTGACGGGACTTGGATGTTTTCATCAAAGGATTGGGTTTGGTTAAGGACTATATAATTTGGAAACTGACCCGTACGGAACTTAAAAGGGATTCTAAAGGTTTATGTAAATTGGGCAACAATTAATCTGGTACGAGTGAAAAGGGATGAATTTCATTTGCCTAAATTGGTTTAGTGTTCATGTCTCGAGTGGCCGAAAGGTTGTAAATCTAACTTTAACTTTTGGGGTGTTGCGGGGTGGGGGGGGGGGGGGGTTGGGGTGGAAAGATGAGAGGTGGTGTGTGTATGTGTTTTGCAAGTGCATGCGTGCATGTATGCGTTTGTTGGGGGGTGAAATATGCCCTTCCTCTGTAAAAGGACACTCCGCTGTCCTTGTGATTTACATTTGTGTGTGAGTTTGTTTGAGCGTGCCAGTAGCCTACATTATAGACATAACAATATACAAATTGTGTACGCAGTAAGATAAAACTACAATTGACATAAATATATATATATATGAAAATGAGACACATGTATCTCCATAATTAGAATTCATTAACATAGGAATTTAAGAATGAGATTAATTGGTAAGGTAGACATTATATACATACAATTATTATGAAGCTGTTAAATGTAGAATCAGTCCATATAGTGCAAATCATACACAATTTGTGGTTATGGTTCCACAGTGAGGATAATCTTTTTTTTTTTTTTTTTTTTTTTTTTGAGTCCTTAAATAGGGGATCCTGCGTCCTAATTTTTCTTTCCTTTGTTGGTGAGATTATTTTGTTGTGCGCGGTACCGAGGTTATGGCAGTTGTACACTATGCCCTAGCTATTTTGTACATGCAAGGCTACACATTATTGTGTTTTACAGCAATATTATTAACTACTACATTCGTAGTATCTTATGATACTTTAATCATACAAGTAATTTAAATATTATAGATTTAGGTTGTATGAACCACTTAGGATTAAGTGAATACATTCAGTATGTAGTAGAATCAATAAGACAAAGACATACAATTGATTTAGAATAAAATGAGTTGTGTACATAAAGTGCAACATGTATATACATATCATAAAATGTGGGACATTTACTAAAAGACTAAATATATATATACACTTTTTAAGCAAATATCTGAAGTGCAAACAATGTTGAAAGATTTACATTAGTACAACTTATGTCAAGATCTAATATATATCAAGTACATGAAACATTGAATACGTAATACATTTAATACTACAACCGCTATGGTTTTGCTTTAAAAACTACCTGCGCACATGAGAGAGATGTCTATATATAAAAGCAATTACCAGCTAAGTTTATTATCACTTTTTGGTTCAGAGTGTGGATTAAGTAACGGATAAAGGGCTGGCGCGGAAGCGGGGGTAATATCGGAGTAAGAATTGGGGGATGGGAAGGCACAAGGTAAAATTGCAAAATTGCAAATAAATAATATGATTTGATGACAAAATTGTTTTTGCTAATCGTAACTTAAGCAATGATATAGTCACGGAATTTGGAAGGGTCAAGGTATTTTCGGTCAAACAATTTGTTATGGACGGGTTATCCCACGTTAAATTTAAATTGGCTTTGAAGGTTCCCGAACTCAAAGTTAACGCTGACAGTTCAAATTTTTCTGGTAGCTTCCAGTATTGTGGACAAAAGGTCAGATACAACAAATCCAGAGAACAACAACTAGTGCCGTTGGTAAGAATGAGTTGAAGAGTTGTGTGAGATTTTATTGTGTTGACTAACTTGTAGACAAATGTAACAGTAATTACAAAAGTGATAGTGATTAGAATTGTAAATGAAAGGTAAGTGAGAATCAAAGTAGGTGTGGCTTCATGCTCGGATGTATTGTTGTGTAGTGATGCGCGGTGGATCTGATTATGTTGCCAATTAAGTGATTGGTGCTCTCCTATGGACAATGCTTTAACTTGCGCTGCTGTTTGTAGAACGGTGACTGTTAGTGTGAGCTGTCTGACTTTGAAGAAAAGTTGGAGTGTTAGGGAAACACTTAGGGTTGTAATTACAATTGAAACGTAGCTGATGACATGGGGGGAGGTAAACCACGATGAAGCCGATTTAGGTTGCCATTGTTCGGAATAAATCGGGTCCGTTAATGACTGGTAGATGCTGTTATTGAGTTTGGCCTACAGAGAAATCTGACTGAGACTTAATTTTAGCTGATCATCTGTATTGGACGCATTAGAAAATTTGTGATGGTAAATGTTAAAAGATGGAACAGAGAAGTTTAGAGGTTCTTCGAATACTGTATTTGATCTTATGAAGGAGAGTTGATCCATAGAGAAGAAATTGTGCAGTAATGCGAGGTTAACGGGAAAGTAAAGGGAAGAGTTCTCGGATCTCGCGCAATTATTGACACGGGCAGGTAAAGAAAAATTGTCAGCGATGACAGAACATTTGCATGGTATATGCAAAATACAAATATTACATCCTGGTTTGGTTACAGTATCTGCTCCTGAACAAGTAAGGGAAAGAGATGTTATATTACTAAGAAGAATATTTCCAGATGATATTTCTTTAATTAGAGGAATAATACCGTTAGAAATGAAGCGAAACCTGCACAGTTTGTTTATGGAGTCAGTTTGATCCATAAAGAGGGCGCTTGCACATGTCAAAGTATGATGATCTCGTTGGGCGAATAGATGAGGGCAACGTTTTTATAAAATGACCCCTGACACTGTAACAATTCCATCAGAGAAATTTCGATGTAAGATAACGACGATTTAGACACAGCCAAGTATTGTGGGAGGTTTCTAGGTAGAGAAGCATGGACCGTGGTGTGATTTAAAGGTATAGGAATGGCTTTTATTTGGTAGATATCAAACAGATGTGATGAAGAAGCTATAGGAATGCGAATTGAAACAAACAATGAGTCATTATGTCGGGCGTAATGGACATCTTGTGTATTATAATAATACGTTGGTAACATGTGGAGAACTTTAAATCCGGGATGTTTATGTTGTACCATATTGTTGACTTGTTTGAGCAAGTCAGACAAAAAAGGGAAAGTAACTAATTTTGGGGATAGTTTGCCTTGAACCAGTTCGTAAATGCCATCCCTGAATTGGTCAATTTGTGCATTAATAAAGTTGGCATTTCTACTGTAAGACATCCACAACTCTGTGATTGACAACACCCTATCTTGCAAACCTTTGATTATACTTTGGATACCTGAAGCCAACTGAGTGAGTTCGTCGTGATTTTGCTTTATCACATTAAAAGCATTATCTAACCTATGATTCACCATAGACATGTACGAACTCATCCCAGAGGCATGATTCTGAAACGCATGCGTCAGCTTATTAGTTTGGGTCACCATTACATTAATGTGTTCCTTCAATAATTCCACATCTTTCATTTTGCTGTTCCAAAAAGGGATTTAGACAAATCTCCTATAAATCCTAAAATAGCTCTATGGCTTCTTGATTTTGTTTCACGTCGCACTTCCGGAATGAGGTTAATGATTTCATCCGTCACATTTAGTGCATGCTTCATGACCTCCGTACGGATGCTTGTGAACGTTGACCAGATTTTCCATAATTGGTCACACGATGCATTTCGCGTCGTACAGAAAGGATATGTGGTTGGTGCCCATTCTTTCGTATGTAGTTGTATGTGTAAGGTGTGCGTCCACACCTGTTCTGCGTTGTTCATGACGCCTGTTCTGTCAAATATGACGCCATAATTCAATCTTTGGACACTGTCTACGGATCGTGCCATCGCGGGACCGACTTGGAGAAGTGTCATTATGAACAAGCTGACTAGCATGGCGTTTGAGAAGGTACCTGCAATTAATGAAACCACTTGATTTATGGTAGCAACGTATCCAAATAGTTATATTGCTCACAGCCATGTTACAAACTAAATTTAACCGGTAGGTGACACGATTGTTTATTGTTAACCAAAAGGGTTGCGCAAATTTTTTTCTAAATTTAGGCATAATATACCTACAAGGTGTCACGAACGGTTTGACAGTAATTTATAAGCCATGAGTGTTAACCAATATAATGGATGCTGGTACCAAAGTGTCATAATTGCTAGTAATTTTAATTAAAGGATGCTTGATTCTATGGTGTATAGTAATAGATGTCAAACTAGATTAAATGGGGGGGGGGGGGGGGGGGGGGGGTCGGTGAGGAGTAGGGGTTATTTAGACAAATGAAGAAACAATTTGGCTGGCTTTGGTTTTTTTTCTTTTTCTAGCTCGCCCTAGACTCGTTTTGTGTATATGGAATTGCTCTATAAGGTTTTGAGGTATAAATGAAGCTAATTCCCAGCTCGACGCCATTGGTCCTTTCCACTTGACCTTGTAGATGATTTGACCGTTTTTATTTTTGCGTTTTCTGAGCAATTTGTCTATTTGTTTGAATATTGGATCATTGAAGGTAATGTCGGATTTTCCGTTGAACTGTTGGGATAATGGGGAAGTCATTACGTCATTCAGGTCTGGGTCAATCGCGTTGTGTTCTGTAGACTGGTTTTGCGTGGATTGGTTGTCGGGTGTTTGTTGAGATTTTGGGAATGTCACAGTTTGTGATTGAGTTATGTTATTTGGCAAATTTACTTCTAAGTTATCACTTGGTTGTGGGTTGGTGAGTCTGTCGGCGGGATCATTGTAAGGTTTCAATCTGTTAGCATGGATCCTTGAGCGCATAAGTCGATGTGTGCCGCAACGAGCTAATTGGTAGGTATGGTTGTCAGATTGATGACAAATATAGAAAGGCCCGATCCATCGTTTGACTAACTTTGCTGATATCCCTTTGGGTGTTTTGGGGCAATGAAGCCACACACGCTGTCCCACTTGGTAAGGTGGATTGCGTGCTTTACGGTCGTGACTTTTTCTGCTTTTCTGTTGTGCAGCAAGTTGATTGTCCTTTACTAATGAACGGGCCATTTTGAGGCGGTTGTGGACTGATGTCATATGTTGCTCAGTCGATTTTGGTAGACTGAGTGGGGGAAGTAGTGCCGTATCAATTGGCAAATTACACTGTGTCCCAAAAAGGAGGAAGAACGGGGACTGTAGTGTTGACTGAGTGGATGGATATGCTCTATAAGACATCATTATACTTGGAAGTATATCTGGCCAATCAGAGTGGTTCTCATTCACATAGGCTCGTAACGAGGCACCTATGACGCTATTCATTCGCTCACAAGTGCTGTTACTTTGTGGGTGGTAGCTGCTGGTTTCCACTTTGACAATTTGAAACAGTTTGCAAAGTTCCTTAATGATATTGGACATAAAATTTTTTGCCGCGATCAGATACGAGTTTTCTTGGGGCGCCGTACCGACAAATGATGTCATTATACAAGTGTTTCGCGATCTCCGCAGCTGTTTGAGTTTTCAAAGGAAAAGCCTCGCACCACTTACTGAACGAGTCGACAAACAACAAAATGTACTGACTTCCATCTTGAGCTTTACTTGTAGGTCCTAATATATCCATATGCCATCTTGAAAATATCTCATCGGGTGGAAAAGGGTGAAGGGGCGCGGGCCGAGCGTGGACATGCCGTTTCGATTGTTGGCACGCGAGGCACGATTTAACATAGAGTTTGATGTCCGATGCCATATTCGGCCAGAAATACTTGAGCCGTATAGCTTCCAAACAACGTTCTTCGCCTTGATGGCCGCCGCCAGCCAGCGAGTCGTGGTACGAACGTAATACGTCATCACGCAGGCGCGCTGGGTACTGCTAGCTGCTTGACTAAGCGATCGATTTTTCTACCCTTTCCCCTTGGGGCGTAATGGTGATACAGTAAGTCATCTTCTAAACTACAGTCAAACGACTCAACAACTACTCTGTGAGCCTCTTGTTTGTCAGCAGGAAGGATTTTTCGGTTACGCAAGTAATCGTAAATTGGGCCGAAATGATCATCTTGCTGTTGATAATCCGCTAGGGATTTAGGAGTGGCCGCGGTGAGTTGACAAATCAACGTGACGGGGTCGGTCTCATTGTAAGTAATTTGACTGTCAGCAAGGTGGGATAGAGCATTGATACTATGAGCAGCTAGCTGCTTTGTAAGTGGGGTTTTGTAAGTTATGTCGTAAACATGTTCTATTCTGGACAAAGCATCGGCATTTCCATTATTTTTTCCAGCCCTGTAGACAATGTCACAATTAAAACCCTGAAGCTCAATACTCCACCTGAGAAGTTTAGGTGATTTGTTTTGTTTGGCGTTGGCGTCTTTTAGGTATTCTAGGCCTTTGTGGTCCGTTAGGATCAAAAACTTTTGACGGCCTTCTAAATACATTCGAAAATGACGTATGCCTTCAATGACAGCCAAACATTCCTTCTCGTGGACAGGCCAATGTTGTTCCGTTTTTGAGAGCGATCTACCAGCGTACGCAATAACGTGTTCCTTGTCGTCACTGTCTTTTTGTCCGAGTATGTACCCGATAGCGTAATCAGACGCGTCAGTGTACAAAATGAATTGTCGGTCATAATCAGGAAATTTCAACACTATTGGGTCAGAAGTCAGTCGATTTTTCAGCGTCTGAAAAGCATTTTGACAATTGTCAGTCCATCGAAATGGGACATCCTTGTTCATTAGCTCATTAAGAGGTCTAGCGATGTCTGCAAAGCCTTTAACGAACAGTCTGTAGTAATTGCATAACCCTAAGAATGCACGAACACCTTTGAGATTTTTCGGACAGGGATAATTTTGGACTTTGGCAAGTTTAGCCTTTTCCATTTCTACTCCTGAACCGGAAATCATGTGTCCAAGATAGCCAACTTTAGGCATGGCGAATTTACATTTCTCTGGTTTGAGGCGGATGTTTGCTTGTCGCAACCTAGAGAAAATGTCCGCGAGATGCTGCATATGTTGGGAAAATTCATTACTGAACACAAGAATGTCATCTACATACACCATTGCGTATTTTGTAGATAAGTTTCGCAAAACATGATTCATTACCATTGCAAAAACACTTGGGGAATTCATCATCCCGAATGGAAGACGTTTGAATTGGTAGACACCTTGATGGGTAACGAACGCGGTTTTATGTGCCGTTTTCTTGTCAAGAGGTATTTGCCAAAATCCACTTGCGCAATCCAGTGTAGAAAATAGGGTTGCCTTATTTTGGCCAATGGAGTCAAATACGTCTTCAATATGGGGTAAGGGTTGGTGGAGTGGCTTGGTGACTTGATTCAATTTGCGATAGTCGACGGCGAAACGAAACTCTCCGCTCTTTTTCTTAACTAGCACGACAGGGGCCTGCCAAGGAGAAACTGACTGCTCTATAAGGTCCGCGTCTTCCATTACTTCTATCTGCCTTTCTATTTCTGCTTTCTTTTCAGGACACACGCGGTATGGGGGTAATCTAATGGGACTGGCTGTACCGGTGTCTATGTGATGGTGATGAATGTGCGTTGACCCCAATTCTCTTAAATTAGCCGCGAAAACGTCTCGGTTCTTTCCCAACAAAATGAGTAGTTCCCTGTTTTGCTCAGGTGTAAGGTTGGGATTGGAGTCCACAAAGCCCAATGCTTTTGCCGTTGCAATGAACTTGTTGTCTGATTGGCTAGCTGACCCACTAGATTGAAGACTATTAATACTCTCTTGGGACTTCCATGCGTGTATTTCATCACCTTGGAGCTTAGTAAGAGAAGCTACTCGCTGACCAGCTTTTATGTTAATGACATTGAAGTGAGGATTAAAAAGCCTTAAGTTGGTTAAGCCTTTGTTTGTTGTCGTAACGGAAGTAGCACCTACTAGGCCTGTTTTGGCGGGTAAGCACTTTAAAGGCTGCACCAGATACGGGTGGTTAGGTAGGGTGACGTTGGTTGTAGCTACAGACACAAGTGATTCACTTCTGGGCGGAATGATACAATTGTTAACCGATTTCATGACACACGAATCAGGCACACCAATCATTTTAACAGATACTTGCCCATTTTTCAATTTCAATTTACTGCTAGCAAAGCAAATGGTAGCTTTTTGAGATTGGAAGAAGTCCATGCCTAATATAATGGGTAAGTTCATTTCCTCAAGCACATAGAAAGTATGTTGAACTGGCAATGACCCAACATGAAAATTGAGGGAAAATTTTTTCTAAAACAGAGATTAAATGTCCTCCGACACCTGTAACAGATGATAGATCACATGACGTAACTGTATTCTGCTGATGAATGGAAGAGAGAGTTTTAGGAGATATACATGACACAGATGCGCCTGTGTCTAGTAAAGCCTGGGCCTTGCTATTACCCATTGATACTTGAACAAGATTTCCGGTCAAATCAATTTCGAGCGTGGTCGCGGAGAGTGAAGGAATATGGATCAAAGGTTTGTCAGATGAGAGAATTGGAGAATGGTTTAAGGAGGCATCTGTATGTGCTGATTGAGGTGCAATTACACAAGTTGGCATGTTATTCACTGAACACTTAGAAGGATTATTGACTTGTTTAGTCCTTGGGAGACTACGTTTGTTGATGTCAGCGCCAACTTTGATATTTGTCATTGATTGTTGAAATTTGTCAGTATTCCCATTTGTGTAATTTTTAGTTTTCCTTGAAACTACATTTTGATGCCCATCCCCAGAGTTAGTTGCTTGCACCCTTGAGACAGGCGCTGAATCCTAGCGGGGTTGGGGACGGGTGGATCTATTCGTGGGACGGTAGGATGTGGGAAATGACGATGCGGGGCCAGAGGTATTTGAGGCGTGGGGGGACGGATATCGAAGACGTGGCGAATGAGTTAGGTGCTGCTGCTTAATTCGACAGGCTCTCTCAATGTGGCCGGTGCGATTACAATAGCGACATTGAACATTGCTAAAACGACATTCATGAGACTGGTGATTATTGCTATCACATCTGTTACATGCAAACCCTGACTGACCTTGGTACCGCGCATACTCATTGGGGTTCCGGTATTTCTGTGGCGATGGTCGATGAGGAGGGGCGCTTGCCACGTTTACTCTCTGTTCCAATTGCTGAAATTTGTTCATGAGGGTTTCGACTGCATGAAGTATTTTCGAATCGTTGTGGATCACTGGAGGAGATAGCTGCGAGGTTGAGGTTGAGATGCACAAGCGGGCGTGGCGCAGAGCACTTTCGATGGATTTAGGCTCGTGTTGTAGCACTAGGGGTTTTATGGAGTCAGGAAGGCCATAAATAAATGCGTCAAGCACATCTATTTCCGATTTGTCCAATTGTTTGCCAAATTTTCTGACGTCGTCGAGGAAATCGTCAAGGGTTTCACCTGGTTGCAGTTTACGATTTTTGAATTGTTCTATATGGGTATGGCGCAACCCATCGACTGAGTCAAACCTGTCTATGAATGCCTCTTGAAGTGATTTCGCATTGGTTTTCACTGTATTGGGTAGCGTATGGTACCAGGAGCGAGCGGGGTTGTCCAATAAGCAGGGAATGTAGCCAACAATTTGTTCATCGCTCCATTTGTTTGATTGCGAGTAAAGTTTAAGCGTTTCAAACCACTCACCTGCCCGTCCTTTTGCAAAACGAGGCGGCTGAATATTTGGTATTTGAGTCATTGTTGCGGTTTCCTGGGAGCGGGTTACTGGCATATGAGTCGATGAATCGATGTGATGACCAGCTTGAAAGTGGTCAAACCGCGAATTCTCCACCAATTATGACCGGTTGGGTCACTGTGTTTTCGTCGAGATGTGATGAGGTACCAGATACGATTATTTGTAGGTCGTCGACGTGATTGCAGGTAGCTGAGGGTTGAAGTCCTGCTAGATAATACCCGAGACTTTGTACGAATTTCTATTTTCTTTATTTGGTCGCGGCTGACTGGCACGTTCGGGTTCTACTTCGGGTTCTTGTGGGATGAATATGTCGAGTTGAGGAATATCTTGTGGTTGTGATGTCATTGTGTCTGATGCTGTCGTATTTATAGTGAAGGTGCGGGTGGCTTGATGTGGTGAGCTGTGATTGGTTAAACCGGGGCTTGGGGTCATTCGGAGCTTTAATTGGAGATCAAACGGGTCTAAATTAATTGTTAAGGGAATTGACGGGACTTGGATGTTTTCATCAAAGGATTGGGTTTGGTTAAGGACTATATAATTTGGAAACTGACCCGTACGGAACTTAAAAGGGATTCTAAAGGTTTATGTAAATTGGGCAACAATTAATCTGGTACGAGTGAAAAGGGATGAATTTCATTTGCCTAAATTGGTTTAGTGTTCATGTCTGGAGTGGCCGAAAGGTTGTAAATCTAACTTTAACTTTTGGGGTGTTGCGGGGTGGGGGGGGGGGGGGGGGGTTTGGGGTGGAAAGATGAGAGGTGGTGTGTGTATGTGTTTGCAAGTGCATGCGTGCATGTATGCGTTTGTTGGGGGGTGAAAGAATTGTTCGGTTTTGTGCCAGAATTCCACGGTAAGGAATAACAGACACTTTTCATGTCTTATATTTTGAATATCATTGTGAAATTATACCAAAACAAATGGATTCTAGAGGATTCGAATAAGCTATGTTTCATTTTTTTAAATCAATTATTAAAACAGTTATTGAGGATTTAAATTTCATGGAATTGTCAGTTTTTGAGCCAAAATTGACAGGATGACAGTCACTTTTCACTTTTCCAGATACCTGTCTAAAATTGCCAAACAATGCTTATACAATTGCAACCAGACACCTGTCTGAAATTGCGAAACAATGCTAATCTATTGCAACCAGACACCTGTCTGAAATTGCCAAACAAGGCTTAAACTATTGCAACCAGACACCTGTCTGAAATTGCCAAACAAGGCTTTAACTATTGCAACCAGACACCTGTCTGAAATTGCCAAACAAGGCTTAAACTTTTGCAACCAGACACCTGTCTGACATTGCAAGACAATTCTAATTTATTGCAACCAGACACCTGTCTGAAATTGCCAAACAATACTAAACTATTGCAACCAGACACCTGTCTGAAACTGCCAAATAATGCTAACCTATTGCAACCAGACACCTGTATGAAATTGCGAAACAAGGCTTAAACTATTGCAACCAGACACCTGTCTGAAATTGCCAAACAAGGCTTTAACTATTGCAACCAGACACCTGTTTGAAATTGCCAAACAAGGCTTAAACTATTGCAACCAGACACCTGTCTGAAATTGCCAAACAAGGCTTAAACTATTGCAACCAGACACCTGTCTGAAATTGCCAAACAATGCTAAAACATCAGGTGACCAAAATCTCAAGATCGCCTTTAGAGATATCCTCGTCAAGACGGTGGTATGTGTACACAGCATCATCCTCATCATATACAATATTAAACCAATCGCTGAACCCTGGTACCTGTGACACCACCTTGGCTGGATAAGCTATCCGTTCCTCTTTGCCCCCTCATGACCACACTGGACATGAGGATGTAGTTCAGAAAACTGCTTTTGTACAGAGGGTGGGGCTTTTACAACTGGAAAAGTGAACGCTGAGTTAAGAAAACCCTCATACCGTTCAATATCTTTTGCGCTGACCATTGTCTTGCTTAACTTCTTGTGTCGAGCTATTACTCGATTAAGACTCTTTCGTAAAATGCTACAGCCAGAGGGCTCAAGACCTGGCTGGTGGGATTTGAGGTAACTGAAAGTTGCCTCCCTCCCCTCCTCTTTCCACTTATCTATTATTACCTTGATATGCATACCAACTCCCAAACGAAAATACGCTTATCAACTATTTTCCAATAGTTACCAGCAATAGCTGTCTTGACGAAAAACAGGCAAATAAAATGTCCTAGCGGTCTACCAAGACCAATAAAAATCCTCAGGGCCAGACTAGGGCAGTACAACTTATTGTCACACCCTTTATAAGATTGGTGAAATATATATACACCGCGTCAAATAACTATGAGAGATATATGGTTCGATTAAACCAGTGATGGTTTAAAGTCAGTGGTCACTCGCGTCTTCACGCAAAAATTTTGCCAGAGAGAGATTCAAATGCGAATTGTTTAACCGCAATGGTTATGAATTTTGACGTGGCAATACGCAACTTATATAAGGCTGGAGTGAACTCATGATATACTCGGGATGTACTCCGTGAACGAATCTGACACAAAACGTGGTTAACAGAATCTCTTTGATGTGTTAAATCTGGGTGGTGCCCTTGGCACCGAGCAGCTCGCGCAAACGTCGCAGTAACTGTCGGCAGCTCAACATCTACTCTGTGAACCCTAACTGCCGAATTCCACGCGCTAGCGCAAGCGGCATATTGCCTTTGAAGGTACTGGCCTGTAACGGATAGTTTTTTGAATCCACAACCCCAAATAAATAAATTAAGTACCATATTAAGTTCAAGAATCGAATGTTTTCTTAAATCACATAATGCTGATAAGGCAAGCTATACGCTCTCCAGGCGCGGGAATGACAAAATCGAACATTTTAAAGTCTAAAATACGACAATTCCGGTCCATTTAATAAGAAAATAAACTTGACCAAAGTATTCCACTATACTTGAATTACCCCTGTATATAGATGGATATTAGGGCTCAGATTGATAAATGAACGAAAATCGACTTTGTATGACCCCAAGCGATCAGTCGCGTAAGCGATCTTGAGTCGGCCGTGTGAAGGCATGCTATACGCTCTCCCGGCTCGGGCATGACAAAATCGAACATTTTAAAGTCTAAAATACGACAATTCCGGTCCATTTAATAAGAAAATAAACTTGACCAAACTTGAATTACCCCTGTATTCCACTATACTTGAATTAACCCTGTATATAGATGGATATTAGGGCTCAGATTTCTCCCGATAAAAATGAACGAAAATCGACTTTGTATGACCCCAAGCGATCAGTCGCGTAAGCGATCTTGAGTCGGCCGTGTGAAGGCATGCTATACGCTCTCCCGGCTCGGGCATGACAAAATCGAACATTTTAAAGTCTAAAATACGACAATTCCGGTCCATTTAATAAGAAAATAAACTTGACCAAAGTATTCCACTATACTTGAATTAACCCTGTATATAGATGGATATTAGGGCTCAGATTGATAAATGAACGAAAATCGACTATGTATGACCCCAGGCGATCAGTCGCGTAAGCGATCTTGAGTCGGCCGTGTGAAGGCATGCTATACGCTCTCCCGGCTCGGGCATGACAAAATCGAACATTTTAAAGTCTAAAATACGACAATTCCGGTCCATTTAATAAGAAAATAAACTTGACCAAAGTATTCCACTATACTTGAATTACCCCTGTATATAGATGGATATTAGGGCTCAGATTGATAAATGAACGAAAATCGACTATGTATGACCCCAGGCGATCAGTAGCGTAAGCGATCTTGAGTCGGCCGTGTGAAGGCTTGCTATACGCTCTCCCGGCTCGGGCATGACAAAATCGAACATTTTAAAGTCTAAAATACGACAATTCCGGTCCATTTAATAAGAAAATAAACTTGACCAAAGTATTCCACTATACTTGAATTACCCCTGTATATAGATGGATATTAGGGCTCAGATTGATAAATGAACGAAAATCGACTTTGTATGACCCCAGGCGATCAGTCGCGTAAGCGATCTTGAGTCGGCCGTGTGAAGGCATGCTATACGTTCTCCCGGCTTGGGAATGACAAAATCGAACATTTTAAAATCTAAAATACGACAATTCCGGTCCATTTAATAAGAAAATAAACTTGACCAAAGTATTCCACTATACTTGAATTACCCCTGTATATAGATGGATATTAGGGCTCAGATTGATAAATAAACGAAAATCGACTTTGTATGACCCCAAGCGATCAGTCGCGTAAGCGATCTTGAGTCGGCCGTGTGAAGGCATGCTATACGCTCTCCCAGCTCGGGCATGACAAAATCAAACATTTTAAAGTCTAAAATACGACAATTCCGGTCCATTTAATAAGAAAATAAACTTGACCAAAGTATTCCACTATACTTGAATTACCCCTGTATATAGATGGATATTAGGGCTCGGATTGATAAATGAAGGAAAATCGACTTTGTTTAACGGAGCACGTTCAGCGGTGGTTGCGAGAGTGCGAAGCCGTGTTGAGTGAAGGCAAAGTTGACCCTGATACGGGCTCACGCGGCGACCCATTTGTAACATCATACTTAAATTTGTTAAAAGTGTGTACATATGTCGCGGCCATCTGATGAAATTGGGAAAAAAATACATTTGTTTACACCGTAACATTTCGTACGCAAATAATATTATTTTCCCTTTGGCCATTTTTTTTAGATTTTATATGATCGTAAACATTAGAATATCATCTTGTCATCTACTAAACAATAAAAACGATACGAGTAACGAATGCGAACCGATTTAGAGAATTCGAAACGGGCTGAATCTCGAAAGTCAAAAATGCTCGCAGAGAATTTTAACGTATTGCTCCACAAACACACAACTTTTATGGCTCAAACGGGGTAAAATGCGAAAAGTAAAGCAATATTATTGAAATTCAATACGTTAGCTCTCGTTTGATGTATCATTCGTCCATGTATCTTAAATATAAATGCCAGTTAGAGCAAGTTGAAAAAAATTGGAATTAACATTGAGGCACAAGCGCGGCCGCCTGCCGCGAGGTTCGGCTGACACGCCTAGTACTGTAGGGCTACACTCGAGAGCTTAAATGAAACATTATCGCTCGCTTTTTAACGAATTATAACCACAAGCTGGAATTTGCTGATAGTTTTGTTTATAGAATCGACTGTAGCACTCGTTGGTTTGATACAAAATGAATTTGCTCACCTGCGCAGGTAATCTTTCGACAACCAGTGACGCAACAAGTGACGGGAGGTGCTAATTATAATATTGTAATAGACCCCTTCGGAGTTCCGACTGCGCATGCGCCGATGCGCGGGGTCAAAGGTGAATTCGGGAAAACTTTTGCCTGGCGCGAGCTTTGTGTGGGCCAAGATTTAAATACCTCGTCAATATGGAAGCGAATCAAAATTTATACTTGCACGTAACGTGCAAGGTGAATCAAGTGTATATTCCAAATCCAACATCGTTATGTCTTTGGGATTCAAGTCGGCTGGTAACCACTGCTGTGCGGTGGGTTGTGCTCACAAGAGCTCATCAGCGGAATGCAAGTTCTATTCCTTTCCCAGCAACCCACACTGGAGAAAGACTTGGAAGATAGCTGTCAATAGGCTTGCTGTAGATGAGCAAGGCAGAGAAATTTATGGAAAGTTGTGGTCACCTAGAAAACATCACAGGCTGTGCTCTTGCCAATGACTTTACCAACGTCCGAATTGTTCTGGATTGTACAGAACTGTTTAGTCAGACACCAGGGACACTGGAAAACCACAAGCAACAGCATTCAAATTATAAACACCACAGCACTGTGAAATTTCTTGTGGGGATGAGTCCTACCGGTTCTATCATTTATGTTATTATTTATGTCTTGCTGTTTTTTGCAAATAAATTTTTTGACATGGCCAGCTGTAGTTTGTGTATAACATTTATACCATAAATCTATAAAGCTTATATAATTTAACTTAAATTTTATTCTGACAGATATAGCACATAACATCTTACAGCACACTATTTATATATGTCTAGAGCATAAGCCTGTGTCATACCACTATTCATTCAACTACCAGTGCCACAATAATCTCATACTTATATTATATACTATACATCACACAAAATGCATTTTTATAACACTCATCACATCAAAACACATTTCAATAAACTTGGCAACTCCTCGCCCTCCTCCAATACAATGCTATTGAAATTTGAGCACCTCCAGTGATACAACACACGACAGCCACAGTTGCATTCGCACATAACACTAGCTTCCTGATTATCCTGATTGACACTTGCATCTGGAATGAGTCCCTTACACTTGGTATTCCCACAAACATAATGTTTGAGGAAGTCATCCCATGCCACCTGGGTAACACTGACAGCAGAAGCCCCATGGTTTGTGGACACAGCAGCCAACATGTGGGGGATGAGCAAAGCCTTGGCAAAGTAGGCAGCATTTGCAAGAACTGATGCCCAGTAGCCTGCATCAAAATTCACACTAACAACAGCCATTTCTTGGGGAGACCACACAACAAATTCACTGGTAACAGCACCCATTACAGCCATATGGCACTGAACTTGTGTGTAGTATGGATGAGGAGTGGGCCGATTCTTAAGTTGGAGGGAGCGGTCAGTGGCGGAAGCGATCAAGAACGGAAGCTCCGTTAGTGACCCAGCTGGTTTGCTCTACATCGATGACGGGCACTTGATCTCAACTGGTCGCTCTGGGTGGCAGTCACATGAAGCAATACAGTCAATGCTTGCACCCAGGAACCTGTGTGTCTTGCTGACCATAAGGCCACAGTCTCTCAACTTAAAGTTTGAGTGTGCCAGCTTCATTTCCTGTCTATATGCATTGGCTGCCACTTTCTCATACTTCAAACCATATCGAGTGTCTTTGTTTCCCTTGAAAGTGCTTACTTCTGTACATAGCCTAACAAGGCGATTAGCATTCAAAGCCGAGTTTCTTTTGATGCTCTGCATCCTGGTGTAAACTGGGTGAATGCTGGTGCTTGTGACCATGCCCTGTCTGTATGCAGTCCACTTAGGATTATTCGATTGTCCAAGAGCCAGCTGATTGATGGTGCACTGATCAGACTCAGTGATGTTCATTGTCGCATAAAAAACTCTTGAACCAAGTTTTCAGTGACTGCACGATGCTGGTGGCTACTCATGAAGTGTTTGATACACGAGGTGAGTGTTGGTGGATCGGGTTGACTGGTGACAACACTTTCCTCAGCAGCTGGTATCAACAAAGGATCTTGGTCCGATATGGCAAGGGGGAAGGTGGGAATGACAACTGTGCTAGGCTGTAAGACAGGTGAGGTATCCCAACGAGGAGCATCAGCAATGGTGAGGAAGGGTGCGTCAGGCTGACAAAGCTCGTGGATGAGCCTACGGTAGCTATCCGGATTGACCCTTCGCTTGTGTGGTGCTACCGGATTGTACTCTGCTAAGCGCTTGGGTGGGCGTTTGGATTCTGTTTGGCCAGGAGCATGATTTTGATAATTCAGCTCCTTCAGTGGTACAGGATCCACCTGCAATATACATAAAAAGGATGTCAACAAATCAATATTCTGCTAAACTGTCAGTGCCTTTTATAAAAAATAAAATAATTAAACAGTAACTTTGCATATTCAAGAGTAAGTTAAAGAACAGGTAAGAAATAGGTAAGACTGGGTGTGTATTTATTTACCTTAGGGTTCTTTGGAGCATTCCATGCACATAGAAGCTCAGTGGAAGCTGGGTCATCAGGCAAATCCTGATATCCCAAACTAGAGAAGTCTTCAAGAGCAAACAACATTGCAGCCACATGAGACACACAACACAAAATCATTCCACTCCTACTCCATGTCTGGTGTGCATTATACAAATCAATTCTGAAGTACGCAAGTCAAGTGATCAACTACAATTAGAAAATGGGTCGAATTTGCGCGATAGTTGGATGTGGCAACAGCAATTATCGACTTACTCGTTGGAAGAAAAGATTTTGTGAAAGCCATCAATGTAATCATGGGTCGGCTGGTTGCACTTGTCCGCACCCTTTCACTTTGCACCCTTTTCCTACCCATCGTCGTGATCCACAAATGCGGGCTAAGTGGATCAAAGCTGTCAATCGTAAAAACGAAAATACGGGAAAAAACTGGACTCCATCTGACGATGACCGCATTTGCTCGTCGCACTTTGTAGATGGACATCCTTCTGAAGAATGCCCGTGTCCAGTTAGCAATCTAGGCTACGTAACACCAGAACCCAAAATGCGCCGCCCTCCACCGAAAGATCGACCTACGCAATATACACCTGCCAACGTGCGCGACATTATCCCTCCGTGTATGCCGGATGTTGAGTCTGTAGTGAATGCAGATCATTCCTACACCTTCACGTGCAATTGTCAAGAAAACTGTAGGTGCATTGGATGTCTGGAAAAGCAAAAAGTGGTGATGCAACTGCGGTCACAGTTAGAGGAAGCGAAGGAGGAGCAATCAAAGAAGAAGTCTAAAGACAAAACCAAGAGTTTAAGAATTACATCAAAATTGTTGTCAACCGACGTTAAAGTATCGCAGAACACCGGCTTTCCTTCCAGGCAGAGTTTCTTTGACCTTTTTCAATATTTAGAACTCAAAGTGCCCAAATTGAAATACTGGAGTGGGGTCAAAAAAGTTGTCTCCACTAAAGCCCCCAGAGCATTTGCTGCAACACCGAAAAGAAGTGGCCCTACCAGAAAGCTCTCTGCTCTTGATGAAATGACCCTAGTTATGATGAAACTACGAATGGATCTGTCCAATGCCTTTCTTGCCGACCTGTTCAATATATCCAGCGGAACGTGCTCGGCAATTATTAACACCTGGGTGAAATTCCTGGCCATTGAACTTAAGCCTCTCATTTACTGGCCTGCGCGTAAAGATGTTAGACAATCTTTACCTTCATCACTAGCAGAAAAATACCCAACGCTCACCTGCACCATTGATTGCTCTGAAGTTTTCATCGAGAGACCATGCAACCTAAAGCTGCAAGCCTACACGTGGTCCGACTACAAGAAGTCAAACACAGTGAAATTTTTAATAGCCATTGCGCCCAATGGGATGATTTCCTTCCTCTCTGAATGCTGGGGCGGACGTGCTTCCGACCAGCATATCACTCGCGAGTCAGGGTTCCTTGGCAAAATTAGATACGGAGATGTCATCTTAGCTGACAGAGGTTTCCCCATACAGAGTGACCTTCTTTTCCGTGGCAGCACTCTAGAAATGCCACCTCCCGGTCACGGTTTGGAGCAAATGACTAAAAAGAATGTACTGAAGACAAAACGCGTTGCCAATGCTCGAATACATGTGGAGCGTGCCATCAACAAGATCAAGTGGTTTAGAATAGTCAAAGGTGTTTTGCCCATCTCACTTGTGCCTCTCATTGACGATATTCTCGTTATATGTGCAGCAATCTGCAACTTGCACCCCCCACTTGTGAAGTAAATGTTTATCTAATGTCAATGTTAATAAATCTTTATTTTATGGTAAAATAATCTTGCTTTTATTACTTGTTATGCATTAGATAAGTAAAACACACCAGTAATTTTCATTGTTTAATTTTATTGTATTAAGTAAAGAAATAATAAAGGTAAAACATACACAATATACAAACAGCTTCAAGTACAGGTACCACATAACACATCACTCTTAACATCTTCCGACAAACATGACAAAAACTAATTACAGCATTCACAAGACCAGTCACAGGCGTCATTACCATCAAACCCAACACACCCCCAGTGGAACCACTCTTTGCTCTTGTCACATTCACCACAAATAGCGAATTAAAGCAGAAGAAAACCTGTAAACACGCTCGAAAGGCACGAAATATCACAACTTGTGCAGCAAAACACACGCATCCACATCGAGTACACAAAAAGTTTTCCCGAATTGACCTTTCACCCGAGACCGGAAGCGCGAGACTCCGAAGGCGTCTATGTTACATTATAATATTTTAACGCAGTGGCTATCCGTACGGCAGCCGTACGAATAGCAGTTTGGTCTACTGTATGTACGGCGATTTTCATCCTATCAGCAACGGCTATTTTTGCGCATGCGCATAAATTGATACGGCCGCAAAAGTATCGTGCAGCATCTTTATATAGTGATTTCCTAAGCCCGCTTACCTTTAGCTGTCGTAGGGCGGTTGGCTACTTGCTGTGTCTTCTACTTGGCTGCTTTCTATACTTCACTAGCTTCTTCGTTGTTATCTAGCTGGCTAGTTCTCTTCTTCTTGGCGGGTCGGCTACAAGTGACCGTACAAGTGCCCAGTCACTTGTACATTTCTTTGCCGCCTAAAAGGCCAGGGCGGTTCCGGGGGACGTGTGTTACTAGCGCTGACACGTTAAGGGCCAAGCTCCTCAGGTGTCATACGCTTTTAATGCAACGCCGTCACGTTAAAGCCATTGGACCACAGCGGTGACGTACGTCACCACACTCCCCCCCCACCGTATGATGATGGAGTTGGACCCCACCCTGGACTTTCCCAACCCCCCCGGACCGATATGCCCCCCATCACATCTCGTAGAGTCGACAAGTATTCAGGGCAGTGATGTTAATAAGCTCCACTGGATCCTTGCCGACTTCCCGCGCCACCCAAAGCCGCCACCACCCCTATATGGCTGGGTGATGGGCAGTTAAAATAGGGGGCATCTGTCTCTAACAACAGGCGATCCAGGGGGATGGAGCGCAGGGCCTCGAGCTGGCAGGTACTGAAACCTCGCACCAGCCGAGAGTGAACCCAAAATGGACGTTCGGAAACTTCGACGCCCACCAGCTAACCACATCCCCAGATCCCGAGAAACAGTGGAGGTGAATCCGCTGCTCTCTGGGCACCTGACCAAGCAGCTGATACAGGGCACAGGGCATATGCAATATGCCTCTGTGCCGTCATCTCCCTTCATTCCCCGGATGTGCAAAACCAGCACATGCCGGGGCTCCAGGAGGGACAGCACGTGGTGTAGGGCATGCTGCTGTGTCCCCCATTCAGCAGGGGGGACTGAATGGTCTATGCCAACCTCCCCAAGACCGACAACTTCGGACCGTTTGAGAAGGTTGGACATCACCTGCATTTGGTCCGATGTGCACTTCGCTGCATGCTTGGGGTGAAGACCAATCGCGACCCGTATTTTGTGCTGCCCCAGGCGGATGATTTCCTCGACACTGGGGTAAGTGGCGGGGTCGCAATAGTTGGCCACAGCACCCCCAACGTCGACAGCGAAGGCAGACTGGGGCTTGGCAGCCATGAACAATTTACTCGGCCCAGACTTCCGTGATAGGCCCAGGGAAGTCAGGGCCCTGTCCCATGTGGAAGTGGGAATCGAAGGCCACAGGAAGCTGAGGTTCCGGTTCGGCAGGCCCCTGCCCCGCCCCGCTCCCCTCGAACCTACCACACTGTGCAGGCCGACGGCCCAAGTCCCAGACGAGCTCCTTCTCACGGGGCCCGAGCCGGGACAGCAGAGCCATCAGAGGTTGCCAGTGGAGGAGGACCGCGGGCGAATTTGGGGGCTTGAGACAGAAGCTATTAGGAACCGGATCCTCGTGGACCCGACAGAACTCCCGCATTGACTCCTTCAATAATCCCGTCGGTTCCCTCAGGCCTTGGCATCCAAAACCGCCTAACCCCTCTGCGAGGTGGACCAAGAATTTTAAGTCTCGGCCCGGCCCCAGCAGATAGTTGGCGATCACATGGAGGACAGACAATCGTTGCCTTGTCACATCCATGGGGTCCAGGCCTTCATTAAAAACCTCCGGGACATGTTTGGTAAAGCTGTGCGTTTTTGGAGACGCGTACGAATCCCCACACCCAGGAATGGGACATCTAGGTGTGGACTTCCCCTTGTGGCCGCCCATGTCCCCTCGGGGCGTCTCGCTTACAGCCCCCTGGGACCCACCCTGCACCACCAGGGGTCGTGAGTTGGCTGTTGATTGGGGGAAGGGGTCGTTGCCGATAGTCATGGGCTTGTGTGCCTTCTTCGACTTGGATGACCCTGCACCCCCCTTTTGCCGCTTTACAGGCAAGGTGATTATCAGCGCTGGCGCTGCAGTTGCCTGCGCAGCCGGCTGTTTTCGATCACCTGCCTTTGCCTTCCTTCCCCTTCGGGCTTTCTTACCTGCCCGTCTGGACTTGGAAGGGGGTCTTACATCGGGACCAGCCAAATCATCAGCGACACCTGGGCCTTCGATACATTCCACTTGCCTATGTGGATGACCCGAAGGCCCCAAACCAGTGGCAGGGGTTGGGTTACTAAGGGGAGAGCTTGGAAGATTGAAATCCTCCCCCTACCCAACAACTGACCCAGGATGGATACAGGTTCGGAATCTGAGCATTCCCCTGTACGTTCCAGCTCCATTGAAGACGTCGAAGCCTCTGCTCTAGCCACCTAGTGCCACCCATAACAAGGGATGACCCTTTCCAGAGGCCCCAAACATGGGCACTAAGCCTGGCCCTGCTGAGTCAGGGCGGCTGCTGCCCATGCCCCTCCCTGAGCTGGCTACAGGCCGCCCTGAGGACGCCTGCAACGTTCGCTCAGGGTCACTGGCGCCATCGTTAGCCGAAACATGCGGCAAGGACGGGTCTAAAGCGAGCCTGTAGTCCTTGCTTGGTCCGGTTGGCAACAGAGCTTGGACACGCCCCCTGCTAGGCAGACCGATAGGGAATACATTGCGGTGTATCCACTCTCGGCTCTGGAGCTGCAGGGACAGCGCTGTCTTAGCTGCCAACCGCAACCACTGCTGGTCTTTTCTCGCTTTCGCTTTAGTCACCTGGTGGATAAATGCTTCAACCCGCTGTGCCCCCGTTGTTTTTGGGCACAACATCAATTGCTCCACCAGGGACCTAGCAGGTATTAGACCCTCCTTCATTGCCCTGGCCACAATTCCACTCTTATTATGAGTTGCCATCCTGAAATCAGAGTAACAATTGGTGTATAGCTAATGTCGTGATTTACAGCGCCCACACCGGTACTTATCTATACTAAGTGCATCTGTCACCGTGACGTTCACGCAAGTGCCGTGGTACCATTCACGACAAAAGTCACACTGAATCATGAAACGCCCGTGACAAGGTTGGTGGCAAATGCAATACAACTCTTCGTCATCTTTGACATCTTCTTGACCCTCTGGCGGTTGTTTCTGCCAATTGGAAATCCACCTTGGCAGGTCCCGGTCTTTGCAGGGCTTGATGCGGTCGTGGTTGACGACGAAGAGGGCATTTTTTAGTTGCACTCTGAATAGAAAGTCGGATATGCGCTTCACGATGACCGCAGGTCCTTTCCAAGGGGGACTCAGCTTCCGACATTTCCCCTTCAAGGTGGCCGTATCTAGGATATACACCACATCCCCTTTTTTATACGACCTTTCAATTAAGCGGACATCGTAATTACGTTTCA
This sequence comes from Urechis unicinctus, assembly GCA_034190875.2. Taxonomy (NCBI): domain Eukaryota; kingdom Metazoa; phylum Annelida; class Polychaeta; order Xenopneusta; family Urechidae; genus Urechis; species Urechis unicinctus. Next base: position 55,138,788 of record CM067356.1, on the reverse strand, counting down.
TGCGACGCAGCGAGGTTTGGAGCTTAGTCCGGGCGACATCATGGGCACGGCCTATCTCACTCGTTAGCTGGGCGACGTAATCCGCTTCCTCAACTGTTCCTCCTGTATGATGAGGGAACTTTAGGTGTGCCGGTACATTGACTTCCCGCCCAAGCATGAGTTTATTGGCCGTAAAACCTGTGCTTCTATTAACCGAAGCCCTGAGTGCACCGGCCAGCTGCGACAAATGCATGTCCCATTGGTGTTGGTTCTTCCCAATGAAACAGCGTACTGCGTCCATTAACGTACGATTGAATCTCTCCACTTGTCCATTAGCAGATGGTCTGTAAGGTGTCGTGCGTGCCTTATGGATGTGGAGAGCTTCACACAATGCAGTGAAGAGGCGTGACTCGAAGTTTCTCCCCTGGTCAGAGAAAACTTGGAAAGGATATCCAAACCTGGAGAAGAACTCATTCACTGCCGCTCTTGCTGTTACCTCGGCAGTTTGACAGGGGAGAGGTATGCACTCGACCCATTTGGTAAATTGGTCAACCATCATGAGCACATACTCGTTCCCCCTTGAGGTACGCGGCAATGGTCCAAGGAAATCGAGGTGTACCCGCTCCATAGGCGCGCCTGCTTGGTATTCTCGCATTGCGCCCTTCCCTTGGCGGGTAGCCTTCTTGTTTTGGTTGCACGTGCTACAGGATGCTACATAGTTTTCCACATCCTGAGCCAAACCAAACCAATGGAACCTCTCTTTTACTTTGGCCTTGGTCCGTGCAACCCCCTGGTGGCCCGCAGATGGAATGTCATGGTGTAGATGGAGCACATCTTCCTTCAGACTGGTGGGGACCACCAGGTCCTTTTCCTGGACAGTCTTCCTTTCCTTGTACAAGACCCCATCTATTAAGCACATACTTTCTTTGTTGATCCAGTAGTACTTAGATGCAGGACTTGAGGAGAACAGGGTACCTTCCTCCGGTTCCTCTGCAATGCTCAGCCATCGAAGTAGGGCGCTAAGGTCCTTATCTTTTTTCCTTGTTGCTCTCTTACTTCCTCAGTGCTAAAGCCCCAGCAGGATGGATTCTGAAAGGCAGCTGGGTCCGCGTCGGTTACTGCATTACAACTGCGGACTTCTACCTGCTCTCCGTGTCGAGTCACTTCTATAAAGGGCCAGCCTTCCGGTAAAAGGTCCTCTTCTTTAGACACCGGATCCCTGGTTTCTGTTGATGTGTGGGGTGCCTCTATCTGGCACCCCCTAAGGAGCACATCCAGGTTGGGAGCCACGTGGTCGCTTTCTTCAGCTCGCGCTTCCGGGGCAGCCTCTTCCATTTTTCGGGTGGCCAGAGGTACGATGTTGTCCACTTCTTGCTCGAATCTGCCCCAATCCCTCTCAGCACGAGCACAGTATTTGCATCCCTGACATGGCAAATCTTCTAGATCAACCCCAGCCACATAAGCGTTGCATGGCCCTGGTAGTGGATGCATTCTGGACAGGGCGTCTGCATTGGCGTGTTTCTTGCCAGCACGGTGCCGAACTACCATGTTGTATTGTGATAGTTCTTCCATCCACCGCGCCAGCTGTCCCTGGGGTTCTTTGAAGTTGAGAAGCCATGTCAGGCTCGCGTGGTCTGTTCGTATCACAAATGGGCTCCCCAGCAGGTAATGCCTGAACTGCCGGGTGAACCTTACAACCGCCAGCAGTTCCTTGCGTGTAGTGCAGTACCTGCGTTGCTCCTTAGTGAGGGCGAAGCTGCCATAGGCAACTACCCTCTCCTCACCGTCCTGGACTTGAAGCAGCTCTGCTCCCACAGCCACATCTGACGCGTCAGTGTCAAGGATGAACTCATCCCTCCTGTTTGGTAATGCTAAGACAGGGGGAGAGGTCAGAGCCTCCTTCAAGGCTTGAAAGGCGTCGCGCTGCTCTTTTTCCCATCTGAATCCTTGTTTTCCTGTTACTTGGTAGAGTGGGTCAGCCAACAGGGAGAAGTTTTTGATGAAGGAGCGGTGGTAATTGGCGAGCCCCATGAAACGTTCCAACATCTTTCGCCTTGGTGGGCTCCGGCCACTTGTCCACCACCGCTGTATCCGTCTCGGACATTCTTATATTGTCCCCGTTGACAATTCTCCCTAAGAACTCTACCTCTGTTTGGAAGAACAGGCATTTCTTCGGCTTCAGCTTCAGGCCATTCTGACGGAACCGAGTTAGAACCTCCCTCAGGGCCTGTAGGTGTTGTTCGAAGCTTGATCCGAGAACCAGGACGTCATCCAGGAAAGCCAGGACAGTGTTCCAATTGAGCCCCCGGAGTACCAAGTTGATTACCCTAGCGAATGTGGCAGGGGCATTGCATAACCCGAATCCCATCTTCACGTGTTCAAACAGGCCGTATTTGGTTATGAATGCAGTTTTCTTCTGGTCCTCTGTCTTGATTCCGATCTGCCAATATGCCGAATTAGCATCCAATTTGGAGAACCATGTGTTGCCCACTAGGGTGTCAAGGCAGTCATCCACTAGGGGGAGGGGGAATACGTCCTTGGTGGTTACATTGTTCAATGCTCTATAGTCTATACACCAACGTACCGTCCCATCCCTCTTCCGTACTAGCACTGGGGCTGAGGCCCATTCCGATGTCGATTCTTGGATCACGCCGGCATCCAACATCTTTCTTAGATGAGCCTCTTCCTCCTCAGCGAATCCTCGTGGGGTGCGCCTCATACGGACCTTGACTGGCTTGGCTACTCCGGTGTCAATGGAATGCTCTACCTTTGTAAAGTTGCCCAGGTCGAACTCATCCCTAGCAAACACATCCTTGTATGCTACTAGGGTTGTTTCCAATGCCTCGTACTGTGGCTCTGTTAGATGCTTGCGGGAGGCCTGCAGCATCTCGGTGATATGGTCAGGTGTGCATTCTTTGGCCTCCCCTTCTGTGGGTGTCCTGATCCCTTGCACTCGTGGTCCTGCCGGCTCTGGTGGGGATACATAGTTCGCAATTGGTCTAGCTCTCCCCACGAATTCTCCGGCCTTCAGTGTACAGAATCTGTCTGAGGGATTCAGGAACAACACCACCGTTTCCGTTCCGCCGCTTCTAATTGTACGAGGCACCAGTAAACCAGTTTCTGTTTCCGGTTCGACCAAATAGTCGGGCATAATGGCACTCACATCGCAAACGATCCTGCTCATGGAGTTGGGAGGTATGACATGCTTCCGCTTGACCGTTACTCGTGCGGCGGACAGGGTGTCTGTTGCCCTCCCAATATTGAGATTGACCACTTGATTGTCAAAGGCAAGGGTTGCGTTAGCCATATCTAATACAGCTTGCCACTTGTTGACGAGGATGTCAAATCCCAATAACAGGTCTTGTGCGATAGGTGCAACATATACTTCAGCCTGGTAGAGCTTATGGCCCACATTCAACTCCACCGGTCCCACAACGAACCCGGCCATAGCCATGTCTCTACCTGCAGTCAGTAGCCTGACATCCCTGACCTTCCGCGGCTGTGGGTTTAGCTGGCGGAAAACACGGTCAGACATAATCGTGGCTTCTGCAGCGGTATCGACAACGGCATCTACAGTCATACCACCAATCTGCACTGGTAGGGTAAACTGAGACGCGGATAGGAGTTGGCACACCAATACGCTTTCATTGGGCACCTCATCGGTTACCCTGCTACTGGCCAACTCCGTCACCGGTCCCCAACCCGTTGTGCATCATGAGGTCCCCTGTAGTTGTCCAATGGTGTCGATTGTGGTGACCCAATGGATTGAGGAGCCGAGTTTGCTTGATTAACTTGGGTAAGAGGGGGTATACGAGGTGCCATGGACATTCCTGTGGCGCCAGATGAGCTACCTTTTGCTCGTTCTCTCAGCCCTTGTCCCTTTAGTGCCGCACTACCTTCACCGGCAGTGCTGACATTCTGGGGAGGAACCGGAGGTGGCATTGGTGCATCGGCGGAAGTACACAGGTCGCCATGAACCTGTATCCTAGGCCCCTTACCCGCCAGAACCTTACCCCAGGCTCTACCTTTTACAGCATCACCACAACCCCCTACAGCCCCACAACCCACACAGACCGGAGGCACTAGTGTTGAGGGGATCGGCGACCTGCCCCTTGGCCCGACCCCTGGGCGTTTCCCGACTTTGTTCCCTGAGGAGTTCTGGGACTCCCTTCCCGGGCCATTGGGCATTCCCTCTTAAAGTGCCCCTGTTTCCCACAACGGAAACAGGGCCCAGCTTCTCTTTTGGGAGATTTATAACGGGAGGGACTCTGAGTGGCTTTGGGTGACCCCTGATCTTTCAGCTTTTGCATGGCCCTAGTCAGGGTCAGGACCTCACGCTGCAGCTGACTCATCAGGCGCGCGAGGCTCTCCACCTCACCAGGGCCAGTTACTGCTGAAACCCTTGGGGGTACCCCCTCCCCTTCCCTTCCCCGCCTCCGGGACTGCTTTCCGTAGCATGCCTGGTATTGTTGTTGGAAGTCCTTTACCAGGTCTATTGCTTCGCGGAGGGTTTGCGGGTGCCGCAAGAGGGTGTGGTGCGCCGCATCTCGATCCTGCAGCCCCTGGCAGAAGCGAGACACCGTCTGCCACACCCTGTAATTGTCGGGCAGGCCAGACAATGCCTCGAGTGACAGACTTCTGATTCTGTCACTCCACTCCATAAGGTCCTCCCCTGGTGCCTGCGTGGCCTGGTTGAACTTGGCCTGGGCGACCTCGTACAAGTCCCCAGACCCAAAGCGGTGCTCAAGTTCATCCATCACGACACCAAAGGGAACACCCAGATCATCCCCTATGATGGCGGAGTGGACCGCTGCCGCCTTTCCCACCATAGCCCAGCATAGGCATTCGCTCTTCTGATCCTCAGACCAGCCGCGAGCGAATGCATATCGCTCAAATCGCTGCCGGAAAATCTTCCATCCCCGGACTCCATCAAATGAAAGGCCCCTAGGGAGGGCCTTGGCGGGGTCCCATCCCCTGCTGTCATAGGGACCTTGGTTATTCCGGTGGTCAGCGACAGGAGCGGCGCTGTATGCAGAGTAGGGGGCCGCAGTTACCGAACGCGGCAACTGTTCAAAGTGGCCCGAGGCGTTCCCCGCAACCCGAGGCCGCTCATACCCACCCTGTGCCGGGAACCTCGACCCGGGACGCCCAGTATAATGGAGATCAGGATTACCCCTCGCACTCCCGACAAATGGTACCGTCGGAGGTGTGACAGGCAACCGTCTCCTTGGCGACCGCATAGTCCCCACAGAACAGGCATCCCATGGTCGGTTCAGCGGGGGGGTGGGAAGCAGCCTACGGGGGGAAACAATATTACCCCACATTCCCTTAGGGCTGGCAACGGGATGGCGATAAGGAGTGCTAACAACCGCAGCTTGAGGTGGACGGGGGTGTCCCTCAAAACCGGGAGGAACGCGAGGCAGGGCCGCAGCATAACGCCCGTCGCCCCCATCCGCAGGCACGTCACGGCGGTAGTACCCCCGGAAGTCTCCGACCCCATGTAGCAAGGCGTCGCCGCAAGCCCCGACATCCCCCGACTGGTAGGGAGGCGAGACTGCGTCGACACCTGCAAGGCCGGAAGACCCCAAGTCCAACTCCAGACCCGCGACCCGCCGAGGAATGGGGGCAGGCGTAGACGGCACACGCGGCCAACCCCTCCACTCCTCCCCGACCTGGATACCGCCGACACTCGGGGTTAGTTCCATCGTGGAACCCCGCTTCCGCATACCCGTCCAACCTGGCGCATGCAATCCCGCATCCCGCGAACCGCCTGAAGCACCGAGTGCTTGTATCCCGCCGCCAAAACCCTTATCCCATGCCTTGCTGTTTTGCGGTGGCTCGCTCTGTGTATCGTTACGTCCCGCGCCGCCCAGCGCGGGGTTTGGCGCGAAATCCACCAACGCGAGCGCCGCCGATGACAGGCTCCCCCGAAGCAAAGCCCTCAAAGACACCTCCGTGTGAAATTGCCCTGTTCCTCCCTGATCACAACAATAGCCGCGGCCAGTTTAGCCCCCACCCCCGGTATTAAACAAAGCATATTAGCCGGGGCATAATTGATAGAGATAGGGGCGTTAGGGGCCGCGCGCGGGAAGGACACATCACAGGAGGCCATCATCAAGAGCTCGACAACAGAGAAACTCAATCAAAACGGTTACGCTGATAGAAATCCGCCCTTCACGAAAACACTACCACGCAATGAACACAGCAAGGCAAACGACAAGCAACCGTAACCCTACAAACAACCACGGCACTTACGTAATAGTCAACTTAAATAGCATGCACAAATCAAGCTTGACTAAAGTAAGGCGTAAGGCAGCAAGGCCAAGAAACCACCAGGTGTCAAAAGGCGTACTAATATTTCCTGCGCAAAAGCGTCTAATTAAAAAGTCAGGGCCAGAAACGGTATAAAAACCAGACGTAGATACGATCACTTCTGACACCAATATAGTGATTTCCTAAGCCCGCTTACCTTTAGCTGTCGTAGGGCGGTTGGCTACTTGCTGTGTCTTCTACTTGGCTGCTTTCTATACTTCACTAGCTTCTTCGTTGTTATCTAGCTGGCTAGTTCTCTTCTTCTTGGCGGGTCGGCTACAAGTGACCGTACAAGTGCCCAGTCACTTGTACATTTCTTTGCCGCCTAAAAGGCCAGGGCGGTTCCGGGGGACGTGTGTTACTAGCGCTGACACGTTAAGGGCCAAGCTCCTCAGAGGTGTCATACGCTTTTAATGCAACGCCGTCACGTTAAAGCCATTGGACCACAGCGGTGACGTACGTCACCACATTTAGTTGGAAGCGTTCGAACAACACAGAATTCATCTTGCTCCTGAATAGTAGTTTGTATTTGAAACGTTTTTTGTTCATCAACGACCTCTGTTAGCATGGCTGATGCGGATCACATTAAAGAGGGATAGGAATATTCCTCTTGGGAACTTTTCCAATCTGCATTGAGAAGTTATGAAAAGAAGAAAAATGTCCTTTTTCATCGGCGGGATAGCAAACGAGTGGAAAGAGCCAACTTTTGGCAAAAGTAAGTCGGTTGTACAAGTAAATAACGCTGTACGATTTTTTGCTGTACGAATAAGACCCATTTGAATTTCTGCTGTACGAATAAGCTCCATTTGAATTTCTGCTGTACAAATAAGCTCCATTTGAATTTCTGCTGTACAAATAAGCTCCAGTTTAATTTCTGCTGTACAAATAAACTCAATTTGAATTTCTGCTGTACAAATAAGCTCCATTTGAATTTCTGCTGTACGAATAAGCTCCAGTTTAATTTCTGCTGTACAAATAAACTCAATTTGAATTTCTGCTGTACAAATAAGCTCCATTTGAATTTCTGCTGTACGAATAAGCTCCATTTGAATTTCTGCTGTACGAATAAGCTCCATTTGAATTACTGCTGTACGAATAATTAAGCTCCATTTGAATTTCTGCTGTACGAATAAGCTCCAGTTTAATTTCTGCTGTACAAATAAACTCAATTTGAATTTCTGCTGTACAAATAAGCTCCATTTGAATTTCTGCTGTACGAATAAGCTCCATTTGAATTACTGCTGTACGAATAAGCTCCATTTGAATTACTGCTGTACGAATAAGCTCCATTTGAATTACTGCTGTACGAATAAGCTCCAGTTGAATTTCTGCTGTACGAATAATTAAGCTCCATTTGAATTACTGCTGTACGAATAAGCTCCTGTTGAATTTCTGCTGTACGATGAATAAACTTATTGTTGCAGAACTTTCAAGCTGAACTGTGAGGCTTCCATTCTCCTTGTGGCCGACCGCAAACGACAGGTGCTAGTGGTGACACAACTGCGGGATAACCACAACCACTCTGTCGAGTCAAGGTTGTTCGATCTCTATCCAGAGAATAGGAGACTTGAAGAGGAGCAAAAGCAGAAAGTTGGGGAACTTTTTGGACTTGGTGTAACTGTAGAGAACATACGTTCCCACCTCGTGCAGCAGTTGGACAAGGTTGTCTCCAGGAACAGGGATGCCAATTTTCCGCGGATGCGCGGAAATCCACGGATTACGTGGCCGCCAGGGTCCATTGGGATCCATTAATCCGCAGGGGGCCTTTGCGGCCCAATGGCCCCAGGCAAATTTTCCTCTTTTTTTACAAAATCCTGTTGGCATCCCTGAGGAAGGACCTGCACAACATCCGCGTCTCTCTGTGTGGCAACAAAACTGATGAGGCCAAGGTTATCGATGTTCTAGATGGCCTTTTGCTCCAGGACCCGAATTCCTCAGTGGCAGTGAAGATGACAGACCAAGTGATAGTCACTGTTATTGCTGTCCAGACCAGCACCATGGCAGAAAGCTACACCAAGTTCCCAGTAGTCCTGCTTATGGATGGAACCTACAGGACCAACACAGACAGGATGCCACAGTGCAGGTAAAGGATGGGAAAGGCCAGACATGTGGCTATGCTTTCATAGCGGAGGAAAGCCATGAGAACATTGATTTTTTTGCTTAACCACATAGTTCAAAGGAACCGAGAAGCTCAAAAAAAGACCAGGAACTTTGTCATCGACAAAGACTTAACAGAAGTGAAGGCCATAAAAAATGTTTTTCCGGATACACACATTGTGATATGTGCCTTTCATGTGAGCAAGACTTTCAGGCAGGAAGTTGCCAAGCTGTAGTGCTCCCTTGAGGAGAACGAAAGGATCCGGGTAATCCTTCAGCAAATGCTCCATGCCCGAACGACTGGCGCCTATGAGGAGTCATTCAAGAGTTTGCAGAAAACAGCTCCAGATAGGCTTAATGCATACTTCGTGGCCAACTGGCATAGTTGCCAGTGCCAGTGGGTCCGTTATCTCGTTGATGTGGATTTGACTCTGGGGGTGATAACTACAAACAGTCTAAGAGTCCCTCCACCAAAAACTCAAACGCGTAGTACATGCCAATATGACTGGCTGATTGCTTGCAGTCTGTCATTGAGTATTACCAAGGCCAGATGGACAACTCCTCTGTTATGAAGAGTTTGGGTGACGTCCAGAAAACCGTTGACAGGGACCCCTCCAGACAAGAGGCAAGTCAGTACTGTGACATCCTGACGCCATACGCCCACAATTTGCTTAACACAGTTGGGTTTTGTACTGTTATGTACAGGTAAAACTGGCCGGCTACAGGTATGTCATGATATCTCACTGCTTTGGTGCATCAAGCACCTTTGTCAAAGGACGCCAGTCAACAGGGGAACACTGGATGCTGTTTGTGGCAGACATTGCAGACAACTCGCTCCAATGGAATGACCGCTACAAGGATGGCGAGGCTCAGCTGGTTAGCCACTGGCAGTAAGTCTCACCAGTTCTCCAACTCACACTGTTCACACAAGCACACTGCAGATCAAAGAATAGGAAATGAAGGAGATGTTTCATTTTTATTTGTTTTGTGTTCTCAGGAAGTACATGAACATAAGAGCCAGAGTCACTGGGGAAATCCTGCTGGACTGGCAGCATGAACCTTCACTCAGTGGGCAGCAAAGTGATGGGTCCAGCTGCGGCATTTTTGTCCTAATGGTATGACCCATTCTGTTTCTGTTCATTTCTTTATGTTAGGCTATTTGTTTGGATTTGTTGGGTGACTTTTTATGAATGGCCATTCATAGATGATGCATGATAAAACTGTAACCACTCCTGACTGCTTTCAGAATGCAGAGGCATTGGCTTGTGGGGCTCAGCCATCAGTCATGGATCAGCAACACTGCTCAAAGTACAGATGCTATGTTGCTAACCGCCTCATGACTGCTGATGCAGCCTCTAACAACAGATGTGCTGCCATGGAGAGATGTACAAATCCTCCCATAATAAACAAGTGAAATGGGTGCTCTGCTCTGGTTTCTACTTGTGGTACCACTTTCAGTGTGCCAATGTTACCAAAGTGACCCAGAGGCAATTTTTTCTGCCCTGGTTGTTAAGTTGCTGAGGTGCCCAGAGGCAATGGTTCCTGACCTTGGGAAAGGTGTGTGTGTGTGTGTTTCATAAACTGTTTTTTCTTAGTTATAAAGTAACAGTTTCATGTTGTATGGCTAATGTTCTGGTAACATGTCATTACCGCATTATGTTTTATGCATGAGCCAACCTAACTCATAACTACTTGAATGTGTTGTTGCTGAGGTGCCCAGAGGCAATTGTTCCTGTCCTTGGGAAAGGTGTGTGTGTGTGTTTCATGAACTGTTATGTTTAAGTTGTAAAGTGTGAATAAACATTTTTCACAACAAATTTTACAAATTATTTCTTTACTTTTACCAGCACTCTGTTGTACATTTCTATCAATCCATAGCTATATCTTTTAAATTTGATTACTAAGCCAAGGAGGTGTTTTGTGATAGTGGAAAAAGACTCCATATCCTTAATATTTTGGGTATTTTTCTAAATATGCAAATACTTAATTACAACAACTAAGTTCCATCCAACTAGTCCATGCTTCTAGGCCTTTCTCTTCTTACCTTGTACAACATTGCTAGGCAAAGTATTTACACAGCTAAGAGCATATATATATTGAAGTTCCACATCACACCACAACACTTACAATGACATGGTACTATGATGAAATATGTTGAGCTGTCCTGAAAGACATTAACTGTATAACTAGCTACTCGTATTGTGCGCATAGCCAAAACAACCGATATATATCTTATTCGTACGAAGAGCCAAAATGCACCCTATTAATCATACGAATAGCCAAAACACTTTTATTCGTACGGCTGCCGTACGGATAGCCAATTCCCATCTTATTCGTACGGCTGCCGTACGAATAGCCTATTCCCATCTATTCGTACGGCTGCCGTACGGATAGCCAATTCCCATCTTATTCGTACGGCTGCCGTACGAATAGCCTCTGCCATATTTTAATTAGCCAAAAAGCCCTGCGCATCTCCGACCGTACGTTGCCCTGTCAAAACAACATGCGCTTGGAGTTTTCTTGTGACACTGTTATTAATTAATTGGATTCAATAAATATAAACGTGTTGCGATTATCATCAACCTCCCTCCTCCCTCACCTCTCGATAAGGTCGCGCTGAGATGTTCCATATTTGGAAGATAGCGTTAAACATTATGATTCAATCCGTTATGCCGCGCCACAAGCAAGTCAAGATTGAATGTGTGTGGCGAGCAATCTATGTTCGATTGCCCCAATAAACATTTACAAGAGCCAACACCTCATTGATTATTCCCATAAAAATGAACAAGCTATGGCAAAAGTAATTACTATAATTGTCCATGCGCGCTGTCAGACCGACCAAAGCATATTGGTCGCTTCGAAAACGAATGAGTATTCGACCATCACTAGCCGAAAGTTACCGTAATGTGAATTCACATAATATCGATTGTTTACAATATTTGGTTAATATTGGTATTAATATGGATGTTTTCGCTGGGTTTTTTTTATGCAATATGAAATATATTAGATTAAGTATCAATATATATCACAATAAGCTAGTATTTGCCCATAAAAGTCATTTCATCAATGCAGGTTAAGATTACAACCATTCTTGCAAGATATAACGGGGCACTGAAAATATCGCTCCTCCTAACACCTGTGATAAAGTTCGTAGCACACGAAAGATCACAGGTCTCATCGTTGACTTTGGTAAGCTGCAAGATGTCATGGAAGTTCATCTGAGGAAGTTGACAATCATTTAGGTAGCATCCTGTATCACAACCAGACAGGTAATCTCATGTAAGCAAAGCTTCACAATGTAGTAGCGATCACATTTCAAGAGGACCCATCCTATAACAACAACAACAATACCGCAATAAAACATCTCAAAGTGATGAACACTGAGTCATGATCAGAATGATATGCATCGTGGACATCATTGCGGCATTCTATTTCTCGATTGAAGTAAATATGATCTAATAATGTTCCATTGTCAGTTAGTTGTATGTACTTTGACATATTGCTGGAAACCATATTCATTCATAAGAGTTAGCATTGAGGTGTTACCACACAGAATGTCATCATTGAAATCTCCAATCACAAACGTTGGCACTTGCAACGGCATAAAGAGTAAAAGGTTTTTCATCTCGTGTACGAAACAGGTCATAGATTGCGAAGGTTTTCGGTAAACAACAGCCACAACTATACGGGATTTGGAAGTTTGTATGGCAACAATAGTTGACTCTTCTCAAGTAACCTTTATCTTGTCTATAGTGCTTTTGGTTGCGTTTTGATACACATATCATGACACCATGCTGGCCATTATGAAAGCAATGTAATCATGCTTTTGAAAGAAAGAGTCATTATCATGCCGAGGCGTGAGATATGGTTATGTGAAACATATTACATCTGTTTTGGAAAGAATTTCATTTTCTTCTGGGCATTTGAGGTCAACCATTCTATCGAAGAAATTAAGTTAAGATGGCCAACCGTCAACCATTCTGGGTTGCTCAGTGCAAAAAGACCAGGAGGATAATATTGTGGTATGCACCTTGTTCGCATGTCTATCATCTCATCGGCAATTTTTGGATTTGTCTTGATAGCTTTGGCATTGAAATCAATTATATGAAGACCTGACAGGTTCTTAACTCGTCTGAATGCAACATAAACTTGCCCTTTGCCAAACTTTGCAGCTTCCTTCATGCTAACAACAATTTGTTCAACGGTAAGACCTTGACATTTGTGAATGGTGACAGCCTATGCAAGAGGGTGTGGGAACTGACGTCGAGCAATTTGTGCACCTTTCCACTTGTTTTATTTGTCCATAGTGACCATCATGTCTGAAAATGGGGACTGATTCTGGATATTGCTTTTTTGCCAACATTCTCATTGTCAAATCTAACCAATACAACCAACACTTTATGTGAATTATCCACGATAACTGCAGTGACTGTTCCTATGACACCATTTACCAATCCGTCTGATGTATCCACGTTATATAAAACCATTTCTTTTACACCAATACAACGCTCTAATATTGTGTGTAGTCCTCTAGTTTCAGTACGGGATTTGCATCCACTAATATTTTCCAAGTCAACCAGTCCAGTGCTATCTCCGTTATCATCAACTGCTTTGGTTAAGACACGATCCTCTTTTCTTGGAGCTAGAGCATTCAATCGTTCGGCATTCCAATAATCAACATCCCAATTCAAAGCAAATACGTGTAGGATGTCTTCGGGGTAGTTTGCATCATGATGCTTGATCTCTTTAGACTGTTCGTAATCTACAGAGCAATTCTGCAAAGAATGAGTCATCTTCCTGTCGCCTGATCTCATCAAGTTTGTGAAGCTGAATGTGTTCTTTCCACAGAGAACCACGTAATCTGGCAAGCGGGTCACGTACAGGGTCAAACATGTGACTTTGTTTCACTGAAGCAATTTGGAATAGATCGCCAGTATGCACACATTACCAAACAACGCGGTTTCATCCTTTCACCCCTTTTTATCTAATTCAGTCTCTGTTGTATGCTTAATAACATGTCTGATCCAACCATGGAAACTTCACCAATGACCTTTAAGCTAAAAAAATTCATTTTCATGCGTAGAGAATCAAGTTTTTCACATGTGAGTGACTCATTTTAACCAAATCTTCTAGCTGTCAGCAGTTATGCAGAGAGAATAGTCAAACCTCCTACATTGAATGCAGCTTCGTTTTGTGTCAGAACAAATCAGTTTTATGACATGACTTTTACCAACTCCACCTAGGCCACTTAGAAATACTCTGTATTGTTCGTCACGTGTGCCCTGTTTCATTGACACGACTGCTCTCTTGTACCATTGCCTATGGTAGAATACAATCTGTCTCTGTTTGGTATTCAGTCTGCGCACCATTTCTCTATATTCTGGGGGAGAAATTCTTTCTTTATCAACAACTGATTCATATCGAGCCACAATGTCTGAGGATGGTTCACCATATTGTGTGTTCAATAAGATGAACATTAGCACCAAGATCTTCCTGTTCTATGTCTCTTTCTAACTCCGAACCTTCGGCACGATCATTAAAATCTTGTTCTGTTTTGGGAGCAATATTTGACCACATGTGAACCGGCAGACCATTGACTGCATGTTCATGAACAGCTTCATCAATCAATTCCATGTTTTTGGTGAACTGGTTTTCTATTTCCATGCATTCATCTTTCCGAGCAAAATAGTGTGTGCGGGAGTCAGCATAAGTGCCAAGTATTATAATGCTTTTCTATTCTAAAGTTACCCCCTACCACTCACCTTAATTATCGGCACGATATGGCCCGTGGGTAGGTCAAAGTCCTCTGGGAAATCGAACTCCCGAGGGACTATATAACCTGTCCACGCATATGAATTAAGGGAGACCATCTAGTCAGGGACAAGATTCAGACCGAGATTTCCAGGGAGCTTCATTGTTAAAACTTAAATAAATCGAATAAGCAACTCTACTCCAGGACTCGCGTTATTTTCCTCTGGCTAGTCCCCACTCCAGCAACCACAGGCAGCAACGAACGAAGGAGAGCGCATAAGCTAGAAACTCTAGTATATGAGTATTGGCGGGCCATATCGTGCCGATAATTAAGGTGAGTGGTAGGGGGGAACTTTAGAATAGAATAGCATTATAACACAAGTAAGTCAAGGTCTTCATCTAGCCACAGTACAAATAGCATCATTTCTGTAGAAATTACTCGCATCATCTGCTGAACGGTACTTTCTGAAACGGATAACAGCCTGAGATCTGCGTCTGTGCATTTGACTCATTCCATTTACAAGCACAATGTGTTTTGGCAATTCAGCTCTTTCATCAAGTGAAACCGTGTAGGTGCTAGCACATTCTGCAAGACACATATGTTCAAGATCCAATGGCCTAGCAGCATATCTTATCACAATGTTTTTTTGGAAGACATCTTCAACACTATCCTCTTTGTTTTCCTCTTTTTGGTTTCAAAACTGCACTACGCTCCATCTGAGGATTAGTGTCTATGAAAACAACCTTTCTGCTCCATCGTCTCATGGGCATTGACAGAATTCTATACACCGCTTCTTGTGCACTCAATTCTGTGTGGTTTAGAAATGTGGATGCAACATGTCTCAAAATTTCCCTCACATCGCTGTCTTTGTATTCATTTGCTGCTTGTTTCAACAATTGACCTATGCCATTCTCACCCTTTTTGTCGCATAAGAACAAATGTACATGATACATGCATATGCATCCACAATAAATTGCAGATCTATATTGGCCAAAAATGCTTTCAAGACAGTTGGATTGAAAGGAGGGGTATTGGAGTCACTCGGCTTGCGTTGTAGAACTATATGTGTTCCCTTTTCTGACACTTTCAATGCATTGATGTAATCATTAATGTCTACATCTGCTTTTTCTAGCAAATCATCCAGATAAATGTCTGCAACTGTTTCTTTGTCGCTCAACACTTTAGAGACCTTATCATCTTGTGATTCTCTTGCAATGAGTGTTTGTGGGCTGGGAGTTTTAGGATAGTCGAATCGGAACTTCCCCTTTCTACGACAAGAGGCTGAGTGTCTGTGACTTTGTAGCTTAGATACATAGTCTGTCTTTTTAATGAGGGCCTTCGACACTGAGATATGCTAATCAATGAACTCACAGATTTCTTTTTCTGAGTTTTCATCCAGTTTGGGAGTATTTTTGACCCACAGCAATGTGTTTGCGTGAGGAGAGCCTCGGGCTTGAAACTCTATTCTGATAGCAAAATCAACAATTTCAACAATAGGTGTAATGATATGATAGATAATAGATATAGTAAACACAGAGCCGTCAGTCTGGTTGGAACTATATAATTGTGAACCATCTTCATACGCGATACAGAGGTATGACATTCCCCTTGTTTAAAAAAAAAAATAATAATAATAATAAGAAGTAGAACATGAGCAATACTAAAACATTAATCGCGAATATGTGATGACACATGGCTAGTATTACAGCCGAGCAATATCGTTAACAAAATTCGTTGTATTTCTTGTCAAAAATAATTATTCATAACCCAATACCATATCTAACTACTCATTCTTTCATATATAGAGTGGGCTACTCAAGAAACCTAGCTGGTCTTCTTATGACCCGACCCGACCGGCTACATGTGATGCCTGTGGAACCTTTGGAGGGTGTTGGAGGGCACACATCGGGAGGAGCAAAAACGCGCTTGGGTCGTGGCCTGTGGTGGAGCTTCCGTAGAGGGGTCGCCTGGTGCCTGTTGTGCCACGCTGTTTGTTTCCCTGAGATGGTGGCGGTTCCTTCGAACTGTGCTGCCACCATTTGTTTCCACTGTGTAGCTTCTCTCACTGTCGCGGGTCATAACCCGGGCCGGGAACCATTCCTTTTGTCGCCCATCAAATACAGTGACGTTCTGTCCTGCGTGGAGTGGCGGTAGGGGTTTGGTGTGGCTGTCACCGTATTCCTTCTGGAGGGGTGTCCTCTGTTGATGGCGGTCTTGGTACGCCTGTACTGGGTGATGCTCAGCTCTGCTAGGTAGTACCGTTGATACAGGCCTATTGAATAGCATCTCCGCGGGGCTTGGCAGAACAGCATCAATAGGGGTGGCCCTAAGGTTCAACAGCGCTCGGTCGATGTCCTGGTGAGATCTGGCACATTTAATGATGGTCCTCTTCACGTATTTGACTCTGTTCTCGATGAACCCATTCGATCTGGGATACCTTGGGCTGCTTGTGGTGTGCGTAATGCCCCATTCAGTGCAGAATTTGTCGTACTCACTCAAGAAGCATGGCCCGTTGTCGGAGACGATCTCTCTTGGAGTTCCGAAGAGGCCTAGAATGTGCTTGGTCGACGATATTACTACCCTTGCTGTCTGGGACGTCAGCGGTACCACTATGGGGTATAAACTGTAGTAGTCAGCTATGATGAGGTAATCCTTGCCCTCGACAGTGAAGAGGTCGGTCCCAAGCTTCGTCCATGGGGTGCTGGGTTTCTCGTGTGACTTGAGAGGCTCGTGTGGTTGGGCAGGTTGAAGGCTTTGACATTGGGGGCATCCCTTCACCAGGGCTTCAACATCCTTGTGCATCCTGGGCCAGTAAACGCTCTCACGGGCCAACCGACACGTTTTCTCTATGCCTTGGTGGCCCAGGTGAAGTTGGTCGAGGATGTCTGCCTGGATCGGCTCAGGGATGAGGACCTGTCGTCCCTTGAAGATGACACCATTTTCAATCGCAAGCTCGTCACGGAAACTCCAGAAGTCTCGCAAATCCGTTGGAAGCTCCTTTATGTCACCCGGCCAACCTGTGAATATGACCTGGGATAAAGCTGCCAGCACCGGGTCTCGCATTGTCTCAAGGCGGATCTGCTCCTGTTTAGCTGTGGAGAAGTTGAGGAGGTCGATGTGGTGGCCATCATACATCCCATCCACCCTATGATCAAGGCTGATTTCAGCCGCTCTCGCTGGATTGGGCAGGCGCGATAGGGTGTCGGCAATCGTCATCTCTTTCCCCGGGCGGTACTTGAGATCAAAATCGTACCCCTGGATCTTTATCATCATCCGTTGCAGCCTTGGTGGTGCAGTGTGGAGCGGTTTCTTGAAGATGGTCTCCAGGGGTTTGCAGTCCGATATGATTGTGAAGGTGCGACTGTATAGGTAGTGATGAAACCTTTGGAGGCCGTGGACAATGGCGAGGCATTCTCGTTCTATACTGCTATAGTTGGACTGCGTGGGGTTTAGGGCTTTGCTGGCGAAGCATATGGGAACGGTGTCCTGTACCAGGGCGGCGCCCAGGCCCTTCATTGATGCATCCACCTCTAGTGTGAGGGGTTTTCCGGCGTCGTAGTATTTCAGCCCTATGTGGTTCGCTGCGATCTGCTTGATAACCTCAAAAGCAGCCTGATGGTCGTCGTGCCACACGAAGGGAGTCTCTGCCTTGGTAAGGTCCCTTAGGCAAGCTGAGTGGGTCGGTAGGTTTGGAATGTGTGGTCCTAGAAATGTGGCGAGGCCGAGGAATCTTTCTAGGTCCTTGCGGTCTGCTGGCGCTGGCATGTTCGTGAGGTCTTGCACCTTGATCGGATCCGGGAATACGCCATGGTCAGTGTATAGTCGCCCAAAGAAGGTGATCTGCTTTGCTTTGACCGCACATTTTGTGGAATTTAGCTTCAGACCTTCCTTTCGTGCAACAAGAAGGAACTCGCATAGCCTCCTGTCGTGTTCTTCTTCTGATTGTCCATAGACCACTATATCATCACTGATACCTGTGCAGCCGTCACATTGCTGAATGATGCGATCCATGTGTTCCTGGAACGCGTCTTGGCTGATGCACAGCCCAAACGGCAACCTCTTGAAGCAATATCGACCAAATGGTGTGCGGAACGTGGTCAATTCCTGGGATTCTTCGCTGAGGTGTACACTCCAGTAACCGGCTTTCGCATCTAGTTTCGTGAAGAATTTTGCCTGGGCAAAGGCAGGTGTGATTTCCTCCACTGTAGGTATTTGGTGGGGCCTTTTCCTCAGGGCTTGGTTGAGCCTTTGAGGGTCCAGACACACACGAAGGC
The DNA here is from genome assembly GCA_034190875.2 of Urechis unicinctus. Lineage (NCBI taxonomy): Eukaryota > Metazoa > Annelida > Polychaeta > Xenopneusta > Urechidae > Urechis > Urechis unicinctus. Next base: position 55,120,374 of record CM067356.1, on the reverse strand, counting down.
TTCCATCCTTTTTCAGAGCGTATGTGAGGCTGGAACACCAATCTGTGGCTTTTGTGACCTTTCGAATGATTCCCTTTTCCTCCATTTGATCCAGCTCTGTCTTGATCTTGGGCCCGAGGTGTATGGACATCCGGCGCGGTGGGTCGATAAATGGGGTGGCATCGCCCCTAACTTGCAAATGTTCCTCACCCTGGAAATTGCCAATGTCGTCAAAACAGTCTGGAAACCAGGTGATCAAGTCCTGTAGGGTGTCGAGCTTGGTGCCTGGCGGGGGGACAGGGACCGGCAAGAGAGTGGTCGCTGGGTCTCTTCCCGATGGAGGCACAGGGGCGGGCAGGTCTGTAGTTCCTGGCCCTTCTTTCTTGGCAGCATCCACTTTGATCTCAACGATACCCATTGATCTGCAAGTTGGCAACCCCAAGATGGCTGGTCCATTGACATCAACGACAAAAAACTTGCTAGCGGTGGCAACCTTGTGGTTAGGCTTCCGGATCTGGAGCGTTATAGATCCCAGACATGGGATGTAGTCACCCCTGTAGGAAGTCAGTTTCACCCTTGGCTCTGGGTGTAGGATCTCTGAAGGGTCTGTGGCTCCAAACATTTGCCGATAGGTACGCATGGGCAAGGTATTTCCACCCGCGCCAGTGTCGACCTTGAGTCGTATTGGCCCTTTGACGGGAGGGTTGTCATGTTCCACCATTAAGGTTGTGTATGCCTCTGATGGACCGTCTGTCGAGATATCTGAAATGGTAATCACATTGAACGCTGCGGCGTAATCAACCGACTCAACTGCTTCCTCCTGCGATTCATTCACGTACAACTCGTGTTGCTTCCTGAAGCCGGGCTTGTACTGATGTGCCCTTCTAGTGTTGGCTTGAGGTTTCCGATCCTGTTGGGCTGTAGTTGGCGAGTTACAACTGGCCCTCGTATCTGGTGCTGTATACTTGTCGTCCTGTAACGGCATGGTGCCGCCTCTCGTTCTGCGACACGCTTTCTTCCAGTGCCCCTTAGCGCCACAGGCTGAGCATCTGTCGCGGTAGGCCGGACAGGACCCAAAAGCATGTCTCAGGGTGCAATTTTGGCATGGTTTATTGCGACTAAAAGACTGGGCCTGGGAGGAGTCCCTGTTGGATTTCATAGCATCTATGTTGGTGGTGTAGAGGGATCTGAGAGACCGCTGGCTGGCCTCTATGGCTTCATAATCTCTTCCCCGCTCTATAACCTCTTTGATAGGGTGCCCGATCGCCTTAGTCAGAAGCTCTTTCCTGAAATCTACAAACCTGGTTGACAGAATTACCATCTCAATAAGTCTTTCATTTAATTCTGCCTGTTCGAACACACATTTGTTTGCCTTCTCCCTCAACCTAGAGACATACTCAGTCACACATTCATCATCCTTTTGTCTCATGGACGCAAGCTCAAGCCTGTGGACACGAAAGTTTATTTTAGCAGAGGCATCCACCTAACTCTCTATAAGATTCCAGATCTGATCTGGGCTTTTCTGTTCAGTCTCTGTCAGTCCGAATGCCATGATTCTACGCATACCTTCATCCCCCAGTGCGAGCTTAATCTTCGTGGCCTGTTTGGCAGTGTCAGTGATCTCGCCATCCTCAAAGTACAGCAGCATTCGAGCCTTAAACGCCCGAAACGAGTCCGCCAGTGGCTCGTGTTGCCAGTTCATTTCTGGTGTTTTCGATTGTTTAACCGCCATAATTCTCCCGTATTATCGCTCACCGGAAGTAGCGTATCGGTCTGCAAACGGATTATTTATTCGCGTAGAGTTTTGAGTTATGGCTTCGTTCGCCGAAGGGGGTGTCTGGAACAGCAGATGTTGACATGACTTGCGGTAGGGGGTGTCGGGAGCAGCGAAAGTTGACACCGGAAGTCTGCTTTAGTCCTTTTCGTCTGTCATCACAGCGCGGAAGGACACGGCACTGTCGGGTACGGCAACATAGTTCTGGGTTGCAGCGGCTATGGCGCACACAAATATCACACAAGTTCTCTCAGTATCGGCTCAACACAGTCAGTAGAGTGTTGTGGGAGCGCAGTAGTTGCCGGAATGTTTCCGGGGACGGCGGCGACCGAGTTGTGGTCGGCAGGCAAAAATGGCGATCTCAGCCGGGCGGCGGCGTCTGCTCGTCAGCGGGAGCGAAACGGTAAGAATTGTCCGGTACAGTGCAGTCGGAGATCCGAGATGTGGTTCACACGTATCTATAGTCCATCGGAATTCATGCTGTGGGTTTGAATTTCTCCGCCGCTGCCACCATGTAATGATATGATAGATAATAGATATAGTAAACACAGAGCCGTCAGTCTGGTTGGAACTATATAATTGTGAACCATCTTCATACGCGATACAGAGGTATGACAATAGGCTGTGCTTTTGATTAGAGAACATCTCTTAAATAATAGCTCCAGTCTATACTTAAAGTGGCGTGCAGCTGTAACAGGTTTCGTACGTAACCACATGCTTCTTTCCTAAAAGGATAGTGATTTCACATCATCGTCACTCAATACTTTTCCATATTGACGGGCTATGCTCTGTAGCAAATCATGCCATTGCATATCTGCTGCAGAGACATGTTGGAGTTCCAAGTTGCCAGTACATCATAGTAAAGAGATTGAAAGTATATCTGACATTCTTCAAAATTTGATAACCATGGTCATCTTTGATAAAGTTACCAATAGTATCCATCCTTTTCACATCACCAACTGTTAGTGGTTTGCCTTCATGGATAGTGCCTTTAGCCCTGCGGAACACTATGTGGTTAATGTTACTGTGAATTTGTGCATTTTCAACTGCATATTGAGCACTGATATTCTATTGATTAAGCAAACCATCCATGACAATCCAATAGTCTTTGGTTCAAGTACTTGCGAGGATGCAACCTGACAGATCGTTCTGTAGTCAGAATGTTCGCTCCATTAGGATATTTGTCAGGATTAGCTAGCTCTTCCAAATTGGGATCAGTAAGTAGAGTCATTGGTTTTACGGACTCAGCAGGAGTAACATTGATCACTTTACATGACATGTCAGGGTTTGTATTGACCCTACTGGTCTCATAAGGTAGCCTTCAGACAGTAGCAACTGCATTGTCTCTCAACAGTCTCTGCCGTTTCTTTTACTGACTCATCACATTGCATATCTGTGCTTTGAATTACAGCATTTGGGTTTGAGCTTGTGGGTTGTACAGTAACTGGCTCCAGAGCATCATATTGATACTGCCCCTGCAGTGCTAGATGAAATATATGCACACATTGGTGTCTTGAATATATAATCAATATGTCGTTTGTCTCTGATCTGTGTATTTCAATGGAAAACAAATCTGCCATAGCATGCAATGCTATATGCTCACCCCATTGATTTCCAATTTCCAGATCATCAAGATAGGTGAACCATTGTATTTCCTGTCTGTCTGTTTGATCAGCCACATTGGCAATGTCATTATTTACTTCTCTTGGTTGTTCTGTATCAGCATTCATGTGGTTATTAGCCTCCATTCTTGCACAGACAAAATCTTTGTAATTCTCTGAATGGTGGGACATGGTTTTTGCCACTTGTTGTCTCAATGATACTGGTGTTATTGTGACAATTCTCTTTGTATCTAACAGAGAGTTGTAAACAAGCAGTTGCCATCTTTTGGTACATCTTGAAGAACAAATCCCGTTGAATCAGTATGTGCGTCCACAACATGCTTACTAACCCATTGGCAGCGTTTTGATACCCTTATGGTCTTCTCAGTTTCATTGCACACATGTGTTTCACAATCAATTTGTTTCATAGCCAATTCTGATTCTGTCTGATCAATTTCCATTCTCTCTGAGTCTTGTGTCACTGGATTTAACTCTGATTCTACCTCTTCAATTTCCATTTTTTCTGTGGCTTATGTCACTGGATTTAACTTAGCCAATTCAGATTTCATCTTATCACTGTCCATTCTCTCTGAGCTTTGTGTCACATGATTTAATTCAGCCAATTCTGATTCGCTGTCATCCTTTTCCATTCTTACGTCTATAGTCACATGATGTGAACATGGCTGTGTCATTGCTTCACACAATTCTGCATTGTGTTTGGCCGATTCATCTGACCAGCATTCATTAATATGAACATCACTATACAGGGAATTGTTTGCTTTCAGCCATCTCAGAGCTTCCATAACTTTTGTGGGCCGTAATGGGACTTGTTCTTCAGTATGCGCTTCAGTTTCAATGGAATCATGTGCAACTCAGAAGGCAAACGAGGAAATTGTTCACAAATTTGATGGAATTCTCTTTTCGATAGATTTATTTGACCTTAATTCAGCCATTTGTCTTTTCACAGATGTAAGTCTGGGTTGCGTCTGTTCAATAGATTCATTTGAACTCAGTTCAGCCATATGACTTTTACCAGATGTAAGTCTGGTTTGCGTCTGTTCATTAGATTCATTTGACCTTAGTTCAGCCATTTGATACTAGCTAAATCCTTGTCAATGAATAATATATATATATATATATATGCGTATATATATATATATATATATATATATATATATATATATATATATATATATATATATATATATATATATATATATATTCATATCGAACTTTTTATTCTATCAAGGTATACTGAATATATATATATAATTATGTTCAAGTGTTAAGCTACAAGGGGAGGGTTTATTCATCTGGGCTAGGGCTAGAGTCCTATATGGCCCATTGAATGTACCTAAGGTAAGGTAAGAATGGGTTGAAAGGCACACCAACACTCATGTGTTATATAGTGCCAAGAAAGGTTAACAGATAAGATTGACCTGATTAAGCAGCCGCCTTCTAGGATAAAAGAAAATGGAAAGAGAAAAGATAAAAACGATTATCATAGGCAAGTCGCCACCAGCCGATTGACTGGACCAGACCATTCCAGCCCCTGGTCTAGGTGAAATCCGGGCCTAAGTGGCAAATTGCAGATATGGCCCTCGCAAGGAATGTTCTACTCAACCATCAGATAAGAAACAATATATGTAATCTGTTTCCCCTATAACGAGGCAAAATTCACCTTGGTAACTTATTCTCCTCCAGCATTACTATAAAACCCTGAGGGTCACCCTTGGAATCCTTGAATCTTAACTTGTTCATCTGAACCACAATATCTCCTACTAAACACTCAAATCCCTTAATCTTCTTGGTATGTTTTCTTTAATTCCATATGATTTCAAGGCTTCTCTTGCTTTTGTAGCAATAGAGTCTAACGGATGTAGGTGGCAGTTCAGTTCATTGACATTCTTATCCCATGTTTCCTCCAAATTTCGAATGGTAGCATCATTAGGTACGCAACGATCAGTCAGTGAATTTGAAATGTTTTATATCATTTTGCTTCTAGAATCCTGATAGTCCTTATTTTCATTGAAATGTGCATAAACATTTGCCAGATTATCAACTGTGTCACATATATGGTCATGATAGTCGGGCAGTGTCCCCAGGTAACTCATCTACAGCTGCAGACAAGCAAACACTCTCATTTGAAAAATGAATCTCATTGGCATGATTTCTCTCCTGGGTAGTGGCATCAAATCTATTAGTACTGGGCTCATTTTCAATTAGTAGTTCTGCACCTGCCATGGCCTCAACTGTGATTCTGGATGGAATGTCGGATAAATTAACACCATCACATCTTCTCAATCATATTGGGGATGTGTTCTGTGGGAGTTTGGTTCATGATTCCATCGAACACCATAATTCTAGTGTCTGGAGAATATGCCTTTCCGTTAGATTTTGTCATTGTTATAGCAGCCCTCAAGCTCATTTACATGTTCTTCTAACACCAGTTTTTCATGCTGCAAAATTATTATTTCAGTGTCTTATGCATTGAGTCGAAACCGTAATCCCTCAATAGAAGTGTCAGTTGAGAACAGTTCTTTGCTGCCTTCTTGTGGTATTTTTTTATATCCCTGTGCTTCAGTAATGACAAATCTGTTTTTGCCTAAGACTAACAGCAAGTGGGGTAGACTTCAACATTTCTGTAGCCTTTGCTAGTCGGGAGTCCCTTCTTTATTTTTTGGTTGAGTCTAGAGAGAGAAAACGTTTTGCTTTTCTTAGCAGCCACAGGTTTAGAATTTTCTCTTTTCTCCGCTGAATTTCTAACAACTTTTCACGTGAACTACGCGCAGCCCTCCTCAGACTTCGATAGTTCTGGCATTTAGAGACGGTCATCGTTTTTATAGGAGATTTGAGACTTGTTGTGCAAAGTACAGTTAAAGTATCTACAGGTTGACATCCATATCTGTGAAGTGTAGTTCCTTAACTGGGTGTACACAGCGAATCAATTAAACCTAACACATCAAAATGAGGCAGTGGCTTTAGAATATCATTCTCCGAGCGGTGGATAGATTTCGATCCGAGTTTGTCGGAATTATGCTGTAGGAAACAATAATGGCCAACCGATGACCCTGCCAATGGTTGCTTTCCAGCTGGCTATGAAGAGAAAACCTCTATTTCTTGTTCTGAATCTTGTTCTGCCAGCCATCATCATTTCTCTCTCTTCTCGTCTTTTGTTTACCTCCTGCAGCAGAGGGAAAAGGTGAGGTTCAACGAGTTGGAATAATGTGTCAAGTCGTCTATTTGGGGGTTCACATCGTATTTGGTGGTGGTGATATTTTTGAAATACGGAATACAAAAATAGGTGACATTTCGGTTGTTGATAATCCATAAAGAAAGGCCATTCAATGCCAAAACAGACTTCAACAGTTCACACAACTTTGTCTAATTTTGTAACCTTGAGGAATGCCATGTTATTTGGGGTATTCTTGATTCCTTTTTATCACAGCTGACTTATCAGCAGATGTGTATTGGTGATTGTGTCAAGATATCACTTGGAATCACAGTACTACTCTCCTTCTTCGTCATACTGTTGATGACGTCGGACATCACTCCTCGCACCACCGATGTCATCCCTGTTATACATGAGTTGTTGTCCATTATACGAGTAGTCACATTAACATCAGAAATAGCACATATTTACAAAATACATTTTGCCCCTAACCCATTTGCGAACTAATCATTATTTTCCATCGCCACAGTGTCCTAATTGTCACGGTCAAAGTCTTTATATTTAGCAGAGAAGCAAATAATGAACTTATCCTAACATTGGCTTTTGTTGGCTGCCTGTATATCAATTCTTCAAAGTTAACTAGATCGGTAACCACTTGCTAATAACCTGCAATACTCGATTATTAATGTGTTTTACTTGATTTCTGAATTTGCAAAATGCATGCATGTCTAGGTTGCATTAAAAGGATGTTTTTATTTATAATATTCTGGTATTAAATAGATATCTATGATGTTATAACAACTGAGCAATCAAACAGTCACCCTTGTTCCTGTTAATGAAAAGACTTTCTTTCATAGCGGACATCATCTAATTGAACAGAACCGTGGTCAAATGGAGTGTTATGCTAATGGACGTTACAGCCGTGTTTATCATCATCAGCATGATGCTGGTTGCGTCCGTTCTCTGCTCTACCTCGTTGTCATCGTCCTCGTTGTCATCGTGTACTACCAACCGTGCGATAAGCCAGTGCTGCACTGGGTGAACTCACCTCTTAGGTTGGGTCTGTTGTGTGGTCTGCATCGCTACCACCTCACCCAGAGCTAACAAGGCAGTCGGCAATTGCGCATTAAACGCAGACAAATGGAAGATCGAAGATATTGCGGCAGACGATAAAACAGTGGATCGGTTTGTCAAGAGGCAAGGGTCAGCGGCAGCGGTGCATTATGATCTGAATGCAGGTACATCGCGTTGGATGGGCGTTGTTAAGGTTTTGGACCGGCTGCTCTTGATAATACATGACACTGTTCTGAGTGTGACCATTGGGGTGGTTCTATGTGTGGCGTCTGCTAATGACGACCACACAATGATCCAAGAGTAGTCTGTCTGTAAATGGATCACTAGGTAATCTTTTAAGTCTAGACAGGTGGAAATACTAGATGTTAACAATTATGTATTTCATATGCGTTTTTGATTTGATAAATGTATGAATAATTGTGATTGCAATTTTCAACAACACTCTGCATTCTGCTTTTTCATGTAAACGTCATACTTCACTGAGTCTATTTGTGTGGTATGCTCAGTGGAGTAGCTGCTTTGTGGATGTAACAATTGCTATTTTAAATGTCGGAACTTGCCTCAAGATTCCCGTATTACAACAATATGTGTAGTATCAATGAAGCCTAACTAAAATGTATGTTATTCTGAGGTAATATGTCTCGTTAATGGGTACTAAGACCCATTGATTGATTCCATTGATTCGTGGTATTTACTTAATTGAAATTTACTTTTGTATCATGGACCGTGATCAAAACAAAAAACGTATTGTGTAAACACCGTGGAGGAAATTAAAAGATAAATTAAATGGCGGAATATGGGCATGGGTGGTCTTTTGTGTAATTTGCGGGTGAACTATTGTGCCGAGTTTCCAAAAGGCGTCACCTGGGGGGGGGGGGGGGGGGGGGGGGGGGGGGGGGGATGCATCCACACCATGTGCGTCATTCGTTTTTGTCGGAAACTTGATGCGGGACTGGCGTCAGGTGCATTGCATGTGGATTTCCAATGGCTTGTCGTTTCCAAGGAAAATAGGGCTACAAAGCGATGTCGTCATAAACCCATCCGACCCCACCATGCAGCCGCAAAAAGGTGCGAAAACAGCCTGAAAGGGTCCCTGTAGCATTGCTATACAAGATAACGAATTTGGACGCCTCGCAATTTGTCCTTAAAATTGATTCGCGCTGGTTAATCATCCATGATTGGCTAACAAGTAAAGCTGCGAATCAACGTCCGCCGTCCAGCTGGTAGCTCGCGGGGCAGTCATGCCCTATCCATCAAGCGTGGGTGAAATTAACATTCAACACATTCTTCACTCAAATAGCGGCGCTTAGGCGTGTTTTACACCGTGCAAAAAGGGCTTAATTGAACGCGTTAATTACATTAGCAGCCATTATTGTAACTGTCTATATATGGGTTCCTGGTAAATTAGGTTCAATAAAATTACAACGGGTTCTTTGGTGTTTTGACAGCTCTCTTGACATGCAGTCGTCTACGCCGGACTCATCAACTTTCATTCTGCTCATGAGAAGAACTTTGTTGGATAATCTGATAATATGCTATGCACACTGAATAAAGTGGTATTCATTTTAGAGATAGTTTGCCTTGGAAGAATGTAACAGGGCAGTGGGGTACAGCAGTTACTCCTATCTAGCCAGAGGGTAACTTGAGCCGTCAGAGCGTAAATATGGTGGAACGCAGGGTGTATGCGCATGTGTGAGAGGGACAGCGTCACTTGGAAATCAGGGGCGCTAATATTTTAAGCTGGTATCAGCTGTTGGGGGGTACTTCAAGCAGCACCGAGGATTTTAATGGGGCATGTATCGCTATTTTTATAGATCAGGCACCACATCAAACCGTAATACAATAGCATAGGTACAATTCAAGATACATAGCCACAGGTTGCAACAAGTGCAAAGACGGTCTATCCCGCTTTTCATAGATAGTTGAATTTATTTGGAGTGGAGATAAGTGATTAACGTCGATACAACAGGCTGTCACCAATTCAGAATTAGGCTTCCACCCTGTCAGACTCGGCTATCGACATTGTGAACCCCCCTTTTCCAATAAAGCAGCATCTGGATTACACAACTGGCACGTGATCCAGAGAGGGGAATGGGTTGCGTAAAAATGTCAAATATCGTATGTAATTTGTAACCGTATACTGACATATATGGTAGAACCAATAGCTGGGTGGAGGTTTACTTTCCTAAGCCACCATTCGTGATTGTCCGTGCATTTAGTATTGATATGGCGGTAATATATTCAAAACAGAATGAATAAACTGCTATCGTATTTTTCACACGTATTGCGGGGCAATTAAATAGCACATAGAGGGCGAAGAGGGTAGATTGGATTGAAGTGAGGAAGTGAATGAGGAGGGGTTATCAGGTTATCTGGGGTGAGGGGAGGCCGACGTGTTGCACACAATGGTGACCACAGGTGTTTGGTTTCCGACGCTAAGCTTCCGAGCGCGAAGTCACTCTTTCTCTTACTTCCACCTCGATTTATAGAGATCTAGCGTCTAGACGTTCAAAAGCTTAGCATCGGGAACCGAGTGCAAATTGAATCTCATGCATCACGAACGCATGCACTTTTTTTTAACTGCGCATGATGATAATTGAACTTTTGATTTCATATGTTGTAGACCAGTTTGGGACACCTGATTATATTATGCAGATTTTCAATATTTTCTCTCATATCCCTGTGCTGCTGTCTGTGCCGCCCATCAGCATATAATTGGTTGGCAGCGTTCTTTGGTGATATGGGATCTCTTTATTTGCATGTCAAGGTCACCAACATTTTAACACTTCATCGTCAAAACACGATGACATCAGAAATGGTGAGTGCAATAACCCTATCTACATAACTCTTTTGTAGAGCTTGCGCTCCCTCTTGGTTCTCGAAGATGGCATTTCCAATTTAGAAAATTCGATGATAAGACCTTACCTTCAAGATGTCAACTTGATTTAACAAGTCCAATTTAATAAGCAATCAGTATTATTATCGCATTAGAGTCTCAGGAATCGCAACAACTTGTAAATATGCATAATCGCCTAAAATGTGCGAGGCGATTAACTTTTCCGGCTAAATTCCAATATGGCGGCGAGATTGGGCAACGTATGTCGGATTGTAACGGACTTGTTATTATGCTGGATAAAAGAGAGGAAAAGGTAACTAGGTCGGAAAGTTATAAGGTATAAATCTAGTATAAACTGACTCACCTGTGAAATATATTATCAGGCAGATAATGGTATGATAAAAATTCTGCGCGGTCGTTTACGACAACGGAATGCAAGAGACCGGTTGTTGACAACCACTAGAATTCGGAGTGGAATTTCGCCGAATAGCTAGAAATTAATCGAATATTAAGTGTTCGACCGGAGATTTGTTAAAAAAACAACATATTCATTAAATTCAGTCAATACCCTCAACGTTGGTGGCTCTAAATTATTCTCAGTAAGTATTTTTAACGTGATAAGTGACGATCAGTTAAGCATGTTTGTCAATCTACAGATAAAAGTGGGTTTTCTTATTAGACGAATAAGGGAGTACCGATCGACTGTTGGTCTGTTCGGCTATATCTACAACATCAGCATCCAAACGGAGACCTACAACTAAAATCGCCAATGTAACGACTGAGCGGCTTGCACATGTTATCACCCAGGTCCAAGCACGACCAAATGTTGGTTCCGGGTCAACTTCTCTAACCTTTTTCAACACTACAGGTTAACGAATGTGTATAAAGTGACCCTTGTCAAATACTAGAGCTCCAACCCTAGTAAATTATGGCAGAACCAGGTCAAATTGACCATTTGGTGTGCCTCGACCGGCTGGGGTGTGTCGTCTGGTGAACACCTAGCAGCATCGGGCCCCATAATATAAGCTTGGTTAGTAATTGTAAAGGCCAGCTGGGCTGTCCCCGGGACAACGACGTCATCTCTATCGTTATCATAATAAATACCTGCAAACCGATTATACCAACCCAATTAATTCTTTACACTTTTGATCGCAGTCACAACACTGCATCCGCGCCGGCAATTGTACGGAAAATATATTCGGGCCCATACATGCTGCCCCTTCAATACAATGATAGACTGATATCTTTCCAGGCTGGGAAAAAGAGTATATCATCTTTGAAAGACATGATGAAGACGGAAGATACAGCATCAGCAACAATGAGAAGCGATTCGTGGGTGTCATAGCTTACTTATATATAACTATAACGATTTACTTAGATGACTTGAAGGAATCTAATCTCTAGCAGCGATTGTCAGTAGATAAACTATACCATGTTGCTGTTGTGGTTGATAGTGACGCAAAACACACTTGCTACATTTAACAGACACTTTTTGTCAGGCCTTGCTAATGGGCTGTCACTAGCGGAAATCCTCTATGTTTGTGGTGTTGTGGGAAGGAGAAGGAAAACTATCGGCAAACTTGAAGTCAGCAAAATCGGAGCTAATAAGGTCAGTGATGGCTGGATCAGCTTGTTTAATGACGATCAGTAAAATTGGAGTAAGATAATTTGGTTCAGTGAAATTAACGACGAATTGGTGGGTGCAGATGATCCTTGTGTCATCGATCCAATAAAGCACGATTTAGATCCCTCTATTTAAGATATTAGCCATCGTTCAGTTCCACAAAGATACCATAAGATGAGGAACACAGAGAAAGCAGTAGTGAGGCTGAGGTCGTCGCTGCCAAAAGCTATAAAAAAAAACCCATTTCATAGTCCCAGTTAAAGAGGCGAAGATATTGGCCATTCAGACGAAAGAGCACATCAAAATTCTTAAGATATTGAAAACAAATGAAGGGCCAATGAGTCCGTGTTCGATGGAATTTCCCACTAACCTCGTGACAATCATTTGGTAACTAAAATGATTTATGAGAGTAACATTAGCACCCGATATTCCCAAAATGCAAAGGTTGACTAATGGCATACTATAGAAAAGTATTCCATAGATCCATTGCCATGTAATGGTGTACATGAGTGCCTAATTATAAGATAATACTCATTTTTCTGTTGTTAATATCGCAATTATAAAGCCATAATTTAAGAAAGATTCTAATAGCTAATATTCATGCTCAGCAGCCCAATTAACACGATGAACGCTATTATGCGTGCCACACTAAGTTGAAAATCATTAGAAAGTGGTTGCCATATTTGGAAAAAAGACTGAACCAACAAATGCTACCATTTTGCAGATCTCATTGGACTATTTTATATCAGGTCCATTGACAATTAATGACCCTCTTCATTGATATTTTTAGAAACAATAACTTATTTGCCCACCCATAATGCTGCATCCAGAGAAATGGGTAATTGGATGCCAACAAACATTAAATTACCATCTCAGTATAGATCTATCGACCACAGTCGAATAATGGTAAAATGACTTCATCAATGCTATGCTCCCGATAAATGAATGGCGCAAAATATTTATGTGAGTAATGATGATAAGTTATAGTGATTTATGTCATCGTGTATCAAACAACTAAATGATTTGGATGATCTAATAACATAGAAAACCGATGTATTCCAGAAAGGCGTTCTTAACTGTGCGCATATGATTGCAGGAATGTCTAGCTAACTTGGATTGCTCGCCCCGCAAAGATGTATGCAGATCAATGTTATTCTTAACAAGTATGTCAAAATAAACATTCTCCGCATGGCATACTCTCTCCATATGAAAATATTTATCTCTGATTGAAGTGTAAAATGGTCCGGTTTTCTCGAAATCGTTTGATAATGAATAAACAAATGAGCAAAAAAAATCGTGTGCCCTTAGATTATCCTGCATAGCACGCTAAAGAGCGCCAGGCATTCTAATGATAATTGTGCAGTGAAGGTAATATTGATGAAATGTAAATGCTCTCAAGGAAACAAAACGAGGTTTATTTATTATTTGACAAATCCAACCCCAATGAACGAACAATTTACAACAGCATAACAGATGGCAATGGACAATATCAGTGATTTGTATAGTCTGAGTGTTGATATCACCAGCGACAAGGAACACTTTATACAACACACGCATCAACTAATAAACTACTTTGTTTTGAAGTCAGCAAATACGAAGGCTAACAATATCCACTGTACAGCAATTACGAGTTGTTTCCCGGTTAAGGTTATTTTTATATCTACTACATTGATAACAACTGAAATAATTGAGGTCATCTTCTCAAATGACCTAAGTGTAAGATTGAATAAACTAGGGGCAAGCGTGAAAATATCATATTGATTAGGTTTGTCGTACAGACGACTTTTCTGTGTCATTTGAAACACACATTTCGTTGGGTTCTGGATGAAACATCTTCTTGTACAAGAACATCACTTTCTTAGTACAAACAAAGCACACACATATGAACACACCTTGCATGGAATTGAATGCAACAAACAAATAACTTACATAATACAGAGCTTTCACATTTGACAGAAATCCAAATATCCAAGTTAGTCCCATCAATGACAATAGCTTACAATATATCTTAACGATATTCACATCGGACAGGTTTTGGCCCTGAAAATTTGTCGTTCGTACGTGTGCATACACAATCCGAGCAACTATGATAAAGCAAACGCAATTGATAATTATCATGCACCCAACGGGAACGGCAAATCCATATATAAGTGCACTGCTTGGATTTAGCCAGCAGACTCCGTCCTCTCGCCAGTACGAAAACGGGATTTCAGGAATATAATCTAGAACTAAACAGACACCAACAACTAACCACGGCCAGCCTGCAACCAGTGTATACTTTCTCCCCATCGTTTGCTGTCGTTCGTCGGGCTTTCTCATATGTGAGAAAGTTTTAGCTGTGGTTATTGCAATCAAACACATCCACGAGAACGCACTCAGCCAAGCTACATGCTGAACTACTGTCATTATCTGACACAGCCAGGTCACGGTGGTTGCTACGCCGCTGACCACCATCACTATCTGAGCGACGATGAGACAGATGATAAGACACAGCACATGCTTCATTGCAGTATTCCGTAAAGTTTTGAACAAATTGAAAGTAACAAGTGTTATGAACAGTCCTATTACAGATAAACAATTGCCAACAAGAGAACAAATAATTAGGGGTAAGTCAGGTTCATTGCAAACATATTTTACTTCGTTTAGTCTATTCTTTAGAATTTGCACTTCCGTGATATCGCAGGAATCTGGCAATGGATTACAAATAATAGCTACTTCACTAGATTTGCCTATTTTTTGTTGTCATAAATGGCTACATGTTTTATTACAATGGCTTCGACATAATTAAATATGATTTGATGACCCGATTCCTCAACGAGGATGGATATATCACTTCCGTTTAAATAAAAGTAGTCATTGGACTTCCGGTTGTGAAAACGATCAGTTGCTTCCTGACTCATGATTAACATTGGATCGTTTTTCAAACTCGGTCGTGTACTGTGGCTACAATAGACACCCTTTATCATATCGCCGCTTGCAAGCTCTATCTCAGCCTCCGAAATGCCAAAACCAGACAGAACAGCGTCAATATCGTGGATAAGACGTAGGAATACCTTCTGCGATTTCAATTCAGTAAATATGTACGGAACAAATACATGGTCATTTGGAGTCATAGAAATTGCAATGCAAATATAATCTTGGAATGTTCCTTGATTCCGCACGGCATTAAACTGTGAGTAGATTCCAGTAGATGCAGTTATATTTATGGTAACATTTGTGGGTAATTCAAAATCGATATTCACAGTTAATGTAGCGATGTTTACTAAGCGATCAGAAATCAAACTGTTATTCATTATCCGGTTTTTACTAAACACGAGTATTTGAACCGTGGAGGCACGGCTCGTATTTAAGAGAGATTTTGGGGTTATATTGGTGTTAAAACAATTGCGCGAGACTCCGTTGTCACTCAAATTACATTTCAGATCAACACAGTTGCCGCTAGTGATATCAAAGAATTCTGAATCTAAACAGAGGGTTCGGTCGAATAATTGCACCTGCGGGCCCAGGGTAAAATCTAAAAGAACCGAAAATGATGCTGTGTATGACAATCCAGGTGTCTTTGGTATGATGAAAGTCCCCAAGCAGTACAATTTATCTGTGACACCGTTACATGCTGCGCAGTGGCTGTTTTTATACGTAGTGATATTGGAGCTTATATAGTGCACCAAATACTGGTATGAATGACATAAAGTTTCACTTACACTAAAGTTTGGTACGACGTCTTTCAGCGACAAATCACAACTATCAATCACTCCTTCGACACAGGAATCGAATGGGTGCAATTTATCATCAAGTTCAGAGAAAAACTTTTTGCAATTCAAACGTATTTGCTTGACTATCCTGGACGATTCACCGTTTTGTATTGCACGTATAATTGAAGATGTATTTGACTTAAGATAATCCGAAGGGCATACAAAGTTAACTGATACACTCTCCAGATTGTCTAGTGATATACCGAGTATGTCGGCATTGCAATAAGCACAAAAAACATTACGGAATAATAGATTACGATAACGTACTGGTACAATGTGCATTATATCGCTGTCCTTAGTTTCGCAGTCAACTTTAAATTCACTCTCAGCTCCAGAATTGACCATCATGCAAGAAACTATCGTACTGAGAAAAAGTATTTTTGAGCTATAAATTGGATAGACTACGCATTGCGTTTTGAGATGAGGCTCATCTAATCGTCTTTGAAAGTGGACATAAGACATACCATGCGTGACACAAGAGTCTGTGTCATTCACTTGATTCGCGGCTCCTCGTCTACTAATGTCGCCTTCGCTGCAGTTGGCTTCATGGTGGATGCAACAATCGCGTCGTAGGTGACAAAATTCGTCGCATCGACAAGTAGAATCGTATTTGAAAGGGCAATGAGTACAATTGGTAGCACATACGACAGATTCAATACCGTTGACTGATTCAATGCGGGTTGGTATAAGGGAATGCGTCGAGTTTAGCATCATTGATGTGGAGTAGTCGACAGAGGCTATTTGCCCGGGACATGATGATTTCACGCTTGTAGCTGTCACAAAAAATACTTGCATTGAAACGTTGTTGATGAAATAGTCAGCCTTAATGCTCAAGTCGTCCTGTTAACTTATTTATATCTGAAATGCCTGTTGTAATGAACATGTCGCAAAAAGCACTGCCTGTAATCCAAACACGATTGGATACGTTAAATACTAATGTTAGGGCGCTCAGATACGCGTACCTCCATCCCCGTTCCGTCCCATTACACGTTCAATTACATACAACCAAACACACTCGCAGACACACGTGTACACTATCACCCAGCATGGTCATAAACCATTAGTATTTCAAAGCGTCAGTTTTATGACAGTAGAATATAAATCGGTTCAAATTAAGACAAGCACATGAAACAACATAATTGAAATATTCACAGGAAATACATCGGCAGATTATCTAAAGGGAGCTTACCGTGTATAGCAAATGCCAGAACAAGGCAGCTCCATCTTCCTGGATTGCGTTGCATCATACGCACAACTGCCCACGATTCCATCCCGACTAATACTTCACCGCTTGGTCTCAACGGTAATTTTTAGGACTTTCGCAAACAATCAACTGTCATTATAACCATGTTCAATGAAAAACTTATTATCTTATTATACAGGGCGTGTCATTATTAGCATTATATTATCTTGTAGCAATGCACGATTGGTATTGTTTGTGTTGTCTAGGCATTCCGGTATTTATTAAGACCGGGAACTTTATCAAGATGGCATTTATCTGATATAACAATCAAACGGGTAACCTCTGCCAATAATGTGCTTCGTGTTTCATAAAATTTAATATCTAATGACATCAATTTACGCCTTATATTTAATATAACCAATAATTATGATAGAAACAGGGACGTAAATCAACAGCGTACACGTCTCTTACAGACATCGAGGAAGCTAATAACACCTGCTCCCAATGAGGCGCAAGATTGCCACAACGGAAGCAGAGAAATCAAATCCCGCGGATATTAGAGCGTGCGAGCCTTTTTTACAAAAAGAGATTCGCTCAGAAATTTAGGTTCTTAAGTTAAGTAGCTTGCGCATTGACAGTTTATAGATCTTAAGTGGTTTTTAACTCATTTGGTGCCAATTAAATTCGAAAATATGGCCTAGCGTGTCATGACATATCGAATGCTAGTGCTAAACAAACGTTATGTGGCTAAAATAATGACGTTCAATGTCAGTTTTAACTCGTATAATATAATATAACATATAATATATATAATATAACTCGTTATATAATATAACTCGTTTGGTTGTGGTAAAAATGTGCTGTGTTGTGGCTGTAATATCCCAGCCTTTCCATTTTAGCACAATGCACGGCTATCTTGTTTGTCAAAACCAATTAAATCGTAATGATGATACGTAATCACTCGATCTGGTTATTACCGATCGCGTGATAGGTGGATCCATCTTGAATAATCGGGTCGCAATAATTCCTTGGCTAAGGTAGTTGTGAAGATTACACGCATACATGACTCAATCATATACTACATCACTGTAAGATTTTAATCTACTGGATAAGCAGATTGGAAATAATATTGACTAAAATTGGGTTCTCCCATATTCGTTTCCTTTTTACTGTTAATTATATTGATTTATATGTAGCGAACAAATGCCTTGTCGGGGGCAACGATCCTTCCAAGCCTTCGAGACGCATCCTCTTCCTGGACGCCAACAGCCTCTATGGCTGAGCAATGAGCCAGGCGCTGCCACCATGCGGCATCAAGTATGGTCAACCAGCCCCTTCGCTTTGACCCCAGCCCCTGAATGAAGCCCTACATTCTACACAATTCCAGGCTGGGGAGAAACACGATGGCGATCCTCAGAAAGCGTGTTAATGTCAGGCTCGCGCGCTAGTGAGGAGAGCACTACGGTGCCTTATCGCCAGCCCAGCTATGGGCCAATACATTCGATATTGATCTTCATTTTGATCGGACTGAAATCCAGGTTCACAGGGTTCGACTTGTGCTCAATCGGCCTGTTAACGTTGGAATGCTATTATACCGATTCAAACATTTGATGTATGGCCAAGAACCAGGAACGGGGATCTGGGATCACTCCTCTACACTGACACTGACGGAGGACGTGTACTTGCACTTGACCAAGGGCCAGGAAATAAATGACACATCAGCTTACCAACAACAGCACCCACTGTAAAGTAATTCTCACAAGTAGGGCGTTTATTAAGATGAACGATGAGTGTGCTGGACGTTCCTATGCCGAAAATGTTGGCCTTTGACACAAGATGCACTCATATCTCGAGGCTTGCGGAGAAAAACTAAAGGTGGCCAACGGTGCAAATCGTTAATATCCGCCACAATCAGTAAAAGGAGCTGATCAATCAACAGACGACCATCCACCACAGGATGGACGTGCTGCAATCGGAGCACATTAACAAGGTATTGCCCTTCCCTCTTGGCACAAACAGATGGATAATCAAAGATGTCATACCCACACTAACATACGCCCTCGTGGTCAAATAACACGATGAAACCATGTAAGGCGTGGTCAAATAATACGATGAAACCATGAAAGGCGTGGTCGAATAACACGATGAAACTATGTAAGGCGTTGTCAAATAATACGATGAAACCATGAAAGGCGTGGTCAAACAACACAATGAAACCAGGAAAGGCGTGATAAAAAAACCCACAATGAAACCATTTGAGGCGTTGTCTAATAACACGAAGAAACAATGAAAGGCGTGATCAAATATCAACGATGATTTACGATCAATTGTTGACGGTTTAGATGCGGAATTGTCGATTTGTTTTTACCGACACGACACAATTGAGGGTTAGGTCAGTTTTGCGGTTAGCGTCAGCATTTCGCGATAGTGAGGAAGCGGTAAATACAATGAGGAAACGATCTGATACGAATTTTAAGCACGTTAGATTACTTTCCTGTCTTCTAGTTACAAATGTAACGAGATATTGTTTGCATTTCACAGCTCCTACTCATGCGCTCATGCGAAATCTAAATATGTGAAGTCACGAATATTGATGGAGTGTAAGGAAATTAGATTCTGCTGGCTCTGTGGGGATTCTGGCTAATAAACTATGTTTGGTTATTTCATCGCGCACTATACTTTGCTTATATTTCACACAGAGGCAATGTCCACGCGTGGCCTTGAGCATAGGAAGTACATTTATATTGCCAGGTATGTAATCGTAGAGTTGATATGGTGGTTGCTGTATTTCAGAGAAAAATGGAGGAATTATGTGCTTGCAAAGCATTTCAGCATTGTCGTGATTGGTTAATGCAATTTGCATAAGCAAACTCACGTGACATCAAAGAGAAATCACAAGGAACAATTACTGTTGAACTATTATTGTCCCGAAAATAAGGTTTTCAATTTATTCTGCTCACTTTGATCTAATTCAATGTGGTTGTCCAAATGCCTACTTCAAATCTTCTGGCATGGCTTCGTTAATTGATTTCCGAAATATGTTTGTATACGAACTGTTGGGTCACAATTTCAATACTCGACTATCTGATCTATTGTCAATAGACAATAGACAAGCACGTTGGTCATCCGATGCTTTCTCCAACAGTTTTAATGCTGTCGTAAATTCATCACTTCCTTTGACATTACAGAACTGCAAAAGTGCAAAGTGACCGTATATTTCCAAGTAAAGACATGCTGAAATTGACAACTACTAGCTTAACGGATCTGTAAAAAGAATATTGTTGAGAATTGTTTGTGCCTCTTACCAACTATGATAAAGACAACCGTTCATCAAATATGTCAAAGTGAAACTGTAATGGTAATGATAGTCCCCAATATTTGTTTGAAACTATGTACCTAATAAATAAGACAATACTATACTAATTCCATAATTAAGCCCTGTTCTAATGCCTTTATTGACCTTAACATGACAGCTACCTGAATAATGCACCAGTGAAGGGAGATGTTTGATATAAAGAAACAATATTCTTTACGGGAACAGGCACCAAAAGACAGCAACGTAGCATGGAGTTTACAACCCTTTTCTTATAGAGTTCCGGGTGTTGGTGCCATGCCGCACGTTTGAATAGGATCCTGATTATGTTGCATAAACTTTGTAAACCAAGGTATTTCGCTCGATTTTTCGGAACGATTTGCCATATGCGCAAAAAACGACGGCCATTGGCTCCAGAGTTTGTGATGTCATACGTCACTGTCGCACCGGATAGCGTGGTTATATCCTCGTTTGTTTACACTCGACTTTCATATGGGAAATGTTAGGATGACCATGGATCAATAAACGCTGAAGAGTGTCTATAAATAGCGATAAATAAGTGCGACAGCTAGTTCTCAAATAGAAACGGCGTCCGTGGCAACATCTTCTGGTGACATAAGACGTCACAGTGCCTTTGTTCATCTTCGGCGTGTTGTCGGGAACGTCCGGAATGTGTTGTTTGTATTTGCTTATTTCTTGTTTACTACGTTATTGATAATAAAAAAACGCGTTCTATATGGTCTCAAAAATTCATTTTTAGCCATTACTTGCCCTTTAAAAACAATTACTACTTACTTGTAAGATATACATAAAACAAATAATGCTTGAGCATCAGAAAAAAACTACATTAAACAAAAGAACCACATCACATTGTACTTTATCTCGAGGGAATGACGTAGCGTAAGGGGTTAACATATATATCGAAAGGTGATGAATATAAGACTAAACAGCGGAGTTGTGGCATGTTTAGAATTATGCATAGACAGCTGTTTATACATTCTCAAAAGTTACGTCTTGGCAAGATGGGTATTATGGTTGAGGTAGAACGTTCATTAATAATGGAAAAGGCGAGATAAGAACCAAACAGCAAATTATGAGTCCCCCTCGCGCAGAAGACAAACACGGTGAGCAGGGGTCACATGAATGATCCGAGAATGACTCAGCAATTCTGCTGGTCACATTCAATAAGACAGGGGTTCTATTTATGAACAGGCGTACCTTAAAAGCCTTTCAGTTTTGGATAGTTCTAAAAGAATGGAAATAAAAGCCTGTCTGCACGCAACTATCAGCTAGATATGACACATATACGGCTGGCAAAATCCATAATCATTTATCGCTCCATAATCATTTATCGCTCCATAATCATTTATCGCTCCATAATCATGTTGCTCCATTATCATTTATCTCTCCATAATCATTTATCGCTCCATAATCATTTGTTGCTCCATTATAATTTATCGCTCCATAATCATTTGTCGCTCCATTATCATTTATCGCTCTATAATAATTTATCGCTCCATTATCATTTATCGCTTCATTAAATTTTATCGCTCCATGAGGTCGATTATTCGACACGGCTGCAATCAGTACAATACTTACTGTGTGTTCTTAGTGGTGTCTTAGCTTTTCTGAAAACGGTACATACTGTGATTGACATTTCGGTACCATTGTTACGTACGAGCATTCCTTTATTATAACAAATATTAAGATCCAATTGTGCCTCAAGCCGCCCACGCCCATGCGTCAAGACAGCCGCCCATGCCTCAAGCGCCCATATCTCAAGCCGACCATGTCTCAAGCTGCCCATGCCTCGGGCCACCAATGTCTCAAGCCGCCCATATCTCAAGCCGCCCATGCCTCAAGCCGCCCATGCCTCAAGCCGCCTATATCTCAAGCCGCCCATGCCTCAAGCCACCCATGCCTCAAGCCGCCCATGCATCAAGCCGCCAAGGTATTAAGCCGCCCATGCCTCAAGCCGCCCATGTATCAAGCCGCCCATGTATCAAGCCGCCCATGTATCAAGCCCCCATGCCTCAAGCCGCCCATGCTAGAGCGAAATACTGATTAGTAACTTAGAACAATGATGTGTAGACTGCTTGCTGAAGCATCATTTCTTGTTGCTATGTTTGTACTCCAGTGGCGAAAATGTGCATACAATAAGTAAAAATACCAAAAAACGCAGCGCTTCTAAATCACTAGTGTGAAAGAAGTACGCTTTGTCTGTGGAAAATAAATACCTATCGGGTTTCAATACATTATACGATAACCGTGTACTAAAATTAAAAGTAAGCCAATATCCGCGTGCAGTTGACTGTGTAGGACAAACACTGACGTCCTATAGTAAATGATTAGCCCAAGTTTCCTGCCTGATATTGAACAAGCAAGTTTAATTCTTCAGGCATTTCCACCCTGTCAAATGAGGTCCCAAAACCGCGCCCCACAACAAATAGCCTCTGACAGGAGCAGCGTTTTGGGAGGCATATCTTAATGAATCGATATAGTAAGTGCATTTGCTTACAAAATAGTTTTGCAATGTAATAAACCACCCTTGACGTTTGTCCTCTTGTGGTAAAATATTGAATGTAACTTGAGTCCATTTGTCAAAATGTCGTTGCTCTTAAAAGAGGTCATTATGATTGTACTGCGTGTGATGAGGAACCAAGAATGTTAATTCAACATTGGTGCCTCGTGTTTCAGTAACCACACCACTAGATATAAGTTAACATAGACACCACATGCGTATTGGGATAAATTATCCTGCAGAGACGGTGCTGACATATTCTACTATCACTAAAACCGCCTACATCATTCTCGTTTTTCACGAAAACAGTCGTGTAGCCTTAATGTTATATAATCGGTCTTATGTTCAATTACCCATCAATTGATAACGCAAAGGTATAGGCTGTAATGGTTAATCACATGCAAAATACATCAATTTAAATGATAATCATTGACAAACAGCATTAATACAAACTAATTAATACATCCAAGCGCTGCTCAGTAGGTGTCTTGCCTGGTCCCTCACATTACAGTGCTATCTCACTTACGGCTATCTCATGGAGGATGCATTGCACTCACGGGGTATATATAATAAGGCTATATAGGGGACCCAACCAGCAAGTGTGTAATGAGGCTATATAGGGGACCCAACCAGCAAGTGTGTTATGAGGCTATATAGGGGACCCAAGCAGCAAGTGTATGTAATGAGGCTATATAGGGGACCCAAGCAGCAAGTGTATGTAATGAGGCTATATAGGAGACCCAAGCAGCAAGTGTATGTTGTGAGGATGTAGAGGGGACCCAAGCAGCAAGTGTATGTAATGAGGCTATATAGGGGACCCAAGCAGCAAGTGTATGTAATGGGGCTATATAGGGGACCCAACCAGCAAGTGTATGTAATGATGCTATATAGGAGACCCAACCAGCAAGTGTATGTTGTGAGGCTATATAGGGAACCCAACCAGCAAGTGTATGTAATGAGGCTATATAGGAGACCCGACCAGCAAGTGTATGTAATGAGGCTATATCGGAGACCCAACCAGCAAGTGTATGTAATGAGGCTATATAGGAGACCCAACCAGCAAGTGTATGTTGTGAGGCTATATAGGAGACCCAAGCAGCAAGTGTATGTTGTGAGGCTATATAGGAGACCCAACCAGCAAGAGTATGTAATGAGGCTATATAGGGGACCCAACCAGCAAGTGTATGTTGTGAGGCTATATAGGAGACCCAAGTAGCAAGTGTATGTTGTGAGGCTATATAGGAGACCCAGCCAGCAAGTGTATGTAATGAGGCTATATAGGGGACCAAACCAGCAAGTGTATGTAATGAGGCTATATAGGAGACCCAGCCAGCAAGTGTATGTAATGAGGCTATATAGGAGACCCAACCAACAAGTGTATGTAATGAGGCTATATAGGGGATCAAACCAGCAAGTGTATGTAATGAGGCTATATAGGAGACCCAACCAACAAGTGTATGTAATGAGGCTATATAGGGGACCAAACCAGCAAGTGTATGTAATGAGGCTATATAGGAGACCCAGCCAGCAAGTGTATGTTATGAGGCTATATAGGAGACCAAACCAGCACGTGTATGTAATGAGGCTATATGGGAGACCCAAACAACAAGTGTATGTTATGAGGCTATATAGGGGACCCAACCAACAAGTGTATGTAATGAGGCTATATAGGAGACCAAACCAACAAGTGTATGTAATGAGGCTATATAGGAGACCAAACCAGCACATGTACATTGGTTATATCAGTCAATATGTTGCAGCCAACATGTCCCTTTACATGACTTTCATATTGTATCCAATGCAGACTCAGAGAATGCTGCAAAAGATCCCATTACCAATGCCTTTGTGGCAAAAAAAACGCCAAAAATCGATGGCTATCCATCATGCCCTAACAATGCCCATCCATGTCAAATACCTCACCGAGAGACCCCCATCAAGACATCTCAGGAAACCCCCGTCCAGACAGCTCAGGAGACCCCCGTCCAGACATCTCAGGAGACCCCCCTCCAGACATCTCAGGAAGCCCCTGCCCAGGCATCTCAGGAGACTCCCGTCCAGACATGTCGGGAGACCCCCGTCTAGACATCTCAGGAGACCACGTCCAGACATCTCGGGAGACCCCCACAAAGACCATATCACGGGCGCTTACACACGAGAACCCTATAATAATAAGAGAGGAGAATACCACACTGAAGACAGGGTGCGTGTCATCCCCAGGCACACTAAGGTTATGTGTAATATATGTAAGGCACACATTTCCCGGAAAAACATACGGCGACACACCAAAATACACAAGGAATGCTAGTGAGTGCTAGGGATGTATGCTGTGTAGATGGAAAGAGAGGACTATTTATGATCCAGAGTGGTTTTGAACATGGAGAAACCTACCCAGTCCATGTAAAGCTGAAGACTTTTGGCGACAACTCTGGCATGCTTTGCTCCGTGCAAAAATGTCAAGAGGTGTTTTGTTCGGCCAATCGTGGACAACAAAATTATGTTTGTGAACATTTGAGTTCGGTCATCAATGAACCCAATCTTGTCACGTCTTGTGAAAGGAGGTGTTGATGTCCACTCATATGAAAAATCAAGTGCGCAAACTCTATTGTGAGGATCAGGAAAAAAGCTGTCCATTTGTGGTGAGGTGGCTAAATAAAACAAGTGGAAGTCATTTTTTCAGTGTACACTGGTGTACGCAAACACTGGTGCATTGTAGGGAGAACAGTGGTGACGTTGAATTGTACTTGTGTTGGTTCAACCCACAGTTGCTAACACAAAGCTGCAGTGCGATGAACCATTCAAATGAACATTTCTACCCAGCATAATGATGATATGAATTGCGACTCTGCACATGATGAGGATTAAGCATTGGTCGACTGGTTGTAATATGTCACTACAGTTACCCACCCCGAGAGCACCATGGAGATCCGGTGAAAGTACAGAAGTGGCAGCACTTGTTCCATCGGAAGACTCCTGCCTGTGGTATCAGAGTAATATGAACACAAGACATGCTACCGAAAACGGCGTTATCTCATCAAAAAAGGTACTTCTTTACTGTTGTCTTCAAACATTTTATTATCCCACAAATCTATGAACTAGCCAATAAATGGCTATGACAACAGCAAATATATGGGACCTAACCTTAATGTTTTTAATTTTGTCAATTTCCGTGCAGGCATCAAAACGTACAACAAGGAGTGTGACGTCTACGGTCGGTTTTTACGGTTACCACACCAGTAAAGATGGTTTACTCAACTTCAACATCCGCATTGTTTTCACCCAACAGTTTTGTGAATGGCTTCGCTGCTATGTTGAGGTACAGTATATGTTTAACACATAGGTGACCTGATAATCATACATGACTTTCAATATATTCTCTAAATGTACAGTCAAATTAGTACAGTTTATCTTATATCTTATGTGTTTTCCTTAATTTGTTTCATGTACATATTAGAGCCACACAGCGATTTCTCGTGAGATTAGCAAGCTGGAAGCTTATACAGGGCTCACATTTCAACCACTCACATACATCATAGCAGCATATCTTCAATATGAAGCACTATGTCAGCATACCTATGAATATATTTGTGTTGAATGTGGCCTGTACCCACCTGTTCTAGTGTATTTGAATATGTTGATTTCAGTGAAAAACATTACAGGATTGGACATAGTTAACCAGACAGAGTTTTGGAGTCAGTCAGAGCTTCTTGTGGAAAGCTGAGTAACGGATATGCCTGCAAATTATTTGGTTGTGATTGCACTGTGTTTCAGTTGATGAAGTGTCAGTGTATATGTATACTGTAGCACCATTTGTAAACTAAACAGGGCATTGATTTCCTAATGCAGGCGTTTCAGTCAAACCATCCAATGGGCCCCCTTTTTGGGTGATGCCCGCTTTGGTGATGAAGTTTACAACACAGAACATGAGAAGGTGACAAGACCAGGTGTCGCAAACAATCATTCTGAGGATATGGAACTTGAATTATCCGAAGATCTCCTCATTCAACTTATGAGCGCGAAAAAGGTGAGAGTTAAACAATAACCCTCCACTGTACCTGTAGCCGGATTGTCTGGATGTGATGATGTGTAATGACCAACCTACCAATGTGGAATAAATCTTTAGCAACAATACATTTATTCTTTATATTGCCGAAAGTTTATCGCACAGAGACTATATGAAGAATCTGGTGAGACATTTGATTGTTTCTAAACGTCAGCAAAGACATTCCCAACCACACTTCTCAAATCTCCATTTATGTGTATTAAATATTGCATCAGTTGGTCCTTCTAGTTGTAGACTTGAACAACATATATTGCCAGAACTGCGGGAACGAAAATGGCACATTCGTAAGTGATAAAATTTGTTGAACAGCTGTTGTGATATGTGATCTTTTGGTTAGTCTCCTCTCATGCCTCACAACATACACTTGCTGGTCGGGTCTCCTCTTATGCCTCGTTTCAAAAACTAGCTGGTTGGGTCACCTTCCCAGCTTCATATTACATATACCTGT
Source organism: Urechis unicinctus (assembly GCA_034190875.2). Taxonomy (NCBI): domain Eukaryota; kingdom Metazoa; phylum Annelida; class Polychaeta; order Xenopneusta; family Urechidae; genus Urechis; species Urechis unicinctus. Next base: position 55,093,037 of record CM067356.1, on the reverse strand, counting down.
TGGACGCTTGCTGCTAATGATGTTTAACCTAGTGTAGGTTATATGAGCCATTATTTTCGTTTAGTACATTGTTTGTCTAAAGCTATTTTAATTTTCGTTTATTTTAGGAATAAAAAACTATGATACAACTTATTTCGGTGGCAAAATCATTGGTTTGGCAATGCTTATGAGAAAGTGATACCTCCCTAGTGCTTGCTCGCTGGGTGGTACCCAGCCAGCACACCTGCAATTGTAGGGTCGCCTCCGTTTTTCGCTGATCATCCAAGTCAACCTGGGTACGAGTTGATATGGTTGGCCGTGGTGGACATAACGTTCAACTGCTCGCGCGCAAATACACATTTAATTCCGCGCAAGTTAATCAGCCAATCAGAGAACAGGAATTAGTTGCGCGCAACTTAATAAGCCAATCACAGCACAGGAATTAGTTGCGCGCAACTTAATCAGCCAACCACAGAACAGGAATTAGTTGCGCCCAACTAAATCGGTCAATCAGGTTTTTTTCGCTCAATTGTTCCTCACTGATGGTCGTTATCCTTGTCGGTTTGTCAGATAAACCAACAATCAGAATCGCCGACTTTTTACCAGATCGGCAGCGCTACGACTGATGGTACACCAATTAAATTTTAGCTCCTTTATCCCCTGCTTATAGACTACCGTTTACACTGTATCATAACGGAGACTGTTGCTTATCAAATCTATCAGTGTTTTTCTGCTCATCTGCTCATTTATTTGAAGTTGACAAGCTGAGAAAATGTTTTCATAATTGTTAAGCATTGCAACTTTCACTTCAGTTTCC